>JAMPIV010000846.1:0-720000 GCA_024509875.1 Oreohelix idahoensis | reverse complement strand
TTATCCCGTCTATGAACATTTGGGAGATTCAATTATTACTATCATGGTTTTCAAGTATTTAAACCCACATTCGCGTAACTAACATCGAAGGCACGATGCAAAAATGATGAACTGTAAAACAAGTCACCACGATTGACTATCAAGCTTTCAACAATCCGTTGGGCTAATTTTCCGACCGCAGCAACTGAGCGACCGCAGCACTAACATTGTTCTTAATCACCTATCGAAATCTACGACAGTGTTGTCACAGTTTCGATGATAACGTATACCTGCACATCAGAAGAAAAATAACATTATAGCTCTGCCTGAAAGAGAAAGTTCGGCCGTTTATCAAATCTTAAAGAGATCTTATAGATTTTGGACGCCAAAGATATTGAATACAGGAGAACCACTGTAGTTGCATTTTTCTGAAGTTGATACAACAGTAAAGTTAATCGTCGCAAATAACTTGATGTAGACGTCGAATAGCTAAGAGAAACAAGACTGACTTACATCGTTAAGAAATAACCAACCATGTATTACACTGTTCTGAATTTGTAAACCTTTTGAAAAAGAAACTGAAAGAAATGATTTAAAGGAATTTTCAGGAATAAATACATAAAAGACCGACGGATGTTTGTGAAATATTATACATATTTCTATTGTGACGCCAAAGAAATACATGTCGTCAAGTTTTATTGTTATAGACAGTGTTGGTGAACATTTGGGTTTGTGAAGATCTTCTATATTGACCAAGTTTGTCACCAGTAGGTGTGACAAAAGTATGTAAATATATTACATGATATCTACACGTTTTTGCTTCCACCTGGTTTCCACCTTTTCTTCCTTATTAGTTAGGCACGTTTGTTAACGGAGTACCCCTAACTCCGATTCATTCATCTGTTTCATTCATAATTTTGCCACGCCTTATTTTTTCTTTTTTCTATTGTCTTAACAGGCTCTAGGAATGTTTAAAATCAGACCGTTTCACGTGTAGAGAGAGGGGACTGGTCGTATATTTGTAGAATCAAGAGCGATAATTCAAAAGCTGAACCTTTTGATAGATGCACGTAGAAAGAGAAAAGGGGAG
Source organism: Oreohelix idahoensis (assembly GCA_024509875.1). Classification (NCBI taxonomy): domain Eukaryota; kingdom Metazoa; phylum Mollusca; class Gastropoda; order Stylommatophora; family Oreohelicidae; genus Oreohelix; species Oreohelix idahoensis. Next base: position 718,931 of record JAMPIV010000846.1, on the reverse strand, counting down.
ATAATCAATCACAGTCTGTCTCTTCCCCCCCCCCCCACCGTTCGTTCGCGAATGTAATTGGCTACAGATGAGCGGAGATCAAAAGACAGTTTGCTCGCTGCCGGGGTCTGGCGGTCGGCAAAAGGTGGCAAAATTAACTTTGATTCAAAATTTGACCACGGAATTCCCCAAAGGTGTTATGTCTCACACTGGTCAGCGACTTTTTGTCTATTTCATATATATATTCCAGCTTTAAAACTCAGTTTATCTAGTACCCACAAATTTTCAGACGTCTAGCTTCGATATTCTAGATCCATTAAACCAGTGGAATTTCTTAGTTTGTTCGATTGGAGATAGTCATTTTGTGTTGCGGTAAATATTTATAATAGCCTCTTGAGTGATTTAATTGTTACGTCTGGCATTATATTTCACTAAGATTTTTCTGTGTTGAGTGATTAAATTTTTAAAGCCCGTCATGATATTTCACTAGGATTTTGTGCTAATTGACTAGCGAATTAAAATAACATAGAGCTAACTTTTTAATTTAATTACTTGCTATTAACTAGTAAGAGATATTTTGGTCAACTAGTAAATGCACTATTCATTATGAGTACTGACGAAATAAATATTTATGTCTAATTCATCATGAGCAATTTTATAAATAACTAGCGCTTATTTCACGAGGTTTTTGTTAAACGATAAATAAGATATATACTTGTGTTTTTCTATTTAAATTTAATAGCCGAGTGGATATTAAATTATACCTCTACGCGGGGTATTTTTAGGATAGAATACTGATTGTGGTTAAATTTTGCATTTTTCTTCCTATAATTTAGTGCGGTCACAACCCAAAACCTACTAGCGGCTTCAATATAAATATGAGAAAACGGGTCTAAGTACAATAGACGCCAAACAAACATTCTTATGCACCCAGCGGGTCTTTGAGGTTTACCGGTTCGGCTCTCTTGGTTTACCCAGAAAGAGAGAGAGTACCAACAAAAGACAATAAGAATAATTGTAACTGGACCTATAGCTATCCAGATTTCCTTTTTTACATTATCATCTACATTCAGCCCGCGGTGGCGAAGAATATCAAATTTAACATTACCTGACTACCGACCACTTGTGGTCTGGCGAGGATTTATCCTATAGAAAAAGATTTCATCTACCTGACATTCTATTTAACTATCGAATATTTCAAGCTACTGTACACTGTGACATTTGATCTCGAAGTTGTGTTTCATACCTGAACTAATTGTTGTGACATGAACAGAGTCGATAATAATAAATAACAAAGTAAGCGTTTACCAAATAAGAGGAACTGGGGCTTACTTTGCCAAAAGAACCGACACTGAATCTGTTACCTGGAGCATGGAGATATGTTAAAGCTGTTGTCAACACTTATTTGGTAAGCGAGAATGAAAATATGATCACATGTTTGTCAGAGCGAGAGAAAGCAGGGATGAATAATTCTTATATTGTGTAATCAATGTATTCACTTTGTATTTTTCTTCGTATGTTTGCTATTACTGTTCACTTTTTCAGAACAGACTAACTAGAAACTCTGTTCTTTACAGTATAGTCAAATTCTATACCATTGTGCTTATCTTTTGACCTTTTGGGGGGTTAATTAACGTCTTCTTGTGGGAACTTGTCTCAACAGAGGCGATGGCGCTAATGTGTCTATTCCTTTATTAATTCTGTAACCTATGATTTTTATATTCTGATATTTTTAACGATAATAACTGTTGTGAAGTTTCTTTATGGTAAATAAAAGTAACATAAAACTTAATTACCTGTGTCGGTCAGCTCGTCCCAATATCCCTACACTATTAATATAGTTTCACGTTTGTGCGTCTATTTGTCGTCACTTATCTGTGTGTGTGTATATGTGAGTGGTTAAAGTGTATATGTTCATATATATAGAGAGGTATACTGTCTGATCAACAAATTTCTGTTGTAGAGATAGGCTGGACTAGAGTATCTTCTCAATCCAGGGACAGACTCTACCTTTCACCATTTCACTCGTGAAATTTATTTCTTTACCTTATCTCTCACTGAGTACCACCTTTTTTTCAGTTCTATTCAGACGGGACCAAAATATATCTTAAATACTTATAAAAATCTACGACAGTAGGTTGCTCAGAAAAGAACCTGGAATATGAGGTTTCCCATTGCCTCAAAATACCCGTGGCCATAACCATCTCAGGTGTTAACCTGACACAATCTGCTCTACGACAAAACTATACGAACACGCACGAAAAACACGTAACAAGAGAGACTAATAACTGACACACTAACAAACACACCTGATGGACTAATCTTCCATTCTATTAATATATCATGCAGACTACACGATCACACTAGTCCAGATTTTCAAGCTGACTTATTTAAGCAAGTTTCGAAGTTTTATTTAATTTTTTAGTTGAAGTACAGACGTGGTGCCGCCATATTGCCCGGATACGCGGCTTCCCACTTTGAGTTTGAATTATATATATGTATATAATTATATATATATATATATATATATATACATAGCCCCTCCGACCATAGGGACCACATGGGACATGTCCTTTTCCCTCCGAGAGCTTAGGTGAAGCGCGAGCCATTTCGCATTATTAGGGCCCTCCCCCTCCCTCCTTTCATTGTTTGGGAAGAGGGGTAAAAAAAGTGCGATAATCATGCATCGTGGCTGAAGTGGACCCCCCCCCCCCCCCCTCCGTTATGTAACGCCTAAGCCAGATGGCCCTGCTGGCCTTCCACTTGTAGGGCCTAGATGTGCCGGTTTGTGGTCACTCATAAAGAAGTAATAGCTCAATCAAAAGCATATGTTTCTTGTGACGACATTATAAAGGCGACACCGTGTCTGTGTTTTCGCGCGGGTTTAGTTTTCACCTCCATATTCCAGAGCAGATATACTAATTTACACCAATCCCCCGGTCTAACGCTGTTCGATTAGCGCTTTTTCGATATAACGCTATTTGTATTTTATGCCATATTTCTGTTACGAACTTTAAAAAAAAAATCGAACTTACGTTGAGCGCTAAACTCCATGGGAGGCAGGAATATAACTTTCATGCGCTCATCAAGTTCATTCAGGATGGTTGGATGGCCAAGAAGCATTGTCATTTCTAGGATAACGAAGCTTACTTACTTACTTAGTCGTTCCCCTTCTACCGTGAGGTGTAGAGGTTTGGAAGAGAGAGCGCCAGACTATCCTATCGGCTGTCTTCCTCCTGGCCTGGTTCCATTCTAGTCCTCGGTCCTTCAAAGATTGTCTAATGTTGTCCTCCCAGCGGACTCTGGGTCGTCCTGGGGGTCTGGATCCCTGGCTCTTTGTTTCCCATGCTTGTCGTGGTAGCCGATCTTCTCCCATTCTGCTGACATGGCCAAACCATCTTAGCTGGGACTGTTCTACTTGGGTCTGCATGGGGTGGGATATTAGGCCTTGACGTATCGTCTGGTTGCGGACCATGTCTCTTCTTGTGACTTCAATCACCTTCCTCAGATACCTCATTTCTGAGGTTTGGATCAGGCTTTTGTGGGTTGTAGTCATTGCCCATTGTGATAAGTTCACTCCGTCTTAACCCTCCCTCTCAAATTTCACCCCTTCCTAAATCTATAAAACGCATTTTACAAGTTATAAACCTCATTAGATTTTTAAAAATTGAAAAGGGGCAATATATATAACTTACAATAAACATTGGCAAATGTGTGACTTTTTCTGCTAGCATATTTGGAAAAAAAAGGTACAAATCGCCTACTAAAATCATTTACCCACCCCATCCTATTAATTATTGACGATTGTTGCCAAAATGAAACTACCGATAGACAAACAATCGAGTAATACGTTTTAGCATCGGAATAACTAAGGCTATCGCCTTTTTCAAAAACTGCAAACGATCGACGCAGATGCGAATGTATAAACACAAGCGTTGAAGTCCCTTTCGCAAAAACACACACACACTGCAGCCCGCGTTTCCTGCCTCTAGTTTTTTTTTTTCTGACGAAATCCGAAAAAGCGTACAAAACCAACCTTGTTAACGCAGTGCTTGGTCTTCAAAGGACAGAGAGAAGGAACAAGGGGGAGAAACGAAAAAAATATCTCGCCTACTTGTAAATTTGAAATTGACACTGGGGGGCAGGGCTGCTAGTGGCAAAAGTGAATGTTAGGAAATGGCTTTCTGTATAAACTACAACTAAGATCTTGAAAGATAGAATAAATATTATTGAATATAATATCCTTCATATTCCTTTATAATAACTTAGATGAATCTTAGAAGACTTATTTCATTAATATGGTGGTACAGTACAAGAAAACCATAAATAACGAGAAAAATATAAAGATGCAAATAATGATAAAGAAGTACATAAAACTTATCTAGAAATGTAGAGGATAATGGTCTGAGTAAGAACCACTTTCTGTCTTTAAAATCGTTCCATAACTAACAGAGATATGGTAGAAAATAAAAAAAATTGTGACAGACTGACAGACGCATAAATAACTCAGGTTTGAAAATCTTCGGCAAAGTCAAATATTTTTGACTTGATTTGATTGGCCACCCCACTAGTAGGAAAGAGGGAGGTAAAAGCTGCGGATTTGCCAGCCAACGCGAATCTAGTGAGAGTAAAAGCAGACTCACAAACGTATTGATAAATACCCACAAAATGTTTGGGATTTTCAAAAAAGAGTCAAATATTTGACGCGTTGTTCCATTGGCTGGCAGAATTGATAATAGCAAAAGAATACAAGGCTAGGACGCCATTTGATAATAAAATTTTGACACATTAAAGATGAGAGCAGTAATAAGACCAGGAACTACTGGCAGTCTTATGTAGGCCTCGGTGTTCAATGAACTCCTGAAAACATGCCTAGGATGCTTACCAAATATAAATCATAAGAAGAAGATGGTATACTCCATCTGTGTGTGTATGGAAGCAAATTAAGGTTTAAATACCAGTGGCGTAGCAGCCATATGGAAGCAGAATGTAATCACAGTGTAAAGTGAAGTCAAATAAATTCGGGGCTGATGCACTTGGTTGCACACGAGGCTGACCCCATATTGTTAAATGTGGTTAGTTGTGGAAATTATAAGCCAGCATATAAAAGGGCGAGGATGTCCTTTTGTTGCAGGGTTTCATTGCCTGTTACAAGCTGTAACAGGAGACTTACTGAGAATTTATCTGAGGAAAGTGAAGGCCTCAGCAGAGCTGTTACTGCACGTGTTAGCCAGAGAAAGACTTCTGGGCTGACTTTGTCATAATTTCCAGTATTCTACAGCTGAACTCAAAGAAAAGGTGAACGTATCTTAAGGGCATCCTGTCAACTCATCAACGTGCAAAGTTTTACAAAAACTTTATCCACATTTTAGCGGGAATAATGTAAACAACAGCCCCGCACAAGACTGATTTTCACCAATTAGACAGTATTATACTATTATGTGAATACATCACCAAAGACAGTTCCTATTATTTGATCTGGACAGAAAATTCTCTTTATTTATTTCGTATATGTAAACTACATTTTCTTCAGTTAAATATTCCTGTCCCAAAAGAATTGAGGTACAGGAAAATAAAATTGTACATTAAGTTGATAACTAAAACTACTGTCTTACTTAAATTCATTGTATTGAATTACAGTTGTGTTCAAGTTATTATCACAACACCATACATCCATTACCCTAGACACGTAGCCATATAACCTAATAAAATCAAAATAATTCGCAGTGAGATCGTAGGGTGGTAGCAGTTAGGTACCCAGAGAACATCCTGATCAACTATTAGACTCAGGGATATTCATAGCTGACCTCACTCTGTAGACAATTAATAATTAACATAGTAACATCAAAACCCACCACACCCATGACTCGCATCCATATGTCAAGACTGGGACATAGGTGGAGCGGTATAAAGCCATCTTCGTTTTCTTACCAACCTCTCTCTTGCTGGGGAATCCTCGATTTATGGCTTGAAAAAGTCTCCCAGCTGCTGCTTTTCGAGTGGCCAACTCTTCTTTGATGCCTTCCTTTCGGTCTATAATAGCTCCGAGGTATTTATAGTGGTCGACCTGCTCCAGGACCTGTTCTCCCAGCTTAATCTGATGTCTTCTTTCTTCTCGTAATATCACCATGGATTTTGTTTTAGAGCTGCTTATGACCACCCCTCTCTTCTCCAGCTCTTCCTTCCAGACTTGCAGGTTGGATTGGAGATGTGCCTCTGATTTAGCAATCAGGGCAACATCATCAGCAAATGACAGCTCTGAAATACAGACCATTCTCATCTTCCAGTACACCACTGAATACTTTCTTGTTCTCTCCTTACATGCATTGATGACATCGTCCACGAGGAGTATGACAAGATAAGGTGACAGGATATCACCTTGTCTTACACCAATGGTGGTCCTGAAATCTTCTGACCTATGGTTTGCTGTCCTCATATAATTTCTGCAAGACTTGTAGAAGCTCTGTATAGCATGAATCAGAGGTGCTGGAATGTTCTTCCTTGCCAAACAGTCCCAAAGTTTGTTCCAGGGGACCCTGTCAAACACCTTTTCCAGATCAATGAAACAAAGATGGATCTCACTCTTATACTCAAGGGCCTTTTCACTCAGCTGTCTGAGTGTGAAGATTAGGTCTTGAGTACTTCGGTTCGCTCGGAATCCGCACTGGACCTCATCCAATTGTGGCTCAGCTAGGCGTCGGAGTCTCTGCTCAAGGATTCTAGAGTAGATTTTACCAGGGACACTGAGAAGGGAAATTCCTCTATGGTTTCCACATTGTCGATCGTCACCCTTTTTGAAAATTGGTGTTATGATGGCAGTCTCCCAATCCTTTGGTATGGTCTTGTTGCACCACGCTGCCTGTAGGACCTTTAAGAGTAATAGGTCGCCTGATGCTCCCATGTACTTAACCATTTCTGGTGTTATACCATCATGCCCTGCTGGTTTGCCCATCTTGATTTTCTCCAGTGCTGCCTTCAGTTCTTCCATCTTTATGTCATCTTCATCACCATTGGTTTTCTCTTCTGAGCTAGTGGTTATCATTTCTGATGCTTGACCTTGCTCACCACCCAGGAGTTCTGAGAAATATTCTTTCCATCTTTCCATTACTTCCTTCGGGGCAGTAAACAATTTGCCTTGCTTGTCCTTTATAAATTTGAAAGGCCATTGTTTCTTCTTCCTCATGTTCTTTAGGGTCTTATATAACAATTTCTGGTTTTCTTGCACATCTTTTTCTAGCTTTTCTCCAAATTCTTCCCAGGACTTCTGTTTTGCTGCTTGCACCTTGTTCTTTGCTTCTGTTCTGAGTGTCACATATTCTCTATATTTCTCCATTTGTCCTGCTGTGTTTTTAAGCTCCTAAGTATTGTTTCCATGCCATTGTCTTCTCTCTTATTTTCTCTTTGACTTCCTCTGTCCACCAAGGTGTCCTCTTTCTCTTGTTCCCAAGTCAGACTTCACCACATGCTTCTGCAGCAGCTGTTTTTATGATGTCCTTGAATTTAAGCCAGAGGGTTTCCAAGTCATCAGGTTGTTCTTCTGTGTTGCTCACCACTGCATCAATAAGGCCCTGATATCTGGTCTTAATTTCTGGCTCTCTCTGCGTTTAGGTCTTAATGCTCATTTCTCCTGTTGGTTTACTTAGTTTCTTGCGTGATGTTGGGCAGTTCCTAGGCTGAGCAACTCTTTCAGTTGTTCTTTTGATTGTAAGCAATCTCTGGCCCCCTCAAGACTCTAGCATCCCGGACATATTTGAATGAGCTCCTCCTAACAATGGCATAGTCGACCACTGACTTCTCATTCTTTGTTGGTTCACATCTAGTATATGCATGTATGCGCTTATGGGGGAACTTTGTGTTTGTAATGACCAGATTCTGCTCACTGCAGAATATAAGGAGTCGCTTTCCATTGTCATTGAGAGTATCTTCTCCATATCTTCCGATAATTCCACCCCATCTAGCATGGTCATTTCCAACTCTGGCATTGAAATCTCCGAGCATGATAATTTCATCTAGGCAGTCATCCACTGTCCTTTGAAGCAGCTCGAATAATTCCTCCTTGACCTCTGCTCTCTCATCCTCATTTGGCCCAACACTATGACCAAGTTGACTATGGTTTCTCCTTCTTTTAGTTTTACAACCATAATGCGCTCCGAGACAAAGTTCCATCCCTTGATACTATCTTTTTGGTTTTTGGCCACAATGCAACCCACGCCCCCTTTAGCTCTTTCAGATGTGGGTACACCACTGTAGAGCAGCGTGTTGCCATCGAGATCCATGACTCCTTGTCCTTTTTTCTTTATTTCCGTTATAGCCAGGATTTCTAGTTTTGCTTTCCTCATCTCTTCCACCAGCTCCTCTTCTTTCCCATTTATACTTCTTGTGTTCCAAGTTCCATAAGTCGTAGTCCGTAGTCCGTTCCAGTTCGTCGCCTTTAGAATCAGTCCGGTTTTCTCTCTTGTAGTTCTCATAATCAAAAGTTTAAAGGAAACAGGTGACTGGCCTGTTGTGCCTTTGCATGGTGGAGGGGCTGCCTCCTTACGGCCTTCATGCAGGCCGCCCTCCTCCTTTTTTAGCCGGGCTTGGGACCGGCTTAGGCGGAGTTGGATAACGAAGCATGACCCCAAAATGGATGCAGTTCTATGTTAATCCGTAACATACAACAAAATCTCAATTGCTACAAGATGTTTCTTGAAGAGAAAAAGAAGGTGGCAAAGCTAGCTCGATTTTTCTTTTTCTATTTTTTCTTTTTTTAAAGTCTGCCCCCATTGACCAAACATCCATGATTTCCACATTTGGACCGAGACAAACGTTTTCAGTACCTACAATACCTTCTGCTAACCAGTCGTCGTCTTCTTCCTCGTTCGCCATCAGACTCCTGTATTAATGATTCTAAGAAAGATAGTAGTCAGCTCAAGTATCCCGACATCCGCAAGCAGTTTTTCGTGGAGAGAAGTGAGTTGTTGCCATATGCTGGCAGAACTGCAGCAGATGTTCGGCTGTCATGGGGCTGATTCCACAGGTGCAGAGATCTATTTTACAAATCCTGTACTTGTGGTCTAGATGGTACCTCAACCTGTTGTGTCCGGCGCGTAAGCGGAAAATGATAACCTGGTCTCTCCTAGATAGCTGGTGATAGGCATCATTTAAAAAAATATATATGTATAGCCTGGGTGTGCTCTTTCCCATTTGGACTTGAATGTGGCTTTTAAAGTTATGTCAGCCATTTCATAAATTGTTTGTTGCTAATTAGTTTTAAAAAAATTACTTTTTACTTAATTTTGATACAGCTTTCTGGGCCTTGGGAGCCAATTCATCTGATATCTATTAATTGTTATGGGAAATCAATTTTCTTTTTGCGTTTTTTTTTTTTTTTTTGGTTAGCGCTCTGGTTTTCAGGAACGAATTAACAGCGATATGCAGGGGATATGTGTATTTAGTATGGTGTTTCCTGTGTAACTTCATTTTATGTCTACTGGTCAAGAAGGCTTAATTCGTAGCACCGCATATCTAGTCGCTTGTAGCTGTTTTTTATTTTATTTTTTTATTTATAACAGAATTCTTACATTCCATGTCTTCCATTGAATTTATATTCTGCTCCGTGGAAGATTTTGATCATTGGCAATATGCATGTAATTCAGCCTGTTGGGAAATTCTGTTAATGGCGAGAAATTCTGTAAATAGGCGGGAATAAAGCGATCGAACAGTCATATCATAGCTTATAATAATAGTAGAAATTTTTTTAATCTTTAATAGTAGAATTTTGCTAATCTTTACACGAGATCACGTAATACCGTAAACAATTGTTTGTGTATATTTATTTCTTATGTCACACCCGTGAAAATATTTCGTCTTTTTAACGTTATTTTCTATCTTATTTTTTGTACGGAGTACCTTCGGACTTTATTTATTTCGTTTATTTATTAAACATGTAATACTGGTTATACCTTGTTATACTTTGTTTGTTTGGTTTGTATTTTGTTCGTCTTTTTATTCACACGTACGTCATAAAACGCATAAAAAAGTGATCATTTGAAAACAGGTAAACAGGTTTTTTTGGCTATCAGTGAGGCCAGACATATGACGTCATATTAACAAAAAACACGAAGGCCATAAATTTGGCAAAGATCTCAGCAGTATCGCGGTATGACGTCGCACGCGATATCTGGTCTATCTCACAAAGACTGCCAAAACAGAAAAAAATATTCACAACATTGGCACAGTTGTAGGAAAAGCCTTCTAACATATGTTCCTCCATAACACGAGACACAAATCTAAAACTAAGATTTATATGAAAGCTTAATAAGATTACACTTTTACATGGCCAACATCAGGTAAGTGAACTTAAATTGAAAAAAAAAATGTATGTTATCAGACCGCGCAGATAGTAGATGATATAAAGGGATATGTTATTACCTCAGTATTACACACACTCAAAAGTAGAGAGAGAGAGAGAGAGAGAGAGAGAGAGCGAGAGAGAGAGATGGAGATGGAACATATTTATTGCATGGCCTTGTACACCAAACATACTTTTATTTAATGCGTTATTTTGTTTTTGGAAGAGAAATAAGATTAGTTTAAGAATATTCATTACTAGGATGGAACGAAAGGTGGGGTTCGTGAACTTATGCAGTTTTTTTTCCTGATGTATTAATCTCCGGTTTTGGTTTTCCCCGTAAATGTAGGAAAATTCCGGTTAAGGCAGGCAACTACTGGTCGCACGAGTGACAAATGAAAACAAGTGCAGACGATTACTTTGACATTCTCATAGTCTGTCTGCTTTAGGTTTATTACCACTGTTGATATTTACTGTCGTGTGTAGTAAATATTGTAAGATATAATGAGACGTGGCTGGCTGTCATACATACTCACGTTACGAAGCATAATCACGAAGGCGAACACACTGAATACATAACGACATGTTTAATCGACCATCTTAGAAACAGGAAATAGGAAGAAGTAGGTAAGCAGAAGAGTTCCCATAAGGGCAAGTAACTCTAGTCGGGAAAACAAAGTATCAGCATGGAAACGTATATACATCAACAACCACATATTGTAGTCAGAAGATTGTTCTTTTTATTATTTCAGAAACTACAGAACGATTTTCTTGGAAGTGATATTCAGTTTATCTTTGTTGATAAAGATATTTTAAAAAAAGTTATTTAATTTCGCAACTCCCGAAACTGTTGCTGTTGTGTTATTTTTTTTTTAAATTCAGTGACATTCTTAACCTAAACTCAATATGACAGCGGGGAATAATATTTAAAACGAATCAATCAATCAGTCGATCAATTAATACCCTTTAGCTCCCCAAGGAGCATAGGCCTTCAACAAACGCATGCCAAGTCTTCCTGTCACGTGCCATCAGCTCAAGTTGTTTCCACGCTTTATTCATCACCCTATTAATCAGTGGTTCCCAAACTCTTATCTCTGGGCTGCACTTTCAGGATGAAAATTTTCTCGTGCCACGCAAATTTTTTTTATTGATAAGAAATACCTTGAAAAATAAAGAAATGAATTTCTAGCAGTGCTTTATTCATAACACAAGAAAACAACTACTTTATAATATGATCGTGGGACATCCAGAAAGCATAACACAGCACAGCTACATAAAAACATGATTCATTCACAAAACACACAAATTCAATGAGAGGCGTGATTTAGTTTTTGTCGGGTAATCTTTATAATTTACATTATTTAAAACTATTTTTTTGCTTTAAACTTTTGATTATGAGAACTATGAGAGAGAAAACCGGACTGATTCTAAAGGCGACGGACTGCGGACTGCGACTTATGGAACTTGGAACACAAGAAGTGTAAATGGGAAGGGGGGGGGGGCAGCTGGTGGAATGGGTGGGGAAGGCAAGGCTAGAAATCCTGGCTATAACGGGAACAAAGAAAAAGGGACAAGTAGTCATGGATCTCGATGGCAACACGCTGCTCTGCAGTGGTGTACCCACATCTGAAAGAGCTAAAGGGGGCGTGGGTTGCATTGTGGCCAAAAACCAGAAAGATAGTATCAAGGGATGGAACTTTGTCTCGGAGCGCATTATGGTTGTGAAACTAAGGGAAGGAGAAACCATAGTCAACCTGGTCATGGTGTATGGGCCGAGTGAGGATGAGAGAGCGGAGGTTAGGGAGGAATTCTTCGAGCTGCTTCAAAGGACAGTGGATGACTGCCTAGATGAAATTGTCATGCTCGGAGATTTCGATGCCAGAGTTGGGGGTGGCCATGCTGGACGGGGTGGAGTTATTGGAAGATATGGAGAAGATACTCTCAATGACAATGGAAAGCGACTCCTTAGATTCTGCAGTGAGCAGAATCTGGTCATTACAAACACAAAGTTCCCCCATAAGCGCATACATGCATACACTAGGTGTGAACCAACAAAGAATGAGAAGTCAGTGATCGACTGTGCCATTGTTAGGAGGAGCTCATTCAGATATGTCCGGGATGCTGGAGTCTGGAGATGGCCAGAGATTGGAGGTGATCACTGCCTGCTTGCAGTCAAGGGGACAGCTGAGGGAGTTGCTCGGCCTGGGGGCTGCCCGGCATCACGCGGGGGAACCAGGTGGGCGAACGGGGGAGGTGGGCATTGGGACCTACGGGCTGGGAGAGCCAGAGGTTAAGACCAGGTGTCAGGGGCTTGTTGCTACGGCGGTGGGAGACGCGGGGGAGCGACCTGGTGACTTGGTGGCCCTCTGGCTTGAATTCGGGGACATCGTGGAGACAGCTGCTGCGGGGGCGTGTGGTGAGGTCCTGCTTGGGAGCGGGAGAGAGGGGGCGCCTTGGTGGACAGAGGTAGTCGGAGAGAAGGTGAGAGAGAGGGGGTGGCATGGAGGCAATACTTGGGGGCTAGGGACTCAGCGGGACAGGTGGAGTGGTATAGAGAATGTGTGACACTTGGAGCGGGGGCGGGGAGCAGGGTGCTGGCGGTGGGACAGAGGTCCTAGGGGGAATTTGGAGAGGAGCTGGAGAGGGATGCGCAGGAGGAACAGAAGTTGTTCTATGGGACCCTAGGGAACATGGGAAGGGGGGAGGGGCAGTGTCCTCTCGGATTTATAAGGGACAGGCGGGGCAGGTTACTTGCTGCCCCGGGGGGGGTGATGGAGGGATGAAAAGAGTATTTCTCAGAGCTCCTAGATGGTGAGCGTGGTGAAGCATCGGAGGTGATAACCCCTGGCACAGAGGGGAGGACCAATGGTGGTAAGGATGACATGGGGATGAAAGAACTGAAGGCAGCACTGGAGAAGGTCAGGATGGGCAGGGCGGCGGGGCATGATGGTATGACGCCAGAGGTGGTTTTTTTTTTTTTTAACTAGCGGCACTTGGGTTTACAGCCCTTCGGCCCAATGACATGTCATTGCAAGGCTGGGGAACCTGAGGACTTTCCTTCCAACCCGGTCAGGAGCTTCGCTCCTTCCCATCCACAGTGGGTTTATCACAGGAGCCGTTCAGGTTATTCAGTCAAATTTCCGGTCGTAAACATTTCTTCAAACGCTGATGCCAGGGTTTGAACCATGAACACCTGGTCGCCAGTACAACGCCGTAGCCATTTCACCAGCGCGGCTCCCAGGTGACCTATTGCTCTTAAGGGTCCTACAGGCAGCATGGTGCAACAGGACCATACCAAGGGATTGCCATCATAACACCAATTTTCAAAAAGGGTGACGGTCGACAGTGTGGAAACCATGGAGGCATGTCCCTTCTCAGTGTCCCTGGTAAAATCTACTCTAGAATCCTTGAGCAGAGACTCCGACGCCGGGCTGAGCCGCGATTGGATGAGGTCCAGTGCGGATTCCGAGCAAACCGAAGTACTCAGGACCTAATCTTCACACTCAGACAGCTGAGTGAAAAGGCCCTTGAGTATAAGAGTGAGATCCATCTTTGTTTCATAGATCTGGAAAAGGCGTTTGACAGGGTCCCCTGGAGCTAACTTTGGGACTGTTTGGCAAGGAAGAACATTCCAGCACCTCTGATTCATGCTATACAGAGCTTCTACAAGTCTTGCAGGGGTTATGTGAGGACGGCGGACCATGGGTCAGAGGGGTTCGGGACCGCCACTGGTGTGGAACAGGGTGGTATCCTGTCGCCTTATCTTTTCATACTCCTCATGGACGATGTCATCAAGGCATGTAAGAAGAGAACAAGAAAGTATTCAGTGGGGTACTGGAAGATGAGACAGGTCTGTATTTCAGAGCTGGCATTTGCTGATGATGTTGCCCTGATTGCTAAATCAGAGGCACATCTCCAATCCGGCCTGCGGGTCTGGAAGGACGGGTCCTGGGGCAGGTCGACCATTTTGAATGCCTCGGAGCTATTGTAGACCGAGGGGAGGCATCAGGGAAGAGTTGGCCGCTCGGGAGGCAGCAACTGGGAGACTTTTTGAGGCCATAGATCAAGTGTTCTTCGGCGGGAGAGAGGTTGCTGGGAAGACGAGGATGGCTGTGTGCCACTCCGCCTGCTTAAAACTTCCTGAGCCGACCCAGCTCTAATGGGTACCCTCCGAAGACGGCGAGTATCTGTCTGAATGGCGAGTGGACACCTGTCAGTGTACAGGGATTAAAGGGATACTCACGTAAAAATCAGTCTCAGGCTAGATATACTAACCGGAGATTCTCGCCTCGAGTAATAGCGGGCGTACGTTAAAAATAAAATAAAAACAAATTATAGTAATGTGTGATGCTGCACTGTAATTCTGTCCTTCAACCGGCCCGATTCTGTCGTCTATTTTGTATTTTCACAATCTTTTCTTCTCATTTGTATATATATCGTGTTTGGTATTTTTGGGTAGATAATTAAATGGGGTCGTTTTATGATGGTAGGTTTATTTTACACTCGACCAGTTTTTCTTTCTTCTGATTTTCCGTTGTTTACGGAAATCGCTATTTTTCGGGCACGCCTGTATGACGCGTCAGAAACGCACGTGGACGTGATGCAATTTTTGGACACGCGATTTTCGCGTTGTTTTCAAATTTGATTGGCGTAGCTCGTAGTTATTTTTACTTTTCTAGCGTTTCCATTGGTCCGAGAGAAAGCTAGGGTATGCGTAGGAGAGAACACGCGGGGGTGGCCCCGGTGTGTATAAACAGCAGTTAAACGGCGGGCAAGTCTCTCTGAAGAAATATTGCCTGCCGGTAGACTTCGATTTATCGTCTCCACTGTGGGGAAAAACAGCGATAATCGCGAGTCACGGCGAAACAGTGGGGGAGCATAATTTTGTCAAATAAAATTATCCACTGCAAAAAGACATATCTCAGGGTCAGAGTACTCGAGTTATCGTCAGGAGCAAAAGAACACAACCTAAACGGTCTATTGCAGTGAAGTTCAATTCTTCAGCGAGACTGGTTTCAATTGCGTACAGCCGGAAATCAAGGCTGTGTTTTTCCTCTAACTCCGGAGCGGGTTAAAAGAGGGAAGCTATTCAGCAGCAGAGAAGTTTGTCTACAGTTAATCAAGCACCTCATGCTTGACGCCAGAACTTCATCATCATCATCGCAGAATTCAGGAACAGGTGATAGGGTTAAAATACCTGAGTCTTGAAAGTAACGAGAGAAGAGCGTAACGGAGACGCCGCATCATCAGTCGTCGAGTGTTAGAGAGACACTGAGACCAAGAGAGAGAGGGAGAGAGAGGAAAGGAGGGAGAAAATAGACAGGACCGGTAGGGTCTGTTCATTATCCATTGAAGGATAGACACTGAGCCATTGTGTTACGCCAAATCTATTATTTTAGCATTTCCAGTGGTGTTAGATAGCGGCGCATATCGCCTACCAAGTTGGAAGCTGTGTAGACGTTTCGTTGAGGAAGAGTCCACCAGACTGAGACAGTAGACATCGTATTGGTATTAGAGAGTGGAGGCTAAAGTTGACAGCCTTACAATAGTAGAGTTATTTTAATCACTAATCATTTTTATTGTTCCTCAGCAGGGTGACAGAAAGAGTGAATGTGATTTGGGTTTTTTTTCTGGTGTCTATCAATGTACTTGTTACGTTGTTTTTCAGGCCGTGCAACAGTGCACGCTAATTTTTTTAATTTAATGTATGATGAACTTTAATGATTTCTGTGTGTAAATAAATTTATCTATAATATACTTAATGGATCAGCTTCTACACTCTATACTTACTCTATGTTGTCTGTATAGTGGTGTCTGTGGTCGTTTTTATACACCTTATCTCCTTGTGTTTAAAGGTAGTCAGAGGTGGGTGAGATTATAGCCTTTCTGAAGTCACGAAGCGGCAAGGGGACAATCAAGACCTGGTTCTATCCCTTGAGCCAATAGTCTCATCTGTCCACGGGCATGTCATTTTCCATCTAAATTCTATCTTCTCAGACTTTCTCATACTAGGGTCTTGCTTTCATTCAGGCAAACTCTATAAACTTAAAACCACTTCGTGACATAATGTAACCGTAAGGGATGTGACCCATCGCACAATTTCTCCACGACATAATTCTCGGTAGTCTTAGAATCACTGCTATTGTGAATTCGGTCAAGAGACAGTTTCCATTAGATTTAAGTTATGGTTACCAGATTTTTCTGCTAAGTTCTCCATGCTATTTGCCTGGCAGTTTCAATTCAGTGCCTGTCTAACGAGGCTGGGTTTTTGCGCTTAATATCCTGCCCATCTCATTTTGTTTAGACCGGGG
The DNA here is from genome assembly GCA_024509875.1 of Oreohelix idahoensis. Classification (NCBI taxonomy): domain Eukaryota; kingdom Metazoa; phylum Mollusca; class Gastropoda; order Stylommatophora; family Oreohelicidae; genus Oreohelix; species Oreohelix idahoensis. The sequence goes on along the minus strand of JAMPIV010000846.1, from coordinate 702,308 downwards.
GTGCCCAACCTGGAGTACACCTACTCCCCTGGGGAGTACGAGAAGCTTCTCAATAGGATGCGGAGAATACTTTATAAATAGCTATAGTATCCTTTTGCCGTGGTGGTTCCCGTGGGTCTCTGATGAGACAAAGGGAGAAAAGGACTACCAAAGGGGTACGGGACCAAAAAAAAAATTTAGAACCTCTGGTTTAGACCTACCAGAATTGACAATAGTGCTACTACAATTGACATGCACATTCTTTCACTGAAATAATTAAATCTTCTTCTTCTTTATTACTTTCAGACGTCAACTGGAATAATTTCAAAGAAAGCAGTGGTCAGCTTAAGTCTGTTGGCATCTCCGTAGAGTCTTTCCAGGATTTGTACTGGTGATGGCCATATGCGATTTCTCTGTTCCTCATATGTTGGGCACCTTTGAAGCAGATGTTCAGTAGTCATAAAAATAAATAAATAAATAACTTTCACTGTGGCTCTATCAAATAACACCTTTAAAGCAGGATTTCTTAACCTTTCTTGTGCCATTGGCCACTCCGATTGTCCGGGACAACCACGGATCCATTTGAATGTCCGGTGAAGGTTATGGACCTTTTTGGTTGTCCGGCGAAAGTTACGGATCCTTTTGGTTGTCCGGTGAAGGTTACTGACCCTTTTAATTGTCGGATGAATGCTATGGACCCCTTTGGTTGTCCGGTGAAGGCAACGGACCCTTTGATTGTACAAAAAAAATGTTCACATATCCAAAATTAACATTTTTGATTTTCAATAATACATTTTATTAAAACAAAATCGTTAAGCTTATATAAAGTCATAATGAAATAGAAAAATAAACTGTTTAAAAAAAACCAATTTATTTAAATGCAAAAATATATGATTCTTCTTCTTCTTCGTGCGATCGCATCTTTGATGTTTACACCGTCAGACGAGTTCTCATGATGAATTCGACTGTTGTTTGAAGTTCCTCTTTAGCTCCATATAATAATAATAATAATAATAAATTCTTTAAGCGCCAAACACGGCGCATAAGGCAGAAACCAGTGCTCTCCAGGTTGTTCGTTGTGACGCCACTCCTCTTAGCTCTTGCACATTATTTAGGCCCAACGTTCTTCCTTCTCTTATTATTGTTCTTCTGAGTGTTTCTTTTGGTCTTCCTTTTTTCCGCTTACCCTCAGGAACCCAAGTGAGCGCCTGTAGTGGTATTCTGTTGTTTTGCATTCGTAGGACATGACCGATATATGACCATCGTCTTTTCCTTATATAGTCGGAGACATATTTCTGCCTAGAGTCTTCTCTTATTTGTCGATTAGTCTTGAATTCTTTCCAACTGATGTTCATGAGTTTTCTAAGACATTTGTTCTCGAATGTATTCAGCTTGTTCTCCAATGATTTTGTTATTTTCCAACTCTCACAGCCGTATGTTAACACTGAGATAACATTTGAATTAAACAGACGAAGCTTGGTATGTATATTCAATGATCGTAATTTCCAAATGTTAGATAATCTATTGAAGGCGCTAGCTGCCAAAGCAATTCTAGTATGGATTTCTCTTGTTGTGTCACCATCCTGAGTCATTTTACTGCCTAAATAATTGAAACTTTCAACTTTCTGTAGTTTTTCCCCGTTCAAGATGATATCAAAGGTCTCGTTAGAAAAGTTCATAGCTTTAGTTTTAGAGGCATTTATTTGGAGACCAATTTTAACCGAGAGATGACACAAATTATTTATTGCTTCTTGGGATTGTCTTGGTGTTGAACTTAAGAATGCTACATCATCTGCGAAATCCAGGTCCCCCAGGAATTTTCCATTTGTCCATTTTATACCCAATTGTTCATTGTGGGTATAGTTTCTCATAACCCAATCAATAGCTATTCCAAAAAGTAGTGGTGACATAATACAGCCTTGTTTCACCCCTGTTTCTACTGTAAACCATTCTGTATTCCCTTTATTTGTTCTAACACAACATCTTGCATTGTCATATAGCGCTTTGATTATATTCACATATTTTGTTGGAAAACCATAGATTGTAAGTATCTTCCACAATGATGGGCGGTGTAGACTATCAAAGGCTTTTTGAAAATCGACGAAGGTGATAATAAGTGGCGATTGCCTTTCCACTGATTCTTCTATAATTGTTCTTAGTGTGAATATTTGATCAATACATGATCGTTTCGGCCTGAAACCCGCTTGTTCTTCTCTGATCTTTTCGTCAGCATGCAATTTAAGTCTTTCTAACATCATGCAACATAATAATTTTCCAGGTACTGATAATAGAGATATACCACGCCAGTTATTACAGTCTGATAGATCACCTTTCTTCGGTAACTTTACAATAATACTGTCTTTCCATTGTTGTGGTGGTTGTTCTTCTCTCCATACTTCATTTATAATATCTAAAATTCTCAAGAGGTTGTTGTCATTAACTGCTTTAATCATTTCCCCTGAAATTTCGTCAACTCCAGCAGCTTTAAAATTTTTTAATCTTTTAACGGCTTGTTTGATCTCGTCCAGCGTGAATTCATCGCAAGTTATTGGCAAGGTGGTTGTGGGTGTTTCATTATTAAAATCAGGTGTTACTGTTGGTGGTGGTCTGTTTAGCACCTCCATGAAGTGCTCAGCCCATCTCTTCATTTGTTCTTTTTCTGTTGGTATTGAATTCTCTAATTTACCTTTAACAGGTGTTTCCATATAGCTTTGAGTTTAGTGTTCAGTCATTGGGCCAGTATATCTTTCTTAACTGGTCATACAGAGGACAATCCTGTAGAACATGCTCAGCAGTTTGTTCGTTTAATCCACATGTGCACAGTGGTGAAGCAGACAATCGTAGCTTGTGCATGTGTTTATTCAGTTTGTTATGCCCTGTCCTGTGGCGAAAAATGGTGATCTGTCCCTGCCGGTCAAGAGTGTGGTAGTCGTCGTTGGGTTGGTTCTGTTCTCTTCTGATAGTCTGGATAGCTCTCTTTTTCTCAGTGTATGTGATTTCATTATCTTCTTGTTCGCATTCTCCTCTATTTTTTGCAAGTTTATCTGCCTTTTCATTTCCTGAAATATATGATAATTTTACTGGTACAAATTTTTGGTGAAAATAGCATTAAAATTTGTTAGGTAATGTACACGGACCCTCAACACCTCCAAGGGTTCAGTGTACTACAGGTTAAGAAACCCTGCCTTTAAATGATATTTGGACCAGCATATTAACTTTTTTTCCTATCTATCTTTGAACGTAAGGGGGCCATATAGATGTCAGAAGAGACCCCGACACCATCACCAGAACTGCTATGCTATTGTTGTTGTTGTAGTAGTTCAGAATCGATTTAACTGCACTTAAGGTAAACCTATAGCTGTGTGATGGTATTGCCTCCCCTGCTTTGCAGTAGTGGTCCAACAGTGGCCAAAACTCAACAGTATCTAATATGGGCTTCAAATGTGTCTACCTTCGCTCCAGATTACTCTTGGCAGATATGTAGATAGAAGGTTAATAACGCTTCTACCACAAAGTTGTGTTCACAAGATATTCAGATAAGCGAAAACAATACTACATTTGCATGAGCACGTTAATTCTAGAATCTGCCGACAACTTTTGTAAAGGATTAAGCAATGGTTTATGTTAGCTCGTTTAAGCCCCCATCTCTGATTAACTCAATGGAATTCTTATTATTCTGGTATAGCTCAGTTTAGAATGTGTGTAGTAAATTTGACTGAGACAAACATGCTGTAACTTTAAAATGATAAAATAGAAGTTAAATGTGTAAATATACAAATAACGAAATTTAATAACCACTTAAGTTTTAGTAGTTTGAAAATAATTTGAATAGTTATGGATCAAAAAAGTTATCATCACGGTCGTGATAGGAGGTAACTGTTTTTTACAAGAAGTTCAAGCGGCAGCATATATTGAACTTTGCTGCCAATGACGGTTCTGCTTCTTCCGATGGGTTGGTTCTTTTTACACTGATCATACTCGTTGCTGGCCAAGGTTGTCGGGTGTAGCTCGTTTCCCAGAAATGTCAAGGAGAGTCTACAAAGTTGGTCTTTCGTCTTAAAGCTCAGACCACTGTTCCCTTCTTGTTCCAGAAATAGTACTTTCTGCTGGTACCACCAATAACTATGGTAAAGAATAGAAGCGAAACGCTCGCCTGAGTATTGCGTTTTCCAAACCCATGGTTATGGGTCCCTATCTTCCCATTCCACCATCCCATTTAACTCAAAATTTACCCTCGATGAGAATTAAATTTAATCCCTCGGGATAAAACTTTCTTTACGTTTAAATTGAATAGCTTTTATAGTTACTTTACATTTAAATGAAAAGGTTAATAGTACAGCTAGAATATGTTTATATTTACATTTCCACTGTTTGAAAAGTGTTCACAATATAAATTGAATATGTTTTCATTTATGTTTACACTGATTTGAAAAGTTTTAAACTTCCATTAATTTTAAAATGAATATTTTCACATAGACATTTACACTGGTTTGAAACTGTAAGTATTGAAGTATTGCACTTAGAATGTACATCATGTCTTCCATCTTTTCCTCCCTGCTCCATACGGAACTTTGAAGTACTTTATGCGTTTAGTTCTCTTTACGAAACTAGTAATAAAGCAATCACCAGCCCGTGCAGTGGTGGTTCATGAATCATCATTCTATACGCTGAGGTTGTTAGCCTCAAATGACTGGGACATCCACTAGCAATTTTCACATATTAAAATTCACATAGTAATATATACAAGTATATATATATATATATATATATATATATATATATATATATATATATATATATATATATATATATATATATATATATATATATATATATATATATATGTTAGTTCATATGTTAGTAATATAAAATGTAAAATCACAACTTACGCCAATCCTGGCTCACAGACTCTTTGCCCAGATGAATAAAAGAGACTTTAATCGGCCTCTTACACGCGTCTGTGGTGTCGTTAATTTAATAAGTTCCCTCTCTGACTTTGTGTGTTTCCTTCAGTTTCCTCAGACAGCAGCTTTCCTTATTAAAATGATAGAGATTTCCAGGGCTTTTTTGTAAGTCCTGATAAATACTCAAATAAAAGGTGTTCCGATCTGATAAAATGGAATTCTCAATTCTAGGCTTCAGTCTGGCAAGGTCTGGTGTATTGGCAAGCGATCTTCACAGTAGTTTTGACTGACTGAAGCATCAGGTTATATTCACTGCCTTCCTACGCATTCGTTGTTATGAAGCTCAGATGATCAGCCAATCTGATTTGAATATTTTGCATGACACATCTAGTGCAAAATTGAAAACATAATTTTTCTGAAAATGGGATGTAAACATCCGATTGCAGGGCCGGCGAGCTCACAGACATATCGGTAACCTCACACGACAATGTGTGTAAGATGTAACAAATTATTACTTTCGCTTAAGTAATGTCTTATCTGTTGCTTGAGCACACACAAAATCCGTCTCTTTCCAACCTTGGCAGAGACGCACCCGTGCCTTATCAGTGATTAAGAAGATTGCGCTCGGCGATGTGCGACTTAATCTGTGTACAGATATAGGCCGCGCCTGCGATTAACCAGCTTGGTTGTCGATAATGTTCTCTCAGCCGCTCCTGCTAATGTGTAGTATTATCATCCACAAGGAGTGTCAGATAAACAGTCAAGATACAATACACTGAAAGTAGCCAAAGAATGTAGATACAAAATATCTACTACTTAGCAGAGAAAGAAAGAAAGAAAGTGCGACAATTGAAAGCATGCAATAAAATCCGTACCACAAATGCACCGATTACTGCCGTAGTGAAACAGAGATTAGGAAGACGAATGGGTCGCCCCAATCCATTATGTGACAAGCTGCTCAGTCTCACTCAGCAAATATCGAAGTGTAGGAATGCTGATTGTTCCTGTAGCCCGCTGGTCGTGTACATGTCTGCATCATCCTCTTATACGTTCATCTCTGCTAGTTTTACATATCATGCTAAATTCCAGCAGTCTGAGTCTCGTTAACAGGCGATCGTTAATTGTCCTTATTACCTCTCCCGTATCCATATCCAATGATCCTAACTATGGGTCCTTCGAGTCAGCTCACTCATTGCCTTATACTTCTCCAAGACCTGGACAGTATATCCGCACCAGTTCTTGAAGATTTGAGGCCACTAAGCTCTCCATTAATTGTCGTAGCTATCCATTTCGAACTTTCCGAAGCATGGACTGAAAGTTCAACACATTAACTGTCCCGATAAAGATAGTTTCAGACAGCCTTATCAGGGCTGCAGTAGCTGCCTCAATCTCCATTCTCAAGCTGCCCCACAAGCCGCCTGTAGGCGTTATGGTCATAAACTGCTTTGTCAGTTAGCGGCTAAGGATCCGAGAAGAAGAAGACTTTACATCGACCAGTAAAATTATTGTCTGAAGAGGCAAATTTTGTTTTGACTTGTTTTTTTTTTAAATTGAAATTTTTACTCTGTTTAAAAAAATATGTTTTAATTTCTAGCTGTTTTAAATAGTGCAGTAATTTCATAAAAGTATGTGTTGCTGTATATCTTCTAAGCTTCCGCTTTGTCTTTGCTAACATAATAGTTCCATCTAATGCCACATCTGCTCCTCTATACAATTGTAGGTCCTGTATAATGGTATCTTAACTTCCTGTTTATGTACATATGGTGAATCTGAGGTTCTGTCACGTGGTCTGGTGATATCCGTATTGCTTTATGCATTATGTTGTGCGGAAACGCGTTCCCTTCATTAAACAGTTTATTTGGGGCGCAGGCGTTTCTTAATACGGTAGTCTCTATTTTCTGTCATATGCCCAAGTGCATATTTTTGCATGATCTCTTCAAAACCTTTATTTATTTTCTGTTCCTATCTCTGCATTTAGTCTACCAAGGATGTAATGACTTTACTTTTCTTTTTACCCATAACATTTTGAAGTCAGGTGTAATATTCTGCTTTCACAGAATCTTCTTTCTTCTAAGTTGGAGCATACTATTGGATGATATTAAACTTTATTTTCCTTGTGCCATTCTTTTATGTTGCTAATATTCTTTTTGAGTCCCAGTGCTTCTTTTTCTATTAGTGCCTTCTACACCTCTTTTGACAGCATTAGAACCACCTCAGTGTAAGGAGACAGATGACACTGGGAAAGACTAGAAACCCCGTAAGCTGTATTCAATTGCTATAGCACCCAAAAACGATAGATGCCCCTAGGATTCACCGAAAGGGGGGGAGGATGATGAATCCACAGGCGCCTCAATGGAATCTACCAGACCCGTTACACGGACTTCGAGCTCTGAACAACGGCTGGAATTTCCATGTGCCTGTGGTAGGGAATTCTCTACTCAGAGAGGAATGAAAATACACAGAACGAAAAAGGGGTGTGGGAGGTCATCAGGGGGAGATCAACAGCGCTCTGTCTCGGCGGATAAGACGTTAGAAGAACGCAGCCAGGAGTCAATCCACAGTGCTGAGTACATGCAAGTTGATCTGCCAGATGATGATCTCACACACTTCTTGGACGGGAAGAGAGATGCAATAAAGTTTCCACCTGCCAGTGCAAAAGGGCTTTGGGAACAGCTGGACGAAGCCTTGGCAAGAGAGTTGGATATTATTCGGCAGACCCATCAAGGGGCCGCTTGAAGCCTTACTTTGGACGCTGACAGACCAGAAGGCTGATGAGACAGTTGTCTCAGCCAGCAAATACGTATCGGATTTAAAGGAAAGGTTGAAACTAGGATGGGACCTAGCAACGACTAACTTTAAACGAGCTCGCACAAAGCACGCTAACCGATACAGGAAAGTCGCGAAAGAGAGAGAATTGGAAGCAGGAGAGAAAGTTTTGGTGTTACTCCCTACCGGAAACAACCAACTGAAGATCGGATGGCAAGGGCCGTTTACCGTCCTGAAAAAGATTTCTAAGGCTAACTACCAGATCTCTATTGAAGGAAAGGAAAAGGTTTTCCATTTAAATCTCTTAAAGAGATACTTGGAAAGACCAGTGCCGTCCTCCGACCATCTCCTGACGATCGCCAAAACTGACGAAGATGACGATAGTGGCAGGGAAACTCCACTGCAATCACAGGAAATCTTTGAAAAATGTCAGAAGCGGCGACGCTCTTTCAAGCGCGCATGGGAGACATTCCAGAGAAAGGAAACTTTGGGAGTAGACTTGAGTAGGAATTGGAGAGAGATGGAGGGGGGAGATGAGATGGAGGAAGACAGACACCCTGAAGCTACGGATATAGGAAATTTTATTCCATAACGTAGACATGGAGTGCTTCCATATCTTAAAGGGGGGACGTTCTGTCACATAGGTTTTATGATCATTAAATTGCCTATATCTTCTTCTTTTCTGCCACCTGTATCCTCTATTTTTATTATCGCTCTTTACCTTTTTCCTGCGTTTTTCGCATTCGTTCGTTTGCGACTATATACATTACTATTTTCCCATTCTAACGTTTACCTATTTCTTTTCTCAAAACTGAGAACGCAGTTATGACGTAACGTGTCAGTCTCTACAGAGACGGGAGAGCATTAAAATGCATTTCTATTTGCATTAGATGTCAGGACACGAAACTGTGAATATTCGCTTTCGCCAGACATATAGGCGACAAAGTTGTCTGCATTTTCACCTGCCACAACGAGTGGTGTCGGCTGAACGCTCAGAAAAGCGCGATAACTGACACCTCTACAGTGCAGTTCGAGACATTTGTCTGGAAATTCCACCTGACTCGACACTCATTGTGGGACATGGTCAGCGTGAAGTGTGAAAACTGCCGGGGCATTGGAGACAAGCCGTCTGAGACTCGCAACTGACACGCGCACTCTCGGTCAGAAGGTGGCAGTTACGGCATGCGTTTAAGTGTTAAACGTAATTGTTATAGACGGAAAGGGAGAGTATTTCGTTTTGCGAAATTAAACGTTTACCTCTTTGTCTGGTAATAGATATAACCAGAGTTTGAAACTAGATTTTCATTCTCGCTCCTAAATTCGCAGTAGACAGGACGTTTCGTGCAAAGAGAATAAGCTGTAGAGCGAAGTCTTAGTTTGTTCTTGGCAAAATTTTTTGCCAAACTTCTAGACTACTGTTGCGCTAAACTTGTCGCAACTTATTCTGACTATATATTTAATTTTGTAATGCATGGGAAATAACTCATGTAATTGTAGTCACTTTTTTTATTTCTACTAGTTGTCTAATCGTGTGACGATAGTTGCCGATAGTTTGTGTGAACGATTTTGAGTCATGTCCATATACGGAGCGCTCAGGTCGTCAGTTCTTAGAAACAGTTGGCAATCGCAATGTTTCAAGAGTCATTTCCTTTTAAGGTTCGAATCTTTAGTCGAACATCTTAGAACATTCTTCGTTCCGTAAGTTAGCTGAGCTGTATTCGATTCGCGTGTTCTGCGCATGTCCTAGGTTGTGTCATTGTTTGAATGATTTCCGCCCAGTTGACTCTTGGCAGATTTTGCTTGTGAGCAGGACGAAGTTTTTTGTGCTGGCGTCCTTGCTGATATTATTCAGGAAAGAGTCCTCATCGTTGTTGTTCCTTTTGAGATGATATATCTCTATGTTATTCCAAGTGCCTGGAGGCCTATGTGATTTATGTGATTTAATTCCCGATGAACAGGTAATTGAATTTTGCTGAGTAACTTTATCGCCATCTTGTGATGTTGACATTTTTTGCCTAGCCTGCCTTATTAAAGAGTCTATGATATGACAAGTTTGCTCAGCTCACGATCCACTTATATTGTCACGCATCGATTGATGCCTGTCCTAAGGACCATTTGCTTCCTGAACTTTATTGATGGATCTAGGTTTGATACCTTTGTTGTTTAAGGAACATAGAGGACGATAATGTGACGCTCAAAAGACATGCCTGTCTTGTTGAGGTCGAATATAGGAGACTAGATTTAATCTCCCATTCGATATCTACTAGCTATGATGGAAAGGGAAAGCTTACCACCTGACTACATGCACAGCTGTTTATGATATCCTAAGAAGGCATATAATGTACCATTATTATTGATGCTGTCTGCTGTTCCTGCTGTATTGACTACGTCGATGATGTAATGACTATTGTTCTATACCAGTGATGTTACTGCATAATTATCTTCATGTATCTCGTCGTTGTGGCATATATTATATGTTACAAACAACATCACTTGCTGTTCAACAATTTATTGACTTTATACGTTTATGAATTGATGTGACGTCCCTATCTGATACTTGTCTTCATAAACACGTCACACATAAACCAGACCACGACACCATAAGATCTTGCCTCATCATCCCTGGTGTCCGAGGGCGATAACCCTCCATGTTGAGTGGTGCTACTACCAAGACACATCAACACTTTATAGCTCCACATCAACATATCCAGTAGAGTACTGCTACACACCTCTAAATAGACACTCTACATATATCTGGTGGATTCTAGCACTCTACATATTGGTGGCCAGTCCAAAGGCATTCGATAAGCCCACCACATCTCAACATTGATTTGGTGAGCAGATTCGGGGTCCCTTACCCACTACATTCAACACTACAAGTCAACAAACTACAAGACATCAACAAAGAATTTTGAAACTACTCGGCGTTGCCCGGTAAATGTGGAATTACATCTTTTTGCCATAAGCAAGAAATTTGACAGTACCCGGCGTTGTTACATATTGCCGGATATCACAGACTGTTGCTGTCTTTAACTCAAGTGAAGCCAGTCGCTGCTGTCAAGGTGCCAAGTTGCTGTCGTTGTATGAAGGTCAAGTGCCGGTTGTTTCGAGTTCGTTTTCAGAAGGCCAAGTACCGAATTCAAACATATTTACTATAGGATTCAGAAGGACAAGTGCCGAAACAACACTACATTCTATATATCAGAAGCTCAAGTACCATCGTCTTGACAGTTTTGGAACAGTTCAGATGTACCATCATCGTTGGATCTTCATTCCTTAGGACGCTGATTGTCATCTGTTTTTTCTGCTGGGCTGACGTTGGATTACCATAAGTTAAGTGGCCTGTTTTGTTTGTGAACTGTGCCCTTATACTTCTACTGAGTCTTCTGTGTTTCATCTCATTCTTTTGTTATATGTTATATGTTTATATGTTATTTGTATATTTATATTTATATGTTTATGTGTCTGCGGGTTTCGGTTGGGCGGTGTCTCCCTTAGATCATACCACGTCATAGAGGTTGTCTATCGTGAGCGTTTTCTATAGGGTGTGCAAATTTCCGATACTGGAATTTGCAAAGCGACTTCTGTTGCTATTTTTTGTTAGTTGTGATGACATGCGTTAGTATTGTTTTCGTTATTTTTCTGCATTCTTTAGTTTTGTTTTGATTTGTTTGTATTTGCTAGCCTACTCTTTCCTATTGTTTAGTTTCATACACCATTTATGTTTATACACTGTTGTGTCTTGTATTTGTAATATCGTGTCGCAGATATCATCACATTTTTTGTGATATTTCTTTAATTTTCGCTTTATTTTTTGTTGATTTCTGCGAATGTTTTCGTATAGTTGCTAAATCTTTGTTATTGTTTACATTGTATTGTTTACAGTGTAATATTTACATTGTTATTGTTTACATTGTGATTGTGTTTACATAGTCATTGGTTACACTTATAGTAGTTAATTCACATTTGATAGTGGGTTATGCTTATGCATTACTACTACACTGATGATTAATAAATGATGAATAATATTACTTACGGTAATTAATTCAGATTGGATAATGGATTATGCTGATGCACCACTACTATACTGATGATAAATAAATGATGAATAGTATTGTGCACTATTGAATGGGAAGTGCACCTATGATCAAGAGTTGATTGATGATATTTCAAAAAGGTCTATACACAAGTTCTTTGATATAAGACTTGTTTCCCATAGAGATTGGGATGATAATATAGTGTTGTGAGTAAGCAAGTACTTCATTTAAGACTTGTTATAATTAAATTTGAAATAAGATAATTAATTATTTCAGGTTGTGGACTCATATTATTACTCATCATGTCTACACTTGAATACTTTATTGAGCAGGGTAAATCGCTTGGGAAGACTGGTGATAAGTTAGAAGAATTTGCAACTACTCAATATGATAAAGCATTAAAAATGGAAGCTGAACAAAAGAAACTGCAGATGCAAGTTGATGAAAAGAGATACCAAATGGAAATGGAAAAACAAAAAAGAGAAGCAGAAGCTGAAGAGAAGAGACTACAGATTGAGTCTGAAAATAAAAGACTTGAAAAAGAAGCTGACAATAAAAGACTTGAAAAAGAGGCTGAAAATAAAAGATTAGAAAAACAAGCTGAGGCTGAAGAAAAAAAGTTACAAAGAGAAGCAGAGATTGAAAATAAAAAACTTGAAAGGGAAGCTGAAGAAAGGAAGTTACAAAGAGAGGCTGATGAGAGAAAAGCAAAAATGGAGCATGAAGAAAAACTCTTAGCTTTGGAAGTTGAGAAATTAAAGGTGATGAACATGAGTAATGCTAATGATGCAAATAAGGTCTCAGATAAGACTAATGCAAGCACTTTCAAGCTTAATCTACCACCATTCAATGCTTCCATCGACGATATAACATTCTATCTGGACAGATTTGAAACTTCATGTAAAGTACATAACATAGATAAATCACTGCAGGTTTATCATTTGTCCAAAATACTTAGAGGTGATGCTTTGAGTATGTTAAGTATGGTAGATGAGCCTGACAAGAACAACTATGAGGTTGTCAGGGCTATATTGTTAAAGAAATACCAACTTGACGAAGACGGCTATCGTCTTCAATTTAAAAATATGTTGCCAGAAACTGGAATGCAATTCTCTGAATTCATTTCAAAGATACGTCTTACTTTTTCACGTTGGGTGGAGCTGTCTAAGACAGAAAAAACTTATGAAGGACTTATGGACTTAATACTTAGAGACAAAGTCATGTCTTCTGTCAATGAGTCTTTCCTTGCTTTCCTTCATGAACGTAAACCTAAAACAATAAAAGAAATGGAAGATTTCTGTTGCCAGTATATAACTGCGCATCCTCACGTAACCATTGGTAACGCTAAAGTAAAAGAAGGTCTGCCAGTTGCTTCGGCAGCACCTTATGGTCAAAACTCTAGTCATAGATTCCAACAAAATTTTGATAGGAAAAGTAACCGTAGTTACGGTCAAAATTATGGAAATCAATTTCAGGGTGATTCTTCTTCGAAGAATTGGAGACGAGCTGACAGTCCTCGTTACTTCCAACCTAATAATTTTAGGCATTTCAGAAGAGGATATGGTAACAGAGGCTTTTCCTCGCGTAGACCTCAAAACCAAACAAATAGATGTTCACATCAATGTGGACATGATAATAATCATGGAAACTGTAGTTCAAAACAGGATAACAGTTATAATAGAGATTCTAATAACTTCAGAGATAATAATAACTCTGATAACTTCAGAGGTAATAACAGTCGCGGTAGATCTCAATACAAAAAAAAAGAGATATCAGCAGGCTAACTCTGTTCAACAAGAATCTCAGGGAGCTTGTAATCAGGTTTCTGATAATAAAAACTCTGACGCTGTCACTTGTTCTTCTTTTGACTTTGGGAGAGCAAACAAATGCCCCCAATGCAGTACTTTGTTCGAACCGACTACAATATCGACTTTGAGTTGTGGTCACCCTCTCCCCGCTCTTCCTGCTTCGGTTGCACATGACGGGAGAGGTTCTCTAATCCTACATAAGGGTCTTGTTAATAATACTCCGGTCTCACTACTTTTCGATTCCGGATGCACCACTATTGGTGTTAGACAATCGCTTGTAGAACCATCCTGTGCTACAGGAAGGGTTATCAAATGTGTCACATTTGGCGGCACTCTAGAGAAATATCCTACTGCTGTAATTCACATTGCCACTCCTTTCTTTACGGGAGATGTGCATGCCTGTCTCTTACCTAATCCTATTGCGGACCTTATTATTGGTCGTATCCACGGAGTTAGGGAATGTACCCCACAGCAGATTGCTGCTTGGGAAGATGATAATATGCAAGCTACCAATGCAGTGGTTACAAGAGCACAAGCTCTACAAACACCACAAACTTCGTTGAATAATGATAATGAAGTTCATAGCCAAGATAGTACCTTGGTTATTTCTCGTGACTCGTTCATAAAATTACAAGAAGAAGATCCTACGCTAAAAAAATTCTTCATTCTTGCGAAGAAAGGTGATCCAAATAAGGATACACAAAGAAAATCTTGGATAGCAATGAAAAACGGCGTACTTGTACGTATGGTACAAGACTCGGCTACGTCAGCACATTCGCAAATTCTTGTTCCCAAGAGTATGAGAGTGCAAATATTGCAACATGCTCATGACTCGCAATGTGCTGGACACATGGGATTTTCCCGTACAAAGTCGAGAGTCCTTGCGGCTTTCTTTTGGCCCTTTGTTAACAAGGACATTCGTATATACTGCCGATCATGTCAGGTATGTCAGGAGGTCAAATCTAGAGGACCACGACATGCTGCGCCTATCCAGGCTGCTGACATCCCTATTCGGCCATTTCAGAAAATGGCCATAGATATTATTGGCCCTTTTAAGATAAAGTCGGCCAGAGGACATCAGTTTATCCTTACATGTGTCGATATGTGCACACGTTGGCCAGAGGCTATCCCTCTAAAGAGCATATCTACTACAGATATCGCAGATGCTCTTTGGCTGATATTTTCTCGCTTGGGGTTCCCCAGAGAAATACTATCAGACCATGGCACTCAACTCATATCTGATACTATGTCTCAAGTAATGTCTACCTTACACATTAAAAGATCTCTCAGTAGCATCTATCATCCTATGTCTAATGGGTTAGTTGAGCGTCTGAATAGAACGCTCAAGACTTTACTTGGTAAGATAACTGAAGATCATCCTCAAGATTGGGACAGGGTTTTACCCGCGGCTCTCTTTGCCTATAGAGAGGTCCCAAACGAACACACAGGATTTTCTCCCTTTGAACTTGTCTTTGGCGCGCGTCCGCGCGGCCCTATGTCTTTGTTACACGATCTCATCACTGCCGATGATATTAGTGATGACACTCAATCCTCATATGAGTATGTCATTGCTCTTAGGCAAAAGATCATTGAGGCATGCAAACTAGCAACTGCTTCGTCAGAAATTGCTAAAGAAAAAGCAAGGCAGTTTGCTAACAAGAACAGATGTCTACGACAACTTTGTCCAGGTGACAAAGCATTCGTCCTACTCCCCAGTAGGGAAAATAGACTTCTGATTGCATGGAAAGGTCCATATGCAATAGTCTCACGAATTTCCGATGTTGACTATGTGGTCGATATAGATGGAAAGCATAAAACTTTCCATATCAACATGCTGACGGAATTTCATGAGCGTCCAGACTATTTGCTGCCTATTTTCCAGGCAACGGACGATTCTTCTGTACCTCATGGTCATTACTCATCCCTGTCTGTCATACAGGATGAGGAATCTGTTTTTTCTGATGTGAATCTCCCTCTTCCAGTGGTTCCACTACATTCCATGGAATCTTGGAAAGATGTCTCCATTTCTCCTAATCTTTCTGTTGATGAACATCGTCAAGTCTCGTCGATGTTACAGACATTTAAGGATGTTCTAACCGACATCCCTGGTCACACGCATGTCATAGAACATGACATAATTCTTACCGACAATAATCCTATTAGGGTTAGACCATATCCTATCCCTATACACTTTCAGTCACAAGTGGAAAAGGAATTGGATGAAATGATTCAATTAAACATAATTGAACCATCGACTTCTCCATATTCTTCTTCCATGGTTATTGTTCGGAAGAAAGATAAGAACATACGAATTTGCGTTGATTATCGCAAATTAAATCAAGTCACAAAGTTCGATGCTGAACCTATGCCTTTACTAGAAGATCTACTTATTAGACTTTCTAATTCTAGATTCTTCACTAAACTTGACTTGTCTAAAGGTTATTGGCAAGTGCCTTTAGCAGATCATGCCAAACCTCTTACTGCTTTCTCAACACCTAGGGGTCTATTTCAATGGAATGTTATGCCTTTCGGTCTTATGAACGCCCCTGCTACTTTCGTTCGCATGATGCGTCGAATTCTTTCTCATCGTTCAGACGTCATCGCATACTTAGATGATATCTGTCTCTTCAGTGATTCCTGGGAAGATCACTATTTGGGTTTATATGACCTACTGTCCACTCTACGTGAGTTTAATTTGACAGCAAAACCCTCTAAAGCCTATATTGGTTTTGGTGAAATCTCTTTCCTGGGTCATCGTGTTGGTCATGGTCTCTTGAAGACAGAAGACCACAATACTTCGAAAATATTGAACATCTCTGTACCTAAAACGAAGAAACAAGTCCGTAGTCTCTTGGGTTTAATTCAATTCTATGGGAGATTCATCCCGAATCTATCTTCGATCATGGCACCTCTCTCAACTTTGTTGAAGAAAGGGTCGCCTAATCTGGTTCGTTGGTCTCAGGAATGTCAATCTTCCTTAGACCAGATCAAGAAAATATTTTCTTCTCCTCCCATCCTAAGATTACCTACTCTTGATAGGACTTTTGTTCTTCGAAGTGATGCTTCATCCACTGGGATCGGAGCAGCACTTATGCAGGAATATGCTGAAACTCTGCATCCTGTTATGTACATTTCTAGAAAACTAAATGCGGCAGAGAGGAACTACTCGGTTTTAGACCGTGAGTTGTTGGCTATGGTTTGGTCAATTCTCAAACTACAAGATTCCTCCTGGGCGCACATTTCATTCTAGAAACTGATCAAAAAGCTCTTACAGCTATTCAGACTAAGAACTTGAAGAGTTCGAGATCCACTCGATATGCTATTGCTCTTCAACCTTTTCACTTCACGGTACGAGCTATCCGTGGGTCGGATAATGTGATGGCTGACATTCTGTCTAGATGCCCACATGATTCCAACTAATACTTCTGTCCTATTTCTAGATATACGACAGAGTCATAACACACCTATATTACTACAATACATTAGCACATCTGTCCTCACTTTAGGTGAACACATACTATTGTGCTTTGTTATCATCTTCTTCTGTTCCCATCTTTAATATAAGAGGAAGACTGAGTAGTTAATATAAGGGCCCAAAGTTTACTCGGCCACAATTATTAATAATAATGTATTGTATAGTATGAAACATAATGGCTATTAAATAGAATTATATTGGTTGTTTTTTTCTCAGCATGTCATTGATGATCTGAGAAGCTACCTTTCTGTTGTCAAACATGGAGAGTTCCACATTGTGTATTTACCCTTGGAACTACAGGAGATGTGTCCTGGATAGTCATTTATGTTTAATTTCATTATGTAATGATATTATTAAACGTTTAGATAATATACTATTTAATATTCACTATCAGATGTGTACATCCATTTTAAAGCGGTAGTAGTATATGACACCGCTATTTGATAACGATTGTATTACACGTGCATATGTATATTGTACTTACATGCTAGTGTAGTGTGTGTTGGTGGCACCTCCCCGATATATTTTTTGAATCAGATTTTTTATCTGTTGAGAAATATTCTCACCAGACACTTTATGTGTCAATTTAGCCTCATATTCGGCAGTGCAATTACTTATCCTCGCATAATTCGTGCGTTGTTAAACCGCTTTTGGTTTTACTCTTGGATATTTAAAAAAAAAAATGTTGCACATTTTATTTTTCGGGAGGTTGCGGTAATGTTGCGCTAAACTTGTCGCAACTTATTCTGACTATATATTTAATTTTGTAATGCATGGGAAATAACTCATGTAATTGTAGTCACTTTTTTATTTCTACTAGTTGTCTAATCGTGTGACGATAGTTGCCGATAGTTTGTGTGAACGATTTTGAGTCATGTCCATATACGGAGCGCTCAGGTCGTCAGTTCTTAGAAACAGTTGGCAATCGCAATGTTTCAAGAGTCATTTCCTTTTAAGGTTCGAATCTTTAGTCGAACATCTTAGAACATTCTTCGTTCCGTAAGTTAGCTGAGCTGTATTCGATTCGCGTGTTCTGCGCATGTCCTAGGTTGTGTCATTGTTTGAATGATTTCCGCCCAGTTGACTCTTGGCAGATTTTGCTTGTGAGCAGGACGAAGTTTTTTTGTGCTGGCGTCCTTGCTGATATTATTCAGGAAAGAGTCCTCATCGTTGTTGTTCCTTTTGAGATGATATATCTCTATGTTATTCCAAGTGCCTGGAGGCCTATGTGATTTATGTGATTTAATTCCTGATGAACAGGTAATTGAATTTTGCTGAGTAACTTTATCGCCATCTTGTGATGTTGACATTTTTGCCTAGCCTGCCTTATTAAAGAGTCTATGATATGACAAGTTTGCTCAGCTCACGATCCACTTATATTGTCACGCATCGATTGATGCCTGTCCTAAGGACCATTTGCTTCCTGAACTTTATTGATGGATCTAGGTTTGATACCTTTGTTGTTTAAGGAACATAGAGGACGATAATATGACGCTCAAAAGACATGCCTGTCTTGTTGAGGTCGAATATAGGAGACTAGATTTAATCTCCCATTTGATATCTACTAGCTATGATGGAAAGGGAAAGCTTACCACCTGACTACATGCACAGCTGTTTATGATATCCTAAGAAGGCATATAATGTACCATTATTATTGATGCTGTCTGCTGTTCCTGCTGTATTGACTACGTCGATGATGTAATGACTATTGTTATATACCAGTGATGTTACTGCATAATTATCTTCATGTATCTCGTCGTTGTGGCATATATTATATGTTACAAACAACATCACTTGCTGTTCAACAATTTATTGACTTTATACGTTTATGAATTGATGTGACGTCCCTATCTGATACTTGTCTTCATAAACACGTCACACATAAACCAGACCACGACACCATAAGATCTTGCCTCATCATCCCTGGTGTCCGAGAGCGATAACCCTCCATGTTGAGTGGTGCTACTACCAAGACACATCAACACTTTATAGCTCCACATCAACATATCCAGTAGAGTACTGCTACACACCTCTAAATAGACACTCTACATATATCTGGTGGATTCTAGCACTCTACAACTACCAATAAATATAAGCATATAATTCCAAAGTTGTGCGATCGCCTGTAAATTCTGTGTAGAGGTAAAATACTATACATATTATCTAGTATTTCGTGAAGTGTTTAAAGTGTTAAATCGCTTATTTTATTTCACTAGTTAGATTTGGTGCAGAGCGCTTAATTTATATAGTCTGTATTATTTTCTAGTGACGTGTTTCAGTTTTTTTTTTTTTTTTTTTTTTTTTTTTTTCGTACGCCCGCTAATACTCGAGGCGAAATCTCAGGTTATTACTATGTCTAACCTGACATTGATTTTACGTGAGTATCCCTTTTTACTTGTACAGAGACAGGTGTCCCTCGCCATTCAGGCAAATACTCTCCGATTTCGGAGGTACCCATTGCAGCTGGGTCGGCTCAGGAGCCGCCAATCCCTGGTCGACGACACTCCTTCAAATGTCCTCGCCAGGTCTCGAGTTAATCCAGTCCAATTCCCGGTCGACGAAAAATCCTCAAATGCCGTCGCCCGGGTTTGATCCTGAATCACCCGGTCGCCAGAGCGGTGTTGTAACCACTACGCTAGCGCGGCTCCACTCCGTGTTTCAGTGGAAAGCAGAATAAATTATAATTTCTAGCTTAAACAACAATGTAGCTATAATGAATTTAATTTTACTGCTAAATAATCAGACGAGAGTAATTTTTCTAAACTAACTTATAAATGCTAGATGCCTCATGAGTGTTGACGGAATCCGTAGGTATTCCTAATTCATGATGATTGATTGTTATATATAACTTATTTCACGGGAAGTTTTAAATGATAAGTCAAGCTATACGCTTGCAGTTTAAAAATGTAAGTTATATTGAGTACATAATATGTAAAATATTTCATATGTATTTTTCTTTATTCAGTGAATACTGTGGTACCCAAACTTTGCCAGCGTTCTAGTACGTGAACATTATCTGTGAAGAACTTAAGCACTTTCATTACATGAACTGTAACAGTTAAATGAAGTAAAAGGCCTATCGCGCCAGAATTAATTCTTCCAAAATAACACTTAAGTACAGATCAGCCGCTGTGGCAAGCAAAATATCAGTAACATCCGACAGAGTTTTGACTAGTAGTGTGGTGACCAAATATAGTCATATACTGAGATAAGGCACAGAACCTGACATTCCTCATTTTTTTAGAAACCTACGCTAGTGACACTGTGCTCCGCTAACTTTCGTGCCTGGACTAATTTTTATGTGACTTAAACAGACATCCGAAAAATAAGAACACCCAAGGAATCGTTCCCCGAGACAGAGAATTCAGTACGACTTTTTGGAACTGGGGATTTCTTGGTCGAGACTGCATTTACGGGTCTGTGTGAAGGTCCTAGAAAAAATTATGTTCCCAGAGGCAGCGATCAAAGCTGTAAGTATAAATGTGCGCACGTGGCCACGGCTGAATGAATAGAGTGAACGCAGGTCTGAGTGTTATTGTTACCGTTGTATTTTGGCACCTATTTGCTGTCATAACTTTCTTCATGCAAGTTTGTTTTGCTAACAATATTTTATCTTAAACTAGATTATAGTATCAGGTCTGTTCATACCTTAAACGGGGAAAACTCTTAGACTAAATCATATGTATCTGGGACTCTTTGTGCTATCATCTTTCTCCTAACGGGACTGTGGGCTATCCATCAAGGGAAGATCATAACTGTGGGTCTATCAGTTCTTGTAGCATTCCTTGATTTGTTTATGATTTGTGTATTATGCCTTTTTTAAAATGTAATTTTACATGTTGTGACGTAAGTTTACTCTGATAAATAAACTTAACAATAAATTAATCAGCATGTTGGTCACCTCGTTCTAAATATCTATATAAATCATTTGTTATAGTTTTTCCCACGTCTGTGTGTCTACCTGTCGTCACTTGAATGTGCGTGCACGTGAGTGGATAAGTATATATATTTAATGTATATGTGTTAGACTGTCTGACTACTCTAGATCTGTCGTAGAAGATAGGTGAGAGAGAGAGAAGATTTCTCGCTCTCAGAGACAGCCTCTATCACAATTCTACCACCTCACTCGTGGAAATCTATTTTGTATTTCTATCTCATACGGTGACTATCACTCATTCCAACCTATTCAGAAGGGACCAACCCAAGTCTTAATTCTCCTATCAAAAATCTACGACACACAACAATTCTGACGTCAGATGAACATCAGACCCGGAGGATGTTAGCACGCCTGAATGAACTAGTCAGCTGGTGCAGAATGAGCTTCAAACCCAAGAAGTCGAGAAGCCTATCAGTCAGGAAAGGGAAGATAGCAGAGGTCATATTCACGGTTTCCAGCCAAAGAATCCCTACTGTCTTTGAGGAACCTGTTAAAAGTCTTGGCAGGGTGTACGATGCCTCTTTAAAAGACTCGAAGGCAGTGCAACAGACAATAGAATTGGCAGACAGAGGACTACAGATCATAGACCAAAGCAGACTCCTGGGAAAGTTCAAACTGTGGTGCCTCCAGTTCATGTTGATACCGAAGTTGCTGTGGCCACTGCTTATATATGAAATAAGCACAAGTACAGTGGAAGCTATAGAGCAGAAGGTCAACAAGTTCATGAGAAAATGGCTAGGGGTACCACCAGGTCTGTCAGATGTAGCACTGTACTGCAAAAAGTCAAAACTTCTGCTTCCTTTCAAGTCAGTTGTTGAAGAGTACAAAGTTGGAAAAGCAAGGCTTGCAATGATGCTACGCGAGTCAGCTGATGACGTGGTTAAGTCCATTCAGCCCACACTGAAAACGGGAAGGAAGTGGAGAGTGGAAGAAGCTGTTGATGCTGCTGAAGAGTCACTCAAACTGAGAGAGGTAATCGGATACACACAAACGAATAGACGGGGATTTGGCATGGTGACATCCGCTGGTAGTCCAAGGCATCAAGCAGGGAACGCAGAGACATGGTAGTTCAGGAGATACGAGGAGCTGAGAATGATAAGAGGTTGCAAAAAGCAGTGCAGCAGGTCCAACAAGGCCAATGGACTACATGGGAAGGAGCCCTGCAGAGATCCTTGACATGGAATGGTATATGACATATGGCACCTCTTAGGCTCAGCTTCGTGGTTAGATCAATGTATGACCTGCTGCCGTCGGCCACCAACCTTGTGAAATGGGGACATTCAGATGATGAGCAGTGCCCCCTGTGCCAGGGGAGGCAGACACTTGAACACGTGCTCTCAGCGTGTAAGGTGGCATTAGGGCAAGGACGATACACTTGGCGCCATAACAAAGTGCTAAATGAGCTTGCTGCGACAATAGATCAGGCAAGAATGAAAGCGAATAGCAAAGTCCGGCCAGACACCACAAATACATACTTTCTGAGGGCAGGAAAGTCAGCACACCCCAAACCGAGTAAACCTGGTAGCAGTTTACCATCTCTTCTTGACTGTGCAAACGACTGGGAGATGGCGGTAGACCTACCTGGACGGGGGGCATATCCAGAGAGTATCAGAAAATCGCGGAGACGGCCGGATATAGTGCTTCATTCTTCAGCAACGCTTCAGGTCATACTGATTGAACTGACCGTGCCATTTGAATCCAGATTAGACGAGCAACATTCATTCAAAGCGGCCAAGTATAGCGATCTGGCCGCGGATCTGAGACACGATGGATTCAGTGCAAGGGTCATGGCGGTTGAAGTGGGCGCAAGAGGGCTTGTGGCTGCATCAGTGTATGATTTATTGAAACTGTTGGGGCTGAAGGGACAGTCTAGAACAAGGGCACTGAAGAGGCTTAGCGAAACTGCCGAAAAGGCATCAGGCTGGCTGTGGAACAACCGCAATGGGCAATGGAAATCGTGACAATAAACGCTGCGGTACAAAACACCAAAATTTTTCTAAGTCCACAGCGCTGAGTTTTTCTGGTGTACTAGTAAAAGGGCTGCGACTCTGGGGCAACAGGCGATGTATACTATAGGGAGTGTGTCAGGTACAGAATTTCAGTGGCTTGCGGCGCGCAGTGGCTAAGGCTCGTTGGCTGCGCGCTCGTGTCTCAGTGTGTGTCCTTAGTTGTGAAGGGCGACGGAACGAACGGAATAATTTGTCTTCTCTTTGTTACTTTCACAATTGCCCCCACGGCTGGCGTTGTGGATTAAAAGTTGCTACCGTAAGTGAAATGGGTTCATTTTCGATACAAGACAACAGGAAGCTGAGACGCTTGGGAGTCATGACCCAAGTGGGCCCGCCCCCCTTAGAGTGTAAAGGAGTAATCGGGCCGAAACACTTGTCGGATGGGGGGACTACTTCTGATGATCAGATTGCTTCCTGTTGTATCACTCTGTAAAGAGTTTCCTATCATGTCATGAGGATAAAAACATTAGTCATGGGTTTAGTTTCGTCTTGTCTATTTCCTTCCATCTTGTTTCGCCGAGTCCTAGAACGTCAATTTAATAGTTTTAATTTCTGCAGGCACCTGTGCAGTTTTCCTTGTTCGAGCATACCAGGTTCCAAATCTGGAGATTTTCCTAGGTGAAGGGAAGTACGTCAGCATACAGACCCCTTGTCTGCCTTATCTGAACTATGTCATAATCCTCCTCGATAAAAGGATCGTCTTACACTTTGGATGGCTGAATTTAATTGCTTGATTCAGGTGACTTGTCCGTATTGGTAAAGCTTTTTATTTTTAAGGTGGCTTTTAGCTTATACGGGTACAGAATGGGGTTGCCGACCACACGCCAACCCTCCTTAGACGCATCTTACGACATGCCTAGTAGGTTAGTGTTAATTATTCTTTGCGCCCTCTTCAGGCCACGGAACACATGGGCGTTTCCTCCTTCATGGTGCAAAACATAAGCACGGTATCTTGTACAACTTCCTGGAAACACCCACTATTTCGTTGACGGTTATGGACTGCACTCTATGACATGGGAAAGTTACTTTACAGTCTTCCGATGGTTACACCTACAATCAAGATTAACAGTTGCTCTCATGGGAAATGTGGCGTATTCAAGTTTTTTGTTTTGTTTTAATTACAATGTTCATTAAGGATATGCACATCATGTGAATTAACATCCCCGCTCCTAAAATGGGTCTCAAAAGTGATGTATCACGCGCAAGATGATCTAAATTTGAAACCGGAACTTTCAAAATATAGCTTGTTTCGGCTAAATAGTCATATTTATAAGTTCAAGAGCTCTAGAGAGTCTTATGGTTTATTTCCCTTTCAACTTAAGCCTTGAAATATCACGAGGAGATGTAACTCCCTTCGTGCGAAAGATACTGTGGTTGTGACCACCGCCAGCCTGTCTGTCATCTGCACTTCATCAATACCAGCAATCTGTGTTCCTCTCGCGCGTTCTCTTGATGTAAAGCAGATAGTCTAGCAATGAGTGTCTGTAAAGGCAGTTAACTGGTGATAGAAATAATTGAAGATCTACTTCGCCAAATATGCAGCGCTGGTTAACAGTTCTGGTGTTGACAATGTTGTCAACTGTAGCTGGACTAGCCGTGTTGTTCCCGTGGGTTTCTGAGAAGACACACTAAGAATATGATTACTACTTCCTCAGGCATGTTGTACAAGGCTGTGCATGGCAACCTCATCATGTAAAGCTAATTGCTAAAGAAATCACCGCTGCACGAGTTTGTGAGTTGTCGTGGGCTTCAGTGATGGCTGCGTGCTCCATATGGAGTGAAAAAAGGTAATGTTGATGTTGATGATGATGATGTTGATGATGATGATGTTGATGATGATGTTGATGATGATGATGTTATTTTCCAGGCAATAACGTTAAATTGCCCAGATGTTCTGTCGTTGCAGTTTCCAGTCTCTCTTTTGTTCAGTTTTGAGGTTGTCACTAAGTATGCAAGATTTCCTCTTGTCACGTGCCCAAAAAAACGCAGAGTGCTTCGTTCTGATTTTTGTAGTAAGTTCTCCTACGTTGGTCTGCTTTAGGAATCCCAACAATAACTCCTTCCTTCCTTCCATCCTTCCTTCCTTCCTTTTCTTTCTTTCTTGCTTTATTTTTTCTTTCTTTCTTTGTTCCACCTCCTTCTTTTCCTTCTTTTCTCCTCCCTAGTTCTTGTTTTTCTTCTTCTTCTTCACATGCCATGCCGACTTGCTTAAGCGATCATCATCATCATCAGCTGCCATCTCCACAACGAAGGTTGATTGTAATGGATCTCCAACATCTTCTGTCTCTTGTCTTGGTGGTGCACTCTGATAGAATCTTTCCTGTTCATCTCTTGATGTTATCTTCCCACTTATAGCGCTGTCTTCCCCTGCCACGTTTACCTTCAACTCTTCCTTCTATTATGGTCTTCTGCAAGGTGTTATGCCTTTTTATGTGGCCAAAGTATTTTAGCTGCCTAACTGTGATCTTTCTCATTTTTTTTTTTTTGGTTCGGTTTTTGCCTTTTTCTGGCGAGGCGCGTTTCTTTCAACCTATTTGGTTATATCAGAGCGCATTTACCATCCAAAAAAGTCAACTCTGTTGACTGCTAACCCGATCAGCGTTGATAGATACTAAGTCCTTAAAAGGACCAACATTATCTATCTGCTAGCATAAAGCCCTAAAAAGGACTCGCCAGGTACGCCAACGCCCGAGCTGCTTCCTCATTAATTCTCTTTTCATACCTAGATTTTGTAGGACCTCATTATTTTTTTTCTTCTCTTTTCATGAGATGCGCCTCATTCTTTTATACATCCACATCTCTGTCACGGAGTGCTCGAAGATTTTGTCTAGATTATGTTAAAATTCCTTACTTTTCTTTTCCTTCACATTTGTCTGTGTTCTCTACGGAAATATTTGCACCTGCGATCTGTGCTTTAGCTGTTTTTCAAGTCTTCATTAAAGGTCCTGTCATACGATCCCAAATTCTATCAAGGCACTTAAAAGCATTTCTTTAAAGATGTCTATACGATTTATTCGCTTAGTGGAAACGACAGTGGTTCCCAGAGTATCTAATTTCAGTGTGCAGTGGTCAACTGGAGACCGGCACGATAAATCTTTTACGTGTCTTAGCATGAGACGGGACATAATTAACTTTTGGCTATCGTGGGAACGTTTAAAATGTAGCGGGTAAATCGAAATTAATTCTTTCTTTAAAAAACTAGTTTTTTTAGACTTCACTTGGTGTTAAGCAACTGTAAGAGAAAGACGCATTTCGTAGTCTTGTAAAGTAACACTGTACATAGGGAGACTTGAGTTAAACACACCAAGTGCCCTCTCGTTTAAACTTAACAGACTAAAATCCCGGAGCGGATTTACGCAGTGCAAAGTCTTGTCTCGTATTGCTGAAAAGAGGTTACCTTTGGCCAGTGGCCATATAGTCCTCGTCCACCAGTCACAATAATTCCCTTCAATTATTTCGATTATTTCAATCATTTCAATTACTTCAATTACTGCAATTATTGCAACGATTCTCAACACCAGATATTACCCTTAACAACCATCACCCGTACCATACTCCACCCATTTTAACCCTCCATCCCACCTTTGGAAGCAAATTCGTTATCTGTGGATATCGCATCAACTGTGGATACATTACTGTCACGAAGTGGATTTAAGACTAGAGGTTGCCTACCTAAATAGACTAGACCCTAGTGGAAAGAAAGACTAAGAAGATAGATTTTCAGAAGAAAATAACAGTGACTGTGGGAGATGAGGCTATTGGCGTCAAGGGTCGAGAACCGAAATTGACTCTCCCTTGCCACTAAGTGACGTAATGTTTTGCGATAACCTCACTACCTCTAGCTACCAAGACTGGGATAAGGTGTAATACTTAACACCACAGACACCACTTACAGACAACATATAGGTTGAAGTAAGTGACTGATCCAGCCGGAAAATTTACAATGGATTTTATTTACACCACACAAAAAAAATTCATATAACATACTACAAAAATAGAATAAACATGCGTGTTCCTACACCTGGAAAGAACATAACAATTAATTTCAAGTGATTAGGTAAGGTAACCCCACAGTCGCCCTCCCCTCAACCTGTAAGGAAGAAAGGTAAGTAATACAACAACATGTGAAGGAGGATCTCGAACACCAGATCCGTCTTTCTCCTAATCAACCTGATATCATGTAAACACGCCCTAACTCCTACTGTCCGTCTGTCTGCAGACGTGGTTCTACACAAATGACGCGCCTACACCGCTGCTCCACTATAGGCTAAATATTCTCTGACTATCACAAGGCTAAATCTTCTCTGACTATCACAAAGTCCATGACCAGAACCCTTCTATCACCTCCGACACAACTTACAGATGACTTGCTGAGTTCTAATGTTATGTTCAGTGTCTGTCTGACACTCCTAGTTCCTACAGAAACGACTCCTCCACTACTCTCCTTCTCTCTATCGATCTCGTGCAGTAAAGAGGGATGTTAACCCTTTCCCCTCTTCTCCACCTGTTGTAGCTGCTGACTTGCTTGGTAAATTAAACTCGGGACGTGGTCTATTGCTGCTTCCAAATAGACGAATTATTACTTTGCAGTAGCCCGGATACCCTGCTCGTGGGCTCAAGGCTGTCGGGATTATTATGCCCGAAATTCACGACACTTTTTAGGCCCTGCGCCTATGATCAGTGTGTGTTTAACATGAGCGTAACTAGCTCCGAATTTTGGTAAGAACATCTGTTCTTGCTGAAGAAGTCTGTGCTTCCAGCTCCCTGCTCTCTCTTGGGTACAAAACTTTTGCACCAGTGACCACCTTGTCACCACTCCACTTTCTTTTCTGGCTCTGCCGACTCTTCTTCTCCTGAGAAGACCGGCGAACTTCTAGCCAGCTGTAGGACTACTGTAGCCCTCGCTGCCACGCCTGGAAAATATCTGCTGTGGACAAAACAATAACAAATATATATCGCACAACAAATTTCCCATATCCTTAACACTTAACTCCCTTAACTCTCACTCTTCAACACTTAAATCCCAACTCTTCAACCACTTAAGTCTCAAATATCTAACACTTAAGTTTTTGCAAATCTCTAACACCTAAGTTTCAAATCTTCCATACAGCTCCCATGCTCTAGTTTCGCTTCAGCGATTAGTAAACATGCCTACCCCCACTTTCCCTCAAATACTGTCCTATCGACACTCTAATCTCCAGACTCAGCTTAGGTTAGCCCGTCACAACATTCTAACCACTGAATGAACCTGTTGCCAGTAAATTCCTGGCCCTACTTATTTAACAATGATCGATATGTTTACCTGGCTACCAAAATACAATAGACTTCACCCGAGACAATAATCTCCCGTCTCCATGAATTCATCAGTATAAACATATGTCTATTAAATAAGGGACTAATTAAAAATCCCAACTAGACCCGTAACTGCTGACTTCAAAATGTAGGTTTTACCCACACAGAGAAAAATACACAATTTCCCATGCTCTAACATTTAAAGCCACTCGTTCTATTACCACAGCGTTACACAAATTAGTCCGCTGGTAATTTACACACACTTGAACAATTAAATACACACCAAAACCCTAGCATATTATTCGCTAATATTATAACTCTGATAACAATGTACATTAAAATCTCTAAAGGAACTGAAATCCTATTTTACAATGCATGCCTAGTTATCTCCCCTCTCCTTCCGTTATCAGATTCACCCCACAAAAAAAAGGACCCGCAGCACGTGCTTAGGTACCCCTCTCCAAATCCTTGAAAATCACAATGAAATTACGTGCATCGTGTCTCAAAATTATAGTATTTAACATCTACCATCTTTAAGCTTTCATTATCTCATAAAAAGAATGAATGCACTCTGATAATAATTTAGATAAGAGGGAACTCATGGCATGTCCGTTACGAACTAAAATTAATTTAATTCCGCGAGCGTGTTTTACGCTGCACCATTTAAAATCACAAATCCAGGAAAAATTAGATCCCCTGTCTTCTGACAAATAACAGTAATATTCCAATTTATACAAACAGCTACTCTGAGGAAACTATCAAATTCCCTACTACCTTTTCACAAATTACCTAATTGCGCTGTCAGTTATATTCACTTAAAAGATTTAGCATTGATGGCTCTACTTCTATGAATTAACTTTACCTCCTAGAAACAACTCTGCAAAAATCTTATAAACTATTAAAGCTTAATTAACTTCATATTTACCAGCACGAATTTCTCTCGAAAGAGCAGTCGGCTCTGTGGCAGTTCCTTCCCAAGGCGTAGAAGTTCAAAAATTCTCCCACTTCTGCCAGGGAATCCCGCTTATTTATTACCCCAGACCACGCTACGCGTGAGTCATAGCTAGGCTTTGTTCTTAAGCGGGTCGATCTATGAACCAACCAACGTGCCAGGAATCGCCCACGGTCATTTCTAAATTTAGAACTTACGGTCAAGCGGAAAATTTCCGTTGCTGACCTGTTTCCACGCGCTTAAAACTCCCCCTCTACCCCCATCTGATTTCACCCTTACTAAAAATTATAGCGCGCTCACTGAGAAGAACCGAAAATGCTCTGCCATTATGTTACACTAGAAAATCTCTACATGAACGAATTATCTTAATGAACCAGCGCGCTGGTGCCAGTCTAAAAGTTAAAACTACCATCTTTTCTAGAAACCGTAATTCTTAATCTACACAGAAAATCCAAACTCGATTATTATACAACGAGAAATAAAAAAAACGAATAAGATAAAAATCCCACCGTAATCTTCCTTAAAAACGTAAAAAAAATGCTAGGAACCGAAACTTGGGGCCTGTTGTAAATTCAATCACATTAACTTCTCACATTACCCCCCTCTTCAAGTTCGTGGTACACGATCTAATTTAATGTGATCTTGTATTTCCAGACTGGCCCCTATACAAGTCTACAGATCTGACTGTCAGTCCTGAAGTCTCATGGTCACGACTGGTTATTTCCGCCTGGCAACTACAACTCCCATGGTTGTCCTGCAACTTTCTTCTTCTACGTTTCCTCCTTCTTCTTCTACCAACTCCCATGCTCCGGTGGAAGAGTTGATCTTTCTTCGGACCTGTGCCATCCAATGGTGGGTCTGAACCTTCCTTGGCTATGTCCGTAAAAAAACTGTCTTGGTCGGCTGCCCTGACCAACTGGCTTTGTGGCTGCCTGACGATGGCGACTACCTTGCTGCACCTCGGCGGGTTTGAGACCGCAGGTATATGGCGATGAAGGTGCGAACTATCTGGTGCTTCCAGCATCAATTCTCCGATCGCTTCACTCCCCTCTGGTTTGCCTAGAGGTTGCGTAGAGATTGCTCCTTTCTCTACTCTCCCACCAGGGGTTCTCACTGGGTTGCGCCTGACCTCAGCGACATCCGTTTCCCCTACTAAGCAGAACGCATTTGGTGGTACGTTTTTGCTTCTTGCCTCTTTGCAAGAGCCGCTTTCTGTTAGCGAGCTAGCAGCGGGATGGGGCCCATCTCCGTTTATAGGCAAACGGTTTCTCAGATCACTGTCCTCCTCCGTCTGAGTAAAGTGCTGGTCGGATGGGGCTCCAGGGCTGGTTGGAAACATATGTTCGCTCGATTCGCTGTCTTCTGCCCTATGAAGATTGCGCTGGTCGTGTACATACGTTCTACCACTCTTGTCAGTATGTTCCTCGCTCTCAGGAGGTAATACCATCGGGGGCCTAATTCCCGACGACAACGAAGGTATTTCCAAAATCAAAGGCGTCGCCGCTGTTTGTCCCTTCGGCTTAACAGGGCTGTCAGAGGGATACGCCTCTGCAAAAACCATTCCACTAACCTTGGAGGTATTTAACCTCTCCATCTCAAGGCGTGGCTGGTTGAGCTCTCGTGGGGCTCCGTGAATCCGGGACATTCCCTTTTCACTTCTCTGGCCTGTAGTAGGCCCCCTTGCACCAGCAAGGATCGGGACTGGGGGGTTTCCCAAAACTATATATGGGGCCCCCAAGATGAAGTCATAAGCTGGCTGTTCCATTACAGCAGCTTTGATTGTGCCACGCACAAACCTGCTCTCCACCTTAATATTGGCTATCTGCAGACGCTGTGAGGTCCCTCCCCTCAAAACTCCACCAATATCAACCTTTTCCTTAGTCATTTGGCCTGGTTGTACCAAATGTCGGGCGACTATACTCGGGTAAGTAAGCCCGCTGTCAAATAAACAAGTGGTAGCAGTCCCATTCACTACTGCTGGTCCGCTGTTAGAGAAACACTTCTCTGATTTGAAAGGTTCCCAATTGTTCCCTTTTTTCCCTCTCACCGCCCTTAAACACGCTGTATGGTGAGTGGGTGGTTTGTTTACACACCGAGAAGTCCAGTGAGAGGTGGTACGGCAATTGCGACAGTACCTGTCATTTTCTCCCCTGTTTCTAGCAGGTTCATGAGACGTTGTCGCCTGTGCTCTGTTATGCGGTTGGGGCCGCAGGTTATGAATGGGATGGGGCTCCTTGTGAGACGGCCCCTGCTGCTGATGAGCAGAAGACGAAAACGACTGCGATGCCGATGCTCCTTGGTCCAGTGCTGGCAGGTCTGGGTGTTTTCGTTTCTGGCCCAGTACTTCGGCCTGTGCCGTCTGGAACCTTTCAGCAAAAAGAATGATCTGGTCCAGTTGCTGGGCGCCCTGCTCCGCCAGATACCTCCTCAAGTCTGGAGACATGTGTGCTTTCACTTGTTCGCACATGACAAGCTCTTCGAGTCCTTCAAAAGTTTTTGCTAGACCCGACAATTCTCTCCAACGAGTGAGATAATTCTTCAGCCTTTCTGCGAAATGGGGAAAACTTTCTCCTTTCTCCGGCCTGCTCTCCCTGAACATAGCTTGGCACTTACGGGGAGTCCACTGAAAGCGTTGTAACAGTGCGTTACGAAGGGCCTCAAAGTTATTTTGTTCATCACTGAGCATCTTACTATAGATGTCGTAGGCCTGGTTTTTCAACGACTGAGATAATTTGAGGCACCACAAACTCTCATCCAACCCGTACGCTTTTGCCATTCGTTCAAATTTTTCCAGGAATATGTCAATTTTCTCATTCCCGTTAGGGAAAGAGTCCATTGGAAAATTCATGGCTGCCATCCGGGGCCCTCCGTTTCCTGAGGTGTCTGTCGCCCCTGCTCCGGGAGAATCTCCGTTAGCCGAACTGCCTTTCGAAGATCGGTACTGCAGTTCCAGTGAACGCAGGGCAAGTTCATGCTGTCTCTCTGCTTCTGTGGCCCTTTCCTTCGCCTCCCTTTCTGCCTTTCTCTCCTCTGCCTGTCGGGCCTTCTCTTCTTTCTCCGCTTCCAATTTACGCAGGTCCATCTCTGCCAGTCGGGCCCTCTCTTCTTTCTCCGCTTCCCTTTTCTCTCTCTCTCCGTCTGCCGGTCCTGTTCCCTCATAATGTAAGCCCTAGTCTCGGCCTCATTCATCCCCATGCTTTTAGCTGCGTCCTTCCATGCAGTAAGTAGCTTGACCAATTCAGCCATCTTACCTGACAAATCAGCAGTAACTCACCACGAGGGGAAATGACAAAAAAGGAACACGAAAAATTTACTGTTACCTTCTGGGCACTACTCCCTGTGTAACCAATGTCCCAAAACCCAAACTCAGACTAGCACCAATCTGAAGAACTACCTGAAAAAATTTTCATTAAGCAGCTACCTAAAAACCCGAATTTACCTTCCTGTTAAGAAAAATTCAGTTAGCCATCAGTTACCTCTAGTCATCAACTAACTACAGCTACAATCTGACTGCACCCTGTGGAGAAACTTCCTGTGGAAAAAAAACCTATAGCTGGATCAGTTTATATATAGCTCTTGTCTAGGGGATATTATAAAGAAATCTATTTTCCAGACCTTTCCTATAGAAACAATCTATGAATCTTGACACGATCACAGAATTGATCCCAACAAAGATGATCTACCGGACGAACGCCGCCACTTGTCAAGATCACAGAATTGAACGTACCAAAGATGATTCACCGGACGATAGCACCCACTTTGTCACGAAGTGGATTTAAGACTAGAGGTTGCCTACCTAAATAGACTAGACCCTAGTGGAAAGAAAGACTAAGAAGATAGATTTTCAGAAGAAAATAACAGTGACTGTGGGAGATGAGGCTATTGGCGTCAAGGGTCGAGAACCGAAATTGACTCTCCCTTGCCACTAAGTGACGTAATGTTTTGCGATAACCTCACTACCTCTAGCTACCAAGACTGGGATAAGGTGTAATACTTAACACCACAGACACCACTTACAGACAACATATAGGTTGAAGTAAGTGACTGATCCAGCCGGAAAATTTACAATGGATTTTATTTACACCACACAAAAAAAATTCATATAACATACTACAAAAAATAGAATAAACATGCGTGTTCCTACACCTGGAAAGAACATAACAATTAATTTCAAGTGATTAGGTAAGGTAACCCCACAGTCGCCCTCCCCTCAACCTGTAAGGAAGAAAGGTAAGTAATACAACAACATGTGAAGGAGGATCTCGAACACCAGATCCGTCTTTCTCCTAATCAACCTGATATCATGTAAACACGCCCTAACTCCTACTGTCCGTCTGTCTGCAGACGTGGTTCTACACAAATGACGCGCCTACACCGCTGCTCCACTATAGGCTAAATATTCTCTGACTATCACAAGGCTAAATCTTCTCTGACTATCACAAAGTCCATGACCAGAACCCTTCTATCACCTCCGACACAACTTACAGATGACTTGCTGAGTTCTAATGTTATGTTCAGTGTCTGTCTGACACTCCTAGTTCCTACAGAAACGACTCCTCCACTACTCTCCTTCTCTCTATCGATCTCGTGCAGTAAAGAGGGATGTTAACCCTTTCCCCTCTTCTCCACCTGTTGTAGCTGCTGACTTGCTTGGTAAATTAAACTCGGGACGTGGTCTATTGCTGCTTCCAAATAGACGAATTATTACTTTGCAGTAGCCCGGATACCCTGCTCGTGGGCTCAAGGCTGTCGGGATTATTATGCCCGAAATTCACGACACTTTTTAGGCCCTGCGCCTATGATCAGTGTGTGTTTAACATGAGCGTAACTAGCTCCGAATTTTGGTAAGAACATCTGTTCTTGCTGAAGAAGTCTGTGCTTCCAGCTCCCTGCTC
Organism: Oreohelix idahoensis; assembly: GCA_024509875.1. Classification (NCBI taxonomy): domain Eukaryota; kingdom Metazoa; phylum Mollusca; class Gastropoda; order Stylommatophora; family Oreohelicidae; genus Oreohelix; species Oreohelix idahoensis. The sequence continues at coordinate 668,254 of JAMPIV010000846.1, read as the reverse complement.
TCTCTTGGGTACAAAACTTTTGCACCAGTGACCACCTTGTCACCACTCCACTTTCTTTTCTGGCTCTGCCGACTCTTCTTCTCCTGAGAAGACCGGCGAACTTCTAGCCAGCTGTAGGACTACTGTAGCCCTCGCTGCCACGCCTGGAAAATATCTGCTGTGGACAAAACAATAACAAATATATATCGCACAACAAATTTCCCATATCCTTAACACTTAACTCCCTTAACTCTCACTCTTCAACACTTAAATCCCAACTCTTCAACCACTTAAGTCTCAAATATCTAACACTTAAGTTTTTGCAAATCTCTAACACCTAAGTTTCAAATCTTCCATACAGCTCCCATGCTCTAGTTTCGCTTCAGCGATTAGTAAACATGCCTACCCCCACTTTCCCTCAAATACTGTCCTATCGACACTCTAATCTCCAGACTCAGCTTAGGTTAGCCCGTCACAACATTCTAACCACTGAATGAACCTGTTGCCAGTAAATTCCTGGCCCTACTTATTTAACAATGATCGATATGTTTACCTGGCTACCAAAATACAATAGACTTCACCCGAGACAATAATCTCCCGTCTCCATGAATTCATCAGTATAAACATATGTCTATTAAATAAGGGACTAATTAAAAATCCCAACTAGACCCGTAACTGCTGACTTCAAAATGTAGGTTTTACCCACACAGAGAAAAATACACAATTTCCCATGCTCTAACATTTAAAGCCACTCGTTCTATTACCACAGCGTTACACAAATTAGTCCGCTGGTAATTTACACACACTTGAACAATTAAATACACACCAAAACCCTAGCATATTATTCGCTAATATTATAACTCTGATAACAATGTACATTAAAATCTCTAAAGGAACTGAAATCCTATTTTACAATGCATGCCTAGTTATCTCCCCTCTCCTTCCGTTATCAGATTCACCCCACACAAAAAAAGGACCCGCAGCACGTGCTTAGGTACCCCTCTCCAAATCCTTGAAAATCACAATGAAATTACGTGCATCGTGTCTCAAAATTATAGTATTTAACATCTACCATCTTTAAGCTTTCATTATCTCATAAAAAGAATGAATGCACTCTGATAATAATTTAGATAAGAGGGAACTCATGGCATGTCCGTTACGAACTAAAATTAATTTAATTCCGCGAGCGTGTTTTACGCTGCACCATTTAAAATCACAAATCCAGGAAAAATTAGATCCCCTGTCTTCTGACAAATAACAGTAATATTCCAATTTATACAAACAGCTACTCTGAGGAAACTATCAAATTCCCTACTACCTTTTCACAAATTACCTAATTGCGCTGTCAGTTATATTCACTTAAAAGATTTAGCATTGATGGCTCTACTTCTATGAATTAACTTTACCTCCTAGAAACAACTCTGCAAAAATCTTATAAACTATTAAAGCTTAATTAACTTCATATTTACCAGCACGAATTTCTCTCGAAAGAGCAGTCGGCTCTGTGGCAGTTCCTTCCCAAGGCGTAGAAGTTCAAAAATTCTCCCACTTCTGCCAGGGAATCCCGCTTATTTATTACCCCAGACCACGCTACGCGTGAGTCATAGCTAGGCTTTGTTCTTAAGCGGGTCGATCTATGAACCAACCAACGTGCCAGGAATCGCCCACGGTCATTTCTAAATTTAGAACTTACGGTCAAGCGGAAAATTTCCGTTGCTGACCTGTTTCCACGCGCTTAAAACTCCCCCTCTACCCCCATCTGATTTCACCCTTACTAAAAATTATAGCGCGCTCACTGAGAAGAACCGAAAATGCTCTGCCATTATGTTACACTAGAAAATCTCTACATGAACGAATTATCTTAATGAACCAGCGCGCTGGTGCCAGTCTAAAAGTTAAAACTACCATCTTTTCTAGAAACCGTAATTCTTAATCTACACAGAAAATCCAAACTCGATTATTATACAACGAGAAATAAAAAAAAACGAATAAGATAAAAATCCCACCGTAATCTTCCTTAAAAACGTAAAAAAAATGCTAGGAACCGAAACTTGGGGCCTGTTGTAAATTCAATCACATTAACTTCTCACAATTACACCTATCTTGGATTTATAAAAATCGTGTTCAGATTATGTGCCCATTGTGGATACCTTATTCGAACAGTGAAGTCGTTACCCAAATCTTGGATTTATAAAATCGTGTTCAGAGTCTGTGCCCCTTTGTGGATACCTTATTCGAACAGTGAAGTTAATTTCAAGCATTGGATTACGATATATTTTTCCAAGAGAACCCCAGGATATAAGTTGTTTCCAACATTCACACCAAAGGAACAAAGGAACAAACATTCATTTACACACAAACAGTATTTCACATATTTTCCAGCAAAAGCTTATCAGGCCTGCCGGGAACTTTACTAACACAATTCATTCATAATCCGTGTTTTCACTATTTGTGTAATAATTTTTTCTTCTTTAAAATCATCAAATTGTTGTGAGTTTGTTTTCTCGTGATAATCTTTATTATTATGTGCTGCAAAATCCTTATTGATTTATTTACATTTCTAAATTGAAATAAATTGAGTTAACCTCGATAGGATTGTTCGTTCAGTTCAGACTACCAAATCCTCAATCTAACTTTACTTCTTTACCCTACTATTTGTGAGTGACACAGTGTGTGCAAAAGAGTAATATTGTCGCCAGAGAAAACAAGAAGAGCTGTGTGTGTGGTTTTCTTAGTGAAGAACTCACTGACTCAGCCTGTGCCTTCTGCCTATCTCTCTTGCGCATCACTATCACACTTCCGTGTGCACTATTGTTCCTCAACATATACAGCTGTCAAGCTTTATCTACTATTAATTATATTTTCATGCGACAATTATTGGGAATCTCGTCCTTGGATTTGAATTTCTGGATTCTTATTTCACAGTGACTATAGGGAATCTTGTCTTTAAATTGTTCTGCAGAAACTGTAAGGAATCTTGAACTATTAGTCTATACTGTGGACTATAATTTTATAACGCCCTAGACAACGACACTTCTGGTAGTATCTGAACAGAACAATTATAATTTTAAAGTAACAGAACGTTGCTGGCACTAATTTAATTCAGGGTTATTTAATTACGTTAAATTGTTAACTAAGGTAATTAAGTGGTACATTTAACAGGCAGTAGAGTGTGTATGTGTGTGAGATATTGAAGGGAATTGTTTATACTTGAGTATTACTCAAGTGATGAGACCTTAATTCAGCAGAAATAAGGAATTGTCAAAAATCCAATTATACTAAACTTCCATTAATGAGTTACATTACGTCAGAAGACTTAATAGTATTACCACGAGCCTCAGTAAATTGATTAGTGGTTATTATTACAATACTTCATAGAATTATTAGTAATAATGGGAAGCAAGTTTAGCGTCTGTCTAAAGTTAATAATACCTTAATTCAGCAGAAATAAGTATTATTAAAATATCAATTATACTAGCATCTGTAAAGGGATACATTACGTCAGTAGACTTAATAGTATTACCTCGAGCTTCTGTAAATTGATCAGTGGTTTATTATTACAATACTTCATAGAATTATTAGTAATAACTGGAAACTAGTGCAGCGTATACTGAGAGATTGAACTACCTACCCAGCGATCTAAAATGAACGCAGTAGCTGAACTGAGAGCTAGATTTATCCAATATCTGACAGATCACAAAGTGACCGATTCCATAAAAATTATAAGATGTCTAGATACATGGATAAGTGACTCTTATTTGGAAGGCGAGGAAAGAGTTTACTCGAGAAAGTTAATTGCGAAACATGTCTTAGAACAGGCAGAACTTTTCACGAGAACAGAGATAGAAATGATAGAGAGTGATGAAAAATGGACTCGCGACTGGAACGAGAAGGAAGCCAAGTGGAAAGAAGAGGCCATAAGCAGTGAAGCAGCTTATGAGAAGGAACAGCTGGAAGCTCAACTTTACCTTAAGTTGAAGACGCCGCCACTGAAAACTCAAAACTCGCCAAGAGATTTGAAACCCATGACTAGTCATGAGGCCACGGAATCCCAGAGCCCCACTCCCAGGTCAGATGAACCATTATTTCAAGAGGAAGCACCCTCTGCTCCACAGGAAGCGCAACTTAGTACTCAGAGCCCATGGTTAGGCAAAGCAGAGAGGCGGACATCGAACTCGATAAGTCATGACCCCTTTTTGAAGGTACCTACGCACATAAATGCTGGTAGTATGAGGAAAAGTACCCTCTCGTCAGGAACACGTCAGAAGAGGAATTCCCAAGACACCCCGAACATCTATAATAATCAACAACATGCCTTCGCTCAATCTCAGAAAGCACACAAAGACCGATTTAATAACCACAACAAAAGCGCTCAGGACTACAAAAACAATAGAAACATGGTAAACCTTCAAGAAAGGAAAAACCGAAGGAATGGAGACTGTAAAGAAACGTCTAAGAAGACAGATAACTTCAGTAACGGCCCCATCCCGCGATTAATGTCATCTGGGCAACAAAAGGACAGAGAGCTTAATAGTAGCCCAGAGGAACCTCTCATTGTTGACATTTACGGAGTGAACGACAAGGGAAGTTACATAGTTCTAGGAGAACTAAAACAGCCTTTAATGGTACACGCGGAACCACGCAAAGGTCTGATAAAACATGTGACTCATAGAGACACAATGGTCGTAGACCAGGTTCAAGAGGAAACTTCTTTACCTGTCACTTTATCCACTGGAAAGTTGGAAAAGTGTAAACCGGCAAAAACTTGCCATATCACTGGGTTTAACCCAGCATCAAAAACCCCACCCCTTCTCTGTGAGAGAGAAGCGAATATGACACCCAGCGAACGTAGTTCACAGGCGCCAGGTGGACAACCCTTCTGTGAAAACATCAAGCAAACGGAAATTTTAGCACCCCTACCAAATAATGGACCACGGGAACATAAAAACACTAATGAAAATGAGAGAGTTCATACTTCTGCTGAGAAGCCATTTTACAACAGTTTCCCTATTCCCAAGGAGACGATTAGTTTTACAGAAGGAGATGCATATTTTCAAATTAGAGGAGATACGCCAGGGTCATTGAAAGATCCAACCAACATTTTGCTTGAGAAAATCACAACAGTGATAGGAAAAGCCCAGGCTGAGATACAAGATACGCCTGTGGTTGAGAAGAGTATTGATAATGGGAATAACCAGCGAATAGACAGAAAGTGGAAGGGAGAGAATGACACCCGCATTAAACCCCCTATGCTCACAGCTATAAAGTTGATTTTCACCCACGAAAAACTGCCTCGTTCATACCTGAACGCCAGTTACCCTCAATCTTGGTGTGATTTATCAAGGAACAAGTTATTTGAAAACTTGGTATGTTTCGGAAACTTGAGTATTGGACGTTTTAACCCGCAATGGGAAACTTTCAATCCAGAAAGAAAGACAGGGAATATTGACCGCCTAGGCAGGTCAAACGTAGAAGCAGAGTTAAGGAGATACATGAGAAGTCCCCATTTCTTAAGGAAGAGACACAAGCAAGAATTTCGTTGTTACCGTGACAAAGGATGGTTTGCACGCCCATTCAAGCGGGCCACGGAACAATGGCAGACAAAGCGCAGTGAACTCACAACAGATAGTGCACTCTCTACACTAGTTCATATGAAATTTCTTTTGTATGAAGAGGTGAATGAGTACAGCATTTTGGCCGGACGAACGGGCCCAGAAGAAATTACGAAAGTTAGCTCATTGAGAACTCAGACCAGGGATTCTCAAAATGTAGAGCCATGGCCAAGTGGAGCGTTAGCAAGCGGACAGAGGTCGTGAGAATTGAAAAGTTGGGTGTCAGGAGGAATTTATAACTGAGCCCAAGACCTTCTCTCGTTGAATAGTTTGCAAATATTTTAAATTGGGGAGTTTCTGTCACGGTATGCTCGAAGATTTTGTCTAGATTATGTTAAAATTCCTTACTTTTCTTTTCCTTCACATTTGTCTGTGTTCTCTACGGAAATATTTGCACCTGCGATCTGTGCTTTAGCTGTTTTTCAAGTCTTCATTAAAGGTCCTATCATACGATCCCAAATTCTATATCAAGGCACTTAAAAGCATTTCTTTAAAGATGTCTATACGATTTATTCGCTTAGTGGAAACGACAGTGGTTCCCAGAGTATCTAATTTCAGTGTGCAGTGGTCAACTGGAGACCGGCACGATAAATCTTTTACGTGTCTTAGCATGAGACGGGACATAATTAACTTTTGGCTATCGTGGGAACGTTTAAAATGTAGCGGGTAAATCGAAATTAATTCTTTCTTTAACAAACTAGTTTTTTAGACTTCACTTGGTGTTAAGCAACTGTAAGAGAAAGACGCATTTCGTAGTCTTGTAAAGTAACACTGTACATAGGGAGACTTGAGTTAAACACACCAAGTGCCCTCTCGTTTAAACTTAACAGACTAAAATCCCGGAGCGGATTTACGCAGTGCAAAGTCTTGTCTCGTATTGCTGAAAAGAGGTTACCTTTGGCCAGTGGCCATATAGTCCTCGTCCACCAGTCACAATAATTCCCTTCAATTATTTCGATTATTTCAATCATTTCAATTACTTCAATTACTGCAATTATTGCAACGATTCTCAACACCAGATATTACCCTTAACAACCATCACCCGTACCATACTCCACCCATTTTAACCCTCCATCCCACCTTTGGAAGCAAATTCGTTATCTGTGGATATCGCATCAACTGTGGATACGTTACACCTATCTTGGATTTATAAAAATCGTGTTCAGATTATGTGCCCATTGTGGATACCTTATTCGAACAGTGAAGTCGTTACCCCAATCTTGGATTTATAAAATCGTGTTCAGATTCTGTGCCCCTTTGTGGATACCTTATTCGAACAGTGAAGTTAATTTCAAGCATTGGATTACGATATATTTTTCCAAGAGAACCCCAGGATATAAGTTGTTTCCAACATTCACACCAAAGGAACAAAGGAACAAACATTCATTTACACACAAACAGTATTTCACATATTTTCCAGCAAAAGCTTATCAGGCCTGCCGGGAACTTTACTAACACAATTCATTCATAATCCGTGTTTTCACTATTTGTGTAATAATTTTTTCTTCTTTAAAATCATCAAATTGTTGTGAGTTTGTTTTCTCGTGATAATCTTTATTATTATGTGCTGTAAAATCCTTATTGATTTATTTACATTTCTAAATTGAAATAAATTGAGTTAACCTCGATAGGATTGTTCGTTCAGTTCAGACTACCAAATCCTCAATCTAACTTTACTTCTTTACCCTACTATTTGTGAGTGACACAGTGTGTGCAAAAGAGTAATATTGTCGCCAGAGAAAACAAGAAGAGCTGTGTGTGTGGTTTTCTTAGTGAAGAACTCACTGACTCAGCCTGTGCCTTCTGCCTATCTCTCTTGCGCATCACTATCACACTTCCGTGTGCACTATTGTTCCTCAACATATACAGCTGTCAAGCTTTATCTACTATTAATTATATTTTCATAAATTGGGGAGTTTCTGTCACGGAGTGCTCGAAGATTTTGTCTAGATTATGTTAAAATTCCTTACTTTTCTTTTCCTTCACATTTGTCTGTGTTCTCTACGGAAATATTTGCACCTGCGATCTGTGCTTTAGCTGTTTTTCAAGTCTTCATTAAAGGTCCTGTCATACGATCCCAAATTCTATCAAGGCACTTAAAAGCATTTCTTTAAAGATGTCTATACGATTTATTCGCTTAGTGGAAACGACAGTGGTTCCCAGAGTATCTAATTTCAGTGTGCAGTGGTCAACTGGAGACCGGCACGATAAATCTTTTACGTGTCTTAGCATGAGACGGGACATAATTAACTTTTGGCTATCGTGGGAACGTTTAAAATGTAGCGGGTAAATCGAAATTAATTCTTTCTTTAACAAACTAGTTTTTTAGACTTCACTTGGTGTTAAGCAACTGTAAGAGAAAGACGCATTTCGTAGTCTTGTAAAGTAAAACTGTACATAGGGAGACTTGAGTTAAACACACCAAGTGCCCTCTCGTTTAAACTTAACAGACTAAAATCCCGGAGCGGATTTACGCAGTGCAAAGTCTTGTCTCGTATTGCTGAAAAGAGGTTACCTTTGGCCAGTGGCCATATAGTCCTCGTCCACCAGTCACAATAATTCCCTTCAATTATTTCGATTATTTCAATCATTTCAATTACTTCAATTACTGCAATTATTGCAACGATTCTCAACACCAGATATTACCCTTAACAACCATCACCCGTACCATACTCCACCCATTTTAACCCTCCATCCCACCTTTGGAAGCAAATTCGTTATCTGTGGATATCGCATCAACTGTGGATACGTTACACCTATCTTGGATTTATAAAAATCGTGTTCAGATTATGTGCCCATTGTGGATACCTTATTCGAACAGTGAAGTCGTTACCCCAATCTTGGATTTATAAAATCGTGTTCAGATTCTGTGCCCCTTTGTGGATACCTTATTCGAACAGTGAAGTTAATTTCAAGCATTGGATTACGATATATTTTTCCAAGAGAACCCCAGGATATAAGTTGTTTCCAACATTCACACCAAAGGAACAAAGGAACAAACATTCATTTACACACAAACAGTATTTCACATATTTTCCAGCAAAAGCTTATCAGGCCTGCCGGGAACTTTACTAACACAATTCATTCATAATCCGTGTTTTCACTATTTGTGTAATAATTTTTTCTTCTTTAAAATCATCAAATTGTTGTGAGTTTGTTTTCTCGTGATAATCTTTATTATTATGTGCTGTAAAATCCTTATTGATTTATTTACATTTCTAAATTGAAATAAATTGAGTTAACCTCGATAGGATTGTTCGTTCAGTTCAGACTACCAAATCCTCAATCTAACTTTACTTCTTTACCCTACTATTTGTGAGTGACACAGTGTGTGCAAAAGAGTAATATTGTCGCCAGAGAAAACAAGAAGAGCTGTGTGTGTGGTTTTCTTAGTGAAGAACTCACTGACTCAGCCTGTGCCTTCTGCCTATCTCTCTTGCGCATCACTATCACACTTCCGTGTGCACTATTGTTCCTCAACATATACAGCTGTCAAGCTTTATCTACTATTAATTATATTTTCATGCGACAATCTCAAGAGTCTCAATTCCTTCTTCCAATTGCTTATTCATTGTCCATGTTTCTCCACCATACAGTAGTGCAGAATATATATAACATTTTATGGTTCTCAGTTTTAATTTGCGAGATAACTTTTTAGATGTCAGTATATGTTTCATGTTGTTGAATGTAGCTTTGGTCATTCCTATTCTCTTCTTGATTTCTGTTTCACATCTGCCATCTTCTGTTATTATATGACCAAGATATGAGTAGCTCTTTACATGTTCCAGGATTTTCCCATTTATGCCTATCTTTAATGTGGGCTTATATCATAGTTTTTGTTTTCTCAATATTAATGTCCAATCCATATTCATGACTTATACTGTTACTTGCTTCACTAGTTCTTGTAAATCCTCTTCACTTTCAGCGAACAACATGGTATCATCTGCATATCTAAGGTTGTTTATTGACCTTCCACTGGTGTTCAGTCCTGGCATTTCCGTTATCTGTTTGAAAATTTTTTCGGTGAATAGATTAAATAGGCAGGGGGACAGCATACAACCTGTTTTGATTTGTGTGGGGTGGGAAACGGAGAGGGAGAGTGTGTTTATGTTTGATGAGTGAGAGAAGAAAAAGGTGTGCGCGTTCTAGGTTTCTAATAGAATGTTGATTGTTTGTTAAGATGTATTCTGGCTTTCCTCTTCTAATAATATTCCCACAGAACGCAGTCAGCTTCATTTTTATGGCTGTAATACTGGCACTGGCCTCTTTGAGCATATCCTCTTCGTAGCTTTCCAGGACACTTTTAACGATCTTCTGCAACATCACATTCCTCTGGCTTCTAGCGATCTTCTGGATCAATTATTGACTGTTGATAATTCATATGCTAACTAGGAACGGCTGTATCTAAAAACTGTAAAACACTCATTCTTACTTCCAGATGACACGGATTTTGATGCTTAGAATGCATTTCATTTTATGGTCGCGTATATCTTTGCGAGAACAGTTTTTTTCCTGAGATGCTCCTTCCATCTGATGTTATTTGTGTGCCATTGTGTTTATCTTCCATATTTGTTTATTATTACTAAGGCTGGGAACGATTTTTTAAAATCTTAAGTGATTAATCGAACTTCTTTAATCGAAAATTTATCGATCAATTTCGAACAATTTGAAAAACACTAAGCACTTTATTTATTTTACTTTTTATTAGGCCACATCGTCCAGAAAATATAATGAAAATACTGAAAAGTTTCAATTAAACAATTTATTATTTTTGACAATACTTGTCAAATTTCATATCAAAAACCTCTAACATAGCCAAAGCGCTCGCATTTAAGCAAAAATCTGTTCTCTGTATGCAGTTAAAATAATTTGAAATCTGTACTGAATATGTGTCGTGATTTAAATGAAAACTGCAGCAGATGTTATATTGACAGAAGAAAGGACAGAGAGACAAGTTGCTTTTTTTACTGATGCACAGTCAGTAATTGCAGCGTTGAAAAGCCAAAATAATACAGACCTGGATGATCTCAGAGTAGTGCTCTACAAACTTTGTCAACGATTCAAAAGTGTTGTGATCCAATGGATCCCATCTCATTGTAACATCACCGGTAATGAAGAGGCTGACAGAATGGCTAAAGAAGGTTCACATCTACCTCAGCCTGATGCAAGCATAACTTTTGAGGAGGCAAAGAGTTTTATCAGAATCAGATACAGAAACAAATGGAATGTAGAACATCCAGGGCACACACAGAATGATGCTTACTACCAGCTCCACAGAAGAGAACAAGTGGTAATCTTCAGACTCCGCACTGGCCACAACAGATTGAGATACCATCTATTCAACAAGCTAAAGATAGGAACTACCGATCAGTGTAACTGTGGCACTGATAAAATGACTGCTGAACATCTGCTTCAAAGTTGCCCCTTATATGTGGTACAGAGAAAGTGCATATGGCCGACGCCAGCTTCTTTCGTGGAAAAGCTTTACGGCGATTCAAATAGCCTCAAACTGACTACTGCTTTCTTTGAGAACATTCAAGTGGACGTCTGAGAGTGTACGAAGAAGAAGAAGAAGAAGAAATGCGAATAGCTGGCACTTTCAGCTCAGTGATCTGTCTGTCTTATTTCCTGCTGTAGTCTCTTCCCACTTTTCTGTATAAGAGCTCCTACAAGCTCTATTTCACTGCATTAGTCACGTCACTCTTACGTTGGACAGGCTAAATTCCACCCCTTTACACGTGGGCATCGGCATCTAGCTAAGATCCTTTTATTCTGTCTTTCTTGTAGATGACGACAAGAGTCCCAGAATCTTTGATTCACAGAGAATCCGGAGACCCAGGGAATCGACCTTAACCTTTCATCTGTCCGAGCGCCTCGTTCGAAGTACCGCCTAACTATTGCTATAGATTTCGTCTCTTTCTTTTATCAAGGGACGCAAGGGAGACAACTCCTGAAGTCCTTACGTCTTATTACCCCGTTCTTAACGCACGGGCGACCCACCTGCAGACTGTATCTTACTATTTAAGTTAGGCGTCCCTAACACTCTTTACCATTGTCTTCAGAGATAATTTTTGCTACCTTACAATGTGGATCAGTGCTAATTGCCAATCTCAGTTGTATTGAGTTTAGGAATATTCTTTCGGTCGGTAAGCACACATTTACTTAATTAAGGTAGTAGCATAGGCCGCCAGGTATTTTAACTTAACTTATAGACTAGAGTTCCCTCGTTGCTTTGTTTCATCTTAAATCTTTTTTTTTCCTTAAGATAAATTTTTCCGTGACAGGGAAACTCTGAATTTTCTTAAGTGTGCCACCATTCAATAAGACACTACGGGATTAAGTTAAGAGTGTTTTCCTTAAGATAGAAAGTGTGAATCGGTGTATAATTGTACTACCAGTTTGGTGCCCTGGGTCTGTGTGGAATATTACTATAAAGAGTATTACTATTGTGAAAATACTGAGTATCAGCTCCGTGTTATTTTTGTAACTTATCCCGTGTTATTATTTACTGAGTAATTTATCCACGGGGCAATTTTTATTACCTTGGGTTAACTTTAACTGTACGACTATGCTCGTAAGCTGTGTGTGTATGTGTGTGGGAATACGATGACTACAGCCATTCTAAAAATAATTTGGTCACGCCGTGCAGCGAAAACTGACGCACTCGCGAGCGACCAGAGATTTTCAATCGATAAAGTGGGCGAGACTGTACTGAGAAGAGCCTGTTTTGATTTGTGTGGGGTGGAAAGCGGAGAGGGAGTGTGTGTTTGGGTTTGGTGAGTGAGAGAAGAAAAAGGTGTGCGCGTTTTAGGTTTCTAATAGAATGTTTATTGCTTGTTTATTTCCAGAGATCTTTGGTCACCCCTGACCGTGTTTTTTGTTTTGTTTTTTGTATACTGGAGCTTTTTTGATATACTGCAGTCCCATTATACTGCAGTTATCCCAGTTTATACTGCCACTTACTGGATTATAAAATACCACATCGATTGCTGATATACTGCAGTGTTTAGCCTTTGTCCAGCTTCCTAGATTACATACCTACAACACCTATTGTCGCCATTTGCCATTACCCATCACTCCAAAACATATATGCTGCCTCCATTGCCATCCTTGATTGTGGGCAATACGGTCAAACCCATTTAATTATGGTTCAGACTGCATTTACTGACATAACGTCATAGTGGAGTAGTCAGTTGCCGGTACTCGGTACCTGTCTGTTGTCAAGTCTTCACTAACCAGTACAAGATGTGTGTCATTAGACCCCTTATGGTTACTCGTTATATATATATATATCATCTGGAGTAATTATCCTAAGCACTCGCCTATTATTATCGGCTCAAGCCAGAGGCAGTTAAAAGCATCTAGCCTGGATTTAATATATATTTGCCACAGTGAGAGCTGAACTCCATCGCCCGAGAACACCCATTTAGTGGGAGAAAGTAGGAAAGTTCCTAGCTACGGAGTAAATTCTATTCCAGGATTATTAACACAGAATCGGACGTTTTCGTCACAGAGAATTGGGGTCCGCACCCTCTGTTAGTAGATAGTCCTGGGGTTTTGTGTGTATGTACATTTCTAAGTGTAGTAGTTGTCTGCCTGTGTTCTTGAGTGTGATACGAAATGAGATTATGTTATTTTATTTTTGTGAATATTTGCGTAATAAATATAATTATATGTTCTACGCGGACAGAATTCACTTCTATTCTAACAGTCACTTGATGTTTGCTGTTGTAGTCCTTACCGTAACAGATTATCCTATTTAGCAAGAGAGGAGCCATAAAGCTTCTAAGAGATGGAAAAGCGTCTGGACCTGATGGCATTCCAGCAGAGGCCATCAAAGCAGATATCGACACGGCTACAGAGATGTTATATAAATTACTTGGTAAAGTCTGGGAAAAGGAAGAGATACCAGCAGAATGGAAGGAAGGATATCTGGTTAAGTTGCCTAAGAAGGGAAATTTACAAGAGTGCACAAATTATAGAGGAATAATGTTACTATCAGTGCCAGGAAAAGTATTAAACAGGATTATCCTTGAGAGATTAAAAGAGTCCATAGACAAGAAACTGAGAGATGAACAAGCAGGTTTTCGACAAAACAGATCATGTACAGACCAGATAGCCACTTTGAGAATAATAGTTGAACAAAGTCTGGAATGGAATTCACCACTATACATCGGATTTGTGGACTACGAAAAGGCATTTGACAGTGTAGACAGAGAATCACTTTGGAAATTGTTGAGGCATTATGGAGTTCCCCTGAAGATCATTAATTTAATAAAGAAAACATATGAAGACATGACATGCAGAGTTCTTCACGAAGGACAGCTTACAGAACCGTTTGGGATAAGAACAGGAGTGCGACAGGGATGCCTCTTGTCTCCATTTCTTTTCTTGCTGGCAATAGATTGGGTTATGAGATCATCGGCAACACACAACAGAAATGGAATCCAGTGGACTCTGACTAAGCAGTTGGATGATCTGGATTTTGCTGATGACTTGGCTCTTCTGTCCCATAGCCGTAATCAGATGCAGGACAAATTGAAAACACTTGATGAGAGGTCACAGCAATTGGGTCTGAAAATACACAGGGAAAAGACAAAAATAATGCGAATAAATGCAGGTAATGATAACAGGGTTGAACTTGAAGAAACACCAATACAAGATGTAGAATCATACACATATCTTGGCAGTAATATAGACAAAGTTGGAGGGACAGACAGCGATATCAAAATAAGAATACAAAAGGCAAGAGGAGCTTTCATTGCATTGGGAAATATATGGAGATCAAGAGAAATAGGATCCAACACGAAAATAAGAATCTTCAACCAAATGTGAAGTCAGTCCTATTGTATGGCTCAGAGACATGGAGAACAACAAAGACAACAACCAAAAAGCTACAGACTTTCATAAATGGGTGCTTGCGTAGAATAGAGGGATTAAAATGGTATGACAAGGTTACCAACGTGGAACTGATGACAAGAACTAGACAAGTGCCAGTGGAACAAGAAATGAGAAGAAGACGATGGCGATGGATAGGACACACACTGAGAAAACCTGTTGATAGCATTACAAGGCAGTCCTTGTTCTGGAACCCCCAGGGCAAGAGAGGCAGAGGAAGACCAAGAAGTACATGGAGAAGAGAGTTGGAAACAGAGGTGAAAATGATGAGGAGAACATGGAAAGAACTTGAGATGATGGCACGTGACAGGAGGACTTGGCATGTGTTTGTTGAAGGCCTATGCTCCTTTGGGAGTGGAGGGTTATGAATGAATGGCTGGGAAGTCGAACTTAGGTATCTGATCATATCTCTCTTCTCCCCAGAAGTCATATCTCTCTCCATATTTTCATTAGTGACTTCAATTTTCTCTACTTTCACATTACTCATTCATATTCTGTCTAAACTCAGACATCATCTTCTTCCATGCTCGTGACAACATGTCGGGTATATCACTTGGTGGAAATAACATAAGCAACCTGAGATACGCTGATGATACAGTCTTAATAGCGAACAGTGGAAAAATAGTTGCATAAAATAATTCATACAGTAGACTTTGAAATTTAAAAAAAATAGAGGTCTAATATAAACAGCGAAAAAACAGGAGTAATGGTCTTCTTGACCTTATCAAGAACGTATCATCAAAGTAAATGAAACAGTTTAGAAACAGATCAGTTGCTGTTGTTGTTGTTGTTTAACTAGGGCTGCTGAACTTCTCGCTCTTTTGCAGCCAAAACCAAGCTGAAGACTCCTTGGTATTATCTAGACTGTAGATCTAGGCTTTTCCTGTGGTTTTTCTGTCATTCCGAAGCGTGCTGAGTTAGTCATGAGCTCTAGTTTTTCCAGCTTGGCTTGCATTTAAAGGATCTTCACATCTGGTTCCAAGCTCGGAGTAAGAAGCGCATGGAATACTGTGGATTCCCCGCCATCCAAGGGGCTCTCCAACAATGCAGAGCTAAAATACTGTGCTATGGTTCTGAGCTCGCCCACGGAATTGTCACATCCTGCACAGAGCCGCTTCTCAGCTCCCCACTGGGTCCAACATGAGATCCTCCTGCATGCAGCCAACTAGGTCCAGAGAGTTATGTCTGGGGCTCAAGTGACTTCTCCAAGCTTAGTGTGTAATGCAGGGTTCTCAACAAGTTTCACTACAGGGTTAATCCTTGGAAGTGTGTGGATGATTTCAAGAGTCAATGAGGGTGTAATTAGCCTCACAGACAGTAGTTCACTTCCATATATGTATATTGTAGCATTGTGCATAGAAACAAGTCAGTAGATTCATATGCCACGGCATAACACCAGAGATGAGGTGTAGAATAGCTCTGGCACAAGCAGCGTTCCATAAAATTAAACGCATGTTATGCACACATACACAAATAAATGTAAATGGTAGTAAGAATCAGAGCTCTTCATCATTATAAAGAGCTCATCCTGTCATATGGAAGTGAGTTATGGACAATTCGTAAACAAGCAAGAACATTCCAGGAACCAGCAAAACGCTAAGGATTCCACGGATAACTGACTGTGAGAGTGAGTCTACTACTACCACCATCACGGATAGCTAAAAATAGCTAATAAGGATGTCCTGAAAAAAATAGTCCCAATGCAAGGGGAGCTTATTATTCATATTGGAGGGAAGTAATCCACTGTCGGCGTCTGTGGCCTAATGGATATGAACGCAGTTTCATTATCTAGATATACCAGGTTCGAAACCTGCTGCAGGCGGTTTGGTAGCAGATCGCTTTGTGTGGATTTTTAACAATGGTATAAGCGCCGTACGGTTCAGAAAGCAATGGCAAACTACTGAATGAAAAAAATTGCCTAGAAAAATCACAAACAGCCAATAAAAGCTGGGGTTGATTGCCACGTCCTGTAAAGGATAAGCAACTAACTTTTTAATCCACTTTATTTGAGAAGAGGAAAGCTGTGATATATTGTAAAAACAGGAAAACTGAAAGAAAAGGGGACAAAGGACGACAAATAGAGAAGCTACTAGACAGTTCGACATAGCATAGAAGGAAACCAGCAGCAGGATTGATTAAAAAAGAAGCACGGGGAACAGGAAGTTGTGTATAGACATGATGACCTATTCTAGCTGACATGGTACGTAACGATGACGATGAGAATCTGATTGTTGGATATGACGGAAGCCTGTTTTGGTGACGGTTGAAGTTTGGGATGCGACGTTCTTGGTGATAAACCACGCAGCCTTATTTTAGTTTCCAAATTTTCCTGAGAAAAAGCTGCAGAGTTTTAGAAAAGTTGGAGGGGGCTGAAAAACACAAAGTACGAGTAAAAATCGCTGTGCAATGCTTATTCTGTCCTGGTAATAAAATATAAAGGAAGTGCCATAACAGGGGAGTGAAGTATTAGAGACTTCACTACGCTAGGTTGAGCTTCGAGAGGTGAGAAGATCCAGTTCCTTTCCTTGCTGTCTGTGCTTTCCCTAACTCAAAAGTGAGTCAGGTACCCATTTAAAACTGGCGTGACACCACCGTATTTCGAACTTGGTACCTTTGCCGGGAGAGGCCAGCGCTCTAACCACTCTGCCAATCAGACGCTCATCCCTGGTAATACAGCAACTAATCAAAATTGAATCATGTTTAATTACGAGGCTTAAATGAAACATAAGAGAATAATGCTTGTTAACGTGCAGTTGTCGGACTTTTAGGAGTCATTGATCTCTTAACCGTTTATATTTAGTCATCACACACAACGAATCTATCCCCCCCCCCTCCCCCCACCGTTTCCATTTTCCTGTGCCTCATTCAGACTCGTCAGACTTATCTACTTTTCACAATCAGTTGGTAGGCTCTACGTCTGTTAAACCTTGTATCACGTCTGAACACCCGACTCATCTATGTTCCCCTTCAACACAACCATTCCCACTCCCTCTCCCACTACAACCGCCCATCTCCTCTTCATATCACATTGTTCTAAGTTCCCAGCTGATGGCGCTGTTATATCTCCACCATCTGCTCGTCCAATCCTTAGCTGCTATCCGCGTTTCCATTTTTCTCGGCTACCATCTTCAAGTTCGCCCTTCCACTCAAATTCTTCTTTTTAATCCTCCGTGTCTAACTGTTTGCTATCATATTCTAGACCGTTTTCCAGTTCAGTTTTTGCTATCATTCACTGTCACTAACGGACACTTTTATTATTGTTATTGTAATAGTTATTTTTGTTGATGACAAGGGCACTACTCTCATGCTTGTTTTGTTACTCTGTATTATCAACTACCTTGGAGCTTTCCAGAGAAACTGGATATACACGTCATGTAGATAAACACGTGATACGAGGTGATATCTCAGGTGAAGCGTCAGATCTTTAGATTCACGCTCACCTTGATCGGTAGGAGGTCTAAGTGAATGAGAAAGACAGGTGCACGGTAGATTTCGGAATTCCCCACGGTAGCAATTTCTTCTCATCCCGGTTTCTTCACGTCTGAAATCTACACAGGACATTGATATTCTACTTTCTTTCACTCCTAAATAATCGATTCTTTAGGTAAGGGATGTGTCTTTTTTTTTTTAAATTGTTGAACAAAAATGTGTTGTTCAACCCCTGAAGGGTTATAATTAGGTTATATAGTGTCTCTATTTTCATATAATATGTCCTATTGCATATGTGCGAGCGTGGCATTGTATCTCCTGTCCGATTAGTGTAAATAGAGAAAATTAAAATTTCCACGTTGTGTTGTTTTTCGTTAAAATGGTAGTCATTTCATGTTTGTCAAATGGTATAAAACATCATAATAATTAATTAAACCCAAACTAACAATTGAAAAAAAAACCCAAAAACAAAAAAACTTGTATGTGACATGGGTTACCCTGCCATCTGGTGACAAAAAAACATATTTTCACTTACGTAGTATCTGTAACTTCTTGGAGATTAGGCATGTTTAATTGATTTTTATGAAAATATTTGTAATTTTTTAAAAACCTATTTTGGCCTTTTGATGACCGACCTAGGGTATTGCGACACACAGTTTTGGTACAGCTTCTTTAGACCACTCTACTATATCAAGAACGTACGGGTAAGAAGACTGACAAGTCAAATTTTCGATCGTTACATTTTTATGTGACCTCCTTCATTTTCTTTCCTGTGCCCTTCCTATTGTTTCTTCTCACCTGCTCCTTATCGTTGTTTCGCTTTCCTCGTTAAAGGTTTTCTTATCACATATATTTAACATCTCTCACCCACCCCTCCAGGATATTTTCTCCTTTGTTATCGGTGACGCGTAGCAAAGGAGTGAACTATCCACATTGATTTTTCGCTTATCGCTAGATCCAGACTGAATAAGAGTCTACGCTGAGCGACACTGCTGTTCTTAACTCTTACTTCTTGTCTGGGGACGATACACGAAACCAGGTTGCCGCAGGATAAGGTGCGAGCTCGCAAACATGACACGATAAAATACACGGCAGATCTCACTGGAATGTAAGAAATAACCATCTTGCTGAAGATTAATACACGTTTAGTGGTTTTTGATGTTATTGTATGGTTGTTATGTTACCTAGTGTACTGTATGAGGTCAGCTGTGAAGGCTCCTGAGATAAAAGTATGTGTGAATTACAGAAGGCCTTTCTGCTACCACTTACGACCTCAAACAGACTTATTAGACTATTATGAATGTTAGCTACGTTAAAAAGTCTAGGGTACTGAAATGTAATGTGTAGTCAAGATAATATACAGACACACACATGTAATCAATAAGTCTAATAATAATAATAATAATCTCTACAATACACTGAACTAACTCTGGCTGCTATAGTTTAAGTTTTAAAATCTTTTTAAATTTATTAGTTCTGAACCAATTTTTATGTTGGTCAGAACATATGAAATGATATGGATTTACCAATGAAATGCATATATATATGGCATAAAATCAAATGTAATTTGTGTACATAAGTATATTATAAGAATGGTTAATATTACTATTATCTATAATGTCTTTGGGAGAACTAGCACTGGATGTTTAGTTGGGGTGGCGTCATCACTCCCAATCTGTGACTACCAAAATCATTGTCCATTGACTTATGGAATGAAGTAAATGTTATATTTCTCAAGAGTTATTTCTTTATTTGATGGTGGAATAGTTGTGAATCTCCAGCAGGCCAGGTTTTCACTTATCTCGCCTGTGACGATCTGGTATAGGATTCTTGTGGCCCACTCCTCTCCGTAGCTGGAGTAAAATATTAGGCTGCACAGACACCAATGTTAGGCGGCACAGACATCCGCTTGTGTAATCTTACAAAAGCATTTGGCACAACTTTAGTGCCAAAACAGAAACTTCTGAAACAAAATTTTGTGCCATGTGTCAGTACTCTATCTACTGCGCCACTCTTATACACAACACCACACAACAACATTACACAGACTGGGTCAGATCTCTCTGACCAACATAGCACATCTTACCCAGTTGTTTTCAAATAGTACCAGTTCCCCAAGACTGCATTGCATCTGAGATATATTCAATAGTTTCCTCTTTCATTCAATAAGATGGGTGATATGTTTCCACTGATCTCAATAATAGATCCGCCTTCCATAGTCTTAGATTTCCATATATTATTTGTTTGTCTCTAGGCCCTGGACTGCGGCTGGGGACCTAGATCAAGCACTTACTTGTCGTAATCATTTTTCATGATATGGCAGTATCAATCACTCAAAATATTAAAATAAACAAGATAAATGCTTTTATCCTTACCACAATTCAGAATTGAGAACACAGTACTTAATACTAGCAAAACTCAACTGAGCTGCTGACTAGAGTATGGCGTCCCACTGAATTTTATGTATTATTTCCTGGAAAACACCACTAGCAGTTAAGAACTGTGTTACAGGACAGACTTCTATCGAATGGCACAAATGTGCGTCTCTATCTCGCTAATATAAAAATGCGTTGGCCAATCAGATCGGAAGACCAAGCTTTTCAATTTAAATTTTGAAAATAAAGTCAAAAGTACATCTCAATTTTTCAAATGTACGTCGGTCACATTTTGGCTTTTCCCCAATTTCACTTGTTGTTTTGGACTACTACATGTAAAAACTGCACAAACCTGCTTCCTAAGTTATTTTTAGCTACAATCTACCGACTTTGCCCCGCTAGTTCATTGCAGTTTGAATTTTGCATTTTTCTGTCTCAAGGACGCAAAAAAGTGACTTTTTAGTGAAGTATGCACAAAAAACTGTTCGCTAGTCTGATAGGAACAATACGGTCTTTCGTCAATATCTTCCGTGTTATCTGTCCGTCTGTATAAATAAAAGTATATTATTTGTCAGCTTAAGACGGGCTATCAAACTAGCTAGGTTTTATTTTCATAGCTTTATTATTAAAGAAAAACCTACTTTTCTCAAGGTTAGTTTTTGAAATTTGTTTTGAACCTTTGGGTATGGCATTTGCCGCTATATTCGAACAAAACAACCAAGTACGGTAAAACGTCTAAGATACGACTGTTTCTAACAAGAGCTAAGGTCTTTTTCTGTCCATTTCATTACATTGTGTCAACTAGTGGCGTGACTTTTTCCTTTAAACTACAAATTGCGTCTTTTTGCCCTTTTAGATTCAAACACGTGTTCAGACCGTCATAATGATTTTATCTCCGTTTCCCTCCCGTCTAAAATGGTAACCGTTTCGTCTGCATGTCTAACTAGTTAGTTTCAATGGCGGTAGGAAACGCGGGCATAGGCGAGAATGTATCCTCGTATCATTTTATCCCTACATGTTATCTTTATAATTGGAGCTATTTTAACGTTGTATCACGGTAAATTCATCACAACACGGACAGTGATGTAATAATGCCGGCAGATGGACTTTGCAGTGATAAACAATTACAACGAAATAACATCTGAGAGGAGATTATAATGCTAGATCGGTAAATTAGTAAGTTTGTAAACATTACAGGCGAAACGGAAGAAGCAAGACCATATATGGTAATGAAGGACAGGTAGATGAATTTGTAAATGATGTGTAAAGAAAATATCGTGTGTGCCATGCAGAATGTTGTATAGAAGAGTAGTATGGGGAAAAAGACCACTACCGATCAGTAGCGGCTTTCTTTAATGAGCTGTTGAGCTGCAGCACCCCCTGTAAAGAAAAGGACTGCATACTGTCTCTACTACATTATAATACATAATCCGGACAGACCAAAAAATACAAAAAATTGAGGTTACACCGGAAGGGTTAAATAAAAAAAAAATTATACAACACCGTTTTGTGGTAAGGGCTGCAAACGATAACAGCTCAAGTGACCTTGACCTCTTATAAGCGAATGCTTGTTATACACACAGAAGAGGCCAACTGCGATTGGTTTGAATTTTTTAACTAGAGCTGCAACGGAACGCAGCTCGTGTAAATTATCTCAAATTAAAGGGAAGTTACAATGACAATTTTAAACACGAGAAATAGCAGCATACATGTCCGTGTAACCGGTTTGAGACTCGGGAAGCTGCTACGACTGACAATGATTACTCCTAGTTGCAGTAAACTTTTAAAATAACTTTTCAGAACTTCTTGACAGATTTTAGATGAGATAAGACACTAATCATTTGTGTCTGGGTTGATATTTCACATGGTGGTCACAATTTGTGAGTGTTATGTATAGTATTTTAAATGAATGAACAGTGCAGCACCCCCAATGACAACCCCCTGGAACCGCCACTGCTACCGATATCAGACACTATTTGTAGTTGTATTGAAATGGAAGTGCTAAAATAAACCACTTCTGATTGGAGTTTTTTTCCCAACGAAACCACATGGGCGTGTGAGCAAAAATATCGCTTAAAATCTGCAACATTTTAAGATTACTTCCTTGCATTTCCAAAAAGACATTTCAGACAGCCAGGATAACGAATAGAAACAGGATTCCAACATTAGGACAGGACCATGTATTAGAGGATCTTCTGATAGTAGACAGAAATAATACTCGACTATAGTACTGGAAACGACGAGTCATAGGAACCTGCATACATAATAACAATGGTATTATAATTAAAGTAATACTCCAACCTCCTGTAAGACGGCCTCATAAAACCAATGGCCCCACACTATTCGGAAGTATTTTTTTCGCAAGAAGCCTGTAGATTCATTCCCGATAATCGTGGTAAGTTGTAATATGTACATTTTACCATTTTATATTTTTGCATTTAACAGGTGTAAATTGCTTCTGGTGAATTGCTTGCACGTTCATACAAAGCTGGTAACCGCAGAATATAAAATGATTGAATTCATGAACCACCACTGCAAGAGCTGGTGACTGCTTCGTGTGGGTTTCCTCAAAAGGATCCCAAAAGCAGAGGCAGCCCCAGGCACCAGGTGGAGCAGGGAATGCATGATGATGACATCATGGTGTACATATTTATTATATTAACATTTTAATAAGTTTATGTGTATATTCTAACATGTTTAAATAATGCAATTGCCGTTTTCCGCTGTCCAAACGCACTTTCATCCGAGTCACTGGGTTTTTTCTACTTCTCCTGCGTTCGTCCTGAAAAGGACGTTAGTTAGGTTGTGTCGCCGTTTACAGCAAAGCTGCGATATCCGAGCCTTTCGGCCCGACACACCCCGTTTCAGCATGGCATTTTTATGACCGGGTTAGCCTTCCCTCTTCGATCCCTACTCTCTCAGCCAGACTGCAGTGATGCAGCCTGTTTCCAGGACCACCACTTGAAGGTGGAACTATGTTATATGACGCCGTCTGGGTTATCAGACCAATTGGAAGGTTAACAAAACCTATTCAGCTTGGCGATCCCTACTCTCTCAGCCAGACTGCAGTGATGCAGCCTGTTTCCAGGACCACCACTTGAAGGTGGAACTATGTTACGGTATATGATATTAACGCCGTCTGCTAAAGGTTATCAGACGTGCAATTGGAAGGTTAACAAAACGCAGCTATTCAGCTTGGCGGTCAAGTAACAAAGGGTAGCGTCTCCTAGTTACCGACTATGACCAAAACAACGCTAGACACGTCATAATCGATCGTGTATGGAATGGTCCTTACAAAGTCATTGATAAAATTTCCGACGTTGATTACGTCTTAGATATCAAGGGACACAAAAAGATATTTCATATTAACATGCTCAAGCAATTTCATACACGTCCTGAACACTTACAGTCAATTTTTCATGAACTAGATGACAACACAGTATCTACTTGTTATTATTCCAACTTATCCGTCATCCAGGAAGAAGAATCTTCTTTTCCTGAGGTACAGTTACCGTTACCGGTACCAGTAGTTCAACCTACTGAATCTTGGCGGGATGTAACCATCTCTTCAACGGTTACACCGCAACAGCGTCTACAGATTGCTAATCTATTACAATCTTATCCAGATGTGTTGACCGACGTCCCGGGTCGCACATCGGCTATCAGTCATGACATTACTCTCAATGATGATACACCTATTCGTGTACATCCCTATTCCGTTCCTTTACATTTCCTTGCTAAAACTACTAAGGAACTTGAACAGATGTTGTCTCTGGGAATCATTGAGACTAGTAATTCGCCATTCTCTTCTCCATTAGTGATTGTCCGGAAGAAGGACAATAACATCAGACTATGTGTTGATTATAGGAAATTAAATGCTAAGACTATAGTTGACAGCGAACCACATCCACTTATCGACGACTTACTGCCACGTCTATCCAACGCAACTATATTTAGTAAGATAGACTTAACTAAAGGTTATTGGCAGATACCACTGACCGAAAAGGCTAAGTACTACACCGCATTTTCCACTCCACAAGGTCTATACCAGTGGAATGTGATGCCTTTTGGGCTTGTTAATGCGCCAGCTACCTTCATTCGCCTGATGCGACAAATTTTATCAGATAGACCAGACGTTATTACATATATTGACGACATATGCTTGTTTAGTTCGTCGTTTGAGGAACATGTTTCGGGACTTAGATATGTTTTCGACACTCTAAGGAATTATCATCTAACTGCTAAACCTACAAAGGTGCAGATCGCGTGTAATGAGATAACCTTTTTGGGACATATCATTGGATCGGGATATATCCGAACGTTACCTAGTACAGTCTCCAAAATTCTAAACATAGCAGTTCCTCAGACGAAGAAACAGGTCAGGAGTTTGTTAGGACTTGTTCAATATTACAGTAGATTCATACCAAACTTGTCATCCATCACGGCTGTATTGTCTTCATTGTTAAAAAAAAGACATGCCGGTGAAGGTGACATGGACTGGTATATGCAATGAAACTTTCAACAAAATTATAAATTTGTTCTCGCATGAACCAATTTTAAGACTTCCCGATGCTTCCAAAAGATTTTTCTTACGAACAGATGCTAGTAACTACGGCATTGGTGCATGCCTGCTCCAGAACCATGATGGCGTTCTACATCCTACCTTATATATTTCAAGAAAGCTAAAGCCGGCAGAAACAAAGTATTCCACAGTGGACAAGGAACTTTTATCAGTTATATGGGCAATAACTAAACTTGAAAAGTTTTTGCTTGGTGCCCCATTCACCATACAAACTGATCAACGGGCTGTAGCATCTTTGCGTCGATCTAATCACAAAAGCCAAAAACTCGCCAGATATGCGATCATCCTACAGCCATTTGAATTCTCCATTGAACATATTCCTGGCACTGAAAATATTGTGGCGGATGCGTTGTCACGTAATCCTATTGACGACGAATGATCAACATTGACATTCCTAAAACACGTCAATCATCACTACATTGGATATAACGAAGTATCAACTATAAGGGAACTAACCTTGCCTTCAATTTAATATTTATAAACACTATATGCATCACAGAATTGAACTAAAGACAATCAAGGTATACATATTGACATTGAAACTTCGTCTAACGTCCATACACAATATATGAATATTCGTTGAACAATCATGGAACAATATCTGACGACAAGTCGAACTTATTATCCTATGTGCACTTAATTCTTGGATGCTGGGATAAATGACATTTCTTTCCAACGTAAACGTTTGAACATTTTTGCCTAAAAGAATTCATCAGGATCAAGACTACGGATGGATCATCATATCCTATACTAATTAATTAGTTAACTTAACTTCTTAATTGAATTATTATCAATAAAATGAAATGTGAGAAAAAAATGAAATGAAAGAACAAAAAAAAAGAGAACGAAATATAAAAAGAAGAAATTATGAAAAGAGAAAATAAATCTCACACAAGTATTAGATTAATATTTTTTTTAATGTACCTATACGTTATTTAGTTAGTTAAATTAGATAGTTATTATTCACTAACACTTAACACACCCAATTAAGTTAAACTTATATTCGAATTTCTTTCTATTTCTTCTCACTTATTTTGTCTTTTCTTCTCTCATAACATCGCGTTACATTAGAATCTTAATAATTTAACTCTTAGTTTAATTAATTAATTTAATTTTAATTAGTCAAATTAATTCCTATATGACATACTAATACGACAGACCTTACTTTAATTTAATTCTATCATTCACTATTAACATTGGACATTTTATTTAGTTGATATAATAATATGTATAATATTGATATATAATGTGATTACTGTTAGATGACTATGACAAATAGTTAGTTGACATGACCGCGACACGGTTCTACTCAGAACATCGTCGGCCATATGTCACGATTGTATTAAATTTTTTTTTGAAAAATTGTTAAGTCGGATAGATCTTGAAAAAAAATCTATCGATTTTTTTTTCCCCGGTGTACAGGGAATTGTTACGGTATATGATATTAACGCCGTCTGCTAAAGGTTATCAGACGTGCAATTGTAAAGGTTAAGACATTTAATATATTGCGATAGATGTTTCAATTATTGAACGCTCCATACACGATCGATTATGACGTGTCTAGCGTTGTTTGGGTCATAGTCGGTAACTAGGAGACGCTACCCTTTGTTACTTGACCGCCAAGCTGAATAGCTGCGTTTTGTTAACCTTCCAATTCAATGGCATGATATAGCCATTTATATGTGCATTTATGATGGACCAGGGTCAGTCCTAGAACTCTACATGAGAGGAAACTTATGGAGGTTAGTGATTAACTAAATCCTTGGAAGGAGAAAGATAATCGTCTACTTTATACGAAGTAATTAGACTCACAGTCTCACTGTCGGCAGATAGCCATTCTATCTGCGCGTGCATATAGCTGTGATGTTCTGACGACAATTACTGCATTGTATCCTTAAACGGACATTGACATGTAAAACAGCAGTCTACGCTATTGATTGATTGATGCATGTACCTTATGTGTGAATTGAACTGTTTATGTATGTGTGTAATCCATATTAAATTGTGAAGGACTCGAACCGGAGGCATTATTCGTTGAATCACGTTACACCATTCAACCTTCTGAATTATGTATTTTATATCAAGTTGCTGAGTTAATAAGATGAACAGTTGTTTACATCTTGATGCCAAGTTCAGGCATTACGACAAACCAAAGGTGAGGTTCACCCCATTCGCGTACGAATATTAGCACGATCAGAATTCAAGCAACACAACCAGTAACCACACACGAAAGTCCTTCAACAAACTAGGGTCTTAGTCAGCTCTGGTTTGCTGACCCTGACGCAAGCAGTCAAGCTATGGGTCGCTGACTGTGTTTATCACCGTTGCTGCGTCTTCGGTCCCACTCACTGGGTTTAACATTAATGCTCAGGGAGGGTAAAGCTTCTGAGGAAGATGAAATGGTGGAATTGAAGCGGAGGGCGCCTGATTCTCATGTCAAGAGACCCTATACTTGGAAGAATCATGTTTTCTCTCAGTTTGCGGTTGGCAAATAAAGCGGAGGGCGCCTGATTCTCATGTCAGGAGACCCTATACTTGGAAGAATCATGTTTTCTCTCAGTTTGCGGTGTAAGTCTGTGGTTTAAGTTGCCAGCAGTCTACGCTAGACACCTACATCAGCCGGTTCTTGAAGACGTTGGGCTTGACAGTTGGAATGGTTACCACGAGCATTACCGCTAAGGACGCGCTACTACTACATAATTTGACGAGTAACGGAACAATCAACAACACCCTTGGGAACCAACAGTGATGGAACCCAGCAGCATCAACACATCATCGTCAACAACTGGCTTGTTAAGTATTACAGTGAGGCCCAGCAAAAGAACTCTTTTTGACGATAACCACTTCAAAGTCCCTACCATTAATGAAAACGCCAGTGCTTCATTGCTTCATAAACAACTCTATTTTAACTTTGTTAACTATAATTGATTATTAAATTTGTTATCTGTAAATACAAATTGATAGTTGATTTAATCATTATTGAGTGAATTGCACCCGTATGCCTCATTTATGTTAAATACAAAATCATACAGAGCTATTAAGGCAGCATTTTACTAAATCATTTCAGTTGGGGGCTAAGAAAATACGAGCAAATTTCTTTTTCCTCACAGAAGGAGCGGGATGATAAAAAGTTCATGACAGCTTAGATGATCTCAGTTGTTATTCTTGCTTTCTTAAAATTTATGTGAGGCTCCCTGAAATAGAAGCATCATTCTTCTGTTTGTATCTCTGTCAAGAGTAATCTTGAGCGAAGGTTGATACCTTTGATTACCCTCATTTTCATACTCTAAATAGGGCCATTGTTGGACCACCAATGCAGAGCAGGGGAGATAATCCCGTGACAAAGGCAAAATTTGCTAGCTGGCCTGAGGACACATCAATCCTGAATCCAGTGAACCTTGCCGCAACTCATATTCAGTATCACAAAAAATACATTCTATAGCTTATCATGCATATGCACATCGGAAAGTAAAAAATAAAAACATACGTTAATTTTTCATAAAGAAAACTATATTCGGTATATAACACCATTTTTTAAGAACCATAAAATCTGTTTTTATTCTTGGTACAGTTTTAGAATGTTATACTCACGTGTTACAACGCATCACCCGTGTGTTACCGGGGCCCGAAGGGGGAGAAACACTGTAACCTACCATACATGTCGTAAAAAGCGACTAAGGAGGGTTGGGCATGGGGCTGGTTACCCCATCCCGTAAAAACCTTTTATCACAAAAACTTCAACAAACATGGACAAGTTAAACAAAGAATATAAATCAACTCAGCCGCCCAAGATAGAAGAAGGTCCTCTGGAAAGGAGGCGCATGAAGCAGCATAGAGAAAGCCGAAAGGAGTCTGGGTTGTCGACTAACCTTTTTTCGTCTAGGGAAATCTCCAGGATTGGCATCTGGAATGTTCGCACTCTGTGTGAACAAGGGAAAACTGCACAGGTAGCAGCAGAAATGACAAATTTCAGGATTGATATCCTGGGTCTCTGCAAGACACGGTGGAAAGGCATAGAGAAGAGGAGATTGATCACAGGAGAAATGGTGTTGTCCTCAGGACATGAGGAGGAAAGAGCCCACCACAGTGAAGGGGTTGCTCAAATGCTGTCCAAGAAAGCACAGAAGGCACTTATAGAATGGGAAGCAATTGGACCACGAATTATAACAGCAAGGTTTAAATCAGCCGAAAAGAAAGTAAATATAAACATCATCCAGTGTTATGCACCAACAAACGATAAAGAAGAATATATGAAAGAAGACATTTACACCAGACTACAAAATGTTTTGGACAATAACAAAAAAGGACATCACAATTTTGATGGGGGACCTAAATGCGAAAATAGGAACAGACAACACTGGCTTTGAAGAAATCATGGGAAAGCATAGATTAGGTATGATGAACGAGAATGGGGAACTATTAGCAAACTTCTGTGCTTCAAATCAACTAGCTATAGGAGGAAGCATATTTCCACATAAAAGAATACATAAAGCAACATGGATATCACCAGACCACAGATATAGATGCCCCAGGAGAAGCCCAATCAATACTTAAAAGATGTATACATAAAACATAGGAAAACTTATAAGGTTAGTACTTCAGAAAAGACATTCAACCAACTAGAACTTAAGCAACAAGAACTAACAAATCATTATTAAAAAGAAAAAAAACAACAGAAAAATTAGCAAACTACTAACTACTCATAGAACAAGGAAAGACAACGAGGTTCCAAAAAAAAAAAATCAAAAAGAACAAATACTAATACAAATTAAAACCAAGTGTAAAGGACAATAGTTATCTATAAACAATATAAACGAGAAAATAAAATGACAAATACTAATATAAATTAAAACCAGCAACTGCGAAAGAAAATAGTTATTTAAATTTAATACAAAATTAGTAAATAAAATGGCACTAAATACCCCAATTATAACCAATTTTCAGGTTGAACAGGGTAGACCAAGATGGAACGAGAAGAGGCAATAACGGGCAGCTGTTAAGTGCCAGCTCTCCACCCATCACCTCTTCAAAACAACAACAACCAGACCACAGAACTGAGAATCAGATTGATCACATATGCATAAGTAAGAAGTTTAGGTCATCATTGCATGATGTGAAAGTATGTAGAGGCGCAGATGTTGTATCAGACCACCATCTTCTGTTGGCTAAAACAAAATTAAACTCAAGAAATTTACAACAGCATATAGCTATAGACAACAGTAGAATGCGGGATTTCTAAGAAATCAGGAAATAAGAGACAAATTTTCAATCACAGTATCCAAAAAAATACCGAGTACTCCAACAGCTGGAAGATGAAACAGATACGGAAGACCGCTGGCAACAAGTAAAAAATATATGGAACGAGACATGTGAAGAAGTACTGAGAAAAAGAGAACATCAGCACGAAGTATGGATAACAACAGAAACCATTAGCAAAATAGAAGACAGGAAAAACAAGAAAGCAGATTTAAACATAAGCAAAACCAGAAGCTCCAAAGCCAAGGCTCATGAAGTGTACATAGAAGCAAACAAAGATTTCAGAAGAAACATCAAAAGAGAAGATGAAATATATTGATGATTTGGCAAGGGAAGCAGAGGAAGCTGCAGCCAAAGGAAATATGAGGGACCTGTACAACAACACAAAGTGAGAGATGAACAAGCAGGTTTTTGACAAAACAGATCCTGTACAGACCAGATAGCCACATTGAGAATAATAGTTGAACAAAGTCTGGAATGAAATTCACCTCTATACATCGTATTCGGGGACTATGAAAAGGCATTTGACAGTGTAGACAAGAGAATCGCTTTGGAAATTGATGAGGCATTATGGAGTTCCCATGAAGATCATTAACTTAATAAAGAAGACCTATGAAGACATGACATGCAGAGTTCTTCATGAAGGACAACTTTCAGAACCGTTTAGAATTAGAACGGGAGTGAGACAGGGATGCCTCGTCTCCACTTCTTTTCTTACTAGCAATAGATTGGGTCATGAAAACATCGACATCACACAACAGAAATGGAATCCAATGGAATCTGACTAAACAGCTTGATGATCTGGATTTTGCAGATGGCTTGGCTCTTCTGTCCCATAACCATAATCAGATGCAAGAGAAAACGAAAATTCTCGATGAGAGGTCACAACAAGTGGGCCTGAAAATACACAGGAAAAAGACAAAGATTATGAGAATAAATGCAAGAAATGATAACAAGGTTGAATTTGAAGAAACACCACTAAAAGATATAGAATCGTACACATATCTTGGAAGTAATATAGACAAAGTTGGAGGGACAGACGGTGATATCAAAATAAGAATACAAAAAGCAAGAGGAGCTTTCATTGCATTGGAAAACATATGGAGAACAAGAGAAATCAAGTCCAACACGAAAATAAGAATCTTCAACTCAAATGTGAAGTCAGTCCTATTGTATGGCTGTGAGACATGGAGAACAACAAAAACAACAACCAAAAAGTTACAGACTTTTATAAACGGGTGCTTGCGTAGAATAGAAGGACTGAAATGGTATGACAAAGTCACAAATGTGGAATTGATGACAGGAGCCAGACAGGTGCCGGTGGGACAGGAGTTGAGAGGAGGACTCTGGCGATGGATAGGACACACATTGAGGAAACCTGTTGATGGCAATGCAGAGCAGTCCTTGTTCTGGAATCCACAGGGAAAGAGACGCAGAGGTAGAGCAAGGAGCGCATGGAGAAGAGAACTGGAGACAGAGGTGAGGGTGATGAGGAAAACATGGAAAGAATTTGAGCGGATGGCACAGGACAGGAAGACTTGGCATGTGTTTGTTCAAGGCCTATGCTCCTTGGGGAGCTAAAGGGTATTGATTGATTGTTACAATGTGTGCCTGTAATACTCTAATGTGTTCCGACGCAATAAATAAAAAGGGGAATAAAATCACCGAAACGCAATATAGCTCGTACTTGATTTATTCAAGAGTTGACTATTCTTTGCGCTACCGAGTAACATCAGATGGACACGAAAAACGCCAACCAGCTGAACGTAGTGACCCGCGAAGAATAGACAAAGCACACATCTTATGCCTCTACGAGTGATTATCACGTTGTTTTATCGAACTTGTGTACTTGTTTGGATAAAAGTATTTAATACAGCATCCCAAACATGAGTAAGTGTCCTGGCCAAAAGACTCCACGAGGTGAACGAAAACGGAAAGATGTAAGTTTTGACAAGGAGCTTGAAATAATAAAATGTTTCGAAAGAAATGAGAGAACATGCGATATCGCGAGAGAAACAGCCTTACAGGAATCCACGTTGGTCACCACCATAGACAACGCTGCGAAAATAGAAGAAACTTGTTTAGCAGGAGCAACTGCGAGTGCTGCAAAGTCTATAGAACAACTCCTGTTGAGTGTGTAGCTCGAAGACCAAACTAAAAAGCAATCAAGAGCACGCTTTCTCACGATTAAAGTGAAAGTATTAGTTATAATGAATGAAGACCTTAAAGATCGATTTCCAAATCCTGCAAAGTGCTTCCTTTTAGTGCTAGCTGTGGCTGGTTAAGTTGCTTCAAACATCGCCTGTTTATTGGGTTTGTTATTTTTTTATGGATATAATTTACGAGACTGTATAGGATTTGAGTGTCCTGCTCCTAACCCTATTTTCCCCATAAGCCCTGTTATTTTTATTACGCGAAATTCCACGATGCCCCCCTCCCCTCCTCCGGTTAGTGAAATCCTGCTATAATCATTGTCCCAATACGCAGTATAAATCTCACCAAAGTCAGCTAGGCACGTACAATACTGCTCATACTGTTGTTTTCAGTAAACTGCCAATAAAGCATTCAAAAACAGCATATAACCCTAAAAAGAAAGAAAAAGAAGGTTCTGTGTTTATCAAGAATTATTCATCGATAAGCCTCTTGGCAACCCGCCGCGGTTTTTATCGCCATTCGGAGCAACATCGCCAGAGCTGTGTGATAACGAAATGTCTGCAGACAAAGTAATAGCCAACATAATCTTTATTTCTCTCATCTTTTACCCGCAACGGTAAAAGGTAGAGAGAGAGAGAGAGAGAGAAAAAAATCACACACGGACTAGGGTATCAGTGTTCAAAAGAACGTTGCCACCCAGATAACAGTAACTGTTTTGTTCTTGAACTGCGTCGTCTGCCATCCTTGTTTCGTTGCGCGCCGTCGAGCTTTATCAGATTGAAAGATTTATAGCGCGATGATGTTTTTTGAATCACGTGACTATATATTCCTTTCGTCTTTTTTCTTCGATTTCTTACCACCATTTTTTGTTTCATCATTGTCTTCCAGATATTAATATAATTATTGTTGTTCTGCACTTTAATCATATCATTTTTATTACTGTCACGGAGATCCTCCCCTGCTTTGTAGTGGTCCAACAGTGGCAAAAACTCACGAGTATCTAATATGGGTCTTCAAAGGTGTCTACCTTCGCACAAGATTACTCTTGGCAGAGTTGTACATAGAAGGATAATGATGCTTCTATCTCAAGGGTGTTTCATAAGATATTTCAGAAGTCAAGAACAATGCTGCGTTGGGCAGGGCAATTGTTAACTTATATCTGATCCGCAGCCTTTTGTGAAGAATTAAGCAATTATTAATGTTAGCTCGTTCAAGCCCCCACCCTGATTTACTCAGTGGAATTCTTCTTATTATGCTATAGCTCTGTTTAGAGTGTATTTAGGAAATTGACTGAGTGTAGCAAGTTTAATTTGCTGGAGAGTTTAAGATGTTATAAGAAAGAAAGATTGCTGCGTATGTGTCAACCGTGTGAGGTCAAGCTATGTAAGACCCTGATTCTAATAGTTGATGAAAATGATGATGAGTTTCAGGGTACCTAATGCTACCTCTCTAGATCTCACACGGTGATGTATTTTATTTCTAGTGTGAGTGTTTGATGTGACTAGTGTCTAGGGAATGCAATGAAATGATGGTACATCAAAACAAGATACTGCAACACACTAATAGTAAAGTAATAAGTCTGTGGTTTAAGTTTTTTTGAATATTAATTCTTTTTTTTGTGTGTACAATTTTAATCTGCCTGTCCTGCAATCTCTTTTGGACAGGTCTTTGAAAATGAGGAAAATATATTTTGTAACAAATGAGTAACTAAAATTGGACTCTTTGTCCGATAAGAATAATAATAATATATTGTTCCTGTAGGTGTATTCACAGACTGTTATTTAGTACATAATAGTGTAAGTCATTTATATGAAGAGCTGTTGTTAACATCATGCCCCTATCTTTAAAGTTAATTTTGGGGAAAAACACTTTATTCCGATGAACTGTCAGATGGCCCAGCTAATGGCACATCACCTTATTTTCTTTATGAAGACTCACACGCCCAACACTGCTCTGCCTAGGATATGTCAGTTCACAGAAGCTCCGGGCTAACTGCTGACAGTATAAACTGTCACTGGAGACTTTCTGTCTTCAAATATATTCATCAGGTTTCCTGTCACCGGCTGGTAACAGGAAATAAAACCCTGCAATAAAAAGACACCCTGGCCTTTTCATATCTGATTTAGACTTCCATTAACTATTTATACATGATGGGATGGGGTCAGCCTCGTGTGCATACAAGTGCACCAGCCCCTAACTCATATGACTTCACCTTACTGTGACCACACCTCAGGTCCATATGGCGGATACGCCACTGTAATTTTACATAGTTTTCTTAAATACAATAACGTGTAGTAAACACATCTCCTTCTGTATGATTTTCTCTTCTTTTCCTAACTATAAACACTCTAGGCATGTTGATTAGTGTTCATGGAACACGGAGGCTTGCTAACATATTCTGATCTAATAATAATAATAATCAATAACAACATTTAAACACAATTCAATATAAGGACTCAAGAATTTTTGCTCCCGGCATGTCCTTCACTTTTCCCAATAGCAGTATCTAGCTTTTTGCAGTTTTAATACGGCATATTAATAAATAAATCATTCTTACCACAAATTTCAATGAAATATAACACAAGTGACGATGACTGGCAAATATGGCCTAAGTTTTTCTGCCGTTGTCCAGACTGTTAGATTAGTATTTATTTTACAATCAACACTTCTGTTCTCATCGTACTTTAGTACAGAAAATTTCTATTCAAATGGCCAAGAGTCTTGTAAGCTTTTGCTAATATCAATTTGGGCTGGCCAATGAAATCATGCGACTACCAAATTTTGAATTTAGTTTTCAAAAACAAAACCCCAAACATACTATGTGTCTCGTAGTCCATTGTTCAGTCTGCCTTAGCTATGCCAATGCAAAAATATGTTTAGTTTTGGGCTACCAATTCTGCCTCTCCCTTCCTCCTAGTGTTAACCAATCAAATTGAATCACTCCTATGCCTCTGTTTCAAAATTGCGTCCCCAAATGTTACCAATAAAATAAGCAAGGACGATCATCCGTTTGTCACACTGTACTAAAATATATAATATTTCTACAATATCTTAGTTATTTATTGAGCGAATTTTTATATTAAAACATATTTTTGACCAGAAGACTAAGCTCTATCTGTCTACATAAGTTTTATGTCCGTCTTTAGTGTCGTTAACATTTTTGTCTTTTTCTGTGCATTTTGGGTTTTCTTTTTCTGAACCATAATATTAATAAACTCTATCTCTAAGATTCATCTAAGTTCTTGTGAGGACTATGGAGGATTTGATATATTGTAATAATATTAATTCTATCATTCTACCCATCCTTTATTCTGTATCACTAAAGTCATTATAAGTTTTCACTTTCAGTATCGTTCTACCCCCACTTCCCCTTCTCCCAATGGTTATTTGAATCGTAGTTACATTGTCTAGCCTAACGAAGTGGCGGTAATAAACAGTAAAGATTTCTCCTCAATAGCCTTCAAACCTCGGTTACTAAGCGACTGGGATACAATACAATACATTAGTTTATTTTTAGATTCATAACAAGCATTGGTTTTATTCTTCTCTCACTCTCTGTCCTCCCCCTTTTCAATCGCTCTAGCAAGCGAAACCAGTATACCGCACGCAAACTGTTTCATGTCGATTACAAATTTTCAAGACGGAGTGACGAAAACGCGGGCGGGTTTTGGGATAGGCTTTTCATTTTTCTCAGCGCGAACACTTTTTAACATACAGCTCGCCACCAGGCATCGGTGATGATGTCGGGCAACAAACACGGGCTTGTAATAGTTTTTACTACTTTTTACTCTTTAGTTAAATATTAATGAAATTTTGATCAATTGTATCACTGATCTCACCACACTGAGACAAACATGCAGTACATTCAAAATGACTAAATCGACGTTAAATTTGTATATTTACAAATAACAGATTTAATACTTACTTAGGTTTTAACAAGGTTTTAAAAAACGAATAATTATTTATCAGAAAATTATCACCACTATGTGATGTTATGGAGGTCACTTGGCAGCTTTTATGTGTTACTTAGCTGTCAGTGACGGTTCTGCTTCTTCTGATGCTTTGGTTCATGGTAGACTGGGTCGTTGATCATGCTCATCACTGCTCAAGGTTGGAGGGCGCAGCACGTTCCCAGGAGTGTCAGGGAGTTTCTACAAAGTTGGTTCCTCGTCTTTAAGCCCCGTCTGATGATGGTATCTGTCACAAGATGGATTTTGGGGCGACCTCTTCCGACCTCTCTTTCACTACGGCAGTATCAGTTACATTTTTGTGCTAATTTTATTGCGATTTTTATCGAGTCGCACCCTCTTTCTTTCTCTGCACTGGAGCAGATATTTTGAATCTACATTCTTTCACTCCTATCAGGGATAAGCCATCATGTTCCTTCCCTAAAGCTTTGAAAGGCGCAGCGGAGATAATATTAACGACAAGCATGTTGGTTAATCGCGAGTGAAGTCGTCATTAGACTACAGATTAAACACTAGAATCGCTCAGCGTATTTGTTCAACTGCTGATAAGGCCAGACTGCGCTCGCCGCCAAGCTGGTGATACGGGAAGACACATTTTGGACAGACAAGGATGACAAGATTACTTTAGATAGTAATTTTTTTTTTTTTTTTTTTTCGTACGCCCGCTAATACTCGAGGCGAAATCTCAGGTTATTATTTATGTCTAACCTGACATTGATTTTACGTGAGTATCCCTTTATTTCTTGTACAGAGACAGGTGTCCCTCGCCATTCAGGCAAATACTCGCCGATTTCGGAGGTACCCATTGCAGCTGGGTCGGCTCAGGAGCCGCCAGTCCCTGGTCGACGACACTCCTTCAAATGTACTCGCCAGGTCTCGAGTTAATCCAGTCCAAATCCCGGTCGACGAAAAATCCTCAAATGCCGTCGCCCGGGTTTGATCCTGTATCACCCGGTCGCCAGAGCGGTGTTGTAACCACTACGCTAGCGCGGCTCCCTGATAGTAATAATTTGTTACATCTGAAACACAATTATATAACTAATTAACAAGCTCGGGCATTGGCGTAGCTGGCGAGTCATTTTTAAGGGATTTATGCTAGCAGATAGATAATGTTAGTCCTTTTCAGGACTTAGTATCTATCAACGCTGATCGGGTTTGCAGTCAACAGAGTTGACTTTTTTTGGGATGGTAAATGCGCTCTGATATAACCAAAAAGGTTGAAAAGAACGAGCCTCGCCAGAAGAAGGCAAAAACTGAAGCAAAAAAAAAAAATATTGTCGAATGAGTTTACAGATGTGTTGGTGAGTTCGCCTGCCAGGGATCGGATATTTTCCTACATTATACTCTACATTATGTTCAAAATGTTTCCATGTCAAGAATATTTTGAGATTCCCCCCCTCCCCCCCCCCACCCCAACCTTTTTGTTTGAAACGATTGGTGCTTTCTTAGCTTCGTCACAAACAGATGCGGGGGCAGGACAGTGAATATAACTTGACACATTTCATTGTTAAGACACTGTGAAGATCGCTTGAAAAGACGACACAACCAGACTTTGCCAGAGTGGAGCCTAGAATTAAGAATTCCATTTTATCAGACCGGACCTTTTATTGGAGTATTTATCAGGACTTAAAAAAAAACAGCCCATCGTGAATGGACGCTGAGTCAAGCAAAATTGGCTCAGCGTCCATTCACGATGTACTGTCCCAGCAAGGCGATGGCGCCGTCTGGTTGGTCCTAGGTTCAATTCCCGGTAAGCCTATCACTCATATTTTCTTTTCTGTTGTCTAGTGCCACCCTTTATGTCCAACGAGTACCTGTTAATTACCTTTATTTATTTATTTACTTATTTATTTAATGAAAGTTTACAACCTTTTCAACCGATGTAAATGTAAACATATTCAAACTATATTGTTAACATTGTCAACTAAAGTTAAATATAAAACTATTCATTTTAAATGTAAAGATAGTTTTTCGCCCACTGGGATTAAGATTAATTCTCAGAAAGGGTAAAAGTTTTGAGATAGATGGGATGGTGGAATAGGAAGATGGGGACATATAAGTATGTGTCGGGAAACTCAATACTCAGAGGGTATTTGTTTCTCTTCTTTCGCCATACTAGTTGGTGGTACCAGTTGAGAGTACTATTTCTGGAACAAGTGAGGGTATAAGTAACCTGAAGTCGACTCTAGACACCATCATCAGACGGGTCTTAGAGACGCGGGACCAGCTTTGCAGCTACTCTCTGATTCTACTTGGAATGTGCTGCAACTCTTAAATCTTGATCAGGGAGGTGAGTAATCCAGTCATCTATCTGCAAAGACCCAAACATTAGCGGGAGCAGAAACAACTATTGGCAGCTAAGTAAAACTTAAAAGCTGCAGTTCACTCAATAATAATCAAATGAACTGTCAATTTGTATTTACAGATAACAAATTTAATAATGAATTATAGTTAACAAAGTTAAAATAGAGTTGTTTAAGAAGCAGTGAACTGTCCATTTTCGAAAACCATAACATCAAACTGTGATGAATACTTTTTCTAAACAATTATTCATTTTTATAACTGTTAAACATACTTGATTATTAAATTTGTTACTTGTATAAAGACAAATCTAAAGTTGATTTAATCATTTTGAATGTACTACAACCGTATGTCTTAGACAATTTCTTAAATACACGTAAACAGAGCTAAATAATAGTAAGACGAAATTCTCTGAATTAACTCAGCTGGGGGCTTGAACGAGCTAACGAATTATAAGATTACATAATCCTTTACAAAAGTTGACGTCAGATACTACAGTTAACGTGCTCAGCCAATGCAGCATTGTTCTCGCTTTCTGAATATCTTTTGAAAACTTTCTTGAGGTAGAAGCATCATTATCCTACTATCTACAACAGTGCCAAGAGTAATCTTGAGCGAGGGTAGATACCTTTGAAGACCCACATCAGTCACTCTTGAGTTTTGGCCACTGTTGGACCACTACTGCAGAGCTAAGGGGAGGCAACCCGTGACAGTATCTTCTCACTGGTAGTGCTGTCTTCATCTTGCACGTGGGCCTTCAACTCTTCCTGTCAGTTTGGTTTTCAGAAAGACGTTATGTATTTTTTATAAGACTCAAAATATTTAGTGTGTCTAACTTTCATCTAGCACAGTGGTTAGTGCACTGGCTTCCTAGCTCGGTGGTCCATGGTTCGATCCCCAGTTGAAGTGGGATTTTCTTAGACCGCAAACGGCTCCTGGGTCGACCCAGCCACATGAATTGGGTACCAGAGTAACTCTGGGAAGGTTAAGGCGGCCGGCGTGATGCTGACCACATCGTCTGTAGTGTGCCAATGGTCAAGAAAATACGGGCCTAACACCATATTCCCAATATGCCTCAATGGGCTTGTAACGGGATCCTTGTTCCATCCCCCTAACGTTCATCTCATTATTTCTCTTTTCATTTCTATGACCTCTTTATTTGTTTTCTTCTTTTTACATGCGATTTTGACTTCTTGTTTTTTTTTTAACATTGTTTTAGCTTTTGTTGTTGTTGGTTTTTTTTTTAAAAAATCATTTTCATTTTTTTTTTAAACATACTTAATTTTTATTATGATTAGACACTGTAAATGTATACTGTGATATTACCTTTAAAATGATACATGCCTTTAAAATTAATTCTTAAAGTACATGTGGGAGTGAAAGGATACAGTACGCAAGATAGATAGAGAGAGAGAGAGAGAGAGAGAGAGAGAGAGAGAGAGAGAGAGAGAGAGAGAGAGAGAGAGAGAGAGAGAGAGAGAGAGAGAGAGAGAGAGAGAGAGAGGCGAAGGGTAGAATGTTAGACGGCCAATTTTTTTTAACCCTTTGAAAATAACGTTTGTTCGTTCGTCCTTCAAAGATTGTCTAACGTTGTCCTCCCAGCGAACTCTTGGTCGTCCTGGAGGTCTGGATCCCTGGCTATTGGTTTCCCATATTTGGGGTCAAAATTTGAGATATTTAAATTTACAAAGAAAGGGAGCTACATGCATAGTTTTGAGCTCTCTACGATGAGTGAAACATAGATTTTGAGCGTCAAAGATTTTTAACGCAACAAATATATACAATTTTCGTCTTAAATAAAAGTGGTTAAAAACTGAGGTCATTCCGCACATTAACCAGGCTACTGTGCTTAAAAATGTTGCCTTTCACACTGGACGCCTTTGTCAATCTTAGAGCTACAGACGACCCTGCCTGACAGCAGTAAATATTATCTCATATTTAATGACCGCACTCTTTTGGCTAATCTTGACGGAGTCTAGACAATAAAATCTATTTTCTTGCTATATTTAATGCCTTTCTTTCCAAGTAAACTGCTATGAGTAACAGAAATGAGCACAATGCTTTTATGTCTGTAATCTTCACGCGTCCTTCATCGGATTATTTAATTCCGGAAATAATCCTTTTTATTTCTCTTTTTCTATCTATAGAATCCATGCCTGTCTACCCGTCTGTCTACTGTTCCATATATAAGTCGTTATCATTAAATACTTTTTTAAAAGTTGTACGAGTATATGCTTCTTGTTCTCTTTGATTTTATTTTAATTGTTTCGTTTTAAGTTCACAATTTGCTAAGCTGAATTACTCCAAGGCAAATTGCTTTAAAA
This sequence comes from Oreohelix idahoensis, assembly GCA_024509875.1. Lineage (NCBI taxonomy): Eukaryota > Metazoa > Mollusca > Gastropoda > Stylommatophora > Oreohelicidae > Oreohelix > Oreohelix idahoensis. Next base: position 627,376 of record JAMPIV010000846.1, on the reverse strand, counting down.
AAGGCCAAATTGCAATTCTATTTTTAAGAAATGTAACTCCTGTAGCAGATAGGGGAGTGAAGTGTTATAGACCAGTGCAATGAAGTGTTAGATACTTCTCTATTCTAATCGAGTTTTTATTTTATTTTTTAGTGAGATAGGGTGATGTTGTTGCTGTCGATATCCCATAGCTGCTGAGCATGACTACTCTTGGCAGCCCAATGCCATTCTTAGAAAAGTGCATGTTTTCGGCAGTTGTTTCAAGGTTCCATATAATGAGCTGGTGATTGTCAGAGGTATCTGCAATCGTTTTTTTTCCCTGGCATTTGTGAGTGATGGACACTCCATGAGGAGGTGTCTGGTTGTTTCATAAGTGTCTACACATGGGTAGGTGCTGAGGGTTGATGCGGTTTAGATGGCTATTGACTCTGGCATGTCCTGTTCGAAACTGAAAGATAAGACTTTGATTTCTCCTGTTGATGTTGTCGTTGTCTTTTGGGCATGTCATTTCATTAAAGACAGTTGGGCCAGTCGGCCCGTTTGCCCATCTGTTCAGCCAGATTTCCCTTGTGTTGTTTCTGAGAATCTGTTTGACTGTTCTCATGCTGCAGGGTCTGTCCTTTTGTTGTTTAGATGCTCCTGTTTTAGCAAGTCTATCAGCTATCTCATTTCCTGTTAGATCACTGTGTCAAGGGATCCATTGTAGGGTTACACTGATGAACTGGGCTGTGATCAAGTTGTGAATCACTCTTCCTATAAGAAATTTGTCTTTGTTTTCATATGGAATCTGTTTAAGTGCCTCCAAAACAGACATGGAGTCACTGAATATCACTATGTCTGAAGGCTTTTGTTCCTTAAGGTCAATCAAACTGTTGGTGTAGTAATTCAATGGCTGTCTTAGTGGCCTCAGCCTCCGCTTCATAGTTTGAACAATTTTCACCACAGGAGTCACAGAACTCATAAGAGGATCCATCCAGACACCATATGCAGGCACCATATCCTGCAAAGGAAGTGGTTTTGAAAGCCGAACCATCTGTGTAGGCCTGGATTGTTGATGTTGAGTAGCTGTTTATGGTATCAAAGACACACATCTTCAAGACTGTGAGTAGTGTTTCCTTGTTGGTCGTTTTATCTATCAGCTGTGTTTTGACAGTTGGTTGGTGGAAGTTTTCCCAAGGGGGTGGTCCAAAGTATTTGTTTTCCAATTCTCTCTCTTGCGGGAGATGGTGTTTATCGTTTTCCTCTTTGGCTATGTCCAGGAGAGATAGTTGTTTCAGTCTTCGTGTTTGTTTCCAAGTGTCGATCAGTGCTTTGTTTGGGTGGTCTTTTTCTTGTCTCCTGTATCTCTCTACAGCTTCAGTCGGGGCTCTTTTACGCCTGATATCCAGCGGCTCTATATTGGCATCTATCTCACATACGGCTGTGGGTGTTGATCTCATCCCACCACAAATTAAACTGAGAGCTTGGTTCTGCCCACGGTCCAGAGATGAGATGGTGTTAGTACGCACAATAGTCTGGAGGGGGAGATTATAGTCTATCCCTGATCTCACAAAGCCGAGGTATAGTTGGCGAAGAATTTGTTTATCCGCTCCTAAATTTGTACTAGCTAGCCGTTTGATGAGGTTTAGACGCTTACATGCTTTTTCCCTGAGGTTGTAGATGTGTCCATCTAGTTTCAATTGTCTGTCCAGTTTTACTCCTAGATAGATTGGAGACTCCTCTTGTTAGTGTTTCCCCACTCAGTTTGATGTTGATAGGTCTTTTTGCTATTTTGTTGTTGCGGGAGAAAATGGTGTATACAGTTTTCTGCGTATTGATTTTAAGTTTCCACAGTTCACAATATATTGACATTGTAAGGAGAGCTCTGTTTATCCTTTTGCCAGGATGGGATATTTGTCAGTAGTCCAGATGGCAAGGTCATCAACAAATAGCGTCTTCGAACATTCAGATGTTTGGCAAGGTCATTGATGAAGATGAGGAAGAGGGGGCAACTTAAAGGAGAGCCTTTGGGCAGTCCTTCTTCCAGTGTTCTTTTTCCTGAGGTTGCACCAGCAAAGTTGGTAGCTATGGTTCTATTTGTTAGGAAGGCCTGTATCACCATAGTTGGTAGCTATTGTTCTGTTTGTTAGGAAGGCCTGTATCACCATAGTTGTAGCTATGGTTCTATTTGTTAAGAAGGCCTGTATCACCAAAGTTGGTAGCTATGGTTCTATTTGTTAGGAAGGCCTGTATCACCATAGTTGGTAGCTATGGTTCTATTTGTTAGGAAGGCCTGTATCCACCTAATCATTTTCCCTACTATTCCCATTCTTCTCATCTTCAGCAAAAGTCCCTTTCTCAAAACTCTATCGTAGGCTTGCTCAAGGTCGATGAACACAGCTATCGTGCTTTTCCCCTCTTGGAAGCCATCCATCACATTCTGTGTGAACCTGAAGAAAAGGGGGGGGGGGGGGGGGTTCATCTGTGCGAGATAAGGTGACCCGTTCCCTTTCTCGCTGCCTTTGTCTTCCCTAATGCAGGAGCAAAGTTAGGTGTTCACTTACAGCTGGGTCGAATGGAGCGTGACGCTTCCAGGTTTGGAGCCTGGAACCTGGTAATTGTCGCGAGAGGCAAGTCAAGCACTCAGCCAATCAGACGCTCCACTTGATAAAATAAAGATTTTCATTCGTTTGCTCTGTCCGTCTGTCTTTTGTTCACAATTCCTACCATTTTTTTTAAATTCTTTGTTTCAGCCACCAGGATGACCTAGTTCGCTGAAACTTGGCTCCCTCTGTCCTCGTGGGGCCGTAAAATGTAATCTTGCAGTTAACTTAAGTACATGCAACTAAAGGAATATGCCTTCACACTAGGTCAGATGACTAACTGTTTAACCTCGCCAGGCTGAAGGCAAAAACGAAAATCGGAAGTCACTATAAGAGACTTGTTGTTCCCCGATGTCGCTGCTATCGTCACTCAAAGTCACCAGGAGCTCCAGAGGTTGATAAATCGCTGTTATCGATAGTAATAACGGGTGCAAAACCCACATCCTGACCCAGCAAATTTGTTTTCTTTAGACATATTGTGAGGCCAAAGTCCTTGTAATTATGTATTAAAGTTCATCAGTGTTGTGTCAACAAACGCGACATCGTGCTATTCTCTTAACTGTGAGAGTAATTGTTTCTTTGTTTGTGTGTGTGTGTGTGTGTGTGTGTGTTTGTTTTTGCTTGTTTGTTTGCTTTTGTAAGTGCCTCACAGTGTTCTAAATTCTTGATCATTTCGCCATGTACAGCTGTGTCCGTCTGTCTCCCGTTCACAATTCCCCCCCATTAAAGACAAATCATTGTTCAGCCACCAGGATGACCTTGGTCGCTGACACTTGGCAGTACTGTCCTCGTGAGTCCGTGAAATGTAATCTTTCATTTGTGTATTAAAGATCATAATTGTTGTGTGAACAAGCAGACACCGTGCTGTTCTCAAACGGCATTTATCTGTGTTTTTGTATTGCTTCTTTTTGTAAGTGCCTCACAGTGTTTTCATTCTAATCTTGATCGTTTCATCCTTTGCAGCTAACAAAAAAACAAAAAACAAAAACAAAACAAACAAACAGCATATCTACCGGACAACTGAGAAAGTGGGTTAAGTAATATGTGTGTGATATCTTGTATTATTTATGTATGTGATGTAAGTACAACTTTTAAAAAAATTGTGAATAATACATTTCCTTGTCTTGTCAAATAAGAGCAATGTGCTGATAGCTGAAGAACCGCTCACGATGAGATAAGAACTTATGTGCGGAGAGTGACGCAAAACGTTCAAAAACGACGCAGGTAGCCCTCTGCGCATGTCAATAAACCTTAGACCATGGAGTACTTAAAAACCACAGCTGCTCCGTTCTCACTCAGGAAATCTAAAGTACTGCGTACTCACGAAAGATCGCACAGCAAGAGCCGCTACCGTAGAACTATTAAGAACGCGCTTTGCTAAACTTTAGACTCCCGACTTCAGTACCGTAATAAACTTTGTTAACCTTGGATCTGGTTTTTGGAAAACAGTTTAGTTTCTGTATTTCATAAAAGTATTTCTTAAAAAAATTAAATATACGAAAAGTGGAATCTTAGCAAAAGTTTTAGGCTTGAGCTAAATAACGTTGACTGCGATCTTACTGTATATTTTGCTGATTTAGTCTGTGATAACAAGTTGCAATTTAAAGCCAACAATGACGTACAGAAGCATACTGGTGCATTTATTGATTATTGGATATTCTTTATGTTGGGTGAGTTTTAATATTCTTGGACTCCCATTGTTGTTCCTCATCATTTTTATTATTTGGTTGTGGCGATGTCATTAACCTCGAATCTGTTCGTTGATATATTGTTTGTTTATATGTGTGTGTGCAAAAACTGAAATCACAAATCCCTTTTTTATTTCAGTCTTACAAATTTCTTTTTCCTCAAGTAGATTTTTGTTGTTGTTGTTGTTGGTCGTTAATATTTATCGCGTGATTTTAATTTATTTATGTATTGTTGTCTCTGAAGCTAGCAAATGTAATAATAATTCTAAAAATGTAGGCTAAAAGAAGTCCCAGATAGCAGACACTGCCTTAGGGGAGTAAAGTGTTAGAGACACTGCTAGGTCTCAGCCGTATGAGGTGGGATGGCCGGTTTTTAAAAAAAAAAAAAATTTTCCCTCGTTTTGGCGAGGCGCCCAGTTCAACCTAGACACTGGTCCGTCTGTTATATTATGGCGCATGTCCAAATATAAAAGAAATTGTGATCTGGTATATGACCGGTTCCCTTCCTCGCAGCTTTTGCTTTTTGTAACTCACGAACAGAAGCATGCACCCATTTACAACTGAGTAGAATGTAATGTGACGCTAACTGGTTTCGAACCCAAGTAACTTTGCCTTTAGAGGCAAGCGCTCTAACCACTCAGCCACTCGACGCTCAATAATGCTATTCAGGTTAATGATTAGATCAGATCACGTGCCATCACTGTACCGACGGCTGCTTGTTATGAATCTCCTACATTGTGTTTTTGTTGGTCTCTTCAATATTTTTTCCTTGATGACACCGTGTGAGATAGTACTTTCTATTGATCTATTGATGCTGTCTTATCACGTATATTACCGTCGTTCTCTTTACCTGCTTGCTTTCAATTTTTAATTTGCAGGTTAGGGCTTTAGAGAGGCCTCAAATTACATTACAGTGCAGTCCACTTAATCGGAACTCGCTTACATCGAGTCTAGCTTAAGACAGTAGAAGCATTTCTTAAGGCCCCGTCCAAATGTCTTCTTTAGCTTTGTTATTAAAACTCCGGATAAGTCGAATTTAGATAACTAGAATTTTCGGACAAGTCGAGGTAATGTGCCTGTCTCAACTCAAACTGGGATTCGCATAAGTAGACGTTCTGCCTTCATGGCTTAAGTGACAATCCTACGGGACCGTACATAATTTTTTTTAGTGAGCAGGCAATAACAGGTTAATTAGCTTCCGTCAGTACACTACAACGCTAACATTCATTAAACCAGCAAGCACGTAATCGTCAGGCCAACTGAGCGAACACTGGTTCACCTCGGTTTGCGAGAAAGAGGTTTGCGTTAAACTCTTACAGCAACGGGATTACGTGTTTGAGATGAAAAGATAAACAAAGACTGAAACCTCGAGGCCTGTGAGTAGTAAATTATAAATATAAACCAATTTTGGCAGGCACTTGTAAAAAAGAAGGAAGGAAAACACTAGACAACAGATAAGCCTAAACTCGATTCGAACGTTTGTACATTTGCTAAGTTAATACTTGACACTACATTTTAGGCTTCATTAAATTGCTTTAAAAAACTGTAAGACGTGCAGAAATACAAATTTAAAATTAAAATACTTGTTTCTGAATGAGTTTTTTTCCCCCTTAACCAGCGGCACTTGGGCTTTCAGCCCTTCGGCCCAATGACATGTCATTGCGAGGCTGGGGAACCTGAGGACTTTCCTTCCAACCCGGTCAGGAGCTTCGCTCCTTCCCATCCACAGCGGGTTTATCTCAGGAGCCGTTCAGGCTATTCAGTCAAATTTCCGGCCGTAAACATTTCTTCACACGCTGACGCCCGGGTTTGAACCATGAACACCTGGTCGCCAGTACAACGCCGAAGCCATTACACCAGCGCGGCTCCCTTCTGAATGGTTAAAATAATTGCCTCAGATTTACGTCTTATTCTGACATAAATGCTCATCTTTGAGCAAACTTCTGATAAGCAAAATTTCGAACAAGTAGAAGTATTTCAGATGGTCCCAGCGACTACTTTTTATCCGGACTGCGCTGTATATTGCTGCGATCACGCTCTTTCTCCATTTTCCTATGTCCATAATGACATCTTCGGTTGTATCTTTCTATTAAATCTATTTCCGTGATGAGCATTCAGCGATGATTTTGTATTATTTCTTTAACTGTCCTATTAATCATGACTAGTGATTGTTACTTTAACTGAATGTGTAAGTAGACGTATGGTACTCATGGTCAATGACGTACTAAGGGGTGCGAAAGGAGCGGCCCGCCCTGGGTGACAGCCAGGAGGGGAAGGGGGGTGTTACAATCAGACACTATTGTGACATTACTGAACTGTTAAAAATCTACTTACAAGCATGATATAGTTTCTGTGTTTATTTATGTGCGGTGCCAAAGAAAGCATCCGCCCCGGGTGCCAAATACTTTAAGTACGCCACTGCTCATCGTTACACTATGATACTTTAAAAAACGAGCATTGTATAAGTACAACTAAAGTACCCATGGTAACACTATGATAGTTAGAAAGTGCGCGCTATATTATTATTAGTACCCATGGTAAAACCGTGTTGATGAGAAAGCGAGCGCTGTATCATTACTGGTACTCGTGGTAACGTTATGGTAATGAGAAAGGGAGCGGCTGTAGAAGTACAAAGATAATACACATGGTAACACTCTGATAATTAGAAAGCGAGCACTGTTTAAGTACTAGTACTAGGGTAACATTGGTGTTAATGAGAAAGCGAGGGATGAGTACGAAGATAGTATTCATGTTAACAGTACGATAATTAGAAAGGGTGCGCTGCATACGTTCAAATATAGTACCCATACACTGCACACAAGCTCCCAATTTGGAAACAACATCGCTTCCCTGAATTGATAGAAAACATTTCTGGAATTGAGAGAAAGAAGAGTCCGACTGCAACGGAGGGAAAAGTCATAACGACAAAACACACAGAGAAACATTACCCAAGCATCATCTAGACCCATGCATTCAAAGATGGATCAGCAAAAAATGAAACAGAAGATGGAAGTGGAGGTGTCTCTCTGAGCTTAAGCACTGGTACACCAAAAAAAAACTGTCAGTGGCCACAGGAAAGTTCTCATATAACTTCAGAGCAGAGGCAGATGCCTTAAAAACTGCAGCAGAGGTTCTAATGGCAGAGGAAAACACAGAGACAAGTTGCTTTCTTCACAGCTCACTGTTAGTAATTGCAACGTTGAATAACCAGAATAATGCCGGCCTGGATGACCTAAGAGTAATACTCCACAAACTATGTCAGCGATTCAAAAGAGTTGTGATACAGTAGTTTCCATCTCATTGCAACATCCCTGGCGATTAAGAGACTGTGTAGTAAAATATGCGAGAATAAACGCTCAATTCAGTACGATTTAGGCATAAAACGATAATAAATACATTAGCCCGCATGTGTCTGACGGTTGGCATCTTCGAAGCCAGCAGCGCTGCTTTTTGCACAGTGCTAAGCCTATAGAACGATTTCACGGAAAAAGTCTGACACGCTTTAGTTTCGTTTTCGACAAACACTACTATATTTAACTTTTGCCCAATCTGCTGCATACACTTTGTAGTCTAGCCTTACAATTAAATATTGGCGGAAGTATACCCCAATATAGCTATCTGAAGTAACACTTTCTGTCAACTTTGTAGCAAAATCCGTAGTAAACCTTACATTTTTTTGGTAGTATTACACGATACAATGCTAACTAGTAACGCAAAGTATTAACCCGCCCCGTCTACACCCCGCTTCAATGACACAGTCTGCAACGCATATATTCACACTGCGGAAAAGCCAGCCAAGGCATAACCACGCAGACAGTTTTATTTCCTCCTAGTGGTAGCATTTCTGATGTAACTAAAACAAGTAGTTATTTGTAAAATACATGCTCGCAAGATGAAGGAGAGGAAAGATGGCGGACTTGTGTAAAATTTTATGTGACGATGGACGATGACATAAATTGGAAATTTTGAACCATTATGAAGTTCCCCATAAGAATTATATGGTAGTATGACGTAGATTTAGCTGAGTAAGAATGTACTTTAAATAATATGATAGTCCTAGTATTAGAGAAGTTATTGAAGAAATACTAATATATAGGAACACACGACCAGACACACTGGTGTTCCTGCTCATGTTTTTTTGGTAACGTTAGGGGGACGCGAGCTTGGGAGAGGCAGGGAGGTACATTCAAATTCGCTTGGGGTGAACAGAGTATGAATGGGAAAGGGGAACGGTAGGAGAAATGTAATCCTAACGTGATATCTTTTTGTATTGGGCATGACTAGAGCAGACTGGCCAATCGACCACCAGTTATTTGAAATTATTTTGGTTTTTCATTCAAACTGCATTTGAATTCAAGTAGTAGAACGTTACGATTGGCTAGTGCTGGTAGATATTAGCAAAAGACTTTGATTATTCATTGCCAGTTGAACTAAAATTTGTATACTGTACAGATACGCTGAAAAACAGCTGTGTTAATTTTAAACTTAAATAAAGAATAATTTCACAGTCTGTGCAGTTCGGAGGAAGCTGAGGCCATTTCTTCACCAAATCAGCGTCATTTGTTTATATATTTCTTGATTGTGGTAAGGATATTTTATGAAATTTAATATGTTTGGTCCAACTACAAAAGTTAGATACTGCTATTGGGGAAAAAGTGAAGGACATGTCGGAAGCAGACATTGTTGAGTCCACACATTAAACGGTATCTGACTGATGTATGTTGTTATGATTATGTTGACATATTATTGTATTAAAATAGTTTAGCAAGCCTCTGTGTTCAATGAACACTGTTTAACATGCCTGAAGCAAATATAAGTGAAAAGAAAAGAAGAGAAGATCATATCACAGGAAATGTGGTTACTCCACATTATTGTATGGAGGAAAAGTATGTGAACGTACAGTGGCGTATCTACTATAAGAACTTGAGGTGTGGTCACAACCAGGTGGGAGTCCTGTACAATTCGGGGCGAGTGCATTTGTAAGGCACGCGAGGCTGACCCCATACCCACGTAAGGAATTAAGTGTTAGAGTAAATGATCGCAGATAAAAGGCCAGGGTGTCCTTTTGTTGCAGAGGGTCTATGTTCCTGTTGCCGGCTGGTGACAGGAAACCTGCTGAGTGCTTATAAACGCCAACCAGTCTCCAACCAGACTTATATGCTGTTGAATATCCAGTAGGAGCTTTGGCGAGTGTTGAACTTGAAATTTCTGCAACTACCCATTGAATTATCTTACAACAAGGACTCCCAGGTGAAGAGTAAAACATCTGGGGCATCTCTGACAGTTTCTTGTGTTTCAAAATATATACACAGGAATTTTATGGGGGTAGGATGAACTACAGCCCTCATATACAGTGACTCTCCCGGCAGATAACTAAAGTGAACTAATTTAATATTTCATACAGGAAGGACATTTATAACTACATAATAACTTTTAGTTATTGGGCAGATTGTCCCAACATTTGTAATTGTTCTTTTCTGTAAACTATCTTGTCCTTATTTTCAAAGACCTGTCCACAAGCTATGAATGGACAGACAAAATAAATTGTAAATATTTGTTCAAAGAAAAACTTAACTGCTAGTTATTAACTTCTTTAATAGAAACTTAAAGTGTTTGATTGTTGTGTACCATCATTTATTTCTCCCCTAGACACTAGGTACACCATACACCATACACTAGAGCCAGAAGATTGACCGTGTGAGACCTAGGGAGGTAGCGTTAGGTTCTCTGCACATAATTCATCATCATCTATAGAGTCAGAGACCTACATTTGCTTGAACTCACACGGTTATAGCAGACACCTTTTCATTCTTTTTAGGATACCATCATAACCTCCCCAGCAAAATCAACTTTGCTACAGACTGACAGATTGGCAAAGGAAGGTGGAAATCTACCTCAGCCTGATACAAGCGTAACTTGTGACAGTATGATGTAGTGAAATTGACAGAGATACAACGGTAAAATCCCTCCAAAGATAACATTTAAGGATAAAAACATAATGCGTAGGCTGCGAATAGTACATGATCGCCTAGACCGCGGGTCATCATCCTCCATAATAATTGACTTGCTAGACAGGAGGGGAACGGAGGATCAAAAAGGAAAAATATGACTGGAAAGATTGCGTGAGACTAGAAAGGCTAAGGAGACGCAATTGGGGGGGGGGGGAGGGGGGGGGGAACGGAGAAAAGTCACGTTTCCCAAGTTGACATAAAAAGTAAGCAACTCGACAGAAGGGACCTTAGATATAATACGCCACAGTCATTTATTGGACGCTTTTGCAATACCAAGCCCTTGATTTGAATTCAGCGGCTAAAACGCAGATGTTTGGAATATTACAAAATTTAAAAAGTACTTTTTTCTTAATATTAATGTTAGGAATATAAAAATTAGCTGGCCGGATGGCCTATTCTGAGCAGTGAACTAATATGGTCTTAATTTTACAGACGGATAGATAATATTGAAGATAATGACAAAAGACTGTATTGAATCTAAAAGTGTCGCTAATTGCACAAAAAAAACACGACCTCGAAACGCAGGTGTTCAAATCTACGTAGTATGGAAGAGAGGGTTTTTGGGTGGTAGCTGTGTCTAAATATAACTTTTAACGACAAAATTTTGGAGGGGAGAGAAAGGTTGGTTCAAAAATCAAGTACATTTTGTAGAAACACAAGTAGAGACGGACAGACTAACAGATAACCATCCATACTTGACTGAAGCATGACTGAAATGACTTTATGGTAGGAAATTTGAAATTTAAAATAAACCTAGGCAGTGATTGGCCACAGACAATCATATCATTAGCGCTCAGACGCGAAAGTGGGGCCATTCTTCAATAGTTGTTCAGTGATAGACACAGATTTTAAAGTGTGGTGATTTCCATATGAAAGAAAGTGTAATAAATTTAGGGACGCCATACTATAGCCAGCAGCTCAGCTGAGTTTTGCTAGCAATTCTGTGTTATTTATTCATGATCTGGTAAGATTGAAATTATTTCCTTATATATTTTGAATATTGTTTCATGTTCGAGTGATTTGATACTGCCATATCGAAATCTAGCCTTACAAACAAGTAGGGATTTGCTCTAGACCCCCCGCCAAGTCAGGGTCTAGGGACCAACAATGTACATAAACTCCAGCAAGGATTATGCAAGACAGATCAAGTGTTGAGAATAATGAAACATATTACCTATCCTCTTTTAGGGCAGACAACTAATAAATATTTTTCAGAATCTATAGTCTGGGAGGATCTATCTGATGTAAAACCACCATGGTAAATGTGCTGTTTGGTCAGAGAGATCTGACCTGTCTGTATGATGTGGTTGTTGTGTCAGTGTTGTGTCCAGACGTGGGTAGAGAATAGATTTTGACACATGGCCCATACTTTGATTGCAGAGCTGCGAGTTTCTGTTGTCAACCAAGCAGTGTCTATTCAGTTGGTGACTTACTCGAGTGTATCTGTGCAGTACTTGTGACAGAGACCACCATTATTGCCCGCCAGCACGGAGAGGTGGGATCATCAGTTTTCAGCACCAGAGCTGCAACGACAAGATGAGTGAGCCTCTGGTCTGCTGGACATTCACCAACGCAGTTTAGTTACTAATACCCCATAAAAATTCCCACCATTTTCTGGACACTGTGTAGTCAATATAGACAGGTGTGATGAGGCCACCCCAACAGCACAAACAGTAACTATCCTCCCAAGTAGATGACTACTAGAACATTTTAATAAAACTAACTAGTATAGTACATATATATGTACACTATTGCATTTATGATATAATATTCCATGCATTTCTTTCATAATCTCTAAATCCTTTTAAGTTCTGGTCAACCAAAAAAATTGATCCAGAACAAAATAAATGTAATATAATTTTATCAAAAATTTTACACACGTGAGTTAGTTCAGTGTATTTTATCATTTATTAATATTATTAGTCTTGTTAAATATCTGTGGGTATATCTATAACCTATTACACCACACTACATAGCATAACCCTAGACACTTTACGTAGCCACATTCATTAAAAAAAATTAAGTGTGAGGTCGTAGTGGTAGCAAGAAAGGCCTTCTGACAATTCTCAACTACATTTTATCTCAGGAGCCTTCACAGCTGGCCTCATACAATTACATTTAGTAATATCAACATCATACAATACCATCAACACCACTACATATGATAATGAGAAAGCGAGAGCTGTATAAGCACGATTATAGTACCCATGGTAACATTATAACAATCTATGATATCAATTAAAGTATCCATGATAATACTATAACAAGAAAGCGAGAGCTGTATAAGCACGATTATAGTATCCATGGTAACACTATAACAAGAAAACTGGCGCTGTACAAGTATAGTACCTATGGTAAGTCCATGATTATAAAGCGAGCTCTGTACAAGTACAATTATAGTACCCATAGTAACACTGTGGTAATGAGAAATCGAGGGCTGTATAAGTACACGAATAGTACCCGTGGTAAGTCTTTGATAATGAGAAATCGAGGGCAGTATAAATACAAGGAAAGTACCCATCGTAACAATATAGCGCTGTGTGGGTACAAGTATAACACCCATGGTAACTATGATAGCGAGGAAGCGAGCAGTCGAGACGGAGAAGAGGGTTCGAAACACGGTGCGTCACGCTCCAGTCTGCCCAGCTGTAAATGAATACCTGACTCTGCTCGTAAGTTAGGGAAGGAAGCGGCAGCGAGGAAGGGAATAGGTCACACCACTTCTCGAAGCAGGACCAAGTATAGCGAAGGTTCTAACACTTTACTCCCCTACGACAGTATATGTTATGGAGCTACTTTTACAGCATTATTCGCATATATACATGAGTATTTATTTCAATAGCTGTCTAGATTTTCATAAACGTCAAACCTTCGTTTAAAAAAAAAATCTTTCTGACTTATCAACGTGCAGCCTCACGTGAGCTTAGACAGGACACATAACACACTCCAGGGTAATTTACGAACTATCTATAATATCTCATTCATTCACAACCCTACAGTCCCCTACGGAGCACAGCTCTATAACAGAGCGCTCTTTTAGTTTTGGTGACCGGAATTCTGACACCGGGTAATAAATCATACTGTGCACCGTAAAAGCCTACTGCTAGTTTCGGCGGGGAAAATCAGCTGATGTGTGTGTAAAATCAGTAATTATATAAATCAATACACGCTCGTTCTGGATAAACACAGCGCTAAAATTCTTTTGTGTACTATAACTTTGTTCTGTGTTCTATTTTTGATTGCATTTTTATTTGTTTGAAATTATATTTGACGGAGTTACAGACTTTTGAAAACAGCGTCATCATTTGAGGAAATTCATAACAGAAGTAATCTATTTATTAATGTAATATCTAAAAATCGGCCCATTCTTATGAGTTTATAATTATATAGACTTCTCGAAGGGAAGCTAAAGATTATTTCCACATACTTTTTTTTTTGGTTTCATATCTTGAGAATGTGTGGTAGTCAGTTTTGTGAGTTTGGCATTACAAGAACAAGCATATTGTCACCAGATTTTATAACATTTAAATCACTGTAAACGCATTCCTGATACTCGCAAATCTTAAATAATCACAATACAACAGTTACTTGCTAAGCCACCTTCACAACCACTAACACAAGAGGAAGAAACCCTATTCACATCCATTGTTAGAAAAAAAAACTAGAAACAGCACAAAATAATATCATAAAATGCAAAACAAGAGGACAGCCTATTGTACTACAAAAACTAATTAAACATAGAAGAGAAACATCAGTCACCAGAACGCCAACAAAACGTAAGCGATCTCAATTTCTCCACACTGTTAGGAAACATATTGCTGGAACATCAACTGACTCACTAGACCTGCAGCAGGCACATGAACTACAACGCTGTTCAGAAACGTCACGTCAGGAAATTTGCAGGAAAGCAGGCATTGAAAGTAGAGTTAGAATATCCAAAGAATTAGCAATAGTCATGAAGGAAACAGTAGGTCTTTCGTGGGCACAGGAGAGAAAACAGAAGATTATTGAAACATGTTGGTGTTGACATGGAGCATGAAGGGGCAGAAAGAAAATGGACAAGAGAGATTACGCGTGAATGGGTGGACGTGGAAATGAAAGAGTTTATGGGGGATAATGGACAAAGGCTAGAGACACCATTTGCATGTATCAACGATTTATGTGGCTTTCTTCGTGGGCTTCTTAAAGATTACAAGAGGGCGGGCTTATTAACGTGGCACAAGGGTTCCATTCCAGAAAATGAAGTATGGCTGAAGATTGGGGGTGATCATGGAAAGGGAAGCATCAAAGTTACAATGCAGGTAGTAAATTTAGAAAAATCAAATTCTAAATCTAATACCATATTTTTATCAATGGCTAGAGTCAGAGATACATTTGATAATTAGAAATATTTATGAATGGCATGAAAGCTCAGATAGAGTCACTAAAAGATTTAGAGGGGGATGGTAAAAAAGTTGTTGTTTTCTTATTCGGGGATTATGACTTTTTGATGAAAATGTTTGGTTTGTCTGGAGCTCAAGGAACATACCCATGTCTGTGGTGTCTCAAGCAAAACAAGGAAATAAAGACATCCAGAGAGCATACAACTTGCAAACCAAGAAGTTTGGCCATGTTGATAAGAGATTACAATATTATATGAAATATGGGAAAGGGAATAAAAGGCGAGTGGCAAGTTACTATAATTGTTTACACAAACCAATGTTAGAGATTAAAATTGAAAATGTAGCTCCTCCTTACCTTCATATTTTATTAGGCATTGTTTTGAAACACCACAGACTTCTAGAACAGGTAGCCGATACAATAGACGCAAAGATATTTGAGAATCTGCAAGAGATACATGCAAACATTAGTATTATTAAGAACTTGAATGGGTTTGAAAAAAAATCGAAAAAAGGTGATTCGTCTTACGAGGACAAAAGACAAAGAAAGTAGTCTACGTTACGGCCACAAGGCCTTCGTCAGGAAAAGAAAGAAAGTGAAGGCTAGATAGGAGACATAAGAACTTAAAAGAAAATAAAAATAAATATAAAAAAATTAAATAAATAAATAAATAAAACCTAGGTACTTCCCTGAAGGCGAAGCATCTAAATCCTATCACGCTTGTTTGAAAAAGGGAAGTGACTCTTGACCCCGGATGTACACAATACATACTAAGAAACTAAAAAGTAAAAAAACGAAAAAATGCGAAAAAATACCCAAAAGTAATAAAAGTGGGGACTGGAAATAGGAGATGAAAAAATTATGGAGGATGGCATAAAAATAGAAGAATAAGATAAGAGTGGAAAGAGCCAAAATAGAGCAAGAGAGGAAAGGGTGACCTCAGACAAAGGTGTGGAAAGTGTTGAGACCGGCTGGTTTTAGACACCCCATGCGGTGGATAAGACGGTTCTCAAGCTGTTCTCGGCTGGCAGTGTCAGAGGAGCAGGATCGGATCGCAGTGACCTGGATGTCGATGGGACCATGGTGGTCAGGACCATTGAAGTGTGTGGCAACCGGTGTGGACTTTTGCTGAGAGATGTCATTTAAGTGCTGGCTGAATCTGTCCCCAAGTCGTTTGCCTGTTTGGCCAATATAGGTTTTGCAGCAACGTTTACATATGATCGTATAAATGACATTACGCGATTCACACGTGAAGCTACTGGACCTAGACCTGCAGCAGGCACATGAACTACAACGCTGTTCAGAAACGTCACGTCAGGAAATTTGCAGGAAAGCAGGCATTGAAAGTAGAGTTAGAATATCCAAAGAATTAGCAATAGTCATGAAGGAAACAGTAGGTCTTTCGTGGGCACAGGAGAGAAAACAGAAAATTATTGAAACATGTTGATGTTGACATGGAGCATGAAGGGGCAGAAAGAAAATGGACAAGAGAGATTACGCGTGAATGGGTGGACGTGGAAATGAAAGAGTTTATGGGGGATAATGGACAAAGGCTAGAGACACCATTTGCATGTATCAAAGATGTATGTGGCTTTCTTCGTGGGCTTCTTAAAGATTACAAGAGGTGCCCACGTCTTACTGCAGTTCCCCTCAACTTCCTCGATTAAGAACTTGAAGAGATTTGGTAGGAACTGGAAACAGGCAGAAGAATTAGAAGCTAAAATTGAATTTTTTCAGGCAGGTATTGAACTTTGTGAGGATAAGGAGGAGACATATAGTTTTAAAGTTAAACTTGAAAATGCACAAGATGCGCTGGCCAAACTTCAGTTTCAAGATCTGTGTGCTAGGTCTGTTCCAGTTTGCTCACACTTGGACAAGATACTAGCCAAACACAAAATCATACCACAGGCTTATCATAGCAGAGCATTCATAAGGAATCACTGCCACAGATATCTCAGTTGAAGTTTATAAAGATCTTACAAGAGCAATCATTACACAAACACTGAAAATTACAGACAAACAAGATATAACTGACATAGCTTTTATTGCCCAAGAACAATTCAACTCACTGAACGAAGCATTTTAGAAAGTACACAACAAAATATCCCACAGTAAACCTATTAGTTAATAATCAATATCATCAATAACAGCATCAATAGAGACACATATGTCTTTGTTCAGAAAGCTATTCCACAGTAAGACAATTCCTAAACAGCACATATTAGAAAAACATTGCGCAGACTTGAACAGAACTCATGGCTTTGGAATGGGCATAAATGGAGAGCAAGGAGGAGAATTTGTACATTCCACTATTTCCAAAATTGAAAGACGCGACAGCGGTATTAAAAATATAACTTCACAATTAAAATTTATAATGGAAACTCATTTGTTACAAATTTCTCCACCTGTGAATGTGCAGATTCCTCCTATAAAAATAAGGAAGTGTGACTGATAACTGAGCGAAATTTTGGGGCTAGAGCAAATTATGGCAGTTGTTGCGTGAGAGTGACAGAATTAACAGAGTGTGGAAATCATTTAATACGTGTATGTTTTATTTATTAAATTGAACATTTCGTTTTACTCATGACCATACTCATTTTTACATGGCCATCGTGATGTATGATTGAGAGATAATTGTTAGCTATCATGTTTTGGGGACAATTGGGTGTGTTATTTTAAGGTAATAAATGTGGACTTGCAATTTAATGTTTCAATAATTAATGTTTGACGCATGAATCCAAAACAAAACTATGATATCCATTTTCTGTAGGTTTTCTACTTTTGATTTCTGTAATTTGTTATGCATGTTGATTGTGATCGTTGTAGTGTAAATTGCATAAGAAACAAATCACAACAAAATATTTAAAAAACGTAAATTTTACACTATTCTTCTGTTATAATTGTGATAAAATGTTTGTTCTTGTTCTAAAATGTACTCTAACATTTCTAGTCTAGTTTAACGCAAAATTAAAGCCGGTATTTATTTATAATAATTAAGTAAAGTAGCCTATTTTTTTCCCGTTAAGAAGTTGACCACGTGACCTCTGTCACGATAGCTATAAATAGCGCGGTCAGGAAAAACTAAAGTGTCGCTCGCAAACCGCTGTGACGACAAGGAGAAGAGAATGCGAATGCTGTCCACTAGTGTTTTCTAATAAATTCTGGAAAGTGTTCTATTTCCCCACGACATTAGCTTCTGCCCTTAGATCTCGATAAGAGCCCCCAGCCTCATCTAAATGTAGAATTTTACCTACGTATATGTAAATATTTAACACCGACAGCACGAGTGATACATTAACAAACTAGATAATGATCAAAACGATTATTGGGTTTATTAATTTAATATATACACATACAGGGTTAGTAGAAAATTAAAACTGATGATGGTGAAAGACAATACACACACACCCAGATGAGATATAAATAATTTAGTTAGTTAAATAGGAAAGTGAACCTATGTGAATAGTGAAATGATGATGTGATATATTAAGTGTTACAACACTGATGTCCAATCTACACTGTCTATGTGTCTCTCAGTGCTCATCCACTGTATGATTATACACAGGTATGCATAGACTGTCCAATGTAGGTGTATAGTATGTTGTGTGGGTTATCTCCAAGACGATGACGTACTAATGAAAACCTTTGTAGTAATGACAACTTGGAAGGTATACTGTCTTTCAATATTTGGAAATCTTTCTCTAGCGTTGACAAACCGTTGATTGTTGTCTCAGGAAAATGTCTGCTGTCTGATCTTGGAAAGGCGCTGACTAGACTGGAACTCTTCACACAATGATCTTCTGGTAACGCATGAGTTTCGCGCAATGAAGCTCGTCTGAGTGAATGAACGTCGTGCAATATACGATGAAAGTAGATGAATTCACTTCATGAACTGACGTAGTGAGTAGCTGAACTTGATTATTTGAGCTTGATATCTTGGCGAATCAACTTTTGACTAAGTGATCTTGGTAGGTAGACTCATCAACTTGTGAGTATGTACTCTTGATTCATAAAATACGCTTTTGAGTGACTTGATCTTGATATAAATATGAGAATCAACTTGTACGTGCTTTAGCTTGACTCAGGTGGTAAGCTTTCGAGTGAGTTGAATTTGATATATGTAGAATCAACTTGTGAGCTCTTGATAACAGGTGAATAAAAGGCTGCGCCAACAACGTTTACAAAAGTCGGGAGAAAAAAATCATCCTTGTAGCTTAGGAAGTGTAGGATGTCCTATCTTGTGAATTCTGTTATCCGGACTTACGCTTTCCTAGCTTTTTTTCCGGTTAGACACCAAACATGTAATGTGTAGACTGAGACTTCTCCTGGACTCACTCCTTTTCCCTTCGCAAATTTCTTAAAAACACTATAAAATTACACTCCACATATATGAATGACATATCCACACAGGATTGAAATATTAGAACAAGCTGTACATAGGCTATGCGGTAGGGAAAACTTATGCGCCGCGATGTTGAAAACTTAGTACTGCCATACTGGCGAACATCTCGTTATATTTCTGGTTACCCAATGTGTCAGATGTTGTCGCCAGTTGGTCTGACTCCGCCCTCCAATCCAGTAACTAGGTGTCCATCTTGCATTATGATGCTGTCAAACACGCAATTCATGTCAATCGCTAAGATGGGTGGGATCTCGCAACCAACTCTTCAATTCCGTGCTACGAGTTCGTTTTGCGAGACAAACCGTGGTTTAGGATTGGCCGCCCATTACAGAAATCACCTGGCCCCTCTGTCACAAAGCCTTCTGTCCGTTTCTGTCCGCTTCTCGTGAAGTGCGTGCTATGTCGAGGTCGGCTTCTTTTGTCTCATTATCGTAAGACGGTTTCCGTTATCTCCTTGGTCCTTATCTTGCTAGGTACTCGACATCTAAGCGGTTGAAACCACCATCATCGGCTACCATCTGGCAACACACATTCCTGAGGCTTTCACGAGCCCTCTGTGGCGACATACTATTGTGTCGAAAGGTGGTGACAGTCCTGTTGCTTAAACGGTCGCTTAGGTATGAAAAGACTTCTATCTATTGCCAAGCCGGCCGTCTCCCGAAGTAAACAATACTCGTCTAATGTGGCCAGGTATGTTTACCCAGATTCTGACGAGGCCATGTGGATTCCAAAAGATAACGCAATGTGGGGAAATAAATCAAAGGCGTGTTCAGTTACACTTGGGTACGAGCCGTGATTAAGAAAGATTACTTTAACAATGACAAAAAAAGGCAAAACGAGAGAGAAGTAAAATAAGAAAGATGTTTTAAAAGATATAGAGTGATAAAGATAGACCTACGTTATGACTGGTGGGTAGGTTTCCTCATTTTTAAATTTTGCCACGGCAGCGGCCGTATGACCTACTCTTTACGAATTCCAACTGCCGAGGGATTTTTAACGTGCTCAACTTGCACACTGGACCTCCTATTTTTTCCCCTCATCCGAGAAGGCTAGGCGTCCGATCTCACTTCCCAGGAGATGGGGGTGGGGGAGAGTATGACATCATTAGGAACCACTGGTTTTGAAAAAAATCCATAATTATATTCCTTGTACCAGGAGCGAAATTGGTAACAAAGTCTTGTCATTTTAATCAGTCTGTGGATTTCCTTCGTATGGTGTCTTAACTCGTATTCATGCATTTCATCTCGGCCTCAACAGTTCTCCGGCAAGTTTTTTGTTTTTGTTTTGGCAGGCCTCTTTTTTCGTTTTCTTTTGGGGGCCCATAGCATAAAGAATCTGGTGTTGGTGTAGGGGTCTCTTCTGAGGACATAGCCAGCGCCTACCTGCAATGCTGGTGTACATATCACCTTGATTGCTCCGAGTAAACAGTTCTTCTTTGGGGATGGGATTCCTATGTGGTAGATTATACGCAACGAGATAGATAATGGTCAAAGAGAGGTAACTGGTTTTAAAAGAGAATAATAATTACTGAATAATCTTACATGAAGAAAAAAGAGGATTTGAATAATTAAGGGAGACGCCGTGAGCAATCACGTGGTGTAAGTTCTAGATGATTCCATGAGCCGGTCTATAAATAGGGGCAAACCACATGCCTCTTTTTCTTATGCACCATGTAACTAAGTGAGACAGTAGCACAGAAGTGCTCAGCTACGTTATCGACTTTTTGTAGAAGTCGTAGTCTGCTGTTCGCAAGACATACTAGTCACTGAAGGAACAAGATGGTTGATGCAGCCGATCATCTTTGTGTGATTAGAGTGTGATCAACAAACTCAGAAAAGGATTCTGGTATGTAGAGTAAAAATGTGCAGACACGCGGAGAAGTATAGTTATGTCGTGGAGACGAGGCCATGTGCTGTGGGCCAGAGACATTAATAACGAGAACAGTTATAAGTATTAAATAGAGAGACAGCAACATTCAGGAAAAATTAACACAACCTGGAGGAGTCCAGTCGAATTAGTCATAACCTGAAATAGCTGCATAGATCAAAAGTAGAGATGTCCAGAATAAATTAACAGACTGAAGAGCTAGCAGATATAGTGAAGAAGCTGCCATGACAAACAAGAACATTGTGATGTATGAGAATATTGTTGTTACCAGGATGAGATATGCCCTGCAGACATCTGTGTTGATATTTCTTCATTTGAACCCTGTGTAAATATGTTCAATAAACGTTTATAAACAGCGTACGCCTTGGGGTAAGAAGTCAAAACTAGTTAGCTCGTTTAAACATGTGTGTCACGTGTAATCATCATCATTAGAGTCATCATCACGTCAAGGACAAGAACCTGACACTATAGATCACGTAAGCAAGTAAGCTTAATGTGTGGAAAACCTCAAGGGGGTACAGCAGATCTGCCCTGCCTCACTTACGCAAGATATCACAGAGAAAACAAATCAGTTAGGCTTTTTGCATTCCAAGTCAAGCAAGAGAAACAGGGGTACTAGTGACATAAAACTATTGAAGCCCGTCATCA
This sequence comes from Oreohelix idahoensis, assembly GCA_024509875.1. Taxonomy (NCBI): domain Eukaryota; kingdom Metazoa; phylum Mollusca; class Gastropoda; order Stylommatophora; family Oreohelicidae; genus Oreohelix; species Oreohelix idahoensis. The sequence continues at coordinate 605,799 of JAMPIV010000846.1, read as the reverse complement.
AAATATCGCAAGAGACTTGTGAACTACTCTAACCATAATTGTATATGAACGAATTCAATTTGTCAAGGGGTGATAAGCTTTGTTTCGTTAAGTTGCCATTTCTTGAGAGTTTAAAAGATTTTATTCTTTATTATCGGTTTCTTAGCTCTAGTATAAGAATGTATGACCAAGTATTTCATTGCGACATTTTAACTGTCTATAGTCATTTTAACTTCACAAACAACCATATTAGGAACTGACATATGGTGTGTAGATCCAACTACTCCGTTCATGATCGATACGATTAATTTAATTACGAATTACATGTTTCCAACACATTTTATATATATATATATATATATATATATATATATATATATATATATATATATATATATATATATATATGTATATATATATATATATATATATGTATATATATATATATATATATATACAATAGAACTCCATTTATCCGAACCCCAATTATCCGAACATCCAATTATCCGAACACTTTTTCGAGAAAAAAAAAATCAGGTGCCACCAGTCATGTTAGACTTTATTTTTGAATCTTTTGATGCTGCAAGCTTCAAATGTGTGCGAACAATTTGTAGAGGATGGAATGGGCTAATGGTCGGTCGCTTACGTACAGGAAGTCAGTTAGATCATAAAGTCAGTTAATATCTGGTTTACCAATCTAGTGTACGTGTGCGTTCTAGGCAGAACACTGGCTAAACAGACAGTTCAACTTAAAATAATTGTGTCTGCTACTACAGCAGAATAATTTTGGTGTGCAAGTATTTCTCTGTGCGATATGGCATCTTCCAGAAGGCCTAACGCATATAAAAGGAATCGCAATGTTTTGTCAATTGAAACGAAAACAGAAATTATCAAGAGACTAGGAAAAGGTGAAACTGTATCTTCACTTGCGAGGATTTTCAATGTTGGGAAAGCTACCGTCTCTGACATCAAAAGTAACAAGGATAAAATTATGAGTTTTGCATCGAAATTGGATAGTGAAAATGGGTCGAAGAAACATAAAACCATGAGAAATGCGAAAGATTTGAAATTGGAAGAGGCTTTGTATATATGGTTTGTGCAAAGAAGAAGCAAAGGGGAACCTATCTCTGGCTCTCTATTGTGTGAAAAGGCACTTCAGTTCAACAATCAACTTGACGGTCCTCCTGACTTTAAGGCTAGCCAGGGATGGTTAAGAAACTTTAAATCTCGTCATGGCATACGAGAATTGGAGATTCAAGGGGAATCTTTATCTAGCGATGCAACTGCCGCTGAAAATTTTAAAGAAACATTCTTGGCTTTTTTTGAAGAAGAAGGTTATTTACTCGATGATGTGTATAATGCCGATGAGACTGGCTTATACTGGAAATCATTGCCTCAAAAATCACTTGCATCTCAGCGCGAAGCAGCTGCCCCTGGGTTTAAAAAGTGCAAAGAGAGAGTAACAATTTTGGTAGCCGCGAATGCCAGTGGAAGTCATCGTTTACCGGTGCTAATGATCGGCAAAGCCAAAAAACCACGTTGTTTAAAGAATGTGACATGTCTCCCATTGTGCTACAAAGCACAGAAGAGTGCTTGGATGAATAGTGAAATATTTCTTGATTGGTATACAAATCAGTTCATCCCAAATGTGAAGAGGTTGAGAGAACAAGAAAAGAAAACTGGAAAAGTAATTCTTCTACTGGACAATGCACCATCTCATCCAGAGACGGATACATTGAATGCAGTTGATGCAAATTTTAAAGTAATTTTTCTGCCTCCCAATGTAACAGCACTGATTCAACCAATGGATCAGGGTGTTATAGCAAAGCTTAAAAAGATGTACAAGAAGGAAGTCATGCGTCGTTTATTGTTGGCTGAAGACGAAGAAAGTGTGGTGGCGTTTTCCAAAAAGCTTAATCTCAAAGACTGTTGCTATATGTTAGCTGATGCTTGGACCACCCTGTCACAAGATAATCTCAACAAGGCTTGGAATAGATTGCTTGGGAAAAAAGGAGGAAATGAAACTACTGTAGTGGACACAAATGATGTTTGTATAAATGAAGTTGTGGAACTGTTTCAAGCAATGCCCGGATTTTCGGCCTGCGACAAAGATGATGCACACATGTGGCTAGAAGATGATAATGGTTCTGGTTTTCAGTTTTTGAATGACGAAGAAATTTTGTCTTTTGTGCAAGAAGAAAACCAAATACATGTAGTGACCGATGATGAAGACACCTCAGAAGTACATGATGTACTTGTAGATTATGAAGAAAACCCAAAACGTCGACCAAGTCCTGAAGAGGCCTTTATAGCACTAGAAACAGCGATGGCTTGGTACGAGCAAGAAGATGACAGCTGTCCCACACAGCTTCTGCTGTTGAAGAGAATGCGGGACTTAGCAGCCAAAAGGAGACTATCCAGTTTGGTGCAAAAGACGATTCCTCATTATTTTAAATAGTGGGTTACATCTGTGCAAGTACATGTATACGTAAGTTGTGCCTGGTTTTGAATCGTTTGTAATGTTATTTTGAAAACATTTCTCTTTCTTAACAAAAATAATTAATACAAGTAGTACATGCACTGCAGTGTAATAAAAGATTTTGGTGATACAGTAATCTAATACAGTGTGGGTATTATTATTACAGTACAAGTAAATATGTTTTATATTGTAATTTCCTTGTGATGGTTAATTATTTTTAGAAATATGTGTACATGTACTCGATACATCATGTAATCCAATTATCCGAACATTTGATTATCCGAACGATGCTCGGTCCCATGGGGTTCGGATAAATGGAGTTCTACTGTATATATATATATATATATATATATATATATATATATATATATATATATATATATATATATATATATATATATATATATATATATATATATATATAGTGTGTGTGTGTGTGTTCCATTCCATGCATTCAATCACTGCTTCAAATAGATTATGTATCTCACATTCTGCTTTCACTGTAGATACAACCACTTTATCATAGTGGCCTCAAACAATGAATATATTCAGTATGGCCTCAAAAACGTCTGAATAAACAATAATAAAGGCACCTTGGCCTGAACCCTTTACTGAATTATAGTTCCTTAGATACTTGCTAACGATATAACCTCGAAAAATGACGTTACACAAGCAAGCGCTGGTGGAAGTGCTATTCGATGCGGAAAACGATATCCAAATAATATTTGCAGTTTATAACACACTGCATCGCAGCTTCCAACATTGCCTCTCTCTTCCCGAACGGAAACCATAGGTTTTCGTTTGAGAACTGGAGATAAGTTATATGCACAGATAAACTAATACTAAGCTTGAGCAGTGACATACAAATAATAAAGGAAAACCGTCAGAAATATATCAAGTAATGACTAGATAAGTTAATCATGTTAAATATAACCATATACTAAACACTGGTAAAAAGTCATGAATGTCAATCTTTAGACATCAAACGTCCATATTACTGAAAAACAGTCATTGTGCGATATGGCGCATCAAAAAATGTTACTAAAGGTCATTGCCATGCTACACTTCGAGACAACAGGTCCGCCAAAAAACTTTCCTGGCCTTTAATAGGAATAAGTATGTTGATGTACTCTTGCATCAACAGAATCCAGCGATGAAGGCTGAAGTTAGTGAATGTTCTGTTGTGGTTTGGTTTGGTTTTTAAGGACTATCTTCATTGCACATGGACAACGCCATCAGTGCTCCGATCTCCTCCCTTAGATCACACAAGGAGGATCTCAGCGCAGTGCACGAACTCCATAGCACTGGTGAGAATCCCAATGTGTGTATATATCTGTTGTGAAGATATATAAGTTGACGGTGGTCAGTCTAAAATTAGAAGTGTCCGCCCAATAGATATCTTGAGAGCTTACACATACTCCAGACCACCGTCAAAAGTTCCCTGTCTCCAGCAGAATAGCGTGTTTCAGGAGGCAGTAAATTAAGTCTAACGTAAAGACACGGATGAGGCTTACCTTCCAGCCCTTGGAGAAGATACCCACCTATGCCAATCTGGGAAGCATCAGTCCTGAGAAGAAACTGCATCACTGTGTCAGGTAATAACAAAATTGGCGCTTTGGAAAATAATAGCTTAATTTGTTTAAAAGCATTACTGCGTGTTTCATCAAATCCAATCTTGTTTGAAGGTGCAATTCCAAGAAAGTGAGGATAATACATATGAAATGGAATAAAAGTTCGAGGTAGTACACATAGTAACACTATTGTGGCCGTGCAATACTGTTAGTTGTGTTATCTGTCTGTTCGTTAGTGTGTTAGTGTTAATATTTGTTGAATGTTCGTTTTAGTAGAATGGAAGATTTCTCACAAGGGTAGTAAGAGGTAATTCAGTCTTGTTTGTCTTCTTCCATTTGAGCTCTACCATATTTACTTGTATGAATAGTTGGATTTCTGTGTCATTTTACAAAATACGACCGCAGCGGTTCTCATCTATTTGAAATCTCTGGTAACTTAAATTGCCAATTTCTCTGGTAACATAAACTGTCTATTTCTCTGGCAGCATATCTTGTCTATTGCTCTGGTAACAGACACTTTTAACTTTTCTCGATTTTTACGAAGATATAATGTTTCTCTGTACTTTCACAAATGTTTCAGCGTTCTGTTTGAGCTGGTATATTTTCACAAAGTACATAAATTCGTTACCTCTCCTAATTTTGGAAAAACCATGAACCGAAAAACGTAGTGCGTGGTTGTTGGAGACTGGTAGTCTTTTGGAGAGATCTCAACGCACTTGCTTCTATCTATAAATTTTGAAGTTCTTATGAACGAAAGAGTAGCACTACCTTCTTAACGTCTCTCTGCAGTCTTCTTCTACATGGTTGTCTTTGAGCTGTTCTTCTATCTGCCCTATCTGCCTCTTTTATACCTCTACTTGTTTTTCAACCGTTCCCACGTACTTTCTGCACGCAGCTACACTATGATCATTAGAAAGCGGACATTGTACAAGTAAATGTTTAGTACCCATTGTAACACTATGATTAATTAGAAAGCGAGCACTGTATAAGCACTAGTACCATGATACCACCCACCATAAACATATTTATAGAATGTGTGATTCACGTACACACACATTGGGATCCACACCGGTGCTACTGAGTTCGTGCACTGCGCTGCGATCCTCCTTGTGTGATCTAAGGGAGGAGAATGTAGCACCGATAAAGTCGTCCGTGTGCGATGAAGATGGTCCTTAGAAACCAAACCAAACCATGGTAAATGTCGTAAAGGAAATTGCCACGATAGGCAACATGAACAGGTCGAACATGTCCCACGTAACGAAAAAAATTTCTGAGCGATTGTCGATTTGACTGTGAACAATTAATCTAGACCATAACGTTTTTCATATTTGCACATACGCCTAAATATAACAGGCGGATTCTGTGTCTAGGTCCCTCATCAAAACGAGGAAACATTTTATTATAAAAAAAAAGGATTGTAAACAACTGGTAAAGGAAGCGGTGGAGGCGGGAGCAGGAGGCTAAAGTTTTTAACTCTTTTTTCTAACGGTGTTAGATTATGTCTTACTAACTCTTTGCTATCAGTGTCAAAAATGGTCCCTAAGGAATGTTAAATCTTCTTCTTTGAGATGAGATGCTTAAGGAATGCCATTAATGTTACCAGGAGAGACAGAATGAGAAATAACATCGTAAAGTTTGTAGGAACCACGTCTCACATCAAGTCTATGGAGAGACGAAAAACTTAGTGGTTTAACCATCTCATGAGAATGGAGTCCTATATTTACTACTGCGCGCCTACAACGGTAGAATAGCCTAGGGAAGACCAAGAGACAGGTGGATAGACAACATTACAGACATCCTACAACAACATTACAGACATCCTACAACAACATTACAGACATCCTACAACAACATTACAGACATCCTACAACAACATTACAGACATCCTACAACAACATTACATACATCCTACAACAACATTACAGACATCCTACAACAACATTACAGACATCCTACAACAACATCACAGACATCCTACAACAACATCACAGACATCCTACAACAACATCACAGACATCCTACAACAACATTACAGACATCCTACAACAACATTACAGACATCCTACAACAACATCACAGACATTCTACAACAACATCACAGATATCCTACAACAACATTACAGACATCCTACAACAACATTACAGACATCCTACAACAACATTACAGACATCCTACAACAACATTACAGACATCCTACAACAACATTACAGACATCCTACAACAACATTACAGACATCCTACAACAACATTACAGACATCCTACAACAATATTACAGACATCATACAACAACATCACAGACATCCTACAACAACATCACAGACATCCTACAAAAACATTACAGACATCCTACAACAACATTACAGACATTCTACAACAACATTACAGACATCCTACAACAACATAGGCTCACAGTAGCCAATGCGACACACTTGACTCAAGAACGCAACCTTCAGTTCTCGCGAAGCTTCGCGGAAAGAGTTGACAGAAGAGGTAACAGTAAATAAGTTAGATAATGTCTGAAAAGTGTTTTAAAAGGCGGAGGAATAGGCATATGGATTTGTACTCTTAATAGGTTGTTTATAACCAGCGTTGGATAATTCATTAGGCCACTTGGCACGAGCCTAGGGCCCCAGGTTTACAGGTGCCAGCGCGAAAAAACAAAAACGGAGAAATATTTTTTCGAGAAAATGGCCGGGCCCCTAAACCATTTTTAAAATTCAGTTCTAAAATAAATAGTTAAAGTTCGATAATAATCAAATAGATTTTTAAAAAGCAATTGATTTAAAAAGAATTTTGTTAGTGCATTTTAGTGCTTTTTGTTATACACCTAGTGCTATTCAAAACATTCAAGTTGGCAACACTGTCCCAAATATTAGTTGTTGACGGTTCTGATAAATCCCAGTGTGCACTTGTGCAAATATTTTTTTTTTTATATTTTGTTTTTGTTTTTTGTGTGTGTTTAAAATAAAGTGATTGATTAGAATTTTAAATTTGCAATTCTTTAATTACAACAAATCCACATTTTTATGTTTAAAACCCTCCTTGGTCAAACATGACCATCGAAAAACTAAATTCGCTTGGCTTACTTTGTGTGGAAGCGGACATGCTTCGAGGTATCGATTTGGATAACATAATCAAAGATTTTTCCTTAAAAAAAATAAAATCAAGAAAACTGTTTTTCTAAATATTTCTCTATGATTTGATTAGTATCATATTATCAACTATTTGAGTATTATCATATGATGTTTGGATTGATTTATTTGTTTACATATTATTATCTATTAATAAAAACATTTATCTGAAATCCATTATTTTTTTTATTATTTTTTTTTTTTGGTTGTAGTTTCACCTTCTAGAAAATGGGAGAGGGGCCCCAAAATATCTTGATGGCCTAGGGCCTCCAGGAGCCGCGGTAGCACAGCGGTCCATGGTTCGATCCCCAGTTGAGGTGGGATTTTTTTAGACCGCAAACGGCTCCTGGGTCAACCCAGCCCCAATTGGGTACCAGAGCAACTCTGGGAAGGTTATGGCTGCCGGTGTGACGCTGACCACATCACTCCTAGTGTGCCGATGGTCAAGAAAATATGGGCCTAATACCATATTCCCAATATGCCTCAACGGGCGTGTAAACGGGATCCTTAACCTTTTTACCTAGGGCCTCCGGAGTTCTTAATCCGGTCCCGTCTATAAGCTGTTGATTGATTTAGGTTTTTTTTTTTTTTTCTAAAGTGCTGAAACCTACCAACTATGTTGACATCAGTGTTTCAATATGTTATTTATAGACAAACCTCTTTCTGTCTTTTAAACAGGTCACAGGGCAAGAGTCCAATGTAGCCCAAGTGAGGCTGGCGGTTGCTGGAGCGCATCGGGCGGGCGAAATATCCCAGGGGGCGTATGAGGAAGAAGAAATCTCTGTTCGGCTGCAGAATGTGACAACAATTGAAGATTTCGTCGCCCTCTTAGAAAAAAATGGCAATCCCGTGGGAATGGATGAAAGTAAGTGAAATGTAGGTTAATGTCTGCAGAGCTGAGTTTATTACTTTCATTACAATCGCACTAGGCTCTCGCAGCTTTAGGGATTTCAAGATGGAAAGAGCCATCATCGAACACAATAAAGAAATGCGTTATAAACTGTAAAAGCAAATATCCCCTCTGTGCGTATATATATATATATATATATATATATATATATATATATATATATATATATATTATATATATATATATATATATATATATATATATATATATATATATATATATATATATACAGTATGTATATGAGCAAGTGAACCGCCAAATATTGGCAGGAACTAATTATGCTGTGCTTTTTCTGCTGCATGTCATTTTTACAGGGTGTTCAATTTAGTAGCCTACAATGCGCGTCGTTTGTGTATTTTCCAATAAAGCTGGGAGGACTGTTTCATTGTTTCATACAACTGTTTCATTAAGAAAACTCTATATGTGGGGGATATATAGATACACATACACACATGTAGTGCTTTTGCGTATTGTTTTTTTTTCTTAACCAGCGGCACTTGGGCTTTCAGCCCTTCGGCCTAATGGCATGTGCCCAATTCTTTACCCTTCGAAAATAAAGTTCGTTCGTTCGTTCGTTCATTACGAGGCTGGGGAGCCTGTGGACTTTCCTTCCAACACGGTCAGGAGCTTCGCTCCTTCCCATCAACAGAGGGTTTATCTCAGGAGCCGTTCAGGTTATTCAGTCAAAATCCCGGTCGATGACACTTCTTCAAACGCTCACTCCCGGGCTTGTACCTTGAACACCTGATCGCCAGCGCAATGTGGTAACCATTACACCAGCGCGGCTCCCGCCTTTTGCGTATAAATATTATCGTTTGGTTTGATTTTAAGGACCATCTTCATTCACACGAACAACTTCATCAGTGCTCCGATCTCCTCTCTTAGATCACACAAGGAGGATCTCAGCTCAGTGCACGAACTCTGTAGCACCGGCGAGGACCCCAAATGTGTGTATAGTTGTCCGTAGAAAATATCTTTAGAGATGCGACCATCTTCCATGCGGCGGCCATGACCAAGCAAGCTTATCTGCGCTGTCTAAGCAGTGTAAACATGCATTGAAGGCCAGCACGTGACAGAACCTCGACATTTGTCACTTTGTCCTTCCACGAAATACCAACCCTACGCCAATTGGGCAAGATGTTTCTAACCAGTATCTGCTACTTACCGTGTTGTGCCGACACCATAAGGCCAAGATGGAGCGTCCTCTCCAGGGCGCAGACTTGAGCACAGTTATACTGATATCTAGCTGTTGCCCATGCTGCTTGTTACCCCGCTCCTTGTAGCAGGTAGTTCCAAAGTAAAACACAAAATGATTAAACAAAGTGGTTTATTGGATCTTTATTGGATCAAGAAGGCATAAGTATTTATTGTTAACTAGTGTAAAACCCCGTCATAAGACGAAAATTAAATTCAAAAGCACCAATACCTAACGGCAATTTTACTTATTCAAAAGTATTGTTTTTTAACCACTGTGCATCACCACAGTACACAAACTACGTAGCAGCAGCGAGGATCCCAATGTGTGTATACGGGATCACACATTCTATAAATATATTTTTGTGCACACCGTCATTTGCGCATTCTTCTTTGGTAAGTGATGCTATTTTCGGGAGAGTACCTAAATAAGGGAAACAATACAATTAATGTGTAACTTTCAACCAAAGTTGCATCCCTTAGTGTTACGTACTGACAGAAAAAGCTGGGATTTTATATTATTATCTCAGAAACAGCTCCGTGTAGGTTTGGGGAAAGGGATGGGGATGGGGGGGGGGGGGGGGGTGTTTTCAAGGAGACAAAGAAAGAATAATACTACTGCTCCATCAGGTTTGTCTTATTAGGCGACTGATATGTCGTCTGCGCATGGGGCAACCTCATCATGTAAAATAAGTTGCTGCAAAAACAACCACTGCAAGAGCTGCTGAATGCTTGATTTAGGCTTCACTCGGGAAAGTCATCTGTAGAGGTGGTGACTCCATGCTACTTGTGGAGCCAAACTGGAGATGATGATGATGATGACTATGATGACTGTGATTTCAGAAATAACAAGTTCGTTTGTGGTGTGAACTTAGAATTGTGATTGCCTTACGTTAGTGATACATCAAAGTGATCATTTGCAACTGAGTTTTTTTGTTTGTTTATTTGTTCCACCACCCACGTATTTTATTTTATTTTTCTTCTTTCTCGTTCATTCAGAAACACAACCAGAACATCAAATGTATCTCAACTATTATCTTTGTCTGTCTGTCTGTCTCCAAGTCCCCTGGACGTGTAGCATTATTGCATAACCAACCCACCAAATGTTTATCAATTTTCACATCTTCACCACACTTGATGTGGATTTTTTTTGGGGGGGGGGGGGGGGGGGTTGTGTTAAAGTGAGGTCTATTGACTTTATTGTGCAAAATATGTTTTGATCTTAGCCAAAAGGCCGAGAAGGACCTCCGACTCCACAGTCCTTGGCGAATATATTGGACGTTGATGTGGCCAGGTTGATTTGTACTCCATTTTAAACGTGAGCAGATGTTTATGTGTGCGAGCTCAGTTAACGAGGGACGGAGCGTGCGTGCGTGATGCGTGGCGAAACAAGAAGTGAGATCGTTTGAGCAGGTCAGTTCATGTTTAGAGTTGGTTGTAAAAAGACAGGATGAAATGGCATGTCGTCAAGTGCTGAGAATTCTGCCTGGTAACTGATGATTGTTGAATGGAGACATTGTGTTAATAGTGTTTTTGTACAGGATGTGTTGTTTTCAGTGACATGTCAGGTGACGGGATTTGATTCATTATTGAGGATCTAATTTTGATTCATTAGTGAGGATCTAATACAGTATATGTGAAGCATTTTAACTGAAAATTGAACTTGACATAGAAATTGAAGCAAGGAATAAAAAAGCCAGCGCAGTAATTTACCAACTGTCACCACCACTCAAACATCAGAATTTCAGTATGGAAACTAAACGACAGCTAATAAACAGTATATTCTTACCCACTTTTTGCTATCAGTGTCAAACATGGTCACTGACCAAAACATGGGAAGGGAAAACCTTATCCTGTGAGATGGGATATTTAAGAAAAGTAATTAATGTTACAAGAGAGACAAAATGAGATATTATGACATCAGAAAACTGGTTAGAACTACATCCTGCATCAAACATATAGATACACAAAAAATCAAGTGGTTTGGCCATCTGACGAGAATGGAGCCAGATAAATTACCACTACTCGCCTACAGCGCTAGAAGATCTGGGTTCAGAGCACGGGGAAGACCACAAGGTAGATTGATAGACAACATCACAGACATTCTACAACAACAAGGGCTCACAGCAGTCAAGGCGACAGACTTGGCTCCAGAACGCAAACTTTAGTTCCACAGTACTCTTCACGGCAATATTGGAAGAGAAAAGTTAGTAAGTGAGGATAGAGCTTTGTTTGCTTGACAATCACCATGAGATTAATTATGCCGTCATTACTGGACTTGATTTGGTTGTGTCCAAATATAGAACTCATCAGAAACTGACCACTCGAGGATTCCTCAGCAAGAGAGAGGTTGGCAAGAAAACGAAGATGGCTGTATACCGCTCCACCTATGTCCCAGTCTTGACATATGGATGCGAGTCATGGGCAATGACTACAACCCACAAAAGCCAGATCCAAACCTCAGAAATTAGGTATCTGATTAAGGTGGTTGAAGTAACAAGAAGAGACATGGTCTGCAACCAAACGATACGTCAAGGCCTTAAATCCCACCCCCTGCAGACGCAAGTAGAACAGTCCCAACTAAGATGGTTTGGCCATGTCTGCAGAATGGGAGAAGATCGGCTACAACGACAAGCATGGGAAACAAAGAGCCAGGGATCCATACCCCCAGGACGACCCAGAGTCCGCTGGGAGGACAACATTAGACAATCTTTGAAGGACTGAGGACTAAAATGGAACCAGGCCAGGAGGAAGATAGCCGATAGGATAGTCTGGCGCTCTCTCTCTTCCAAACCTCTACACCTCACGGTAGAAGGGGAACGACTAAGTAAGTAAGAAACTGGCCACTGCTGTTTTTCTTTTCTTTGTTCATAATTGTCTCGTTTTGGCGAGTCCTCGTTCAACCTAGACATAGGGCATGTTGGTTATATTGGGGCGCATGTCTAAACATAAAAGACCTTAATGGTCTGGGTATGTATTTTTGTTTTCGTTGCCCTATATGGCGCTTACGACTAGTCGTGTATGCATGTCGTCGGTAACAGGTGAGTCTAGAAGAGGTGTTGCGGTGAAGCTAAGATGTCTCCGCTTGGTTTAAGATGGTAACTGGACTTGACTTTAACTTTTCCGATCCCCTAGGTTTCGAGTTTTCACTCCTTTTCTCTTTAGAGTGGTAACAGTTGGGAGCATTTGAAATGAAAAATATGTAAGTCTAATTTCGGCCAAATGTATATCGGCGGCCAATTAAGTCGCCCACATCGAAACGACTTCAGTTAAGGATTCAGTGATGCATTAATAAGCTGTAGGGTTAGGGTTAAGAATCCTGTCTGAAACAATAGTTAACATTCTTCTTGTGTAGTGAGAGCGAGGCAGATGTATTAAACTCTTTTTCAGTAGTAATAAGTGTCATTTACAGTGTCCAGTGTGTTGTGGTTTTCGATGATAGGTATGTACATCCTTTTGTGGCAGTGTCTTGTTAAAGCTATATAATGCTGAATATTTCCTGGTGTGTTTAGGAACAAAGCTTACCTCTTAAATAAAAAGCCGAATGACAATAATGAGCGGAGGCAAATGAAGTTCATCTAGTTTTACTTCGCTAAAGTAAGTATAAATGGATAATGTGGCGCATCGTAAAAACACAGTAAATAAGCGTGGAGTTATCTAGGTAAGTTGTCTTTGTTAAGACTGAACTGTGAAGTTTGACTTTGAAGATTACAAGTGTTCCTCGAGTTTATTCTCGTTGTTTATTTCTGTGTTGACAAGTGCGTTACTTAAGCCAAATAATAATATTCTTTATTATTCATATCCTTATGTGATCTACTAGACACAGTACTACGTCCTTTGCCTCGTGTGTTTATTGGACTATACTCGTGAGCAGCGGCGGATTTATATTTTAGGGGCCCGAAGTTTGAACTCTTGAAGGGGTGTCACGGGTTGCCTCCCCTTGCCTCTGCAGTAGTGGTCCAACCGTGGCCAAAACCTAGAGTATCTAATGTGGGTCTTCAAAGGTGTCTACCTTAGCACAAGATTACTATTGGCAGAGTTGTAGATAGAAGGATAATGATGCTTCTACCTCGAGGGAGTTTTCACAAGATATTTCATAAGTCAACAATGCTGAATGAGTCTAAGCACGTTAACTTTGTATCTGACCCGCCGCCTTTTGTGAAGATGGATATAAATGATTTACTCGTTCAAGCCCCCAGCTGATTTAATTCAGCGAAATTCCTTTTATTAGCTTGATATAGATATGTATATATATTAATGAATATATACTAGATATTCAGGATCATACATATGCCTCTCTCTCTGTAATGATTAATTCAGCTATGAATTTGTCAAAATCAACAAATACAAATGTAATGCTAAATTACTTTGAAACAAGTGTAAGTAAATATGAAATGGTAATTATGAGAAATTATGGTTCATCATAGATCTCGGTTTGGGAGATGAAAATATAGTCTTCTGATGTGGCCTGCTAAACTTATAACTTAGCTTCCAAATTGCTGAAATGTTGGTGCTGCTGGATCCGTCACTTCGTCTTCGTGGCAAGGGCACGTCTCCAAAGGATTCTGTAGGTAACCGCTTCCGGTCAAAGCAGGGATCTTCACCACCCGTGGGATGTAGGATTGACGTGTCGATCTCAAGCTTCGAACCACAGACAAGTACAGCTGGTAACGTGAGTAGAGCATCTAATGGTCTCTCCAGTCAGTACCATCAACCTTAGAGGGAATAAAACAACACATTCCGCTGCTAAGTATTTGTTTTCCTGATTTAAATAAGGCGCCTTTCCCCGCTGTCCGTCACCGATTTATTTTAATCAGAATTTGTACTCTACCTGAGTGTATATCATATAACTCAGGGGATGTGATAACAAAATCACCATTCTGTTAGTTAAGGTAATGAAAAAATTTACACTGGACAGCGGCAAGTGGCTTGTGCCTGATGGAACAAATTTAAACTTACATACAACTCATTACAAATGATAATATACATATGATGTCATCATCATCCACTTCCTTTCTCCCCTTGGAGTCTGGGATTACCTCTCCTTTTGGTTCTTCCATGAGAGCTAGCGTGAAGCAATCACCAGCGCTTGCTGTGGTGGTTCATGAATGTATCCTTTTCACATGTTGAGGTTGCCAGCCTTGTATGAATCTGTAACACTCCTAGTTAATATAAACCAGTAAAATTAAAAGTATAAAAATGTGTACAACTCACCCTAGTAACTAGGCAAATCTTAGACGTTTTGCTCAGGTAAATAATCTTGGCAACTTAACACATATGCCTCGAACACATGTCTCGGATACTATTTCTTATTCTAGAATTCCTCTGTGACTTGTGTGTAGTTTCTGTAGGAGTCCAGTTCCGTATTAATATTGGCAAGTTTTCTCTTCCAGTGGATAAAAGATGCTCTAATTCGTTTTTCCGTTCCTAAAAATTCAGAATCCTGACTCAATTTTTTTTCTGTCGCAAGGTCTGAGCTGTCTACTTTGACGATTTCAGGAATGCAGTGCCGTATGTCAAATTTTTCAAACGTTATATCCTAAGTTCCCGGCCCATGCTTCCTGAATGGCGTTCTGACAAATCTTCCAATCGCGTGGTTGTTTATTGGCGCCTCAAATGTCAGCCAATACATTCAAAGTTCATATTATGAAAACGTTTCCTCATGTAGTATTCTGTATTACTCATGTGTTTGAAAATTTTAAACAGTCATCCTCCGCATAAGGAGTTGCTACATCCGACAAATGTTGTAAATGTTTACGTTACAACTTCTTACATTTTTCCTGTGAGTCAGAAGTAATTATGCAATCTTAGCAAACACTTCGTGCTCGCATTTACCTGGAGTCAATGTGGTATTATCACGTTTTAGGGACTCAGTTAATCTCTCAGGGATGGGCGATACCTTGTCTGGCCCTGTCATGCATCGAAGAGTGAAACGTGAACAATGACAGTAGTGGAAAAGAGGGTGCTAACTGCTAACACAAGAATAATGCACCTAATTTAGTACGCATAACAAATGTAGTTCAATACTGCCGGAGAGGAGAGGAGAGCGCACAAATTATGTCACAAGGATCCCTTTTATTTAAAAAAAAAACATTGGTGGGAATGGGAAAGAAACGTATTATAAAGAAAACTGCACTTGGGCTGAAGCTCAAGCTTCGTTACCTTCATAATAGATCCGCCTCTGCTTGTGAGTCGAGTCTGTAGACGTCCACGTCATTTTGAGTCCTGCATTCCATAGTTGCGTGTAGGGTTGTGAAAATTACATCCGGCGATGCACTATTTATTGAGTCGTTTGAACTAGATGATCGTGTGTCCTGTCACAGGTCACTCTTGCAGCGAGGCGATAGAGTCGTTCGTATCCCCGTAGTGCATATAACTTCCGTTGTTTCTCTTATCTAATGCACTCCATCTCTTTTCTTTCTTTCTTTCTTTCTTTCTTTCTTTCTTTCTTTCTTTCTTTCTTTCTTTCTTTTCTACGATTACCTCACATTTATGTATGTTCGTTAACGATCTTCTCTTAAGTTAGTTTTGTTTATTATGGCAAGCTATAGATGAGATAACAATATACAAGATATAT
Organism: Oreohelix idahoensis; assembly: GCA_024509875.1. Lineage (NCBI taxonomy): Eukaryota > Metazoa > Mollusca > Gastropoda > Stylommatophora > Oreohelicidae > Oreohelix > Oreohelix idahoensis. The sequence goes on along the minus strand of JAMPIV010000846.1, from coordinate 589,956 downwards.
TTGTAGAAATTACCAAAGCTTGAGACGGTAAAGCACTCAAGATTGTGTGGAATACAGGTGAGTGAGGGTCAGATGTAATTGATGAGTTTGATTATAGTTTATGTGTTTGCAGTTCAGTCCCTCAGTTATAGTTGTTGCCGTGTCGGTTAAAAAAAAATGTTTTTTCACGTCCGCTTTTGCCTGTAGCGCCCAGAACGGTCGCCCCGGACGTTTCACCCTAAGGCCAATCCTTGACCCATGTCTGCCGGTCGTATTCTTGCTGATTACTTCTCATCTCAACACGCATTAATCAACGTATATAAATATTACACACATAAAGGTATGTTTCAAGCACTCGTGAGAAATAAAGAAGTAGAAAACTAGACAACAGAAAAACAACATATGTGAGTGGCTTACAGGAGAATCGAAACCCAGAACCTTCCGAACGGCACCACCGCCTAGCGACGGAAGAAAATCACACTATCCTCCCTGGCAACTAGGCACCCTCGGGTTTTCCCTCTTTATTTGTTTAAATATTTATCTACATCTTCATCAACACAATCTTTTTTCTTCTTCTTTGTTCACCGGTCTGTACTCTTTGTTTTCTGTCTCCAAGTCTACTTGTTGCTGAGGTCTCTTATTACCTTATATACAATTTTCTATTTGTTTCTTTCAGAATCACTTCTTTATTGGCCCACTATTTTATTCTTAAAACACAGTGTTGGTCTGTTTGATTTCAATGCTTGGATATAACATTCCATATCTCTCTGTGTAGCACAACCAGAAGACACGATCTTTTTTTATATTTGGACAAGCGCCCTAATATAACCGACGGACCCTGTGTCTAGATTGAATGGGCCAAAACGAGGCCAAGGTTTTTTTTAAAAAAAAGTCTCTGTGTGCCCCGTACAGCTCCCGCGGGTATCAGAGGAGACATAAAACGAATAGAATATACTGATTCCTCTGGTATGTCTTAAAAGGCGACCAATGTGGGGTTTGCACGTGGTTGGTAACCTCATCGTGTAACACGAATTGCTCAAGAAACCGCCACGGCACGAGCACTTGAATGATTTGATGCTATAACATAGAACTGCAACTCTCAAAACTCTAATACGCATAATTTTAACTTAAAACTCTCAAAACTCTAATACGCATAATTTTAACTTAAAACTCTCAAAAACACTGCTCTCGCTTAAACTCACACACAGTTCACACTATATTCCTGGCATACGTCATTAATTGCAGTGATGGCTGTTTACTGCGTGGGGAGCACACAAAAAAGTACAATTAGGGTATCTCTATGTGGCTTCCGTTTATTTGTCGTCTGGTACGAGTTCACGAGTGTTATGTTTAAATTGTATGTTTGCTAACAGTCAACGGGGATATGTTAGTGTCAATTAGCACGGTAGTACTGGCCGTGAGACTGTCCCACATTACAGTAAGCAGGATTGTCCTGTTTTCGTGGTCTTGACCTTCTGCCCACGTCTATTTTTAGGCACCCACCTCAGATTAGTAAGTGCAGACACTTAAGAGCAGCAGATAATATTTAGGCTCACTTTCCACACACCAGGTCAAGTAGTTATGACGTGGACACACGAGAACAACAATGTACTCGTAAGTCTAGCTGCAGATTCAGCCCAAGTAGACTATTCAGCTGATTGTGTTAGAAGATAGCGATGATGAGACGGCGAAAAGAAAATGAGAAGAAATAAAGTGAATATAGGAAATGAATATGACTGGATCGAACTGCTCTGGTCCAGACGGTTTAATGAGTTCTGGTTAAAGGCATGCGCCTTAAAAGGAGTCTGCTTTGAAAATAGAATTGAAAAAGCAACATTAAATGTTGCTTCATGAACGATAAAAGCATGTTGACAGCCAGATAACCCTCTACGTTCAGTTATCTTCAGCAATTCAAAGTCAAAGAATAAACAAAAATAACACACCAAAATTGAAATAGCCCCGCGTAGTTCTCGGGGGGGGGGGGGGGGGGGGGGGAAGAATCTCGTGAGACAAGAAAGAAAAGGGACTACTGCACACTTATGCATGTCGTACAAGCAGAGGCGTCCCTAAAGTACTTGGCACCCGGGGCGGATGTACCTTATGACATCCCCTGCCCCAATAAAGAAACACACTAGTAAGTAACATTTTAACAGTAAATACTATATTCATAGTGTCCGATGGCACCCCCTTCCTAGCTGTCACCCGAGGCGGACCGCCCCTCTCGCACCACCCTTAGTACGCCACTGCGTACAAGCCGACTAATATGAGGTTGTGCATGGAACTGGCAACCTCATCATGGTAAAAAAATTTGCTGCAGAAATCCCCGCTGTAAGAACACGGGAATGTTTTGTGTAAGCTTACAGTAAGGGGGGGCAGTTGTAGTGCTAGGGGCAGTTGTAGTGCTAGGGGCAGTTGTAGTGCTAAGGGCAGTTGTAGTGCTAGCTCAGTGCTACATAGGGAGTGAGAAGTAAAATGATAATGATGATGATGAAAAGTGAAATACGTAGCAGTCCATGCCAGGATATGTTTACTGTAAACAGAGAGATCATCACGGTAGCAGTCCATGCCAGGATATGTTTACTGTAAACAGAGAGATCATCACGGTAGCAGTCCATGCCAGGATATGTTTACTGTAAACAGAGAGATCATCACAAGTATCTGTTCCGTAAAGTTTTATCAGCAGCATCTCGTTATCGTGTAAGAGAATTATGCCTTGTTGGCAGGGTGGATAGTGTGATTCGCTTCCGTAGCTAGGCGGTGGTGCCGTTCGGAAGGTCCCGGGGTTCGATTCTCCGGTAAGCCACTCACTTCTGGTGTTTTTCTGTTGTCTAGTTTTCTACTTCTTTATTTCTCACGAGTGCCTGAAAACATACCTTTATGTGTGTATTATGTATTTATTTAATGACAATGGCCGCGTTGAGTAGATTGTAAGAGGGAAAAACAGGTCTCGCCCCCTGTATTTCCCGGGGGTTTCTGATGAGACAGAGAAAGATCAGGACTGATGTCCCCCTAAGAATGACGTAATGAGGCGACAAGTATGAGAGTGTGCAGTTACAAGACTACTTTCATGCGTCACGTGTCTAATAATGGCCTTGTCGGGGACAAGTCAAATTTGACGTCATCATTAAGAAAGCCGAATGCTTATCCCGTGGAGTCTGTCAGGTGGCGAGAGTACCGGACCCTCCGCCTCGCAAAGACGCCAAACATATGAAGAACAAAGAAAGCACATATGGGCATCACCAGTACCATTCCTGGAAAAAGCTCTATGGAGATACAAATAGCCTCAAGCTGACCACTGCTTTCTTTGAACATATTCAAGTTGACGTCTGCGTGTGAACGAAGAAGTAGAAGAAACACAAACTTTTATTATGAAGTAGATGCTTTTTAAGGTGATGTAGATGCGATGATCGTGTAATACTAGTTTCCGAGTTGTGAAACATAACATACATAGTTCATCCTTCAGCTTCTTAAAAGCTCATCGGTCTGTGAACGCTTACAAATTTCAGTTTACATGAACAAGTCAATCCTGCCTGGATCTTTTTCATGTTACTTAATGGCAAAACTATCAGGAATTTAGAAATCTTCAAAGTTCTCAACTTTCTCGTAAATGGTCACTGTAAGAAGTAGCTCCATCACATTTCAGTTATGTTCGCGATATAATGAACATAGAGATGGATCTATCTCATTTCTGTTTGTGCTCTCGATATGAAGAACATTAGAGATGGATCTGTCGCATTTCTGTTGTGTTTGCTTTATAAAGATTGTTTGATCTGTCGCATTTCTGTTGTGTTTGCTTTATAAAGATTATTTCAGTTCTCGCATTTCTGTTGTGTTCGCTTTATAAAGATTATTTGATCTGTCATATTTCAGTTGTGTTTGCTTTATGAAGATTATTTGATCTGTTGTGTTCGCTTTATGAAGATTATTTCAGGTAGATCCGTCGCATTTCTGTTGTGTTCGCTTTATGAAGATTATTTGAGGTAGATCCGTCGCATTTCTGTTGTATTCGCGATATGAAAATTGCTAGAGAATGCTACATCACGCAAACCCGTCTAAAATGTTGCCATTTGTCGAAAGCTTTCAAAATGTATCCTAGCATTCATAGACCGATCAAACCACATGTGAAGATTATTAAAACAGTCACATTTCAGTTATGTTCCCGATCTGAAGATTATAAGAAATGGATATGTCAAATTGCATTTATATAACCCATAGGAAGATTACTAGAGGTGGTTCTATCACATTATCTTCTAACTCCCAAAGTGTGCCAGATATGCTAAAAAATTAGGTAAAAGTATGTTTTGAGAAAATATTATTTACAAATTGTAACAAAAGCTTGGTATTGAATTCGCGTTGTCAGTGGTTTATTGTGTACAAATGTATTTGAGTTATGCGTATTATATTGTGTTAATGGTGATCCTCCTTCCAATACCCGACACTTGAAGATTATTAGAGGTGAATTTGTCACCTGTCATTTATATTGACGATATGTTTTATTCTAATTTCCTCGGGTTGTGACCCAATACTCTTTCATTAATTTGTTGATTTACAAGTCTGTTTTGTATCCCAACTGGGTCGACCCAGCATCATGAATTGGGTACCAGAGAGAGAAGGGTGATGCTGACCACATCACCCCTAGTGTGGCGCTGGTCAAGAAAATATGGGCCTAACACCATATTCCCAATATGCCTCAACGGGCGTGTAACGGGATCCCTCCCTTTCTCAGGGAGACAATTTGCAGTGGTGACTTCACACTGAGTATGGAGAGAAAATTGTGATAGTAATGATTATGTAAAACGTTGCTCAAACTGTTATTTTAAGCTACAGACTTCCTTATATGACACGGTGCTGGAAGAGTTGGTATAAGTTTGTTGTATGTCTATGCTCCTTGGGCAGCTGAAAAGTGATGATGATGATGATGATGCGTAGTGTTAGTAAGTTAAAGGTAGTCCTATAGCAGATACTGCTGTAGTGCAGTGAAGTGTTAGAGACTTCATTATACTAGCTCCCGACGAGAGGTGGGGGGTGACCAGTTTCCTTTCTCACTGCCTTTTACTTCCCGAACTCAAGTGCAAAGTCAAGTACCCATTTATAGCTGGGTAGACTGGTGCTTGTCGATACCGTGAATCGAACCTGGCACCTTTGCCGCGAGAGATCAGGGTTCTAACCATTCTGTCAATCGGATGCTGGTAGTGTTAGCATTTACCAAGTCTAACTTACTTACTTGGTCGTTCCTCTTCTACCTGTCAGGTGTAGAGATTTGCAAGAGAGAGCGCCATACTATCCTATCGGCTGTCTTTCTCCTGGCCTGGTCCTTCAAAGATTGTCTAATGTTGTCCTCCCAGCGGACTGTGGGTCATCCTGGAAGTCTGGATCCCTGGTTCTTAATTTCCCATACTTGTCGCGGTAGCCGATCTTCTCCCATACTGCGGACATGGCCAGACCACCTTAGTTGGGACTGTTCTACTTGGGTCTGCAGGGGTTGGATTTTTAGGCCTTGACGTATCGTCTGGTTGCGTACTATGTTTCTTCTTGTTACTCCAACCACCTTCCTCAGATACCTCATTTCTGAGGTTTGGATCTGGCTTTTGTGGGTTGTAGTCATTGCCCATGACTCGCATCCATACGTCAAGACTGGGACATAGGTGGAGCGGTATACAGCCATCTTCGCATTTACCAAGTCACAATAAATTTATCTAAACATATTTTCACTCCATGTATCTCCCAGGGGGCTAAGAAAGAAAAGGGCAATTATTCCATCAGGCATGTCGTATAAGGTGACTATTCTGAGGTTGTGAATGCGGCTTTAAACATCATCAAGCAAAACAAATTTCTACAGAAACCACAGCTGCAGTGCATATGAACGTTTTAGTGGAGGTTTCCTAGAAGTGGGTCAGATGCAATGGTGGCTCTATTCTTCATAAGGAAAGAAAATTAAGATGATGATGATGAAAAATTATGTCAATACCCGTTCAGCCATCTTCCTCATCTGTCTCTGGGGGTCGGATTCGCTAAGAGGTATGGCGTCCGCCTCGAATTCTAGAGGTACCAGGTTCGATTCCCAGTTGAGAGAATTTAATTCATGGACATTTTTTTTTTCAGAACCAGTGGTCCTAGTGATGTCATACTCCCCCCCCCCCCCCGCCCCCCCCCTCCCCCCCACCCCCCCCCCCCCCCGCCCCCCCCCCCCCCCCCCCCCTCCCCCCTTTTTTTTGGTCTCCTAGGAAGTGAGATCGGATGCCTAGCCTTCTCGGATAAGGCTGAAAAAATATGAGGTCCCGTGTGCAAGTTGCGCACGTTAAAAATCACGCGGCAGCTGGAAATCGTAAAGAGAAGGCCATAAGGTCGCTGCCCTGGCAAAATGTAAAAATTAGAAACCTACCCACCACAAACATATTTATAGAATGTGTGATTCCTATATACACATTGACATTCTCGCCACCACTACGGAGTTCGTGCACTGTGCTGAGATCCTCCGTGTGGGATCTAAGAGAGGAGACCGGAGCACTGAAGGAGTTGTCTGAGTGCAATAAAGATAGTCCTTAAAACAAAACAAAACCAAACCTCATCTGTGTGCTTAAAGTGTACTCAATGTTTTTGTCTTCTATTTCAGTTGTCAGCAACTATACTGATGAAGATGGGAGAATTCACATTAACGAAGGTAAGTTGACATCATCGTAATGTTTTCATCATAACACTAATAAGCATCAATACTAACAGCAGTTGCACAAACACAAGTGATACAGTCACTACAGACTAACACCCCCTGCAGACTAGATCACTGTCATTAGATTATGTTCAACTGCAGATTCCTAAATATTAACCATCATCGTCATCTCCATCATCCTAATCATCTTTATTCATTTTTTTCTCCCGCCATTGATGAGAGCCGCGGTAGCGCAGTGGTTAATACAGTGGCTTCCTAGCTCGGTGGTCCATGGTTCAATCCCCAGTTGAGGTGGAATTTTTTAGACTGCAAACGGCTCTGGGGTCGACCCAGCTTCATGAATTGGGTACCAGATTTACTCTAGGAAGGTTAAGGCGGCCGGTGTGATGCTGACCACATCGCCCCTAGTGTGCCGATGGTCAAGAAAATATGGGCCTAACACCATATTCCCAATATGCCTCAATAGGCGTGTAACGGGATCCTTTTTTTTTTTTACCTTCTTGTGCAAAGGGACCAGCATCAGTATTGGCACCACGTTCAACAGGGAGCAACACGTGACACGATGGTCATTATTGTTATTTGTTAATCAGAATCGACCTCACTGCACTGATGGGCAAACCCATAGGTGCTCAGTCTCCTGCAGCAAATGTCGAAGAGTATGAACAATAATTGTACCTGTAGCACGCTGGTTGTACTTATGACGGATGCATCCTCTCTCACGTCCATCTCTGCTAGTCCCACCTTTGATGCCAAACTCCAACAGACTCAGCCTTGTTGATTCATCCAGTGCAGTGTCATTATCTAGCAGGCGATCATTAACTGCCCTTAGTATCTCTCCCTTATCCTTATCCATATCCAGTGTACCCACCTTGGTGCTCTCGGGGCCAGCCTTTCATTGCCACGTACCCCTATGATTATTATTATGGTAAAATTAAAAAAGGAGTTTCTCACACTGAAGAAATTTCAATCGACAGCCAAGCAAACATTTGTTCTCTGTAGAAGTGTTACATAGATCGACATAATATATCCGAGTAGATTATAACTATAAAAGTAAAAGCAGGTCCATATACAATACAGCCGTAGGGGAGTTAAGTGTTAGAGACATCTATATACTAGGTCCATCTTTATGAAAAAGGGGTCATCAGTTAATGTTCTCGCTGCCTTTGCATTTCATAATTCAAAGAGCAGGATCTGGTACCCATTTACAGCTGGGTAGACTCGAGTGCGACTTTACCTTATTTCGACAGGAATACATAAATATGTTTCATATATAAAACTTTCATATATATATATATATAAGCAACAGCAAAGAATAACCATAAACCAAAATCTATGCACATGATGTCAAGAATTTACTGATTTACTGCAAATAACATTCTTTATCTGTCATTCACTCATTGATTGATGATCGCGTCTAGTCTCTCTTTTACCCGTACATGCCTGTATTCTATTCACCAACAAATGCATTCACTTTCACTCCTTTAATGTTCGTACATTCAGATAGTTTATGCTGTTCTCTTTCTATCTAATTCTCATATTATGTACATTTTATATTTTCCTCTTTCCATTTGATCTTACATGTACCTATGACTCAGTCTCCGTTTGTCGATCTTATTGTCATGACAATGCTTATACTTCAGGAGGTCGCTTGGCCGTACCAGACGATTGCTCACCCCGAGACACCACAGTCCGCCTCACCTTCGACAACAGCAATCCTAACCTGGTGTACTTCCCCAGGTGTACCAAGATAGAAAGATGTGGTGGCTGTTGCGCTACTCCCAACCTTGAGTGTGTCCCTAGCTATACAGAACGAGTGAGCTACAAAGTAAGAATCCATGATAATATTTCTAAAGCGATCGAAATAAATGCTAAATGTCGGATTTTTAACATACATTATAGGGATAAACCTCAGACATGAGGTATCTGAGAAAGGTGGTTGAAGTAACAAGAAGAGACATGGTCCGCATCCAGACGATACATCAAGGCCTAAAAACCCAAACCCTGCAGACCCAAATAGAACAGTCACAACTATGATGGTTTGGCCATGTCTGCAGAATGAGAGAAGATCGGCTGCCACGGCATGTGTGGGAAGCTAAGAGCCAAGGATCCAGACCCCCAGGATGACCTGGAGGACAACATTAGACAATCTGTGAAGGATTGAGGACTAAAATGGAACCAGGCCAGGAGGGAGACGGCCGATAGGATAGTATGGAGCTCTCTCTCCAAACCTCTACACCTCACGGTAGAAGAGTGTCGTGTGGTGAGTCACTGGGGCAACTACTACAGTAGTTTTTGCCAGGAATAGTCTATGAGATATAGATATAAGGTCTCTAGAAATTGGCTCGTTAAGAAAGAATAAAGACCTATTCGAGATAGGGACAAGAAGACAGGAATGCGAATGCTTTCCACTAGACAGTGCTTTCTAATTAATTATGGAAAGAGTTCTGTTTCCCCACGACCTTAGCTTCTGCCCTTAGATCCCGTAAAGAAAAAGCTCCCAACCTCATCTGAGTAGAGAAAGGTTCCTATAGGTGAATATGTAACACCGACAGCACGAGTGATACATTAACAAACTCTTGATAATGATCAACCGATCGTTGGGTTTATTAATGAAATATCCACACATATAGGGTTAGTAATGGTTAGAACGTGATGATGGTGAAAGACGATTCACACAAAACACACAGATGAGATAATAAAATTACAGTTAATTAAGTAATAGTTAATTAAGAATGAACTGGTGTAAAGTGAAATGATGATGTGATATGATACGTGTTACCAAAATGGTGAGTACTCTACACAGTCCATGTGTCTCTAAATGCTTCTCCTAGATATGGGGATTCACATGTATGCATAAAATGTCCCAAGTTGTTATACGTTATGTCGAGTGGGGTATCGCTAAGCTGAGGACGTTCTGATGAATACTGTTGTCGTACGGAGAACGCTGACGAGATATCTATGTATATTCCTTCACTGTTTGAGTATATCTCTGTAGTGTTGATCAACAGTTAATACCTGTCATATGAACAAAAGGTCTGTTGTCTAATCTCCCGAGGGTACTGGTCAGACTGAATATCTTCACGAAATGTTAGTGATATGTAGACTCATAATCTTGCGTATGTAGTCGTGATTCATATACTTTCGAGTCTGCTTCATAAAATGCGCTTAAGAGTGTGTTGCACGTGGTATAAATATGCGATTCCTCTTTTGAGCTCTTTTGCTTGACTTCAGATAATAATGATCTTTCGAGTGAGTTGAATTTATGATGACTCTGTATTGAACTTGTGATAACGATGTATTGAACTTGTGAGCAAGCAGTATATGGTGACGAAAAATGCTGCGTCCACCTTATGACTTGTGGGTGAGACAATATTCCTTTTTAATTGAGGAATTAAAGATGTCCTATGGCGAATTCTGCTAGCCAAATGTCCGTTTTTGATAACTTATTTCTGGTTAGACGTCAAACACGTTGCGTGTAGACTCAGACTTCTGATGAACTGAAGACACACAAAAGTCTTCGTAAGTTTTTCACATTTAACATCACTGGTTGACTTGCATTTAAACTACTGCTCATTATTCATCTCTCTCTCTCTGAGTTCAATTCTAATGATGTTAAATATCTTGTGCATGAGAGTGTGTGCGCATGGGAGACTGTGATGATGATAAAGGTGAAATATGAACTATTAATTACCTCCTATCATCCTATCATCTTCTAGGAAAATCTTCTGATTTTATTAATCAGTTATGCCAAGAATTATTTGAAACTTTATCTTTCGCACATTTTAGCTGTGAGGTTAAAATAAACAAAAATAAGAAAATGTATTAATAAGTATAAGATCTACTAACCTTCTTTTCCCTTCGCAAAATCCTTTAAGAACACAGTTAATCACAGAACTGAATTATCATCCACTCTGAATAAACACGTGTATTAGGCTATGCGTTTTTGGGTTTAATCTCTTCGTCACAAGGAAAAAAACTGGACTTCTACACTCTAGTAGATTATGCGGTATTATATATTTCTGGAAGTCACCTGGCCAAGCTGGGCATCCAGTGTGGTAAACCAACGCTTGTCTGAACCGCGGTGAGACGTTTTCCCCTGGCCAATCTGGGCGTCCAATGTGGTGTCACAGAAATTACCGCATGCCCATGTTTGATTCGGATGACCATATGTGTTTTTACCTGATTTATCACGATGCAATGTGGGCTTCAAACGATAATGTCGGGCATGTGGACTCAATCAAAGGATTTTATTTCCCCCGATGAAAGAGCAAATGTGGTTCTCTAGATACCGGTTGCGAGTAATCACAACGATGAAATAGCAAATATGGATCGCAAATGTTGCATGAAAGAGCAAATGTCGGAGAAAATACAATACGAAAGATGTAGGAAAAGATAGAGCAATAAGGCCTTTGCGCTCGTTTATCACAAAGAGGAACGACTAAGTAAGTATTGTAGGAATATTTTTATGCATGTAGCTTATACTTGACGTTTGTTAATCAATATCCACGGGACAGAATAAATATTCATAAGTAGATGATTAGGAAGAATCATTAACAAACAATAGAAACCCGGTGATCTACTATTCATATTGTAAAAGGCGGTTAAAGGAGGGTTGGACATTTGACAAGCTGCTCCATCCTGTAGAAACATTAAGCCACAAAAACTTAATAAACAATATGGAAATCAAAAGAAATCAAATCCAACACTAAAATAAGAATCTTCAACTCAAATGTCAAGTCAGTCCTATTGTATGGCTCTGAAACATGGAGAACAACAAAAACAACAACCAAGAAACTAACTGACTTTCATAAATGGGTGCTTTTGTAAAACAGAAGGATTGAAATGGAACGAAAGATCATTCATGTAATATTGATAACAAGAACAAGACAAATACCAGTGGATGATAGAAGAATGGGAACAGTACCTGGCAGAGGGTAGGTTTGGTAGTGTAGAAACATTTAAATAAATAAAGAAGGGAAACCCGAGGCTTGTAAACAGTAAATAAATAACACACATAAAGGTAGGTTTGAGAAGAAGCATGGGACATTTTTGTATTTAATCACCCTGTTAAGTGTCATGTTGTCTACTTTTAACTTGGGTCCTAATTTCCAAGACGACATTGACTACCAGACATGCGCCTAATGTGTCTATAGGAATCTCATGTTTTATGGTTGTAAATGGTTGGCGTTTAACCTTCTCTTAGAGGTACGCCAACAGGAGCTTCAGAGTTTGATGAATCGCTTCACTAAAGCATGCAAGGACTTTGGCCTCACAATAAGTCTAAAGAAAACGAATGTGCTGAGTCAGGATGTGGGTGCTGCACCAATTATCACTATCGATAACTATGAATTGGCAGTGGTGGACCACTTCACATACCTAGGGTCTACCATTAATGACAAACTCTCACTGGATACAGAAATCGACAGCCGCATTGGCAAAGCTGCAGCTACCTTTGCCCGCCTCACATCGCGTGTTTGGGGAAACCCTAAACTCACAATGAAGACCAAAGCTGCGGTATATAATGCCTGCGTCACCAGCACACTCCTATATGGCAGCGAGACCTGGACGACCTATGCTAAGCAAGAAAGAAGGCTCAATACCTTCCATTTGCGGTGTCTACGCCGCATCCTCGGCATCTCGTGGAAAGATAAAGTGACAAATGTCGAGGTGTTGTCACATGCTGGCCTTCAAAGTATTTATACGCTGCTTAGACAGCGCAGACTTCGCTGGCTTGGCCATGTTCGCCGCATGGAAGATGGTCGCATCCCAAAAGATATCTTCTACGGACAATTAGCAGATGACAAGAGAACAGTTGGGCGACCACAGCTGAGGTTCAAAGATGTGTGCAAGAGAGATATGAGGGCACTGGACATGGATCCAGCAACATGGGAGGATGAAGCTGCCGATCGCAATAAGTGGCGATGCTATTTACGGCACCACCTCAGATTGGGCGAAGAGAGGCTCACACAAGAAGCAGAGGTGAGGAGAAAACGTCGAAAGGAGCACCAGGAAAATAAGCAGCTGAGGGCTGCCACCTCAGGGGCACATTCCCATAGTCAGTTATGACTGAAGGGGCTATTATTAGAGGTACGCTTGGAAGTTGGATGTGACCATACGTGTTTGTACCTAAGCTGAAATTCAGTCAAAAATACGACATGGCAATTTATATAATATACGTGATGAAATGGATGGACCATCTGGTTAGACAATTATCTGACCATTCAGTAGCTTGCATTGCATTGGCCAATAATATGGAAATAAAAAGAAATCAATTCCAACACACAAATCAAAATGTTCTACTTAAATGTGTAGTCAATCCTATTGTATGGCTCTGGAATGTGGAGAACAAACAAACAAACAAAAATGTTACAGTATTTCATAAATCTGTGCTTGCGTAGAACAGTATGATTAAAATAATATTACAAGTTTACTAATGTGAACCTGAGGACAGGAACCAGACAACTGCAAGTAGAACAAAAAGGGAGAATAGGTAGCTGGCGTTGAATAGGACACACATTGAGGAAACATCGTTGATAGCATTACAAAGCAGTCCTTGTTCTGAAATCTCCATGGTAATAAATGTAGACCTAAACCGCGCATAGAGAGGGGAGCTGGAGGCAGACATGAAAGGGATACAGACGACTGTAACGTACTGTTTATGCGTGATGTGAAAGCTGGCAGAGTGAACGTGTCGTTTATCACCTGGACTGTGTAATGTTGCGGTGTTGATGTAGGTCACCAGAAATGTAACGGCCAGAAATGTAACGGCCTCCAGAATGAGGTGCTGCCAGGGGTAATATGATTACTCACACAAAACAGCGTACATGTTATAGATGTGTGGTACTGGTATTATGATGTGCTGAGTGTGGGTGTAGACGAGAACGCGAATGCTTGAAGCTCTTAGTTAAGTCAATAATGCACCCATACACTCGCATGCAGTAGTCAATGATGAATTGAAGACTGCTGGCACGTTTCAAACATTTATTTACGAAACTGACAGTAGCATCAACAGGACAGTCAAATCGACAAGATCAAGGACTTCACATAATAATGAATGACTGTTAAATGTCTGGTAATCAAAGGCTTGCATCATACATCAACTAGGACATACCCAAACATCATCTGTCCTAATGTTACAGTTTATAATATAGCTTCCGTACCATTGACTCAGCACGTCAGGTACTTAATTAGCTCTGTCGTCCAACAAACGAGCTCCTAAATTGCGTAGCAATAATACACAAGGCTGTTATTCAACTGGCATAGCCCGCCAGATATATTTCCTCTTGCTGAAAAATATTGGCCGTAATACAGGGCCTCAATATGTAGATAGCTGTGTATCATTTGTTAGCAGGCACGATCAAATCATGCTAAACATATATATACCGCCAACCTGCGGCGTCCACAATAATTTATCATCATCATTAGGCTTCTGTTCAATTGAAAACACATAGTCTCATTTGGCTAGAACAAGAAGCAAAGAAGGAATACTGTCTCTCAAGATCTGTGAGCTTCACTCGCAGATAGGTAACTTCAAATGTTCTGCAACCAAAGGCATATTAATAAGAATGTCATTTACCTTTTACAGAATCTTCCGGATACACACTTAATAAATGTCGTCACTCTTGACGAACAAAGAATCACTGGGGAAAACATTGACATTTCAATCATATCGAAAACTTTCCAATCCCCATGATGATATAGAGAAAATCACAACGGACATCATGTCCGACAGCCCAAAACACAACCTCCCTGACGGAAGTTTCCTCAGTTCGCGCCCAGAACCTGCGCATGCCTAGACAGCATAAAACTGAGCATCGTTAAGACAGATCAACGACAATAATTGAAAGAAAGAGAAGATAACCCTTAAACAACCTGTCATAGAAGTTAATACCCAATTATCCTCAATTTTGACCAACAAAAGTATTAAATAGATTTACCTATTATGACTCCGTCAAAAACGACAGCAACAGACTACCGCACCCCCCGTATAAAAAGTGACCCATTTTTTAAAAAATACATCAATGAGCAAGATACCACAAGCTCATGACACATAAATAATGCGCCAATGAAAGAATCAACCTAATTGCAGGTTGAATCGACGCACACATAGAGCATCCGGAGAGAATCAAATCATCTCACGAAATAATAGAAAATATATTCGGGAAGGTACCATCAAAGAAACCTTAGTTGCTGGCGATACTAACAAAAATTACATAACTATCAAACAATTATGCAATACTATAATCATAGCAATGATAAATGACAATCTATCTCAAGAAGTCATATCAATATACAAATTACAATGTTATACCATTAATATATGTAATGGATGGACATGACCAAATTTGTTAAATTCCTTACACATGATCTAACAATAGAAGTATATTATATACAAATAAGTGCTGCGATCTCTCGAACAAATGTAAGGTATGGCATCATCATGGTTCTCACAAGCGCTCCGTACTTGATACTAGTTTGCACTGAGAACAATATAAATGACACAATTAGTAACATGCTATAATGCACTATAGTCATTACAAAATTATTTAAGTATCATATGTGGCCATTTTAACATTTTCCCTTTTCTTATTTTTTTTTTTTACCTTTATTTTATGTTAACCTTCCACATTACATCAAAGATAGTAATAGAGAAAGAAACAATCAGTTTACTAATCTAAGGTGAAATAAATGTGTTAATGAATATTATGAACAGACATGAGTCTGGAAATGTATCATGAAATCTAGGACACAAGACTTAAGTGGAATCATGTGGGCATCTAGACAGTATGTCCGCCATCACATTATCCGAACCACGGATAGCCCGCACCGTGAAATGAAAAGGTTGAAGAGCAATAGCATATCGAGTAGATCTCGAGCTCTTCAAATCCTTGTTCTGCATAGCTGTAAGAGCTTTTTGGTCGGTTTCCATAATGAAATGCGCGCCTAGAAGGAATCTTTGTAGCTTAAGAATGGCCCAGACCATAGCTAATAATTCACGGTCTAAAACCGAATAGTTCCTTTCTGCCGCATTCAATTTCCTAGAGATATACATCACCGGATGCAGAGTTCCTGAATACTACTGCATAAGTGCCGCCCCGATTCCAGTGGAAGAGACATCACTACGAAGGACAAAAGCCTTATCAATCGATGGTAGTCGTAAGATAGGAGGAGATGAGAACAAATTCTTAATCTGATCCAATGAAGATTGGCATTCTTGGGACCATCGCACCATATTAGGAGAACCTTTTTTCAATAAAGTTGAAAGAGGTGCCATAATGGAGGACAGATTCTTAATGAATCTTCCGTAGAATTGTATTAATCCCAAGAGACTACGCACTTGCTTTTTTGTTTTAGGAACGGAGATATTTAATATCTTAGAAATGTTTTGGTCCTCTGTCTTCAATAGACCATGACCAACACGATGACCTAGGAAAGAAATTTCACTAAACCCAACAAAGGCTTTAGATGGTTTTGCAGTCAAATTATGCTCGCGTAGAGTAGACAGTAACTCATTTAAACCCAAATAGTGTTCTTCCCAAGTATCGCTGAAAAGACAGATGTCGTCTAAGTATGCGATGACATCTGTACGATATGAGAGAATTCGGCGCATCATGCGTACGAAAGTAGCTGGGGCGTTCATCAGCCCGAAAGGCATACAATTCCATTGATACAAACCCCTAGGTGTTGAGAAAGCAGTGAAAGGTTTGGCGCGTTTAGTTAACGGAACTTGCCAATAGCCTTTCGACAAGTCAAGTTTAGTAAAGAATCGCGATTTAGAAAGTCTAGTAAGTAGATCTTCCAATAAAGGCATAGGTTCAGCATCGAACTTTGTAACTTGGTTCAATTTGCGATAATCGACGCAAAGACATATGTTATTGTCTTTCTTTCGAACAATAACCATGGACGAAGAGTATGCTGAAGTGGATGGTTCAATTATTTTCAATTGTATCATTTCATCCAATTCTTTCTCGACTTGCGCTTGGAAATGAATAGGGATAGGATATGGTCTTACTCTGATCGGATTATGATCAGTAAGTATAATGTCATGTTTGATAATATGTGTGTGTCCAGGAATGTCGGTAAGGACATCCTGAAATGATTGTAGCAAGGAAGATACTTGACGCTGTTCCTCAAAAGACAAATTAGAAGAAACCGAAACGTTTCTCCATGATTCTGTAGAATTGAGTGGAATCATAGGAAGAGGTAGATTAACATCTGAAAACGTAGTTTCCTCCTCCTGTATAACCGACAAGGATGAGATATGACCATGTTGGACTGGAGAATCGTCCGTCGCCTGGAAAATAGGCTGCAAATAGTCTGGTCGTTCAATAAATTCCGTAAGCATATTTATATGGAAGGTTTTATGCCTTCCATCAATATCGACAACATAGTCGACATCGGAAATTTTTGAGACTATTCTATATGGACCTTTCCATGCAATGAGAAGTCTGTTCTCCCTCGAAGGAAGTAAGACAAACGCTTTGTCTCCAGGACAAAGTTGACGTAGGCGTCTCTTCTTATTAGCGAATTGCCTCGCCTTTTCTTTGGCAAATTCGGAGGATGAAGTCGCTAACTTGCATGCTTCGATAATCTTATGCCTGAGAGCAATGACATACTCATATGAAGATTGAGAGTCATTGTCAATATTATTGGCAGTTATCAAATCGTGTAGTAAGGACATAAGACCGCGCGGTTGCGCGCCAAAAACTAGTTGAAAGGGAGAAAACCCTGTATGCTCGTTGGGGACCTCTCTATAGGCAAAGAGAGCCGCGGGTAAAACCCTGTCCCAATCCGAGGATGATCCTCAGTAATCTTGCCAAGTAAGTTCTTAAGTGTTCTATTAAGACGTTCAACTAACCCATTAGACATTGGGTGATAAATACTACTGAGAGACCTTTTAATATCTAGGATAGACATCACCTTCGACATAGTGTCTGATATCAATTGAGTTCCATGGTCTGACAATATTTCTCTGGGAAAACCCAAACGAGAAAATATTAGCCAAAGAGCGTCTGCGATATCGGCAGTAGATATGCTCTTTAGAGGTATAGCCTCTGGCCAACGTGTGCACATGTCGACGCATGTTAGGATGAATTGATGTCCTCTGGCTGACTTAATCTTAAAAGGGCCAATAATATCTATTGCCATCTTCTGGAATGGTCGAATGGGAATGTCTGCAGCCTGGATAGGTGCAGCATGTCGTGGACCTCTAGATTTGACTTCTTGACAAATCTTACAAGATCGGCAATAAATTCGTATGTCTTTGTTTACGAATGACCAAAAGAAACCGCTAGAACTCTCGACTTAGTGCGAGAAAAACCCATGTGTCCAGCACACTGAGAATCGTGTGCATGTTGAACAATTAAGGCTCTCATACTTTTGGGCACAAGAATTTGAGAGTGCATAGATTTGTCTGAGTGTTGTACCATACGTACTAGTATACCATTCTTCATAGTGATATACGATTTGTGAATTGTATTTTGATTCGGATCACCGTTTTTAGCGAGAAGAAAGTATTTATTTAGAGAAGAGTCTTCTTCTTGTAGTTTCACAAACGAGTCGTGTGAAATCACCAAGTGATCATCTTGGCTACCAACTTCATTACTATCATTAGATGAAGTTGAAGGAATAAGAGCTTGTGTTCTTGTTACAACCACATTGGCTGTTTGGATATTATGTTCTTCCCAAGCAGCAATTTGCTGCGGGGTACATTCCTTAACCCCGTGAATACGACCGATTATAAGATCCGCAATAGGATTAGGAAGAAGACACGCGTGGACATCTCCTGTAAAGAAGGGAGTATCCATGTGGATGATAGCAGTAGGATATACCTCCAAAGTTCCACCAAATGTCACACACTTAACCACCTTTCCCGTGGCACAGCAAGGATCTATGATAGATTGCCTAACCCCAATAGTAGTACATCCAGAATCAAAAAGTACTGAGACTGGATTATTATTCACTAGACCTTTATGTAAGATAAGAGATCCTTTCCCGTCATGCGCAACTGTAGCAGGAAGAGCAAATTAGGGTAGATACTGTAGATGTCTCGAACAATGTTGAGCATTGGGGCACTTAGCTGCTCTCCCAAAATCGAAAGCAGAGCCAGTGATAGTATTAGAGTTTCTACTATCGTTCACTTGACTACAGGCTTCCTAAGACTCACGTTGTGCAGCGTTTGCCTGACGATAAGATTTTCTTTTGTTATGTCTAGGTCTGCCGCGATTATTATTTCCCCTGTAATTATCATTATATTGCCCAACATAACCGTTATTCTGGTTTGCATCACAGTTTCCATAACCATCATCGTAATATTCTTGACGGCGAGGATAATTATCTCGAGAAGAAAAACTCGGATAGTTTCTATTGTGATAACCTTTGCGAAAGTGTCTATAATTGTTAGACCCAACATTACGAGGACTATCAGCTCGTCTCCAATTCTTTGAAGAAAACCCACTGTGTGATGGATTGCTTTGATATTGAGTGTAATTCTGATTACTCTTCTTATTAAAGCTTTGTTTAGCGCCTTGAAATTTACGATTGTAATTAGAGCCATATGGTGCTACCGAAGCAACTGGCAACCCTTCTTTCACTTTAGAATTGCTAACTGTAGCATGGGGATGCGCAGTTACGTACTGGCAACAATATTCCTCCATGTCTTTTATGTTTTTAGGTTTACGCTCATGAAGAAAAGCAAGGAAAGATTCGTTGACCGATGACATAACTTTGTCTCGAAGTAATAAGTCCATTAGGCCTTCATATGTTTTTTCAGTCAGAGACAACTCAATCCATCGTGTGAATGTACGGCGTATCTTTATAATAAAGTCAGAGAAATCCACTCCATTTTCTGGCAACATTGTCTTAAGACGAAGACGATAATCTTCTTCTTTTAGTTGATATCTTTTAAGTAATGCTGCTCTGACAACATCATAGTTGGTCCTGTCATGTTCCTCTATTGTCATAAGAGTAGTTACTGGTTCACCTGAAAAAATTCCATCAGTTGTTCGACATATTTTTCCTTTTTTATTTTATGCGTATCACATAAAAATTGGAATCTATCAAGATAATCCGTTATGTCGTCCTTTAAAGGATTGAAATGAGGTAATTTGATCTTATTAGACTTCTCCTTTGTCGTATCCGAAGTTGCTTGATGAGCACCCGCATTCATCAATTTCAATTTCTCTAACTCCAAAGCTGTGAGTCTTTCATCATGTTCCATTTTTGATTTTCTCTCTTCAGCCTCAGCTTGAAATTTTCTCTCCTCAGCAGCAGCTTGAAATTTTCTCTCCTCAGCAGCAGCTTGAAGTTTTTTTCTCTTCAGCAGCAGCTTGAAATTTTCTCTCCTCAGCAGTAGCTTGAAGTTTTTTCTCCTCAGCAGCAGCTTGAGCTTGAAGTTTTTTCTCCTCAGCAGCAGCTTGAGCTTGAAGTTTTTTCTCCTCAGCAGCAGCTTGAAGTTTTTTCTCTTCAGCAGCAGCTTGACATTTTCTTTCATCTGCCTGCATCTGTAATCTTAAATTCTCAGATTCTCTGTCTAATCTTTTATTTTCCTCTTTTTGTCTCTTTTCTTCATACTTCAATGCTTTGTCAAATTGAGCAGTTGCGAATTCTTCTAACTTCTCACCTGTCTTTCCAAGGGCTTTCCCTTGTTCAATAAAGTAGTTTAGTGTAGACATTCTGTCTAACTATGTGAGATCAGACCTGAAAAATTAAATAAATTACCTTATCCCACTTTAATGGGAGACAAGTCTGTAATACTAGACTTGTATACTCACTTCACTTTATTTCACTCTCTTTGAGAGACAAGTCTTAGTCAAATACCTTGTATAGTTACCTTGTTTCTCTATAATATTATCATTATAAATAACCTTTATATGAAAAGTGTATGATATTAGTAATAATAGTCCATGATCAAGTATATCTATAGACTGTATGACAACAATGTATTACAATAATAAATACAAAGACAAGAATACAAAACAACAACCGAAAACGTTCGCAGAAGTCAAATAAACAATACAGCGAAACTAAAAAAAATTGTTACAAAATGTGTAATGATGACCGCGAAAATAAACAAACAAATGGCATCACTGTTATAAACACAAAGATGTATAGAAATAAATGATAGACAGAAGAGGCAGACAAATTCAAACAAATCAAATCAAAACTAAAGAACAGAAATAATTTTACAAAAACAACGAAAAGGCACACCTCGGCACAACTAAACGTAAATAGCAACAAATATTGCTAACAAATTTCTCTGTGGAAAATTTGTATAGTCCCTACAGAAAACGCTCTCAGATAGAACCTCTTTCACGTGGTATATTCTAAAAGGAGTCACCTTCCCAACCAATCCCGCAGAAATACACACTAAATAAACATGTAAACAAAAACATGTATACAAAAAACATGCATAGCATATGTAAATAAACAATACAGTATGTGTATAGAGGAAGGCTCAGCTTTACACAAAATAAAGGCACAGTTTACACACTAAACAAGCCACTTATCTTTAAGCACAATCCTCAATAGCCGCAAAGATGCAGTATAATGCGGTACTACTGTCAACAACAATGGTAGACGATCCACCGTTGAAGGTCACCGTAACTTCATAACAGGCAGTGGTCTCCAAAGTGTAGCTACAAAAATCATACTCGACACCAGTTGAGACTAAAAGATCCAACGTCGATATGTTTGTAGAATGTAGTGTAAACAACCAGCGGTACTGTTTACGATCTTAGGTTGACAGGTAACGATGTGACTTGATAGCTCAGAATGTAGTGTAAACACCCAGCGGTACTGTTTACAATCTTAGGTTGACAGGTAACGATGTGACTTGATAGCCCAGATATATTGCCATCATTTGTAGAACTCCAGAAATGTATAACAATGTCACTTCAATTCCGTAGCAGTTGTGATCCATGTAACAGTAACACAAAAATGCCAACGCCAGTGTTTATGTGAGTCAGCCCAGTTGTTGACCTATTTACCACTGTCTTGAAAATGTAGAAAATCCACAAATCTGGTCCACCATAAATGTAACGTACTGTTTATGCGTGATGTGAAAGCTGGCAGAGTGAACGTGTCGTTTATCACCTGGACTGTGTAATGTTGCGGTGTTGATGTAGGTCACCAGAAATGTAACGGCCAGAAATGTAACGGCCACCAGCGTGAGGTGCTGCCAGGGGTAAAATGATTACTCATACAAAACAGCGTACATGTTATAGATGTGTGGTACTGGTATTATGATGTGCTGAGTGTGGGTGTAGACGAGAACGCGAATGCTTGAAGCTCTTAGTTAAGTCAATAATGCACCCATACACTCGCATGCAGTAGTCAATGATGAATTGAAGACTGCTGGCACGTTTCAAACATTTATTTACGAAACTGACAGTAGCATCAACAGGTCAGTCAAATCGACAAGATCAAGGACTTCACATAATAATGAATGACTGTTAAATGTCTGGTAATCAAAAGCTTGCATCATACATAAACTAGGACATACCCAAACATCATCTGTCCTAATGTTACAGTTTATAATATAGCTTCCGTACCATTGACTCAGCGCGTCAGGTACTTAATTAGCTCTGTTGTCCAGCAAATGAGCTCCTAAATTGCGTAGCAATAATACACAAGGCTGTTATTCAACTGGCATAGCCCGCCAGATATATTTCCTCTTGCTGAAAAATATTGGCCGTAATACAGGGCCTCAATATGTAGACAGCTGTGTATCATTTGTTAGCAGGCACGATCAAACCATGCTAAACATATATATACCGCCAACCTGCGGCGTCCACAATAATTTGTCATCATCATTAGGCTTCTGTTCAATTGAAAACACATAGTCTCATTTGGCTAGAACAAGAAGCAAAGAAGGAATTCTGTCTCTAAAGATCTGTGAGCTTCACTCGCAGATAGGTAACTTCAAATGTTCTGCAACCAAAGGCATATTAATAAGAATGTCATTTACCTTTTACAGAATCTTCCGGATACACACTTAAAAAATGTCGTCACTCTTGACGAACAAAGAATCACTGGGGAAAACATTGACATTTCAGTCATATCGAAAACTTTCCAATCCCCATGATGATATAGAGAAAATCACAACGGACATCATGTCCGACAGCCCAAAACACAACCTCCCTGACGGAAGTTTCCTCAGTTCGCGCCCAGAACCTGCGCATGCCTAGACAGCATAAAAACTAAGCATCGTTAAGACAGATCAACGACAATAATTGAAAGAAAGAGAAGATAACCCTTAAACAACCTGTCATAGAAGTTAATACCCAATTATCCTCAACTTTGACCAACAAAAGTATTAAATAGATTTACCTATTATGACTCCGTCAAAAACGACAGCAGCAACGACATTGAAAGGATGGCACTGACAAGAAATGTTTGGCATGAACTGATTAACGACTTATAACTAGGACATGTGTTTGTCCTACCATTTCAATCTCTCTATCTCTTTTACCCTGGGGATTTCAGAAAATGGACTTCCTTGTAATTCTGTCAACAGGTTTCCTCGATGTATGTCCTATCCATTGCCAACATCTTCTTCTCATCTCGCCATTAAAATCAGCAGATTGTGTGGGTTTCCATGAATTTACGAGTGAAAAGAATAATTTCATATTTTAATCTGTTCCACAGGTTATCAAGGCAGAAGTTCCTCACCCAGGCTCCGGTCATCTTGAATGGAAAGGGCAGTACGAGTATGTTATTCTAGATCGACACGTGAACTGCCGTGTTCAGTGCACTTTGACCCCTGATAAGTGCGGACCCAAGAAAGAATTCAAGGAACGTCAGTGTGAATGCAAATGCCGCTTGTACGAGAGATGCCAACCTCCACGAGTGTGGGACCCTGAGGAGTGCGAGTGCAAATGTGCCGAGGTCCTCACCTGTTGTAAAGATGGCGAAATGTGTGGTCTGATCTTCATGAAGGATACCTGCGAGTGAGTATCAGAAATCTTGTGACATCTTAGCTGCGACTCGTCACAATTACACTAATATCGCGACGTGCATTTTTCTTTTTCTTCTCATCTTTGTTCGCTTTCAGACGTCAACTTGAATATGTTCAAAGAAAGTAATGGTTAGCTTGAAGTTATTGGTACATCTGTCGAGTTTTTTTCCAGGAACTGAACTCAGGACGATCATATGTGCTTTCTCTGTTCCTCATATGTTGGGCACCTTGGCAGCAGTCATTTTATTAGTGCCATATTTACACTCACTAGTAGTTCCAAAAAAATATATATATATATATATATATATATATATATATATATATATATATATATATATATATATATATATATATATATATATATATATATATATATATATATATATATATATATATATATATATATATACATACATACATACATACATATATACATATATATATATATATATATATATATATATATATATATATATATATATATATATATATATATATATATATATATATATATATATATATATATATATATATATATATATATATATATATATATATATATACTAGCCGCCATTAAAAACGCATCGAAATCGTGACATGTTTTCACTGTTGAAATGTTTATGCAAGTGAGCGATTTTCAAACCCCGAAAGTGTGCAAGTGATGAAGTTCATGTATTCCCACTTTATTGTCGATGTGATGTTTACTTCAAATTTTGCACGTGCAAAACAAGGTTTTTGATAAATTCTGGCTTTATTAAAAGTCGAATCACATTGAAATTTGGCACACGCATTAGTCAAGTTTCAGCGAGTAAAAAGCCATTATCTGTTTTCATCGAAAGAAAGTCTGTTAATGTTTTTGTCATGCCTCGACTGTCGTCACAAGAGCGATGGCAAGCTGTTGGTATGCTCAGCAGTGGAATGGCGACCAGAGAAGTTGCCAGACATTTCAATTGTGACCAGTCCACTATAGTGAGGCTGAACCAGCGATTTCGGGCGACAGGTACCACCAATGACCGTCCCAGGCTTGGTCAACGGTATTACACGGTATTAATGATGGCTGTGACTGAATGACAGTGAGTGCGACTTTTGTTTTTACACCTATTGTTGACAACTGCTTAGGAGCCAGTTCTGAGTTGTCTCATGTTTAATAATACAGCAAATTTGGGTTAGTAAATGGATCAGAAATGTAAAATCAGTGGTTTCATGTATTTTAAATTTAGCACAACGAGTTGTGGTTCATAAACTAATGCGATGCGTTTTTAATGGAGGCTAGTATACTATTCAAAGATAAAGAACATTATATTTTTACTTGTATTTCGTAGCAACGAGTGTTCCAGCCCGCCCGCCCTTTTTTAAAACATTAAATGGATAAGTAAATCCCATTTAAATGCACATATCTGTCTTCGTAGAAAATCATACTTTCATGACGTCAAAAATTATTTGATATTGCACTTTCAATATTCATAACCCTCCACTCCCAAAGGCCTTCAACAAACACATGCCAAGTCCTCTTGTCACGTGCCATCATCTCAAGTTCTTTCCACGTTCTCCTTATTATTTTCACCTCTGTTTCCAGCTCTCTTCTCCATGTGCTTCTTGGTCTATCTCTGCTTCTCTTGCCCTGGGGATTCCAGAACAAGGACTGCCTTGTAATGCTATCAACAGGTTTCCTCAGTGTGTGTCCTATCCATCGCCATCGTCTTCTTCTCATCTCTTGTTCCACTGGCACTTGTCTAGTTCTTGTCATCAGTTCCACGTTGGTAACCTTGTCATGCCATTTTAATCCCTCTATTCTACGCAAGCACCCATTTATGAAAGTCTGTAGCTTTTTGGTAGTTGTCTTTGTTGTTCTCCGTGTCTCACGATTCATTTATTTCCCTGCAGTTCCCTAGGCAATATAGGACTTCAGCACTTTCTACATATCCTTCCTGTACCATCACTCTCAAAGTATTTCTTTGTCTTCTTTGTCCCTTGCACTTCTGACTACAGTTCTCTTCTCCATATATCTTTCTTTCTTTTCTTACCTTTCTTACCCTGGATATACCAGAATATGGACTGCCTTGTAATGCTATCAACAGTGTATATCATATCTAGTACCAACGTCTTTTACTCACCTCTTGTTCCACAGGCATTTGAATGATTCTTGTCATCATTTCTGAACTAGCGATCTGGTCATACCATTTCAATCCGTCTATTTGGTGCAAGAGTTCATTTATGAAAGTCTAAAATTTCGTCTTTGTTATTTTTACTGCTCTCCATGTTTCAGAGCTACACAATAGGACTGTCTCAATATCTGAAATTAATTTATTAACGTCCTATTCTTTTTAGCTCCTCAAAGAGTAAGGAACCAGCATTGCAGTTGGCCTCAAATGCAAGAAATCTGTGCCAATGCATTTTATGTGCTCTTGCAGGAGTGGTTTCTGTAGTCAATTGTTCTGCGTGATGAGGCTGCTAGTGGCACGCACAGCCTCTGCTTAGTTGCCTCTCTCCTGATTCCTGGTGGTGCTGTAATCCAATTCTTCGGCATTTTCTCAGCGATCCCTGGGAACTGTACAGAGTGCTTCATACATTCGTTCATTTTCTCAGCGATCCCTGGGAACTGTACAGAGTGCTTCATACATTCGTTCATTTTCTCAGCGATCCCTGGGAACTGTACAGAGTGCTTCATACATTCGTTCATTTTCTCAGCGATCCCTGGGAACTGTACAGAGTGCTTCATACATTCGTTCATTTTCTCAGCGATCCCTGGAAACTGTACAGAGTGCTTCATACATTCGTTCATTTTCTCAGCGATCCCTGGGAACTGTACAGAGTGGTTCATACATTCGCTCATTTTCTCAGCGATCCCTGGAAACTGTACAGAGTGCTTCATACATTCGTTCATTTTCCCCTTCGCTTCTTTTGGAGCATGGAGCTGCCACAACAGCAGGTCCCCCTGTAGAAACCTGCACTAAACATTCATATGCTCTTACAGTAGTGGTTTTTTGTAGCAATTTGTTTTACATGATGAGGTTTATGGAGGCATCTTTTTTTTCCTGTGACACTTTTTTTCCTGTGACACTTTAATTTCCTGTGACGCTTTTTTTTCCTGTGATACTTTTTTTTTCCCTGTGTCGCCTTTTTTTCTGTGACACTTTTTTTCTGTGACACTTTTTTCTGTGACACTTTTTCATGTGACACTTTATTTTCCTGTGACACTTTTTCCCCTGTGACACTTTTTTTTTCTGTTTTTCCTGTGACATTTTTTCCTGTGACTTTTTCTCCTGAATTCCTGAACCCGTACATGAATGCAAAGAAAACAGAAATATTTCACGTGAAAATATCTAATGACCTTCATGCTTCTTATTGCATTTCAGGTGTGGTATTGACGTGAATGTGGAGTACATCCTTAGCAGACCTAACATTACGCAAGGGGAGATTGACGCATACTTCGCATTGCTAAATAGCAGCATGGCCAGTACCACATTGCTGACATCATCATCACAACCACTGCCATCATCATCATCACCACTACCATCATCATCATCAGCACTCCTATCATCATCACCACCATTGCCACCATCATCATCATCATCACCACCATCATCACCACCACCATTATCATCACCACTGCCATCATCATCATCACCACTGCCATCATCATCATCAGTGACTACAGAAACAACAGCAACAACCGTGGACAGTGCTATGACAACAGAATCTGACCCTTGCCCTACAGTGAACTGCCCGCGGGGTTTTTCAAAACAACTGAATTCAGCAGGCAACTGCACTTGTCGTCGCAGTGTCAACAACTCTCGTTCAAGATCTAGAAGCACATTTCTGCCGTAAACAGTGTGCTGACGTTAAAGTGGATATCTGCTTTGGTGTAGTGATTTATACTTGAACTCTAACAGATAACACTCAGTGAGGTTAAAAGTGATGTCTGCTTTAGTGAGGTCATTGACACGTAATCTCTGACAGATAACACTCAGTGTGCTATGATGTAAATGCTGATATCTGCTTTAGTTGGGTATTTTAAACTTAAATACTTAATGGGATATGATGTTAGAGCTGATATCTGCTTTAGTATGGTTATTTATGATTCAACTATGACAGATTACACTTACTTGTGGGCTGAAGTTACAGCTGGTATCTGCTTTAGTATGGTTATTTAAGATTAAACTCTGACAGATAACACTCACATGTGGGCTGTTGTTAAAGCTGATATCTGCTTCAGTATGGTCATTTATGATTCAACTATGAGAGATAACACTCACATGTGGGCTGATGTTAAAGCTGATATCTGCTTCAGTATGGTAATTTATGATTCAACTCTGACAGATAACACTCACTTGTGGGCGGATGTTAAAGCTGGTATCTGCTTTAGTATGGTCATTTATGAGAGAACTCTGACAGACAACACTCGCTTGTGGGCTGAAACTACAGCTGATATCTGCTTTAGTGGGGTGTTTTAAACTTAAATACTTAATGGGGTATGATGTTACAGCTGCTATCTGCTTTAGTATAGTCATTTATGATTGAACCCTGACAGATAACATTCATTTGTGGGCTCATGTTTAAGTGGATATCTGCTTTATTTAAGGTTATTTATGCTTTAAATTTGACTGATGACACTCATGTCTGTTTAAATGAAGATAAAGTGCAATGGCAGGTCAGTAAAACCAAATACAATTAAAAGAACAATAGATTACAAACAACACTGTATATTGTCCTGAAGTGTCATGTTGTCCAGTATTCACATTGTGTTAGTTATTATGTTGTAAAACAAAGGTGTGCTTAATACGAACATAAAGTGCAAGCATAAAATATCTGTAAAAGTGTTTCTCAATGGGGGGTCTTATGCTCCAAACGTTCTGTAGCAGCAAATAATACCGAAGAATGTTGGTCATTGTTATATGACATCACGTGTAAAAATGTGACTGTGTACTTTCTTCTCTATATACGTATTTCAGTTAGGATATATGTCACGACAGGGTTAGATGTTATTGAAATTCTTTAGTATTCTCTACACAAAATTGTGTCAGGTGATACCAGGATAGTGCCAAATAAGAGTCTGGTCTTATAAGAAATACCCTCTTCTCTGAAAAGAGTAAGGGTGTATAGACATCAAAGGTAGGATCAAACTGTATAAGTTCCTAGAGAAGATGGTAATGTATTACTCTAAGTCCCTACGTGTTCCCTCTCCAGATCCTCCTCTGTTAATTGTATTATTATTATTAATAACTCTGCTAGATGTAATAACTTAATTATCTACCAACAGAAACTGTAACTTAACTTAAAGAATTTAAGTATGTCTGCTGGTAAATATTTACAATTTATTTTTACACGTTTTCTTTTCTTGTGAAAATCTTTCACTGAATTCAAAAGTTGATTACAAAATTAAATAAATAAAAACACTTGCAAATTGTTAAAATTATTTACAGTCTTTTATCTTTGTATGAACGTTCTCCTTTCTAGGCTGAAATCACTGTAGGTGTAGACTGTCTGTACTTTATGATTTATTTTATCTTCTTCACAGTTATTGGAATTAAGTAACCACTGACTAGGACGTTTGCCTATCGAAAATGCACTGTTTATTCATCATAGTCTATCTAGTTGTAGTGATGCTGTGATAAACTATACAGTAGCCTTGGGTGGCTACTTAGCTTGAGGTCTTGATTTGGTAGTCTGTTCCACCTTGGGTCTGGCAAGAAGACTGTCTCGTCCAGGCTTTTGGATCTGGGTGACCAGCCCTGTATCATTAAAGGGCACTCGCACCTCTGAATCCTATAATGGAGTCTGGCTCCTAAAGGTGGCAGGTAATTGCAGGATGTAACCTGAAAAATTTATTTAATTTCATCACTGTATTGCCTATCTCTATCTCCCTATCACAGAAGTAGGAGATGAGAGATAGTTTTCAGACAACAGAGTGCAGGTAGACCATGCTCAGGTCACATCAAGTCAGCATTAATACAATTTAGTTCACTGTGAATACAATTTTCCTTCAAATCCTTAGTTAGAGCTATTTGTCCATGATTCGCCTCCATAAAGTTATTAGGTTTTGTGGAAAAATACCAAGTGATATCTTAATCAATGCAGAAAAACAATTCCTTTCATCCTCCCTCATGTTCCTGGTATGTGATCCATTCCATCAAGAAATAATTCTTTAAATACTTTTCTAAAACTATAGACACAACCTTGCTACCATTCTCAATCGATTTGAATATTTTCACAAGCTTGGCTTTTGCCTCCAGAAAATTACACAGTAATTCAAACACGTTCTACACACTTTCTAACACACACTGTAATTAATCCCTAAAATTATATATATATATATATATATATATATATATATATATATATATATATATATATATATATATATATATATATATATATATATATATATATATATATATATATTTATACATTCTTTCTTACCCTCAGGCACACACAGTCGAGCTGTTAATGGTTGTAATGGTATGCTCTCAGATACATAAGGCAAAGGCACTACTAATTAACACTTGTGTTACCGCTCACCGTGATTTTTTTTTTTAATGACTGGCCCCATTTCGTTAGCATACACGTTATTTATAGTGTGAGGTCGGGCGTCCGAGGGGTTTCCCTGCTCGCTAATATTTTATCCGAAATTTTTTTGTAAAATCTGCCTAGTTGCGCAAATCAGGAAAACTATGATTTTATTTATCTACGTCATTCCTGGAGCAATTTTCTTCATCTAAAGCTTTAAATACGCTCTATATTATTCTACACCTTCCTAGCTACTAATCTGTTACTTTCCTAAATGCATTTATTTCTATGCGTACTTTAATCAGCCAAATTATGGACTAACCTGAGGCCTCGATGCATTCAACCAAAGATTTCTCCCGTCCTATATTACTGATCGTGAAAGTCTCTGCACAGACGTGCAGAGCAAGATTCCCATTGTAGAATTAGAGACCTTTTCCAGGTGGTACTTCTTTCCTACTTATGTAATTAAATGGCATCCTTCACTCAGTTGCACGGATTAGTCCTAGCCATTTTGTCTGTTCACTACTTTTGTAAACACGGCAGAACGGTACTTTCCGATTGGTCAGTGTATCAAACAGTTATCATAAAGTATGGCGCGCGGTTTCGTCAGAGTATACAGAAGGACGTGTTGTAAAAACAGACCATCTCATGACAATAGCCTCCCCATTCAAAAGCGTAAATTATCTATTGAAGCTTCCTGTCTGGATTCACAATCACGGCATTCTCCCAATATGGGGTTCACTCTGCCTTCCTACTCTCCTGGTTTCCTTCAGGTGGGTGCCTACTTAAGAAATCTGCCCCAACATTCTGAGATCCAAAGATAACTCACCGCCTGTTGTGTAAATAAAAAGCACAGATACTGCTGTCTGTCTAATTGCTGATTATCACTAACATTCACCTTTTTCACTTCTCTGAGTCTGTCCAATAACATGTCCAGAGATGATAGATGTTCCTCAAAAGTTCCGTTGTTATGAGGATGTCACCCATATAATTGGTGATTGCTGGGTTTCGTAAGGGATCCAGTAATTTCCTCATCATCCTGGATAAAACACTCGGAGTATTCCTCAACACAAAAGGCAACCTATGGAACTCATAGTGCCCTTCCGAAGTGCTAAAAGCAAGCAATGGTCTAATCTCAGGCTAGACGGGAATCTGGTAATACCCTTTACTTAGATTCGCTAGTGACTCTGTTATATCCTTTAATTTCCTGTAATCCAGGCAGAGTCTATGTTCACCAGAGGGGTTCCTCAGCTAACCCACACTGGCGATATAATATGATTCATATGGGGAAATGAATTTTCTTGCACGAAGAAATCAATTCTCCCTTTAGCATTTGCTATATAATATAATCTCAGTCCTTGTCCGTGTCAATACTTCCAATGGACCGTGTATATGGGCCGGCCAACTACCACTGTTGCCGGAGCCCTTTCTAATGCTAATGTAAATAGCCGTATAGTGGAGTTGGCTTTGCATCAGTCAATTGGGTCACACAAACCAATCGTCCACTACCTATTTTCTTGGGGATTCCCCGTGGTTTCGTTATCAAAGGTGGCCTACTAACCACATTTCTATTTATAGCCAGTTCCTGGTATTCCGAACAGATTGGTGTTGGGATAGGATAGGTCGTGTCCCCTCTCAGTACAACACGGAGAGTTGCCATGGTAACTGGTTTATTGGAAGACTTTGTGTGAGAAGCGGTTATCCTATCCACTATGTCTACCTTTTTATGTTTTTTTTCAGGCCTATGTCCGCCCCAACGCGTTCCTAGGTCCTGTTGATTTTCCCAACGTGTGGGATTCACCTTGCTACATTGAGCGCAAGCAGTCACATACTGAGCTGTGTCTTTAGCAATGCCTGGCCAATAATAATTCACAGATGATCCTTTGACAGATGGTACCGATTTTTATATGTCCACCGTCTGCTACAACATGTGCTAATTCCATAACTTTGTCCCTATAACTCAATGGCAGTACTAACTGTCCATGCCCCTTTTGTCCTGCTCCAGCTTTCCTTTAAAGCACTCCGTCATTCAAATAAAACTGTCCTTTCTTGGGGGAAAGGGGGGGGGGGGGGGGGGTGGCTGTTTGGCAATTTACCAAAGCAAGGTTTTAAGGTGCTATCTTTAGCTTGGGCCTTTTTCATCTTTTTCGGATGAATATTTAGTGGAGTTCCCTCCTCCTTCTTAGGGCTTGATCTGGTCTGGAGCGTTGCCATGATCTCAGGTTTTATTGGGGTACCCAACAAGACATATCTCCTTCCTATCACCAGCGGGCAACTAGGATCATCACACACTGCTGCACTAATCACTCCTTCCACGTAGCGAGTTGACATTGATCCTTGCTATGGGAAGTGTCATGGTGGCGGTTCTTTTAATGATCCTTGTATCTCCAATTTTTCTGTGGTATATTGATCAGGGTTCACCAAGGCGGCACTCACGACTGAGTCAAATTCCAATCCTGAATCATAAAGGCACATAATCTTAGTGTCGTTACATGTTACTTCTTCACATGTGGGGGGATAATGGAGATCTATCTGACTGTCTGTCAGTTCCTTCCTTCCCTTGTCCACTGTTATAAGGCATGCAGCGTGATATGGAGGGACTTTCTTACCACATTCCAGAGTATTGTGGTTGTTCATTTTGCAAATTTTGCACCACTTATCTCCCTGTCTGTAGGGTTTCTTATCTTGTACCTGAGGTTTCCTGTCTCTATGTTCATATTTAGGTTTGTCATAACCTTGGTTATGTCTGTGTTGTTGGTCCCTATTGTCATACTCATTCTGGTTTGGGGGTGGCCTACTATTTTCTCCTTGTTTCCTCTTAATTCCTGCTATTTCTTTCTGAGCTGCTTGATATCTCTCAGCAACTGTTAAAATCTCCCCCAACCTCTCTGCACCTTGTTCCATAAGAAATTTTCTCATTTCTGGAGGTATAGACTCTCTCACTTGTTCCATCATGACCATTTCTTTTAAGTCTTGACATTTTCCCAGAGCAGTCCACTTCTCCAAGTAGGTTTCTAATCTGGCAGAGAATTGGTGGTAGGTTTCTCCAGAAGGTAGCTTAGCATTTCTGAATTTCTTCCTATAAAATTCTGAGTTCTTTTCATATCGAACCAGCAATGCCTGCTTCAAGATTTCATAATCTTCCTGGTCCTCTTTTCCAAGTTTTGCATAAACTTCATAAGAAACTCCTCTCAGCCCTTGTGATAACTTAAGGCTCCATTTCTCTTAGCCATAGTTAGTGGCTAACCTCTCATACCTACTTAGATATGACTCAATTTCATCCTCTTTCTCCACAAATTGATCCAAGTGAAAGTTCATGGCTCCATTTAAGGAACCTTGACTTGCACTAGTGTCAGAGGTAGTTGGACTACTTCCATTACCTGTAACATTTCCTTAAAGTTCAAGCTCTTTTAATCTCAATTCATGTTCCCTTTGCAACCTCTTTTCCTCAGCCTCCCTTTCAGCAACCTGTCTTCTTTCCTCAGCTTCTAATTTTTTAGCCTCCCTATCAGCTTCTATTTGTAATCTCTTAGCTTCAGCTTCTATTTGTAATTTCTTAGCTTCAGCTTCTATTTGTAATTTCTTAGCTTCAGCTTCAGCTTCTAGTTGAAGTTTCTTAGCCTCCCTATCAGCTTCTAGTTGAAGTTTCCTTTCTGTTTCCAACTTCTTATCTTCTCTTTCTATAAACGTGTTACATTCCGTCGTGACATTGAATAAGAGCCTCCCCACTTAACACAAACTCCGTTGCCGACTGCACTGTAGCAGATCGAAACTTTGCCAAGTCTGCCATACTCACACAATATTAAGTTGCAGACACTCAAACACTCTCTAAATTAGACCAATCTAAAATTAATACAAACACAAGGCTAATTAATTAAAAGACTACTGTCAGTGTATCCAGTCACCACAATTTTGGTTTGTACTCAATGGTACTACAAAGTGTTTTATTTAATTTTAGTTTTCCTACAATTTATATTATTTATTAAAATGCTTCCCTACTCCTAACTCATATGATGTAATAAGTGATACTATAGACCTGAATGTACCAAAGACAAGACCCCAGGGTGGTAAATGAATCCCAGGACTGAGCCCCCAGTGTCACGAGAGGGTTAGATGTTATTGAAATTCTTTAATATCCTGGACACAAAATTGTATCAGGTGATACCAGGATAGTGCCAGATAAGAGTCTGGTCTTATACGAAATACCCTCTTCTCTGAAAAGAGTAACGGTGTATATAAATCAAAGGTAGGATCAAAGGAAGGATCAAACTGTATAAGTTCCTAGAGAAGATGGTAATGTATTACTCTAAGTCCCTACGTGTTCCCTCTCCAGATCCTCCTTTGTTAATTGTATTATTATTATTATTAATAACTCTGCTAGGGGTAATAACTTAATTATCTACCAACAGAAACTGTAACTTAACTTAAAGAATTTAAGTAGGTCTGCTGGTAAATATTTACAATTTATTTTTACACGTTTTCTTTTCTCGTGAAAATCTTTCACTGAATTCAAAAGTTGATTACAAAATTAAATAATTAAAAACACTTGCAAATTGTTAAAATTATTTACAATCTTTTATATTTGTACGAATGTTCTCCTTTCTAGGCTGAAATCACTGTAGGTGTAGACTGTCTGTACTTTATGATTTATTTTATCTTCTTCACAGTTATTGGAATTAAGTAACCACTGACTAGGACGTTTGCCTAGCGAAAATGCACTGTTTATTCATCATAGTCTATCTAGTTTGTAGTGATGCTGTGATAAACTATACAGTAGCCTTGGGTGGCTACTTAGCTTGAGGTCTTGATTTGGTAGTCTGTTCCACCTTGGGTCTGGCAAGAAGACTGTCTCGTCCAGGCTTTTGGATCTGGGTGACCAGCCCTGTATCATTAAAGGACACTCGCACCTCTGAAACCTATAGTGGAGTCTGGCTCCTAAAGGTGGCACGCAATTGCAGGATGTAACCTGAAAATATATTTAATTTCACCACTGTATTGCCTATATCTCCCTATCACAGAAGTAGGAGATGAGAGATAGTTTTCAGACAACAGAGTGCAGGTAGACGCACAGGTCACATCAAGTCAGCATTAATACAATTCAGTTCACTGTGAATACAATTTTCCTTCAAATCCTTAGTTAGAGCTATTTGTCCATGATTCGCCTCCATAAAGCTATTAGGTTCTGTGGGAAAATACCAAGTGATATCTTAATCAATGCAGTAAAACAATTCCTTTCATCCTCCCTCGTGTTCCTGGTATGTGATCCACTCCATCAAGAAATAATTCTTTAAATACTTTTCTAAAACTATAGACACAACCTTGCTACCATTCTCAATCGATTTGAATATTTTCACAAGCTTGGCTTTTGTCTCCAGAAAATTACACAGTAGTTCAAATACGTTCTACACACTTTCTAACACACACTGTAATTAATCCCTAAAATTATATATATATATATATATATATATATATATATATATATATATATATATATATATATATATATATATACATTCTTTCTTACCCTCAGGCACACACAGTCGAGCTGTTAATGGTTGTAATGGTTTGCTCTCAGATACATAAGGCAAAGGCATTAACACTTGTGTTACCGCTCACCGTGATTTTTTTTTAAATGACTGGCCGCATTTCGTTAGCATACATGTTATTTATAGTGTGAGGTCGGGCGTCTGAGGGGTTTTCCTGCTCGCTAATATTTTATCCGAAATTTTTTTGTAAAATCTGCCTAGTTGTGCAAATCAGGAAGACTATGATTTTATTTATCTACGTTATTCCTGGAGCGATTTTCTTCATCTAAACCTTTAAATACGCTCTGTATTATTCTACACCTTCCTAGCTACTAATCTGTTACTTTCCTAAATGCATTTATTTCTATGCGTACTTTAATCAGCCAAATTATGGACTAACCTGAGGCCTCGATGCATTCAACCAAAGATTTCTCCCGTCCTATATTACTGATCGTGAAAGTCTCTGCACAGACGTGCAGAGCAAGATTCCCATTGTAGAATTAGAGACCTTTTCCAGGTGGTACTTCTTTCCTACTTATGTAATTAAATGGCATCCTTCACTCAGTTGCACGGATTAGTCCTAGCCATTTTGTCTGTTCACTACTTTTGTAAACACGGCAGAACGGTACTTTCCGATTGGTCAGTGTATCAAATAGTTATCATAAAGTATGGCGCGCGGTTTCGTCAGAGTATACAGAAGGACGTGTTGTAAAAACAGACCATCTCATGACAATAGCCTCCCCATTCAAAAGCGTAAATTATCTATTGAAGCTTCCTGTCTGGATTCACAATCACGGCATTCTCCCAATATGGGGTTCACTCTGCCTTCCTACTCTCCTGGTTTCCTTCAGGTGGGTGCCTACTTAAGAAATCTGCCCCAACATTCTGAGATCCAAAGATAACTCACCGCCTGTTGTGTAAATAAAAAGCACAGATACTGCTGTCTGTCTAATTGCTGATTATCACTAACATTCACCTTTTTCACTTCTCTGAGTCTGTCCAATAACATGTCCAGAGATGATAGATGTTCCTCAAAAGTTCCGTTGTTATGAGGATGTCACCCATATAATTGGTGATTGCTGGGTTTCGTAAGGGATCCAGTAATTTCCTCATCATCCTGGATAAAACACTCGGAGTATTCCTCAACACAAAAGGCAACCTATGGAACTCATAGTGCCCTTCCGAAGTGCTAAAAGCAAGCAATGGTCTAATCTCAGGCTAGACGGGAATCTGGTAATACCCTTTACTTAGATTCGCTAGTGACTCTGTTATATCCTTTAATTTCCTGTAATCCAGGCAGAGTCTATGTTCACCAGAGGGGTTCCTCAGCTAACCCACACTGGCGATATAATATGATTCATATGGGGAAATGAATTTTCTTGCACGAAGAAATCAATTCTCCCTTTAGCATTTGCTATATAATATAATCTCAGTCCTTGTCCGTGTCAATACTTCCAATGGACCGTGTATATGGGCCGGCCAACTACCACTGTTGCCGGAGCCCTTTCTAATGCTAATGTAAATAGCCGTATAGTGGAGTTGGCTTTGCATCAGTCAATTGGGTCACACAAACCAATCGTCCACTACCTATTTTCTTGGGGATTCCCCGTGGTTTCGTTATCAAAGGTGGCCTACTAACCACATTTCTATTTATAGCCAGTTCCTGGTATTCCGAACAGATTGGTGTTGGGATAGGATAGGTCGTGTCCCCTCTCAGTACAACACGGAGAGTTGCCATGGTAACTGGTTTATTGGAAGACTTTGTGTGAGAAGCGGTTATCCTATCCACTATGTCTACCTTTTTATGTTTTTTTTCAGGCCTATGTCCGCCCCAACGCGTTCCTAGGTCCTGTTGATTTTCCCAACGTGTGGGATTCACCTTGCTACATTGAGCGCAAGCAGTCACATACTGAGCTATGTCTTTAGCAATGCCTGGCCAATAATAATTCACAGATGATCCTTTGACAGATGGTACCGATTTTTATATGTCCACCGTCTGCTACAACATGTGCTAATTCCATAACTTTGTCCCTATAACTCAATGGCAGTACTAACTGTCCATGCCCCTTTTGTCCTGCTCCAGCTTTCCTTTAAAGCACTCCGTCATTCAAATAAAACTGTCCTTTCTTGGGGGAAAGGGGGGGTATGGCTGTTTGGCAATTTACCAAAGCAAGGTTTTAAGGTGCTATCTTTAGCTTGGGCCTTTTTCATCTTTTTCGGATGAATATTTAGTGGAGTTCCCTCCTCCTTCTTAGGGCTTGATCTGGTCTGGAGCGTTGCCATGATCTCAGGTTTTATTGGGGTACCCAACAAGACATATCTCCTTCCTATCACCAGCGGGCAACTAGGATCATCACACACTGCTGCACTAATCACTCCTTCCACGTAGCGAGTTGACATTGATCCTTGCTATGGGAAGTGTCATGGTGGCGGTTCTTTTAATGATCCTTGTATCTCCAATTTTTCTGTGGTATATTGATCAGGGTTCACCAAGGCGGCACTCACGACTGAGTCAAATTCCAATCCTGAATCATAAAGGCACATAATCTTAGTGTCGTTACATGTTACTTCTTCACATGTGGGGGGATAATGGAGATCTATCTGACTGTCTGTCAGTTCCTTCCTTCCCTTGTCCACTGTTATAAGGCATGCAGCGTGATATGGAGGGACTTTCTTACCACATTCCAGAGTATTGTGGTTGTTCATTTTGCAAATTTTGCACCACTTATCTCCCTGTCTGTAGGGTTTCTTATCTTGTACCTGAGGTTTCCTGTCTCTATGTTCATATTTAGGTTTGTCATAACCTTGGTTATGTCTGTGTTGTTGGTCCCTATTGTCATACTCATTCTGGTTTGGGGGTGGCCTACTATTTTCTCCTTGTTTCCTCTTAATTCCTGCTATTTCTTTCTGAGCTGCTTGATATCTCTCAGCAACTGTTAAAATCTCCCCCAACCTCTCTGCACCTTGTTGCATAAGAAATTTTCTCATTTCTGGAGGTATAGACTCTCTCACTTGTTCCATCATGACCATTTCTTTTAAGTCTTGACATTTTCCCAGAGCAGTCCACTTCTCCAAGTAGGTTTCTAATCTGGCAGAGAATTGGTGGTAGGTTTCTCCAGAAGGTAGCTTAGCATTTCTGAATTTCTTCCTATAAAATTCTGAGTTCTTTTCATATCGAACCAGCAATGCCTGCTTCAAGATTTCATAATCTTCCTGGTCCTCTTTTCCAAGTTTTGCATAAACTTCATAAGAAACTCCTCTCAGCCCTTGTGATAACTTAAGGCTCCATTTCTCTTAGCCATAGTTAGTGGCTAACCTCTCATACCTACTTAGATATGACTCAATTTCATCCTCTTTCTCCACAAATTGATCCAAGTGAAAGTTCATGGCTCCATTTAAGGAACCTTGACTTGCACTAGTGTCAGAGGTAGTTGGACTACTTCCATTACCTGTAACATTTCCTTAAAGTTCAAGCTCTTTTAATCTCAATTCATGTTCCCTTTGCAACCTCTTTTCCTCAGCCTCCCTTTCAGCAACCTGTCTTCTTTCCTCAGCTTCTAATTTTTTAGCCTCCCTATCAGCTTCTATTTGTAATCTCTTAGCTTCAGCTTCTATTTGTAATTTCTTAGCTTCAGCTTCTATTTGTAATTTCTTAGCTTCAGCTTCAGCTTCTAGTTGAAGTTTCTTAGCCTCCCTATCAGCTTCTAGTTGAAGTTTCCTTTCTGTTTCCAACTTCTTATCTTCCTTTCTATAAACGTGTTACATTCCGTCGTGACATTGAATAAGAGCCTCCCCACTTAACACAAACTCCGTTGCCGACTGCACTGTAGCAGATCGAAACTTTGCCAAGTCTGCCATACTCACACAATATTAAGTTGCAGACACTCAAACACTCTCTAAATTAGACCAATCTAAAATTAATACAAACACAAGGCTAATTAATTAAAAGACTACTGTCAGTGTATCCAGTCACCACAATTTTGGTTTGTACTCAATGGTACTACAAAGTGTTTTATTTAATTTTAGTTTTCCTACAATT
Organism: Oreohelix idahoensis; assembly: GCA_024509875.1. Lineage (NCBI taxonomy): Eukaryota > Metazoa > Mollusca > Gastropoda > Stylommatophora > Oreohelicidae > Oreohelix > Oreohelix idahoensis. The sequence continues at coordinate 550,282 of JAMPIV010000846.1, read as the reverse complement.
TATATTATTTATTAAAATGCTTCCCTACTCCTAACTCATATGATGTAATAAGTGATACTATAGACCTGAATGTACCAAAGACAAGACCCCAGGGTGGTAAATGAATCCCAGGACTGAGCCCCCAGTGTCACGAGAGGGTTAGATGTTATTGAAATTCTTTAATATCCTGGACACAAAATTGTATCAGGTGATACCAGGATAGTGCCAGATAAGAGTCTGGTCTTATACGAAATACCCTCTTCTCTGAAAAGAGTAACGGTGTATATAAATCAAAGGTAGGATCAAAGGAAGGATCAAACTGTATAAGTTCCTAGAGAAGATGGTAATGTATTACTCTAAGTCCCTACGTGTTCCCTCTATCAGATCCTCCTTTGTTAATTGTATTATTATTATTATTAATAACTCTGCTAGGGGTAATAACTTAATTATCTACCAACAGAAACTGTAACTTAACTTAAAGAATTTAAGTAGGTCTGCTGGTAAATATTTACAATTTATTTTTACACGTTTTCTTTTCTCGTGAAAATCTTTCACTGAATTCAAAAGTTGATTACAAAATTAAATAATTAAAAACACTTGCAAATTGTTAAAATTATTTACAATCTTTTATATTTGTACGAATGTTCTCCTTTCTAGGCTGAAATCACTGTAGGTGTAGACTGTCTGTACTTTATGATTTATTTTATCTTCTTCACAGTTATTGGAATTAAGTAACCACTGACTAGGACGTTTGCCTAGCGAAAATGCACTGTTTATTCATCATAGTCTATCTAGTTTGTAGTGATGCTGTGATAAACTATACAGTAGCCTTGGGTGGCTACTTAGCTTGAGGTCTTGATTTGGTAGTCTGTTCCACCTTGGGTCTGGCAAGAAGACTGTCTCGTCCAGGCTTTTGGATCTGGGTGACCAGCCCTGTATCATTAAAGGACACTCGCACCTCTGAAACCTATAGTGGAGTCTGGCTCCTAAAGGTGGCACGCAATTGCAGGATGTAACCTGAAAATATATTTAATTTCACCACTGTATTGCCTATATCTCCCTATCACAGAAGTAGGAGATGAGAGATAGTTTTCAGACAACAGAGTGCAGGTAGACGCACAGGTCACATCAAGTCAGCATTAATACAATTCAGTTCACTGTGAATACAATTTTCCTTCAAATCCTTAGTTAGAGCTATTTGTCCATGATTCGCCTCCATAAAGCTATTAGGTTCTGTGGGAAAATACCAAGTGATATCTTAATCAATGCAGTAAAACAATTCCTTTCATCCTCCCTCGTGTTCCTGGTATGTGATCCACTCCATCAAGAAATAATTCTTTAAATACTTTTCTAAAACTATAGACACAACCTTGCTACCATTCTCAATCGATTTGAATATTTTCACAAGCTTGGCTTTTGTCTCCAGAAAATTACACAGTAGTTCAAATACGTTCTACACACTTTCTAACACACACTGTAATTAATCCCTAAAATTATATATATATATATATATATATATATATATATATATATATATATATATATATATATATATATATATATATATATATATATATATATACATTCTTTCTTACCCTCAGGCACACACAGTCGAGCTGTTAATGGTTGTAATGGTTTGCTCTCAGATACATAAGGCAAAGGCATTAACACTTGTGTTACCGCTCACCGTGATTTTTTTTTAAATGACTGGCCGCATTTCGTTAGCATACATGTTATTTATAGTGTGAGGTCGGGCGTCTGAGGGGTTTTCCTGCTCGCTAATATTTTATCCGAAATTTTTTTGTAAAATCTGCCTAGTTGTGCAAATCAGGAAGACTATGATTTTATTTATCTACGTTATTCCTGGAGCGATTTTCTTCATCTAAACCTTTAAATACGCTCTGTATTATTCTACACCTTCCTAGCTACTAATCTGTTACTTTCCTAAATGCATTTATTTCTATGCGTACTTTAAACAGCCAAATTATGGACTAACCTAAGGCCTCGATGCATTCAACCAAAGATTTCTCCCGTCCTGTACTACTGATCGTGAAAGTCTCTGCACAGACGTTGTAGAATTAGAGACCTCCTCCAGGTGGTACTTCTTTCCTACTTATGTAATTAAATGGCATCCTTCACTCGGTTGCACAGTTTAGTCCTAGCCATTTTGTCTGTTCACTGCTTTTGTAAACACGGCAGAACGGTACTTTCCGATTGGTCAGTGTATCAAGCAGTTATCATAAAGTATGGCGCGCGGTTTCGTCAGAGTATACAGAAGGACGTGTTGTGAAAACAGACCAACTCACGACAATATATTCTGTTGACCCTATAGAGATGAAGATTTGTGGAAAGTAAATGCACAAACAATGCCATAAATAGTATAAGAACTTTAATAAAAAGAGCTATGGTGTAACAACAGATCTGTACTTGTGCGTTATGGACTACACCAAGGCATCTGACGAAGTGAAAAGTGAAGAAATTATCAAAATGTTAGAAAGCAGAAACATTGATGGTAAAGACCCGAGAATAACAAAGAACAGGCACTGGCAACATACAGCAGCCATAATAACTGTTATGGATACGTAAGTGGTGTAGGAAGACAATGTTAATATTACGGCTGATGAAGGCAATCAGCTTGTGGTCGGGCTTACGGATGGCCGACAGGTGTGTAAATATGTATAGCTGTAAGTGCGAATGTCGTAAGAAGGTTCTGGCATACCTATACACACTTCGATCACACACCACTGTAACATAAGATCAGGAAATGTAGGAACTAGTATAACGTTCTATACAGTTTATTAACGCCACAGTCACGTAGACATCATGGAAACACAGTTCACAGCATAAACATGACGCATCAGATAAGTAAGTCCATGAAAACTTAGTTACAGGTAACAAAATCCAAAGTACATAGGCTGCCGAACATAGCAGCTCACGTTTCATAAAGGTTTACATCAATATCTTTATAAATGATGATGAAGGTGGCCGGTATAATCCATGGCCTCTAGAATCTCAAACGTATCAAAAAAAACTCCCACTGGTCGCTTACACAGCGGCACACTATATCTTCTTATAACAGGGGGAAAATCCATCATAGGAAACATGAATCAAAATAACGGCCGATACAATCCATGGCCGCTATAACAAATCCATCATAATTCTTACATTATATATATAATGCCGGCGTACTCCCTGGCATTTGGGTAATATCTCTTGGAAAACCATCCATAAATTCCTGGGAGAAAGAACATTCCCAACAATAATCTCTTTATCTTTACTTCAAAAAAATATCCTCTTCAATTATCAAATTCCCTTCATCAAAAACACACAAATACGCTGGAACACACTAGCGAGATGGAACGACCATCCCGAAGCACTGCCAGCAAACAACTTCCCCCCCCCCCCCCCCCCGAGATTTTCGTATCTCAGTCCAACTCAGTAAAATTACACATTGCGCGGACCAACCGCGTGAGACTACAGTTCAGCTTAACCGTCTCTTCCCCAAACTAACACTAAGAACATTCGAGCACTTTCTTTTTATTATTTTTCTTTAAAAAGACTGACACAGACTCAGCTTGAGCTATGTTCAAAAATTACAGAGCACAAAGCCCCCAACTAAAAAATCATCTCATCACTAAAAGCGTGCTAACTAGCGTGTGTACAAAAATCCGACCTATACATACAAATCTGTAACACTTAACTCCCAAATACAAAAATATGACTTAACAGACTACACCAACCCCCGGGGAAAAAATGATATGATCATTTTTTTGTGTGGAAAAGTACATCAAACAAAAAATATGAGGTCGATGAAATTCTAATATCTACACACAAGAATTACACTATGTTAAGTCATATCACTAAATCCCCAAAAAAAAATATGGAAGTAAGTGTAAGGTGAGAAAATAAAGTATCCAAAGATAATCAAATTCAAACAAAGATGAAGTATATCAAGTATAGACTAAGTATGAAATAATAAGTGGAAAGTGAAAAGAAAAGATGAAGTAAATAGAAGAATGACCAGTAATGAAAGAAAGCAATGAAATGAGAATAGGAAAAGAAAGCAATGATACAACATGGTAACCATTAAATTAAACAATGCATTGTATAAATAAACACTATTTTGCCAAAACAACATATACTAGGAAAAACAATGCATATCTAAACCAAAGAACAAATAGCTAGCTAACATCTAAAAATAGTATAATTTGCAAGATAACCAAGTTAATAAACTTATGCAGTACAAATGATGAACTTATTATAGACATCAAAATTAATAATACCGCTATACATAGTAATCCATGACGCACAATCAAGCGCTGGGTAAAGAAAAAAAAACATCACAATGTCAGAAAAAACACCTTTCCAATGTACAATACCGAAATGTATCGTAATAATAATTTAAGTTTAAATCGTATTATCACTATAATTGTAACACGTTCAACGTTTATCTAAAACACAGTCATATAAGAATAACATGGTAATGACATGGTGCATGAGAAGGAAATAATACAATGTCTTAAATTAAACATACACTATAAATTTCAACAGCTCCAGTGATCTTGAAAACTTTTGTGAGCATGAGGATACATAATCATCTAGTGTGGTGTCAAAATTCTGACTGTCTTCACTGGAACCGCAAAACCGGTGCAAGGCGACATATAGAACAGGTTGAAAGTAACAGCTTAATCACGTAACATAGCAACTCTGATTCTCATGGAAAAGCCGTTGATGTGGGGAAAAAAAGAATGATAATTTCTATTTTAATAACAGTAGGATTTTATGACAGGCAACAGTTAACTTTAAATTTAACTTACCGGGGGTGGCTGTGTAAACTTCCGACCCCTGTACGATGTTAATCAAACCTTCCTCCGTTACACAAGAAAGGGTAACAGAGAAAGTAACACAGACTAAACTAGAATCCTCAATTAAATAGGGTCATAAAAGTGTTCTACCAGTGTGCGATAATGTATAAGTGATACCGAAATCTAAAAGGAAATCTAGAAGATGGTAGTTAAGCAGAATCCTGTGGGCATCGAGACAATATGTCTGCCATCACATTATTCGAACCTCGAATAGCTCGTATAGAAAAGTGGAAAGGTTGTAGCGAAATGGCATAACGAGTGGATCTTGAGCTCTTCAAGTCCTTATTCTGTATAGCCGGGAGAGCTTTTTGGTCAGTCTCTACTATAAAATGCGCGCCAAGAAGGAACCTCTGAAGCTTCAGAATCGCCCAGACCATTGCTAACAACTCCCGGTCTAGGACAGAATAGTTCCATTCTGCCGCAGTCAACTTCCTAGAGACATACATCACTGGATGCAAAGTTTCAGAATACTCTTGCATCAATGCGGCCCCGATCCCTGTCGATGAGGCGTCGCTGTGAAGAATAAAAGGCTTATCTGCATTGGGTAGTCGTAAGATAGGAGTAGATGAAAATAACAGCTTAATTTTCTCTAAAGAGGTCTGGCACTCTGGGGACCAGTGTACTATGTTAGGTGACCCCTTCTTCAATAAACTAGAAAGAGGTGCAGTAATCAATGATAAGTGTGGAATAAATTTTCCATAAAATTGAATTAGACCTAGGAGACTACGAACCTGTTTTTTGTCTTAGGAGTAGTGATGTTGAAGATCTTCGAAGTATTATGGTCCTCAGTCTGCAAGAGACCGTGACCAACACGGTGGCCCAAAAAAGAGATGTTACTGAACCCAACATGGGCTTTAGACGGTTTAGCCGTCAAATTGTGAGACCGTAGTGTAGACAACAGTTCAGAAAGACCTTTAAAGTGATCATCCCAAGAATTACTAAAAAGGCAAATATCGTCTAGGTACGCAATAACATCCGGACGATGAGAAAGAATTCGACGCATCATGCGTACAAAAGTAGCTGGGGCGTTGACGAGACCGAAAGGCATGAAGTTCCATTGGATCAAACCCCGAGGTGTAGAAAAGGCAGTAAGAGGTTTGGCGCCTTCAGTAAGTGGAACTTGCCAATATCCTTTAGACAAGTCAAGTTTAGTAAAGAAGACTGAATTAGCAAGTTTGATGAGCAGATCTTCCAACAAAGGCATTGGTTCTGCATCAAATTTAGACACTTGATTTAATTTGCGATAGTCGACACAAAGACGTATGTTATTGTCTTTCTTCCTGGCAATAACTATCGAAGAAGAGTATGCAGAAGTAGATGGTTCAATTATCTTTAAACTTAGCATTTCATCTAATTCTTTTTCAACTTGAGTTTTAAACTGTAATGGAATTGGGTAAGGTCTAACTCTAATGCTATTTCCTCTATTGTTGAGTATAATGTCATGAGAAATGACCGATGTTCGACCAGGAATGTCTGTAAGGACGTCCTGAAAAGTCTGCAATAAAGAAGAGACTTGCTGCTGTCTTTCTGTGGGTAACTCAGAAGAAATAGTCACATTTTCCCATGATTCTGTTGAATGTAAAGGGATAACAGGAAGAGGGAGATTTACATCGGAGAAAGTAGCCTCTTCCTCCTGAATAACAGACAAAGATGCACAGTGATTATGACGGACCGGAGGGTCGTCTGTCGCCTGAAAAACAGACTCTAGATAGTCTGGACGGGCATGAAATTCCTTCAACATATTAATGTGGTAGGATTTATGTTTCCCGTCAATATCGACAACATAGTCGACGTCAGAAATTATTGAGACAATAGTATAAGGGCCTTTCCAGGCAATAAGAAGTCGGTTGTCCTTACGAGGAAGTAACACAAATGCTTCGTCACCAGGATAGAGTTGTCGTAGACACCTGTATCTATTTGCAAAGAGCCTTGCTTTCTCTTTGGCAGACTCAGATGCTGAGGTAGCTAACCTACATGCATCAATAATTTTTTTTCTGAGAGCAATGACATATTCGTAAGAAGATTGAGTGTCATCGTTGATATCATCAGCAGTTAATAGGTCGTGAAGCAACGACATGGGACCGCGAGGTTGCGCATCAAAAACGAGCTCGAATGGTGAAAACCCCGTATGCTTATTTCGCACTTCCCGATATGCGAAAAGTGCAGCTGGTAAAACCCTGTCCCAATCCTGAGGATAGTCCTCAGTTATCTTCTCAATTACATTATTAAGCGTTCTATTCTGACGTTCAACTAACCCGTGTGACATAGGGTGAAACACACTGCTTAGAGACCTGTCAATGTGGAGCATGGCCATTACCTGAGACATAGAGTCTGACACAAATTGTGTGCCATGATCAGATAAGATTTGTTTGGGAAAACCCAGACGCGAGAATATTAGCCAAAGAGCATTTGCAACATCAGCAGAAGAAATGTTCTTAAGAGGTATAGCCTCTGGCCAACGCGTACACATGTCAATACATGTAAGGATGTATTGGTGTCCCCTGGCAGACTTGATTCTAAAAGTACCAATAATGTCAATTGCCATTTTCTGAAAAGGACGAATCGGAACGTCTGCAGCTTGGATAGGTGCTGCATGGCGTGGACCTCGTGACTTAACCTCCTGACATATCTTACAGGAGCGACAATAAATAGTTATATCTCTTTTTACGCCCGGCCAAAAGAAGGAAGAAAGAACCCTAGATTTAGTTCGGGAAAATCCCATATGTCCTGCACACTGAGAGTCGTGGGCATGTTGTAAGATACGAGCTCTCATGTCAGTAGGTACTAGAATTTGCGAGCGTATGGATGGAGTAGAACCCCGTACCATTCGAACTAGCACTCCATTCTTAATTAAGAACCAATATTTAAGGTTTGTGTCATAGTTTGCATTATCTTGTTAAACTAGCAGAAAATTTTTTTGCAATGATGTATCATTTTGCTGACGTTTGATAAAAGACTCCCGTGAAATTACAGAGTGAGCATCCTGATTATGTACTTCCCTAATTTCAGCAGGTGGGGGTGTGCAAATGATTTTGAGCTTGTGCTCTAGTTGTGACTGCATAAGCAGCCTGAATGTTTTGCTCCTCTGTTGAGGAGTACAATCCTTAATCCCATGTATACGTCCGACGATAAGGTCTGCAATAGGATTCGGGAGCATGCATGCATGGACATGTCCCATAAAAAAGGGAGTGGCTATGTGGACGATAGCAGTCGGGAAAGTTTCAAATGTCACATATTTTACTACATCACCAGTGGCACAGGAAGGATGTATCAGAGACTGCTTAATCCCAACAGTTGTGCATCCAGAATCAAAGAGAACTGAGACTGGATTATTATTTACATGTCCCTTATGTAGAGTAAGAGACCCTCTTCCGTCATGCGCAGCTAAGGCAGGAAGAGTGGGTAGAGGATGACCGCAACTCAAGGTAGTTATAGCTGTAGGCTGGAACAAAGTTGTGCACTCAGGGCACTGAGATGCTCTCTCGAAATCGAAAGCAACGCAAGCCGTAGCATTAGAAACACTATTATCATTATTACCTTGATTACCAATAGCCTGGGGCTCCTGTTGAGCAGAGTTAGCATGGTGATGCGATCTATCATTTGGAGATCTACCGTCATATCGAGATCTATCACCACTATTATTTCTATTGGGACCATTGCTATTTCCTCTATTAGGACCATTGTTCTGATTTGAACCCCAGTTAGTATTGTTGCGATTACTATTCCCCTTTGATCAAAATACCTATTAGATGGATTTTGTTGTCTCCGCGAAAAATTATTGTAAGGTTGATAATCTTTAGTGTAGTTACCTCTTCCAAAATTTCCATAATTGTTGGAACCAAAATGCTGAGGTCCGTTAAATTATCTCCAGTTTCTTGGAGAAGGAGAATTACTACGTGATGGACCCCCTTGGTACTGTCCAAAATCACGATTATCTCTCCTACCAAAATTGCGATCAGCACTTTGAGATCTACGGCGCAAATTAGGACCATATGGTATTGCCGAAGCCACGGGTAAACCCTCTCTGACTTAAGAGTGGCTAAGTCACATTTGGGTGTGCCGTGACGTATTGGCAACAGTATTGTTCCATATCTTTCAAGTTCGTGGGCTTTCGCTCATGTAGAAAGAAAAGAAAAGAAGTGTTAACTGATGACATGACTTTGTCGCGAAGCAATAAGTCCATAAGGGCTTCATATGTGTGTTCAGTTTTTGAAAGTTCAATCCAACGTGAAAACGTAAGACGTATATTTGCTATAAACTCTGAAAAATCTTCACCAGTCTCCGGTAATAGAGTCTTAAAGCGCAGACGATAACCGTCTTCATTAAGCTGATATTTCTTTAACAAGGCAGCCCTGGCAGTATCATAGTTACTCTTGTCGGGCCCCTCCAACCTACTTACAACATTCATTGCTTCACCCGTAAGTAGTTCCATAAGTCATGCACAATATTCCGACTTATCTACTTATCTAAAATACGATATCGTCAGAGGTAGGTTTAAAAGAAGGCAATCTGAGCTTATAAGAATTAGCATTTGTCTTATGAGAAGTTGTTTGATTATCCGTAACACTATTCACTACCTTCATTCTCTCCAGCTCCATAGATAACACCTTTTGCTCATGGAGTCTAACGTTTTCTTCAGCTTGCAACTGAAGTTTCCTTTCTTCCATTTGCAGTTTTTTCTCTTCCATTTCCATCTGTTTTTGAATTTTTCTTTCTTCAGCCTCTAATTTCTGTTTCTCAGCCTCCATTTTCTGTTTTTCAGTTTCCATCTGAAATTTGCTCTCTTCTGCCTGCATCTGCAATCTCCTATCTTCAGCTTCCATTTTCTGTTTTTCAATTTCCAGTTGAAGTTTTCTCTCTTCGAACTTCTGAGCTTTGTCATATTCGACACGTGCGAATTCTTTTACTTCCTCAGTAGTCATACCAAGGGATTTCCCTTGTTTAATGAAATAATCTAAACTAGACATTATGTAAAATTTTATAAGATATGTCTCTTATATAAGTATACTGGAGAAACTCACTTTATCCAAACTCAGTGGGTGGCAAGTCCTTGCTTAAGAACTTGTATAATTACCTTTCCAACTATTAATAATGTTATTAATTACTTACAAAATAATGCAATGACACTGCGAAAAGAGTGACAAGACAAGTGACAATACAAGGTATAAACATAAACGATAGCCAGATTGAGACGGACGTTTACAAACAAAATACATCATGAAAATAAGATACGTATAAATAATTAACACGATAACAACAGAGAAAGAACTTGACGATACAGCTAAACAATTATTTGTCACAGACAACCAAACGCAGTGGACTCAAAAATCCTACAGCTAACAAAAGCTGGAATTCCACTGAGGGAAGTCTGCAAAAGTGTCCCTACAGAACGCTTATGTAGGCCCTGGGTGAACTGGGATGTATCCTAACGTAAGTCACCACCCAACCAAACCCGCATAAACATGGAACATATAACATAGAATACGACATAGAGTAAATAGACTAAGCTCTGAGGAAGGCTCGATTACATAGAGCAGTGGTACAGTTTACAAACGAAACAACCACTTATCTTCAAAAGGAAAAACTCCCGGCCTCCGCAACAACAACAAAGATGGACATCAGGTATCACACTAAAGCAGAACGTTGATGGCCACAGGATCTCCTAGCTTCTCAGGTCCTTGACACTGGATGACGTCTACTTGAAACTTGCACAGGAAACATGAACTGGAAACACCTGACTTGACCAAGTTGCGCATCAAAAATCAGCACCGTGAACACTGTAAATCCTGCTGAACTTGACATGACAAAGATCTTCTGTTAGTGGATGTTCTTGAGAATGCTGTTGAACTTGTTAGGTAATATTCTTCTGTGGAATTCTCCATCTGTAGTTGGTACAGCACCCCATGAAACTGGCTCACCATAATAACTGTTATGGATACGTAAGTGGTGTAGGAAGACAATGTTAATATTACGGCTGATTAAGGCAATCAGCTTGTGGTCGGGCTTACGAATGGCCGACAGGTGTGTAAATATGTATAGCTGTAAGTGCGAATGTCGTAAGAAGGTTCTGGCATACCTATACACACTTCGATCACACACCACTGTAACATAAGATCAGGAAATGTAGGAACTAGTATAACGTTCTATACAGTTTATTAACGCCACAGTCACGTAGACATCATGGAAACACAGTTCACAGCATAAACATGACGCATCAGATAAGTAAGTCCATGAAAACTTAGTTACAGGTAACAAAATCCAAAGTACATAGGCTGCCGAACATAGCAGCTCACGTTTCATAAAGGTTTACATCAATATCTTTATAAATGATGATGATGGTGGCCGGTATAATCCATGGCCTCTAGAATCTCAAACGTATCAAAATAACTCCCACTGGTCGCTTATACAGCGGCACACTATATCTTCTAATAACAGAGAAAAAATCCATCATAGGAAACTTACTTACTTAGTCGTTCCCCTTCTACCGTGAGGTGTAGAGGTTTGGAAGAGAGAGCGCCAGACTATCCTATCGGCTGTCTTCCTCCTGGCCTGGTTCCATTCTAGTCCTCGATCCTTCAAAGATTGTCTAATGTTGTCCTCCCAGCGGACTCTGGGTCGTCTTCGGGGTCTGGATCCTTGGCTCTTTGTTTCCCATGCTTGTCGTGGTATCCGATCTTCTCCCATTCTGCAGACATGGCCAAACCATCTTAATTGGGACTGTTCTACTTGGGTCTGCAGGGGGTAGGATTTAAGGCCTTGACGTATCGTCTGGTTGCGTACCATGTCTCTTCTTTTTACTTCAACCACCTTCCTCAGATACCTCATTTCTGAGGTTTGGATCTGGCTTTTATGGGTTGTAGTCATTGCCCATGACTCGCATCTGTATGTCAAGACTGGGACATAGGTGGAGCGGTATACAGCCATCTTCGTTTTCTTACCAACCTCTCTCTTGCTGAGGAATCCTCGATTTATGGCCTGAAAAAGTCTCCCTGCTGCTGCTTTTCGAGTGGCCAACTCTTCTGTGATGCCTCCCTTTCGGTCTATAATAGCTCCGAGGTATTTAAAGTGGTCGACCTGCTCCAGGACCTGTTCTCCCAACTTAATCTGATGTTTTCTTTCTTCTCGTGATATCACCATGGATTTTGTTTTAGAGCTGCTTATGACCATCCCTCTCTTCTCCAGCTCTTCCTTCCAGACTTGCAGGTTGGATTGGAGATGTGCCTCTGATTTAGCAATCAGGGCAACATCATCAGCAAATGCCAGCTCCGAAATATAGACCTGTGTCATCTTCCAGTACCCCACTGAATACTTTCTTGTTCTCTCCTTACATGCCTTGATGACATCGTCCATAAGGAGTATGAAGAGGTAAGGTGATAGGATATCACCTTGTCTTACACCAGTGGTGGTCCTGAACTCTTCTGACTTATGGTTTGCTGTCCTCATATAATTTCTGCAAGACTTGTAGAAGCTCTGTATAGCATGAATCAGAGGTGCTGGAATATTCTTCCTTGCCAAACAGTCCCAAAGTTTGCTCCAGGGGACCCTGTCAAACGCCTTTTCCAGATCTATGAAACAAAGATGCATGTCACTCTTATACTCAAGGGCCTTTTCACTCAGCTGTCTGAGTGTGAAGATTAGGTCTTGAGTACTTCGGTTTGCTCGGAATCCGCACTGGACCTCATCCAATTGTGGCTCAGCTAGGCGTCGGAGTCTCTGCTCTAGGATTCTAGAGTAGATTTTACCAGGGACACTGAGAAGGGATATGCCTCTATGGTTTCCACACTGTCGATTGTCACCCTTTTTGAAAATTGGTGTTATGATGGCAATCTCCCAATCCTTTGGTATGGTCTTGTTGTACCACGCTGCCTGTAAAACCCTTAAGAGTAATAGGTCGCCTGATGCTCCCATGAACTTAACCATTTCTGGTGTTATACCATCATGCCCTGCTGCTTTGCTCATCTTGATTTTCTCCAGTGCTGCCTTCAGTTCTTCCATCTTTATGTCATCTTCACCATCATTGGTTTCCTCTTCTGTGCTAGTGTTTATCATTTATGATGCGTGACCTTGCTCACCATCAAGGAGTTCTGAGAAATATTCTTTCCATTTTCCCATTACTTACTTCGGGGCAGTAAGCAATTTGCCTTGCTTGTCCTTTATAAATTTGAGAGGGCATTGTTTTTCCTTCCTCGTGTTCTTTAGGGTCTTATAGAACAATTTCTGGTTTTCTTGTGCATCTTTTTCTAGCTTTTCTCCAAATTCTTCCCAGGACTTCTGTTTTGCTGCTAGCACTTTGTTCTTTGCTTCTGTTCTGAGTGTCACATATTCTCTATATTTTTCCATTTGTCCTGTTGTGTTTTTAGCTCCTAAGTATTGTTTCCATGCCATTTTCTTCTCTCTTATTTTCTCTTTGACTTCCTCTGTCCACCAAGGTGTCCTCTTTCTCTTGTTCCCAAGTCGGACTTCACCGCATGCTTCTGCAGCAGCTGTCTTTATGATATCCTTGAATTTAATCCCGAGGGTTTCCAAGTCATCAGGTCGTTCTTCTGTGTTGCTCACCGCTGCAGCAATAAGCCCCTGATATCTGGTCTTAATTTCTGGCTCTCTCAGCTTGTAGGTCTTAATGCTCATTTCTCCTGCTCGTTTACTTGGTTTCTTGCGTGATGTTGGACAGTTCCTAGGCTGAGCAACTCTTTCAGTTGTTCTTTTGATTGTTAGCAGGTAGTGATCACTTCCAATCTCTGGCCCCCTCCAGACTCTAGCATCTCAGACATATTTGAATGCGCTTCTCCGAACAAAGGCATAGTCGATCACTGACTTCTCATTCTTAGTTGGTTCACATCTAGTGTATGCATGTATGCGCTTATGGGGGAACTTTGTGTTTGTAATGATCAGATTTTTCTCACTGCAGAATCTAAGGAGTCGCTTTCCATTGTCATTGAGAGTATCTTCTCCATATCTTCCGATAACTCCACCCCATCTAGCATGGTCATTTCCAACTCTGGCATTAAAATCTCCGAGCATGATAACTTCATCTAGGCAGTCATCCACTGTCCTTTGAAGCAGCTCGAAGAATTCCTCCTTGACCTCTGCTGTCTCGTACTCATTTGGCCCATACACTATGACCAGGTTGACTATGGTTTCTCCTTCTTTTAGTTTAACAACCATAATGCGCTCCGAGACAAAGTTCCATCCCTTGATACTTTCTTTTTGATTTTGGGCCACAATGCAACCCACGCCCCCTTTAGCTCTTTCAGACATGGGTACACCACTGTAGAGCAGCGTGTTGCCATCGAGATCCATGACTCCTTGTCCTTTTTTCTTTGTTTCCGTTATAGCCAGGATTTCTAGTTTTGCTTTCCTCATCTCTTCCACCAGCTCCTCTTCCTTCCCATTTATACTTCTTGTGTTCCAAGTTCCATAAGTCGTAGTCCGTAGCCCGTTCCAGTTCGTCGCCTTTAGAATCAGTCCAGTTTTCTCTCTTGTGTTGCTAGTAATCGTGATTTAAAGCAAACAGGTGATTGGCCTGTTGTGCCTTTGCATGGTGGAGGGGCTGCCTCCTTACGGCCTCCATGCAGGCCGCCCTCCTCCTTTTTCATCCGGGCTTGGGACCGGCATTGGCGGAGTTATCATAGGAAACACGAATCAAAATAACGGCCGATACAATCCATGGCCTCTATAACAAATCCATCAGAATTCTTACAATATATATTTAATGCCGGCGTACTCCCTGGCATTTGGGTAATATCTCTTGGAAAACAATCCATAAATTCCTGGGAGAAAGAACATTCCAACAATAATCTCTTTATCTTTACTTCAAAAAATATCCTCTTCAATTATCAAATTCCCTTCATCAAAAACACACAAATACGCTGGAACACACTAGCGAAATGGAACGACATCCCGAAGCCCTGCCAGCAAACAACTCCCCCCTCCCCCCCCCCCCCCCCCCCCCCCCCCCCCCCCCCCCCAACTCAGTAAAATTACACATTGCGCGGACCAACCGCGTGAGACTACAGTTCAGCTTAACCGTCTCTTCCCCAAACTAACACTAGGAACATTCGAGCACTTTCTTTTTATTATTTTTCTTTAAAAAGACTGACACAGACTTAGCTTGAGCTATGTTCAAAAATTATAGAGCACAAAGCCCCCAACTAAAAAATCATCTCATCACTAAAAGCGTGCTAACTAGCGTGTGTACAAAAATCCGACCTATACATACAAATCTTTAACACTTAACTCCCAAATACAAAAATATGACTTAACAGACGTGTTGTGAAAACAGACCAACTCACGACAATATATTCTGTTGACCCTATAGAGATGAAGATTTGTGGAAAGTAAATGCACAAACAGTGCCATAAATAGTATAAGAACTTTAATAAAAAGAGCTATGGTGTAACAACAGATCTGTACTTGTGCTTTATGGACTACACCAAGGCATCTGACGAAGTGAAAAGAGAAGAAATTATCAAAATGTTAGAAAGCAGAAACATTGATGGTAAAGACCCGAGAATAACAAAGAACAGGCACTGGCAACAAACAGCAGCCATAATAACTGGTAAACCATTTAGCAAGGTTTCGGCAGATAAAACATTGTGTAAGGGAGGTGTTTGTGCTGTCATCAATGTTCGACCGTACGTATGATACGTATTGTATTTTTGAGGATAAAATACGTATTATTTACGTACGGTAAAACTTCCGTACGTTGAAATTACGTTGCATCACTGCGTCAAATGTTTCAAAACCAGAAAATGTATCTCCAATTGAAATATGTTGTGCTGTCCTACAGAATGTAGACAGCTAAAACTAAAAGCAATTTAATTTACTTATTTTTATTCTAAAATCGACAGAAGCGACAAGACCTTTCGTTACAAAAATGGGCATATAAACTTATCTGCTGTGGCCATCGACAAATTATGCGCCAATGACGTAATTTCACGCTATACCTATGGAAAGCGTCCAACGTCAAACTTGCGCATATTAATTTAACGTATAATAACGTATTATACGCGTATTTTTTTAATTCTATTTATTTATTTTTTGGCCATAAAATACGTGTAATACGCGTATTTTATTCTCAGACGGTCGAACATTGGCTGTCATCTGATCTGTTCTGTCTACACTGTAAAATATAAAGAGATCCATATCGGTTATGCCAGGAATAACACTTGATAGACACGATATAAACAACTTGAAATACGCCAGTGATGCAATCTTAACTAGTGAAAATAGTTATAGGAAATATATGATACAATGGTGTTAGAAAGTTAAAATAAAGGCCTTAACCTAATAACAAACAGACTGGAGAAGATGCATCTCAGAGTTAAAGAGTGAAATAGCCCATACAAAAGCAGTGGGACAGGCAATGATATCACAGTAAGGATATAAATGGCAGGAGGGCCTTTCAATGCATTGGGAAATATATGGAAATCAAAATGAATCCATTCCAAAACAAAAATACGAATCTTCAATTCAAATGTCAAATCAGTCTTATTGCATTGCTGTAAAACATGGAGAAAAAAACAACAACCAAGAAATCACAAACTTTCATAAATGCGGGCTTACATAAAATAGACGGATTGAAATTATATGTCAAGATCACAAATGTGGAACAGACGACAAGAACCAGACAAGTGCCAGTGGAACAAGAGATGAGAAGAATATGCTGGCGATGTACAGGACACACACTGAGAAAAACTTGTTGATGGCAATATCAGGCAGTCCTTGTTCTGGAAACATCAGGGTCAGAAAGGCAGAGGTAGACCGAAACACACATGGTGAAGAGAACTGGGGAAAGAAATGAAGATGGTGAGGAAGTCCTGAAACTCATAACACGTGAAAGGCAGGACTTGGCAATGTTTGTTGGCCTATGCTACTTTGGGGACATAACGGGTAATGAATGAGTGAATCGTAAGTTGTGGAGCAACAGGAACGTCTACATCATCTTGGTCAGCATCTGGAGAAGAATATTCTGATGTGATGTTATTCCGTGCAAAGAGTTAAGGAAATTGTCTTAATTTCTGGAAGGGTTCTTGCTTTCCTGTTAATTTGAGAAACGTTAATGTACAAAATAGTCTGTCAGAATTAACAGCTGTGTCACAATACCTGATTATGAGTGAAATAATGTAAGGGCGAAAAAAAGCTCTCACGGCAAGCAGTTGAGAGGAGAAAACGTCGTAAGGAACACCAGGAAGATAAGCATCTGAGGGTTGTCATCTCAGGGGTGCATTCCCCATAGTCAGTTATGACTGAGGGGGCTATTATTATTATTAATGTAAGAAACAGTAGTTATCGTCTCCTAAATACATGTTAATTATAGGAAAATCTAGACTGATCATTACAACAGGAGGCAATCTGATCATCAGAAGTTGTCTCCCCCTCGCTATTAAGATGATATCATCACCATCTTCATTTTCCTTTGCATTCCTTATGGAGCACGGAGCCACCACTGTTGCTAGTCCCTTGCACGGAGCCACCACTGTTGCTAGTCCCTTGCACGGAGCCACCACTGTTGCTAGTCCCTTACATGGAGCCACCACTGTTGCTAGTCCCTTGCACGGAGCCACCACTGTTGTTAGTCCCTTGCACGGAGCCACCACTGTTGCTAGTCCCTTACACGGAGCCACCACTGTTGCTAGTCCCTTACACAGAGCCACCACTGTTGCTAGTCCCTTACACGGAGCCACCACTTGCTAGTCCCTTGCACGGAGCCACCACTGTTGTTAGTCCCTTGCACGGAGCCACCACTGTTGCTAGTCCCTTACACGGAGCCACCACTGTTGCTAGTCCCTTACACGGAGCCACCACTGTTGCTAGTCCCTTGCACGGAGCCATCACTGTTGCTATTCCCTTACACAGAGCCACCACTGTTGCTAGCCCCTTACACGGAGCCACCACTGTTGCTAGTCCCTTGCACGGAGCCACCACTGTTGCTAGTCCCCTACACGGAGCCACCACTGTTGCTAGTCCCTTACACGGAGCCACCACTGTTGCTAGTCCCTTACACGGAGCCACCACTGTTGCTAGTCCCTTGCACGGAGCCACCACTGTTGCTAGTCCCTTGCACGGAGCCACCACTGTTGCTAGTCCCTTGCACGGAGCCACCACTGTTGCTAGTCCCTTGCACGGAGCCACCACTGTTGCTAGTCCCTTGCACGGAGCCACCACTGTTGCTAGTCCCTTACACGGAGCCACCACTGTTGCTAGTCCCATACAGAAGCCTGCACAAAGCATTCACATACTATTGCAGCAGCAGTTTATGTGGCAATTTGTTTTACATGGTGAGGTTCTTATCCCCGTGCACAACCGCATAATATGTGCATTGTACAACGTGCCTGAGGGTGATCAGGATGCCTTTCCTCTGATTAACAAACAGAAGACAAAAATATAGATCCCATACTAAAGTGGATATCTGCTTTGGTTTGGTCATATTAAACTTGAACTCTAACAGATAACATTCAGTGATGTTAAAACTGATGTCTGCTTTAGTGAGGTCTTTGACACTTAAACTCTGACAGATAACACTCAGTCTGGTATAATGTTGAAGCCGGATATTTGCTTTAGTGGGGCAATTTACACTTTGACAGATTACACTCAGTGGGGCTGATGTTAAAGCTGGTGTCTGTTTTAGTGAGGTAATTTACACTTAAACTCTGACAGATAATACTGCGTGTGGTATGATGTTAAAGCTGAAAACGGCTTTAGTGAGGTCATTGACACTTAAACTCTGACAGATAACACTCAGTCTGGTATTGTGTTAAAGCTGATGTCTACTTTAGTGGGGTCATTGACACTTAAACTCCGACAGATAACACTGAATCGGGTGTTATGTTGAAGCTGATATTTACTTTAGCGGGGTAATTGACACTTAAATTCTGACAGAGAACACTCAGAATGATATGATGTTAATGCTGGATATCTGCTTTAATTGGGGGGGGGGGGGGGGCGGGGGTCAATGACACTTAAACTCTGACAGATAAAACTCAATCTGGTATTGTGTTAAAGCTGATATCTACTTTAGTGGGGTCATTGACACTTAACTCTTTGACTCCGCAATTATTTTCCACCCTGTGCCGTAATTTTAATTCATCTTCTTCTTCTTCCGTCCTTAGCCACCGACCGTCAAAGCAGTCAGTGGCCATTACGCCTAGTGGCGTCTTAGGGCAACAGCAGATAGGTTTTCTTTGCCATTGTTTCCCATGACGCCTATTGGCGTCTTTAGGGCAACGGCAAATCAATCCATCTGCTGTTGTTTCCGTAATCGAAGTGACTGGCAAACGGGTGATCAGCCCGTTGGTGATTTTAATTCATAATAGACTAAAAACAACGCTTAGAGAGTTGTTTTGGCACGGGTGTGAAATCTGACCAACGCTCTGAGCGTTGTTCCGGAGTCAAAGAGTTAAACTCATCAAGGACGATTGAGCCTCTCAACAATCAAACCTGGTCCCACTATTTTCCAGTATAAACTCTTTTGATTCACTTGTTTTTTTCTTGTATTGTATTCTCCTTAATTGAGGTCACTCTCATAAATTATCCGAATGGTCAACACATTTAATGACTTTCAGGTACAGCTGTTCAAAATGGCACTAACCACACAAAAATGTTGATTCAACTGCTTTCTTTCTTCGCCGCCAGATGGCTGAAGCTAATAGTGCTGACATGTGACGATATCTTGGTGAGAAGGTCACACAAGTGTATGTTCTTCCTTCCGGCTCTATTATTTTATCTAAGGCTTCTTGGTTGTCTGGTACAGTGCCCCTTTAAGAAACAATAACACAGCGTGTTCCCTTTTCCTGAGTCTCTCTCTCTCTATCTCTCTCTCTCTTGTTCTTCTCAAGAGTTCCACTGAACGTCAAAAAGTAGCTTAAACAAGTGTCACATATCAGTGGGTTGGACCTAGAGTTTCTCAACACTTGGACAGACAATAGCAGTGGTGCATGCAGCCGGTAGGGATATTCTTCTATTAGAAAACAATTTATTAATTTAATATACATTTGTACATAACCTTGAACTTTCAAAGCTTTAAGGAATTAAAAAAAAAAAACTAATATCAACAATAATTGTTTCTATCATACATTATATCTGCATTGTACAATAAAGAATACAAATTCCATGATTTGCCTGTTTTCATGGCTTGTTACTATCAAACAGACGTGTACTCGCTTCTGTACGGTACCATACATCTATATTTTCACACGTTTCTTTTGGTTTGTTTTGTAATCCTGTTTATATACAATACAGCTTTTGTAAAATTAGCATTCAATGTAGTCACGCTTCTCCTAACATAATCTAAATACGTGTTTTAGTTATAATTTTGTTGTTGTAATTAATGGCTGTTAGACTAGATGTATTCGCAGTTGCTTACAAATGTTAATAATAAAACTGAAAAGTGGGAAGAAAAACATTTAAGATATTCATAAAAATAATAAAATGGTGAAAAAAAAGCGAATTTCTATTTAATGTGTGACCTTCATATACAAACTGTATATCCTTACTTACTTACTTAGTCGTTCCCCTTCTACCGTGAGGTGTAGAGGTTTGGAAGAGAGAGCGCCAGACAATCCTATCGGCTGTCTTCCTCCTGTCCTGGTTCCATTCTAGTCCTCGGTCCTTCAAAGATTGTCTAATGTTGTCCTCCCAGCGGACTCTGGGTCGTCCTGGGGGTCTGGATCCTTGGCTCTTTGTTTCCCATGCTTGTCATGGTAGCCAGTCTTCTCCCATTCTGCAGACATGGCCAAACCATCTTAGTTGGGACTCAAACTGTATATCCAATCAGATTTATTTGCGTGTCAGTGTATACAGTGGCGGTTTTTTTTTAAAGCAAAGACAATTTAGGCTTTGCCTCGCGCTTTTAGGGGCCTCTCTCACAGATAGGGGCCTCTCTCACATATAGGGGCCTCTCTCACAGATAGGGGCTTGTCGGTACACCATTTATTTAAATGGGGCCTCGCAAGTTCACAGTAAATAAATAATACCCACATAAATTTTTTTTTTAATTAATGAAGAAAATATCCCGTTCAACCTCTGATGGGTTATAATTAGGATATATATTGTTTTCAATTCCAAATAATATGAACTGCCGATATGAGAAAGTGGCATCACATTTGTCAAATCATTGTAAATAGGGACAATCACAATTATGCTTATACGTTAAATTTTTTAAAAAAAAATTTAAAAAAAAAAATAAATAAAAGTCAAGAAGAAACTCTGAACAAGAATAATATTAAAGTGGAGGGGTGTAAAGGCCTGGTGGTTCCAGTTATATAACTGACTTTAACAGATATTTAATTGACTTTCATCTGTTAAACGTCATATGCATTGTAAGAACAGCATCAGACCTTCACATTCCCAGCCACTATATATTAACATTTGTTCGTGTTAAATATTGTTTGACTATATTATGCAGTTCCCTAGGTCTGTCTATTCTTAACACCTCTTCTATATTTATAGGTAAGTTGGATGCTTGCAAATAATCTAATATTGGTATTCTCATTTGTTCATATCTCTTACATTTTAACAAGAAATATTCATAAAGGTATGTTTCAGGCACTAGTGAGAAATGAAGAAGTAAAAAACTATACAACAGAAAAACAACAGAACGAAGAATCGAACCCAGGACCCTCCGAACGGCAACATCGCCTAGCTACGTAATCGAATCGCACTATCCTCTCTGCCAGCTAGGCACTACAAAAATAGTGCTTCGTGGACAGAGATCATTGGCGCGATTTTCAACACGTAACACCGGATATGTACCTAGGGGCGATCCAGCCTAATTAATGACGCAATCAGCTCCGCGGTTTCCCAGTTATATAGTATAGGTCAGATTATACAAGACAAAGACCGTAATGTCACAGGTAGATATAAGTAGGACGATAGATTCTGTCTGAGGTCAGAGACTATTAAAGGGAAAGTGTGAACTGATAGAAAATAGAATCACGGGTGCAAAGTTGGGAGAAGATATGCCTCTGGAGGGTAGTGGTGCTACTCTTTCAGCCTACCTGGTGACTAACATTTAGTAAGACAATCTTGCCCCGCCCTCCAATGTTTGTAAACGACTTTAATCTAATACTCAGTAAGGGACACTACAGTTGCTACACCAACATGACATTTAAATGGAAGGCGTTCTGACCAGCACAATAATACGTTTTATGGGTTTTTATTAACCATTTTTAAAAAACTGCACAACATCCAAAGTAGCAAAATGTGAACAAACGAAAAACGCGGTAAACCCCTGTGTACCTTTACTGAAAATAAACAATGTCGGAAGGATACACAGCAAAGAAAATGAACCTCCAAAAAAAAAACAGTATCCACAAGAAAAAAAACCCACTGTAGCCACCTCACTCTACTTCCTTCCTACGCTCACACGGACACACCTAAGTTCTCTCGAACCACTCCCGCACTTAAAACCAACAGTTCTAAGACAGTCTTGCTGTCATCTGGACAGGGGTCCCCAGTCTAATGAAATTAGATGACCGTGTTTGCCTTATTAGGTGATAAATCCAAAACTGAGAAGAAACTTATGTGGATCAACACAGTCCATCTGGACTTAGTAATCCCCTTTTGCCAGGAGGTAAGCTCCAGGGGGAAATAGTAACACGTAACTCTCACAGTGCGACTACTGCAGTAACTCCGAGTGAACAAAATGTGGTGAACTGGAAAATGCGCTTAATTCCAGCACACGAATATTATCCGAATGCGATGATCTAGTGGTAAGTTCACGTGAGAACTTTCAGAGGCTGGCACTATCTGGTTCTTTCTGGGTTATGTGGTTGTATTATCTCCAACAACCGGGTGGTAATGGGTTACACCAATATTGCCTGTATGTATGAAGGGCAAGTTATAACAGCTCGTGGACAATGCTGAATGCGCTGCGCGGCCGTAATGTAATCCACGAAATAGCCGCCATATGTATCAATTTGGCAGTTAATCCGTCAATGAAGAAGAATGAGGCCTAGTAAATGCTAGAGGTCATGCACTAATGTATGGAAACTTTGAGCATAGTAAATCTCCGTAAACTCTGGTTGAGCCCGTAGATAGAAAACATAGACCGCTCTCTGTTTTTCTGATTAGGATCTGGAAAAAATAAAGACATTCAAAAACATTTACACGATCGACGCTAACAGACGGACAACCATCCACCCTCTCTTCTGTCTTCCCCGAAAACACATACAAATACACTTCAATAAACATGCGCTGTGTCCCCACCCGCCTCGGGCAAATTCCCCTCTTGCACTTAGCTAGCGAGCAGGCGGGGGACGTCGGCGTAACACACACACGGTCAGCCTCGCTAAGCGAGGTCTGACATTCGCCTCACAACACGGTACGGGATACATAATTGACAGGCGTAATCGACATTTTTTGGGGCCAAATACCATCACCAACCAAGATCTGCTTACTCGGAGCAAGCAAGAGGACATGCACACCATCATAGCTGGCAGACGCTGGAGCTGGGTTGGCCATGTCCTCAGAAGAGACCCCGATGCCATCACAAGAACAGCTATGCTTTGGACTCCTGAAGGAAAACGAAAGAGAGGCCGACCAAAAACAACCTGGCGGAGGACTGTGGAGGCTGAGATGCAAAGAATGAACCAGAGTTGGGGCACTGTACCGAAGAATGGCCGCCGACCGAGCAAAGTGGGATCAATTTGTTGTTGCCCTACAAGACGCCACTAGGCGTGATGGCTACTGACTGCTTTGACGGTCGGCGGCTAAGGATCAAAGAAGAAGAAGAATCGACATGTTCGTGGGAAATAAAATTAAATAGTACTAGGATAGTTAAAACTTAACTCAGGATTAATTGATAAACATCGAAGAGAACAATAATCAAACATGCAATATGTACATCTTCCTTCTGTCAGTTACATTTTATCTCTCCCGTTTTCTTGTCAGTACACATTATCTCTCTATCTGTCTTCTAGTTATAACAGAGTATCTAGCTATCCATCTGTTACATTTTAAGTTGAGTTAAAAACTGGTGGCGCGCTACGTTAAATCACTTGCGTTTTTACGAAAGAGTTACTATTTGTTATGAGTTAATTATTTTAAGCAATAGAATAGTTAACCCTGGGTAGATTATATCTGCATAAAATCTTATACGCTACCACTCAAGATGACTCTAAACAATTATTTCGCTCTTACCAGCTTCACGGAATAATCTCCATACGGACTTAATTCACAACTGCTATCAACAGGAAGGATAAGCTTCATGCATGTGTCGCATGAAAATATAATTAATAGTAGATAAAGCTTGACAGCTGTATAGGCGTGATGGACAATAGTGCACACGGACGTGTGATAGTGATGCGCAAGAGAGATAGGCAGAAGGCACAGGCTGAGTCAGTGAGTTCTTCACTAAGAAAACCACACACACAGCTCTTCTTGTTTTCTCTGGCGACAATATTACTCTTTTGCACACACTGTGTCACTCACAAATAGTAGGGTGAAGAAGTAAAGTTAGATTGAGGATTTGGTAGTCTGAACTGAACGAACAATCCTATCGAGGTTAACTCGATTTTATTCAATTTAGAAATGTAAATAAATCAATAAGGATTTTACAGCAAATAATAATAAAGATTATCACGAGAAAACAAACTCACAACAATTTTGATGATTTTTTAAAGAAGAAAAAAAAATTATTACACAAATAGTGAAAACAATGATTATGAATGAATTGTGTTAGTAAAGTTCCCGGCAGGCCTGATAAGCTTTTGCTGGAAAATATGTGAAATACTGTTGGTGTGTAAATGAATGTTTGTTCCTTTGGTGTGAATGTTGGAAACAACTTATATCCTGGTGTTCTCTTGGAAAAATATCACGTAATCCAATACTTTGAAATTAACTTCACTGTTCGAATAAGGTATCCACAAAGGGGCACAGAATCTGAACACGATTTTATAAATCCAAGATTGGGGTAACGACTTCACTGTTCGAATAAGGTATCCACAAAGGGCACAGAATCTGAACACGATTTTATAAATCCAAGAAAGGTGTAACGTATCCACAGTTGATGCGATATCCACAGATAACGAATTTGCTTCCAAAGGTGGGATGGAGGGTTAAAATGGGTGGAGTATGGTAGGGTGAGGTTTGGTGTTGAGAATGTTTGAAATACTTGAAATAATTGAAGTAATTGAAATAATTGAAGGGAATTATTGTGACTGGTGGACGAGGACTATATGGCCACTGGCCAAAGGTAACCTCTTTTCAGCAATACGAGACAAGACTTTGCACTGCATAAATCTGTTAGACAAAACAAAAATACATGTGTAACTACTCTTCTGCTGCAACATGCAGATTACAACAGAAACAACTTAAGCAGTGTCCAGCGTCGGCATGTTGATATCCATGCATGCGTCTCGTTCCTAAAATAGGTCAGTCCATTCTTAAACATTCCTGTCTGCTGTGAATGAATTAGCTGGCCAGTCCATGTACATACACAATAACAAGATTGTTGCTTCCTCCCCTGTCAGACAAAGTTACATGAGGGTCCGCTAGAGAATCCTCCTGTGCTTTCCACCGTTCATTCCTTCCCGCATTCATAATAATATGCTCATACATTAATGTTACAAACATTGAAAAGTAAAATGATCATTGAAATTATGAATGATACAAACATTGTAACATAACATCGCTTTAAAATACAAGCAGTGAAAATAAATGAATTTTCGTAAGCATTTATGATACATACATGATAAAGGAAACCCGTTTATATAATACACTTAGACTTTCACCATGATAGTAATATATTTCATTAGACTTTCACCATGATAATAATATATTTCATATCTATATATTTGAGCTAATTTCCTATATACTGGAAAAGCGAATACATACCCGCTCCGGAATTTTAGTCTGTTAAGTTAAACTAGAGGGCACTTTGTGTGTTTAACTCAAGTCTCCCTATGCACAATTTTACTTTACAAGACTAAGAAATGCGTCTTACTCTTCCCGTATGCTTATCACCAAGTGAAGTCTAAAAACTAGTTTCTTAAAGAAAGAAAGAAAGAAAGAATTATTTTCGATTTACCCGCTACATTTTAAACGTTCCCACGATAGCCAAAAGTATTGCCGCAAATTAGTTTGCATATTGAATGTCACTTGTACGTGCTATGGTTTCCGAGCTCAAAGTATTAACAATGAGGAAGAAGACAGGCCATAAATTTCTAGACAGCCGAGTCTGGAAATTCCTAACGAACGTGAACGGGTTGACCAAAGCTTCACCTGGGTTAAGGTGGGGAAAAGGCAAGTGCGTGAGAAACATTTTTTTTCGGAAACTTAGGATAGACAGAAAATAAAGCAATATACAGGAAGGACAGAAAATTTCAAATAGGCAAATTATCTTCACTCTGCGACAGCATGTTAGAAAATCGTAGAGCATGACTGATAGAGAGTTATAGAGACAGTCGCTTAAATACTACAAGACGATGCCAGATGTTTTGGCTCGCTTTTGCGGACCGTTCGAGATGAAAAGCGTACAAGCACGTAATAAGACGCATGAGCTTCTGATCTCCCCCCGATTAAACAGAAACCAGCGTACGCTAACCGCAGAGTTTCCTCCTGCGTTCTTGAGGTAACGAAGGGGTGACACAACGTGAGCACGGCGCTGGCGTTCGTGAGTGGTGACTTTTGGCCACGATCAAAGCTCTCTCCCGTTAAAAGGATCGGAGAAATTACACAGAGTTTCTCGAATTAAAGGAGACCCGGGAAGTATTTAGTTTCCTGGGGGACCGATAAAAAAGGATTGTTTGATCACATATCACCATGCGCGTGCAAGGAGATCTGCATGAAGGTCAACAGTGCTGATTGACAGACAAGATGACAGATATATCGCTGTTAGAGACAACGTTTACAGAAAAGTGGGCGGAGAATTTTGATGGACAGCAGGTAGACAGGTCAGAATGACGAGAAACCAGACCGACCTAGCAAAACTAAAGGCAGACAATTCCACCGCCCGTCACAGTCTAGTAGATGATAGAAGAATGAGAACAGTACAGGACAGAGGGTAGGACATCACTGTTTTTTCTGTTGTCTAGTTTTCTGCTTCTTTATTTCTCACGAGTACCTGAAACATTCCTTTATGTGTGTATTATTTATTTACTGTTTACAAGCCTCGGGGTTTTCCTCTTTATTTATTCACAAGTTCACGCTTGGCTAGGGTCTCGCACAACCTAAATCCGCTACTGATCATATGTAAGGATATAGCGAATAACCATTACTGCATATTAAATTGTCTATGCTTGTGGTGTATGTATGTGATGTCCTCTTGCGAACATCCAGTATATAGGGGTCGGAGTGGCTAAGAGGTATGGCGTCCGCCTCGAATTCTAGAGGTACCGGGTTCGATTCCAAGTTGAGGGAATATAATTTCTGGAAATTTTTTTCAGAACCAGTGGTTCTAATGATATCATACTCTCCCCTGGTCTCCTGAGAAGTGAGATCGGATGCCTAGCTTTCTCGGACACGGACGAAAAAATAGGAGGTCCCTTGTGCAAGTTGCGCACGTTAAAAATCCCACGGCAGTTGGAAATCGTAAAGAGTAGGCCTATCAGGCATACTGATATTGGTGAAACTGGCAGACTTTTGGCAGACAGATTTCGTGAGCACTTAAAAGACATTTACCATGGCAAACCTGCACCGGTGGCTCTTCATTTTAATAGAGCTGACCATTCAGGTAATTCTGAAATTAATATTACTGCCCTCCGTTCTTGCGATGGGGATGACCGAACTCGCTTTTCCTTGGAGAATCGTCTCATTTTTCAAATGGGTTGTCTATCTTCCAATGGCCTAAATGTCCAGCATCATTTTGCATGAATTCTAGTGGCTCTTTATTTCTTCCGCCGTTGTTTTCGGGATCTATATTTTTATGGTTTTTATAGCATTGTTTCGTTTCGTATCCTTTTGTGTCTTTTTAATTGTCCATATCTTAATACGTCACTTCTATGGACGGTACTAGACAAGCGATCTTCTCTTTTATTTCACGGATATAGCTACTTAGATCAGGACTGGTGTTAACAGCTTTGTTAACTCCTTTTGCTCTTCGTTGATCATTTACTTTCTTGTTTCGATATTTCTTTCTGGTTTTGCGATTTTCTTGCGTTATTATTGTTCTTTTTTCGCTCATCACCTGTGTTGTTTATTTTGTCATCTGCTTGTATCGTTCTTTTTTTGTACATGTTTCTCATCATCGTATGTGTTTGTAGTATCTTTCTTTGACCTGTATGTAATTCTTGTCATTGGCACCTGTTTGTAACTGTGGCTGACGAAGGGTGAAACCCGAAACGTCCCATGTTTCCTGTATACCGTTAACTTGTAAAACTGATTTTATACCATTTTATTTTTTAAAATTTATATATTTGTTCCTGTAGTGGATTTTGATGGTATTGTATGGTTGATGTCACCTAGTGTGATGTATGAGGTCAGCTGTGAAGACTCCTGAGATAAATGTAGATGTGAATTACAGAAGGCCCTTCTTACTACCACTTACGACCTCACACATATCTTTTTTACTAATGAATGTGGCTACGTTAAAAATCTAGGGTACTGATATGTAATGTGTAGTGGTAATTTACACACACACACACACACACAGAGATTTAAGAAGTCTAATAATATTAATAAAATTTATAACACACTGAACTAACTCAGGCTATTTTAGTTTTTTTACAGTTAAATCTTTTGATAAATTTATTTTGTTCTGAACCAAATGTTTAGTTGGTCAGAACATAAGAAATATTATGGAGTCATAAATGGAATGCAAAATCATATGACATAATAAAATGGAAAATGTGTAATTAATTATTTCAAATGACTGGTTAATAGTAATTATATTAAGATAGTCACAGGAGAACTTATAACTAGTGTAGCCTTCGCTTTTACTGGGGTGTGAACCGCTGTCTAAAGGATGTTGATGGTGTCGTAATGACAACGGTCCAACACGGGCGATGCTATTTGGACTTGACAATAATAACGCGAATGTTTCTTTCTTGGAACGTGAAGGAAGGACTTCAATAACAAGCAGGCACGTCAACGAGTGCCAATGTGTATAGGGACGAACTCGTTAGGTTTACTGACATCATAATTTATTTAGGACGAAAATACGTTGACGACAACAGGTTACAGTACTCCAACATGGATTCCACAGTAAACGTACATGTAGCATATATATAGGCATGGTACAGGCATAATAACTTCCTCACATAAGATCAGGGTTTGACCTTGCGTCAATGTCATGACCGTTAGGACTATTCAACCATAAAGATCTTGGAATAAATATATTGATTCTGTCCTACAATTCTGGTCGGGTACTTTAGTAGCTTGGTACCCCTGACATGGCAGATCCATACATACTTGCATATAATATAAACAACGAAGGTTATGTCCTAGTGCTTGGCTAACCTCTCTTCGTCGCCGTGACTCGTACGACGGCAATCCATATATTATTACAATCCAATAAACCGTAAAGGATGAAGCCTTGAATCCTTTATAATATTAAAATACTTTCGGTGAAATTCCCCGTTGATCCATTATAGCACCCCTTTGCAGAAAGGTGCTAGCTAGATGCCAACGAAGGATGGTGACACGAAAGTTCAAGTAAACAATTCACTTCTTACCAAAACTGGTTCGGACTTACGTGTAGTGTAATCCGACAATGACTTCTACCAAGAAGTCATTGTACCAGAAGAATAACTAACCCAACACACTGGGTATATATAGGAATATAGGCAACAGACTCAATGTCTGGCTTGAGATGCTGGCTTTCATTTTTTTAACCTCTGACGTCATCTGCCTTGCTTGGACACAAGCGCGCACGAATTCCCCTACACCAAATTGTGCATATTCGTGCGTGACAGAAGACATTTATAAAAAACAAACATCAACATAAGTTGGTGTGTACTCACTCAACCGAAGTATAACCTGATGACTACCCGTGAGTGTTTAGAATACAATAAAGGAGGCATCAGCTTCCTTCACACCGTCCGCAAAAAATTTAATTCTATTAAATTTTTTTTTTCTTCTTTCTTTCATTTAATTACCGCGGAGAGGTGAAACAAGCTTACAAATATGTATTATATACTAATAATACTAAGAATGCAAGAGAGGCATATTAATCAAAAAGAGGAGAGTGAACGAACAAAATCAAATTCAACTCAACTCAAAAACAAATATGCATAAAAGCATATCATCACAATTGACCAACTTTGGAACAATGTGGAAGATATGAAAGAAAATCAAAGCATAAAAGGATGATTAATTGAACCCAAATGCAATAAGTAATAAAGAGATATGGTAATACATGAATTTAAAGGAAAAGATGAAAATGTATAAAAATTAAAAAATGAGAAGTGGCAAAAATCAAAGAATATGAATACAACACTTGAAGTCATCAACACACCTAACCGTGTCTAAGGATGAGTAGTATCATTGAATAACTACCAATGACGTATCACTATCTAAAATGAGTGATAGTTACTCGATGTAATCATTAGGATTAAAATATTTATAGTTAATTATATTAAACTAATTAAATATGTTCATTAATCACAATGTACTGAATAATGTTTCAGTTTATTACACTGCTAAAAGTTCAATTAGTTCTTGAAGATTCAAAGTTAACTTCAAAACCAGTTCATAAACACGAAGATCCTTAAAAGTTTTAGTATGTTGAAATACCAAAGATTCCACAAAATATTGTTAAATAGTTCACGATATACTATTGTTTATCTAAATACACAATGTATCTTTACGCAGATAATGTCATAAATACTAAAAGTTATGTGATCATCACTGTTATATATAATTCACTGTTTTTTTGTGTTTTTTTTTTTTTTCTTCTTTCCGCTTCAAGTAATTCAACGGAATGTTACAACTTTATTCACTTGACTAAGTATGTACAAAAAAAAAATTGTCACTGATGCACAAAGTAAAGTTCAAAGAACGTCATGTTTACAAATGTGATGTAGTATGTGTAGAGGCATCCACATTTGTAGGGCGTACCAAGTCGCATGATTCACTCGGGCAGCGGGACAAAATATCAGCGAAAACGTTCTGTGATCCAGGTATTGCCCGGATTGTGAAACAGTAGGGTTGCAATGAAATTGCATATCTGGTGGACTTTGCAGATCTGACGTCTTTGGTGTTTAATGCAGTAAGTGCTTTCTGATCCGTCTCTACAAAGAAATGTGATCCAAGAAGATAACGTTGGAGTTTAGTTATAGACCACACGAGAGACAAAAGTTCCTTATCGAGAACGGAGTACTTTTGTTCAGCCGACGTAAGTTTCCTTGAAACGAACAGTACTGGGTGCAAGGTGCCCGCATACTCCTGTAGTAACACGCTTCCAATACCGTAGGCAGAGGCGTCACTGCGCAAGATGAAAGGAAGGTTCGCATTAGGCAATTGTAACATAGGAGGTTTAGAAAAGAATGCCTTAATGGTGTCCAACGCGATTTGGTGTTCCTCCGACCACCGAATCACGTTAGCCGCGCCCTTTTTTAATAACGAAGAGAAAGGTGCAGTAATAGTGGACAGATGAGGTATGAACTTAGCGTAGAACTGAACAAGACCCAATAATGATCTCACTTGTTTCTTAGTTTTGGGAGTAGAAATGTTGAGGATCTTAGAGACATTACTGTCCTCAGTATATAACCGACCGTGACCAACGCGGTGACCTAAAAATGAAATTTCGTGAAAACCCACGAAAGCTTTAGAAGGCTTAGCCGTTAAATTACATGACCGTAAAGTGGACAGTAATGTTTTCAATCCACTAATGTGTTCATCCCATGTGTCATTAAAGAGACAAATGTCGTCAATATATGTAATGACATCGGGACGATGAGACAGTACGCGACGCATCATGCGTACAAATGTAGCCGGTGCATTTACTAAACCGAATGGCATGAAATTATATTGGAATAACCCCCGTGGAGTAGAAAAAGCAGTAAGTGGCTTTGCCTTTTCTGTCAATGGGACTTGCCAATATCCCTTTGAGAGGTCAAGTTTTGTAAAGAAAGTAGAGTTAGACAGTTTAACCAATAAATCTTCTAACAATGGCAATGGTTCCGCGTCAAACTGGGTAAGTTTGTTTAACTTCCTATAATCCACACAGAGACGGATATTGTTATCTTTTTTTTCTAATTATGACCATAGAACTAGAATAAGGTGATGTAGATGGTTCAATTATTTTTAACTTTTGCATCTCATCCAATTCCTTATCAACCTGAGAACGAAAGTGCAGAGGTATAGGATATGGA
Source organism: Oreohelix idahoensis (assembly GCA_024509875.1). Taxonomy (NCBI): domain Eukaryota; kingdom Metazoa; phylum Mollusca; class Gastropoda; order Stylommatophora; family Oreohelicidae; genus Oreohelix; species Oreohelix idahoensis. The sequence continues at coordinate 518,187 of JAMPIV010000846.1, read as the reverse complement.
CGGACTCGAATAGGTGTATCGTCAGTTAATAGAATGTCGTGTTGAATAACTGACGTACGACCTGGGATGTCAGTGAGAACATCTTGAAAAGATCTAAGAACAGCGGAAACTTGCTGATGTTGATCCACAGACAGATCAGTAGAAATAGTAACGTCATTCCAACTTTCATTAGGATGAAGTGGTACCACAGGTAAAGGTAAAGGTACGTCATGAAAAGAAGATTCTTCTTCTTGAATGACGGATAAAGAAGAATAGTGTTGGATAGGTGGTGTAGGCTCATCGGTTGCCTGAAACACTGACTGAAGATAGTCAGGACGAGTGTAATATTCCTTCAACATGTTGATATGGAAAGTCTTATGCTTTCCCATGACATCGACAATATAATCAACATCGGAGATCCTAGATATTATTTTAAAAGGACCTCTCCAAGTAATAAGGAGACGATTGTCTTTACAAGGCAATAAGACATATGCCTCATCGCCAGGAAGAAGTTGGCGGAGACGTCTATATCTGTTGGCAAAAAGTCGAGCATTTTCTTTAGCTTGTTCTGATGATGTGGTAGCTAATCTACACGCATCTATTATTCTTTCTCTTAAAGAAATCACGTACTCGTAAGAAGATTGAGTTTCATCAGTGATATTATCTTCAATAAGTAAGTCGTGTAGTAACGACATAGGACCGCGCGGTTGAACGCCAAAGACCAATTGAAAAGGAGAAAATCCGGTAGCCTCATTCTGTACTTCGCGATACGCAAAAAGCGCCGCGGGGAGGACTCTATCCCAATTTTCAGGATGGTCCTGAGTTATCTTTCCCAACAACTGTTTAAGCGTCCTATTCTGCCTCTCAATTAATCCATTCGACATCGGATGGTAGATAGCACTGAGCGATCTATCTATGCCTAATAACTTCATAACTTGGGACATAGATTCCGATATGAATTGGACTCCATGGTCCGATAAGATCTTTCTAGGAAAACCTAAACGTGAGAAAATCAACCACAATGCATCTGCAACACTGGCAGAAGAAGTATTCTTAAGAGGTATGGCCTCTGGCCAACGAGTACACATGTCAATACAAGTGAGTATATGTGTATGACCTCTAGCTGATGGTTGCATAGGACCAATTATGTCAATTGACATTTTCTCAAACGGCCGAATCGGAATGTCCGCAGCCTGAATCGGAGCTGCGTGGTATGGACCACGTACTTTGACCTCCTGACATGTTGTACAGGAGCGGCAGTAAATATTGACATCCCTATGGACGCCTGGCCAATAGAATGCAGATAGCACTCTAGATTTGGTTCTGGAGAACCCCATATGGCCCGCACATTGAGTGTCGTGCGCATGGTGTAATATACGACCTCTCATTGTCGTAGGTACCAAGATCTGAGAACGTACGGATGAATCAGCATCTCGTATCACTCTCACTAATATCCCATTCTTTAAAGCAAATCTATGTTTAGATCCTGTATAAGGAGTATTACCAGTGTTATTAGACAAATGAAAAAATTTTTTCAAAGAAGCATCATTCTTTTGTAATGTCATAAATGACTCCCGTGAAATAGGAGTGTTAACATCATCATTATTACCTTGGACAGTAGGTACAGTAGGTGTATCTTGCAACATATCATGAGCTTGTGCTCTAGTTACAACTGCATTAGCAGTATGTATATGTCGCTTTTCCCAATTAGCAATTTGCTGTGGGGTACACTCTTTAATGCCATGTATCCGACCAAGTATTATGTCACAAACTGGTGACGGGAGGAGACATGCATGTACATTTCCTGAAAAAAAATGGAGTGTGAATATTAATTATAGCTGTGGGAAATGTTTCTACAGTTCCTCCAAACGTGCGGCATTTAATGGTCTTTCCAGTGGCACAGGATGGGTTGACCAAAGAGCTTCTGACGCCGATCGTAGAGCAACCTGAATCGAAAAGGACAGAGCATGGAATAGAATTTATAAAACCACGATTGAAATTAAGTCTTCCTTCTCCATTGTGAGCTGAAGTAGCCGTACACACAGCTGGTAGACTGGGTAACACATGTCCGCAACGGAGTGTCGTGATCGCCTTGGGCTGGAACAGGGTTTTACATTCTTGGCAACACTTTATCTGTTCATAATCAATAGAACAAGACATTGCATTATGAGTGTTATTATTCGTATTATTCTCTTTGTTAACTTGTGTGTCAACAAATAGCTACATTAGTTTGATGGCGTGGCCCTCTGCTAGAAGATCTAACTCTACGTCGCGATCGATTGTGACTATCATTTCTAAAATTGCCATTATTATCATTTCTGCTTGTGTTACCGTATTGATTTGAATGATAGTTAGCGCTATCACTGTTATGGCTTTGACCATAAAATCTATTACGAGAATCTTGTCTATTGTTAGGATTCTGAGATTTAGATCGCCAATTTTGTTTATAAGTACCTACTTGATAATTTCCACAATTATTGTTATCCCAATCTCTTGATTTGTGAAATTGACCCCACGAATTGTTATATGGAGAAGAATGCTGAAATTGTTTCCCCTTATAAAAATTACAAGAATTGAAATTCTCGTTATTTCCCTTTTTGTAGTTTCTGTCATTACTTAAAGAGCGATGGCGTCTGCGATAATCTTGTTGTATAGCAAAAGCAACGGGAAATTCATCTTTAACCTGAGTATTCCCAAAATTCAAGTTTGGGTGTGCAGTACAGTATTGTACACAGGTTTGCTGCATTTCATTTATGCTTGAATGTTTATGTTCGTGCAAAAAAGCAAGAAAAGCTGGGTTTACCGAGGACAAAAACTTTATCGCGTAATAATAAATCTCTCAATGCGTCAAAAGTTTTATCCGTCTTGGATAATTCGATCCATCTATCCAATGTAAGTGCTATTTGATCAATAAAATCGTTAAAATGTTTTCCAGTTTGTGGGAGCATAGATTTGAATTTTAAACGATATTCATTCGCTGTCATTTGATATTTAACAAGTAAAGCAGTTCTGAGAGCCTCATAGTTATTTTTATCAGCAGTAGTTGCAATATGATATACTGACATGGCTTCACCTGTAAGTAGTTCTGATAATTTTACACAGTATTGAGATTTTTCCACGTGATAGGCCTCGCATGTTGCCTCGAACCTATGTAGATAATGAATCATATCGTCCGATGGAGGATTAAATTTTGGCAATATTAAATGAAAATTTTTAATATTCCCTTGTTTAGACGAATTTTGGCCCTCCTGAGACTTTTGAGCAATAGCCTCCTGAGATAATCGAAACTGATTAAATTCTAATTCCTTCATTTCTTTTTCATGTTGAATTTGAAGTTGATATTTTTCTTGTATTTTCTTCAGCTAACAATCTCCTTTCTTCTGTTTCTTTTGCTTTATGTTCTGCCTCCAATTGAAGTCTTTTGTTGTCTGCCTCAATCTGAAGTTTCTTATGTTCCGCCTCACGCTGAAATCGTTTCTATAAAACCAAGGTACGAATAAAAAATAGCTACGAAAACAACGATTAAGACTTGACACTACAGCTAAACAGATACTATTATAAGGAGCAACTAGCGATCTGAACGTCGGCAAGGTTTCTAGCCTTGTACCGGGATTATCGCTCAATTGAAACTTACAAAAGGAGCCCTACAGAACATCTGACAAAGAGCCCGAATCAGCTTCGAGATGAACCTCGTTTGTCAGATCGACCTCCCTACCGCCCAGAACAAACATGGAACATAAAACATGCATCACAAGAAATACTACAATGGACATATTAAAAAGCGGCTCAGCTAACATAAGACGGTGACAACGAACAGAGTAATACTCATCATTTCGTGATAAAATGCAATTTCTAGGATTGCAGAGTCTTGCACTCCGGCGCTGTATCACCGAGGAAGCTTACGTAGCACCTGGTAGAGTCCGCAAATGATAGAAGCAGTTGAGTCCATCTTGACCTTGAGTAGCCGTTAGATTTTATAACCAGTCCAGGATGTTGTCGCCTTGAAAGACTGCATTTTTCTTTTCAACTGAGTTGGATTGAGTTCGATTCCGTAACTGAAAAAATGGACATTTTCAGACCACACTGCGCCGCCATAGTTGTAGCCTTCGCTTTTACTGGGGTGTGAACCGCTGTCTAAAGGATGTTGATGGTGTCGTAATGACAACGGTCCAACACGGGCGATGCTATTTGGACTTGACAATAATAACGCGAATGTTTCTTTCTTGGAACGTGAAGGAAGGACTTCAATAACAAGCAGGCACGTCAACGAGTGCCAATGTGTATAGGGACGAACTCGTTAGGTTTACTGACATCATAATTTATTTAGGACGAAAATACGTTGACGACAACAGGTTACAGTACTCCAACATGGATTCCACAGTAAACGTACATGTAGCATATATATAGGCATGGTACAGGCATAATAACTTCCTCACATAAGATCAGGGTTTGACCTTGCGTCAATGTCATGACCGTTAGGACTATTCAACCATAAAGATCTTGGAATAAATATATTGATTCTGTCCTACAATTCTGGTCGGGTACTTTAGTAGCTTGGTACCCCTGACATGGCAGATCCATACATACTTGCATATAATATAAACAACGAAGGTTATGTCCTAGTGCTTGGCTAACCTCTCTTCGTCGCCGTGACTCGTACGACGGCGATCCATATATTATTACAATCCAATAAACCGTAAAGGATGAAGCCTTGAATCCTTTATAATATTAAAATACTTTCGGTGAAATTCCCCGTTGATCCATTATAGCACCCCTTTGCAGAAAGGTGCTAGCTAGATGCCAACGAAGGATGGTGACACGAAAGTTCAAGTAAACAATTCACTTCTTACCAAAACTGGTTCGGACTTACGTGTAGTGTAATCCGACAATGACTTCTACCAAGAAGTCATTGTACCAGAAGAATAACTAACCCAACACACTGGGTATATATAGGAATATAGGCAACAGACTCAATGTCTGGCTTGAGATGCTGGCTTTCATTTTTTTCCTCTGACGTCATCTGCCTTGCTTGGCCACAAGCGCGCACGAATTCCCCTACACCAAATTGTGCATATTCGTGCGTGACAGAAGACATTTATAAAAAACAAACATCAACATAAGTTGGTGTGTACTCACTCAACCGAAGTATAACCTGATGACTACCCGTGAGTGTTTAGAATACAATAAAGGAGGCATCACTAGATATGCTGTTGGGATGGTGTAATCACTCCCAGTCTATGACTGCCAAACATTGTTCGTTGACTTACGGGATAAATATATATAGTTTAATTTCCCCAATGTCATGGCTTTATTAATGTTGAATTAGGGATAATTTAGTTGAAAATGTCGTTGGTGAAAGTCCAGCAGGCCAGATATGACTTATCTCGCCTGCGTCGATCCTGTACAAAAGTCTTGTGGCCCCACCTCTCCGTGCTGGGGGCAATATACGGCTGCTCTGACACAATGATAGACTGCTCTGGTCCACACTTGTATATATTACTACAGCATTTGATACCGCTTTGGTGCCAAATAGAAACTCACAGTTCTGAAACAAAAGTATTGGTCATGTGTCAGAACTCTACTTCCTGAACCACTTCTGCACACAACACTACACACAACAACACCACATAGACTGGGTCAGATCTCTCTGACCACACAGCACATCTTACCAAGTTGGTTTCACATAGTATTAGTTCCCCACGACTACATTGCATCTGATATAGGTTCAATAGCTTCCTGCTATTAAATAAGATAGGTGATATGTTCCACTGATCTCAACACTAGATTCTTTTTCATAGTTTCAATTAGGCGTGCCTATATATTTTCTTTGTATGTATGTCTCTAGACCCTGATCTAGGGCTGGGGATCTAGAGCGAACACTTACTTGTCGTAATCATTTTTATAATATGGCAGTATCAATCACTCGAATTATTAAAATATACAGAATAAATATTGTTCATTCTTACCAGAATTCAGAATTGACAACACAGTTAAAGTTTGCTAGCAAAACTCAGCTGAGCTGCTGGCCGTATGATGGCGTCCCACTATATAGTTATATTCGTATGGAATCAACACCATCAGGGATTCAAACTGCGTCTCTGAACAGACTTATGACGAATGGCAAACTTTCACCTCTCTATCCCGCTACTATAAAATACGTTGGCCAATCGCCGACTTCCCCCCTTTCTTTCAAATCTTCAACCAAAAGTCACTTCAGTCTATTCTCAGTCAAGTATGTATTACGGTCTGTTAGTCCGTCTGTCTCTACTTGTTTTTTTTTCATAAAAACATACTTGGTTTTACATGCATTTCCTACACGAATCTGCTGCCTAAGTTATTTTTAGCTACAATTCTCCACCACATTCCCTCTCTTTAATTACAGCTCGATTTTTGCGGTTGCAGACTCAAGGCCAAGATTTTGGTAACTTTTAGTGACATTGGGTTAACAGTGCATTCGCATGTATGATATGAACAATACAGTCTTTTGTCAATATCTTCTTTATTATCTATCCGTCTGTATAAATGAAAGCATATTATTTCTCTGCTCAAGATGGGCTATCAAACTAGCTAGGTTTTATTTTCATAACTCTATTATTAAGAAAAAACATATTTTTTTCACAAGTTTATTTTTTGAAATTTGTTCGAGACCCTTCCCTCATGTGTTTTGCCGCGGCATTCAAATAAAGACCAAGTATCGAAACACGCCCAAGAAATGACTGTCTCGATCAAGAGCTAATGTCCGTTTCTTGTCCATTTCCTTACTTTATGTCAACTCGGGACGTGAATTTTTTTCTTTTCACCCCCACTTGCGTCTTTTTGCCGTTCGAACTTCAAACACGTGTTCAGTCATATTTTTCCTTTTTTTTTTTTGTCCTCCGTTCTCTCCCGTCTACAAAGGGTAAACGTTTCGTCTGCACTTCTAACTCGTTAGTTTTAAATGGCGGTGGGAAAGGCTGGTATGGGCGAGCATGTCTCCTAGTATCTTACACATTATTTTTAACCCTACATTTCATCGTTAATTTTGGAGATATTTTAACGTTGTATCATGGTGACATCATCACACATGTCCCCACCTGAGAACATGCACTACGGCAAGTTCCAAAACCAGTGATACACATAGATAAAATCTCTCCTCACGCCTACCACTACTCTAATCTTGAGGAAATCTGCACCGACATTCAATGACCCTGGGATATATTGGATAATAAACTGATAAGGTTGCAGTAATAAAGACCACCTCAACAGTCTTGCGTTCTCATGCTTAGCCTGAGATAAGAATACGAGGGGCTGATGATCCGTCTGGACCACAAAAGTCCTACCATACAGATAGATTTGAAACTTCTTTATTGCCCAGATTAACGCTAAACATTCCTTTTCGCTTGTAGAATATCCTTGTTCCGCTTTATTCAATTTGCGGCTTGCATAAGCGACTGGGTTCAGTTCCCCATCGGGTGAAGATGACCTCTGCAACAAGGCCGCCCCGAGGCATACATTACTTGCATCTGTTCTCACCACAAAGTCCTGTGTCAAATCAGGCAATTTGAGAATAGGCTTGCTAGTGAGTTTTTCCTTTAATTCTTGGAAAGCTAATTCACATTGCGCAGTCCAAATAATTTTATCTGGAAGTCCCTTGCGAGTCAGATCAGTCAGAGGAGCACAAATAGAGTTAAAATTTCTGATATACTTTTGATAAAATCCGCATAACGACACGAATGATCGCACGTCCTTTTTTGTTTGTGGTCTAGGTGCTCTCTGCAGTTTTTCCAAGTTCTTGGGATCAGGGGTCATGTTACCCTGATATACAGTGTGTCCCAACAATTCCAACTGTGATACATGGGTTATTCAGGGGATCCAACAATTTGCGTATCATCCTTGAAAATACACTCGGAGCATTTTTCCATCAGAATGGTAGCATGTTGAATTCATAATGTCCTTCCGATGTGCTAAACGCTAAATAACGTCTCACTTCAGGCTTCACTGGAATCTGGTAATAGCCTTTACTAAGATCCACCTTTGAAAAGTATTTTGCCTTGTTTAATCTGGCAAATAACTGTTTTGTGTCTGGTAATGGATCCACTTGTCCTTCTGTGACAGCATTCAGTTTCCTGTAATCTATGCACAGTCTGTGTTCCCCAGACGGTTTTCTCAACAAAACGACATTGGAGCTAAAAGATGATTCACTGTGTGAAATAATCTCATCCTTCAACAAATAATCTATTTCTTCCTTCAATGCCTTCTCCTTCGCGAACGGAATAGAATAGGCTCTCATACAGATTGGGTTTGAGTCTACCAGTTTCATGTCATACTGTAGCAAGTTTGTATGTCCTGGTTTATCTGTTAATACATCTGTATGTTCCTCCAGAACCTGTTGAACTCTCTCCCTCTGATTTTTAGTCAGGTGCTTACTGACTTTTACGTGTGCCGCTGTTTCACAAGGATGTAATGGGTATTCATGCGAGGTGAGTGGTTCCTTTTGCATTTGAGTTGCGATAGCCAAGGTCAGTAAGGGGGTGCTTTCCTGGAGTGGTCTGTCCAGATACTTCTTTAACAGGTTTACATGATAAACTTTCTCCTTCCCCTTTTTGTCAATTTTATAGTTTGTTCTAGACACCTTCTCTAGAACCGTATATGGACCTTGCCATCCAATTTGTAATTTATTCTGGCTGCCGGGTAGTAGAAGAAGCACCTTCTCTCCCACAGCTAGTTCTCTGTCCTTTGCCTTCCTATTAAAATATGCTGCATGTTTCTTCCTGGCTTGTCTCAAATTATCATTTGCCAGTTTCCATCCAGCTTTCAGACGAGTGGTCAGTTCGTTCACGTATTGATAAGATGAGGTAACAGTCTCTTCTGCCTTCTCATCTGTCCAGGTCCTTAATAGTGCTACATCTGGACCTTTAAATTGTTATCCTTATTTTTCATGGAACCCGTCGGGTCCCGTCCATTAGAAGCTTTATAATGAGGACTTTTCTTCCTAGAATCATCACTCACAAATCGACCACTACCAATTTTTTTCTGGGGTTTGTCTCCCCACTTTAGATTGCTTATGAGAGATCTTCGCTCTCTTTTAGTTTCATCCAGTTTATATAATCCTGACCGAGGGATTGTCAGCATATTCTGGGTTAAATTTCTTCTTTGTACTCGTCGCATAGTGGCCATGTTAATCCATTCAAGTGAAGACTGGGTGTGAAAAGGGGGCTCCCATTCCACTTTGTCTACCTGAGTATAATAATTTTTCCTTCCAGGCCTAAGAGTGCCCCGTGGCGTTTCTAGGTCCTGCACATATTTTCCCTTTGTGGGTGTTCCCTCATGAAATACGCCACATGCTTCTACAAAGTTTTCAATATCGACATTTACGTCGGGCCAATAGTATTTTCGAGCAACTTTTTGGCAGATGGTACCGACTTTCTCATGGTCACCATCTTTTCCAATATGTAAGCTCCTTATTAAATTTGCCCTATATACCTTGGGAAGAACCAACTGTCCGTGACCAGTGGATCTAGTTCCTGTCTTCCTATATAGCAGTCTGTCCTTCATAAAATATTCTCCTTTGCTTGGAGGTGTGTGGCATTTGGGCAATTTTTTAAAACATGGCTTGAGTGTCCTATCCTCAGCCTGCGCCTTCCTCATCTCCTCTGGATGAGCATTTATAGGTTCACCTTCTTCCTCCTTTTTCTGTGACCTGGTCTGCACTGTCGCCATGATCACAGGTCTCTCGGGATTCCCCAAGAAGACGTATCTACACCCCAATATCAGAGGGTAGATTGGTTCATCTATCACTGCTGCTCTGATCTCTCCTTCCACATAGCGAGTTTTCTCCGCTATCCTTGCGATGGGAAGTGTCATGAGTGGTATGTCCTTAGTCGCCCCTTGTATTTCCACTGTTTCTGTGGTATACTGACTTGGGTCCACTAGGCTAGACTTCACAACTGAATCATAATCCAAACCTGTATCATAAAGGCACCTTATGGTGACCCCATTACAAATAACATCCTCACAAACTGGGGGGTGATAAGGTTCCTGCTGTCCATTAGGATTAACCTTTAATCTTTGAGTCCCCGACTTCATTGCAGCAATGTTTGAAGGTTTCCTTCTACAAAATTCGGTGTTATGGTTATCTTTCTTGCACCATTTGCACCATCTTTTTCCTTGGTTAAACGGTTTTCTGTCATTGTATTTTTGGTCATTGAACTGTGAGTTTCTGTCTCGATAGTCATTTCTTGGCCGTTCAAAGTTTGTCCTGCCTTTATTACCCTGTTCTCTATTTTCAAATTTATTTAATGGCTGTGGAGCTTTAAAAGTTTCTATGTGCTTCTTTTTAGTGCCACTTACCTCTGCCTGGGCTGCCTGATACCTCTCAGCGACATTCAAAATCTCCCCCAACTTCTCTGCACCTTGTTCCATGAGAAATTTTCTCATGTCTGGAGCCATGGACTCTCTCAATTGCTCTATCATGATCATCTCTTTAAGATCTTGGGTCTTCCCCAGAGCAGTCCATTTCTCCAAATAGGTTTCCAGTCTGGCAGAGAATTGGTGGTATGTCTCCCCAGACAACAGTTTGGCATTTCTAAATTTCTTACGATAAAATTCACCATTTTTTTCGTACCTCAATAAAAAAGCCTGCTTTAACATGTCATAATTGTCTTGGTCTTCTCTGTTCATTTTTGCGAAGACTTCATAAGAAGTACCTCTCAGTCCCTGTGATAACTTTAAACTCCACCTCTCTCTCTCTAACCCATATGTAGTAGCTAATAATTAAAAACGACTGAGGTACCCCTCGATGTCATCGTCTTTTTCAACAAAATGGTCTAAATGAAACCCCATAGCTGAGTTTGAGGCACCCTGACTAGCTGCAGCATCTGAGGCAAAAGGGCTGGCACCATTTTCAGGAGCAGGGCCTTGTAACTCCAGCTCCCTTAGTCGTAATTCGTGCTCCCTTTGCAACCTTCTATCTTCTGCCTCCCTTTCGGCCTTTTTATCTTCTGCTTCCCTTTGCTGTCGTTTTTCTTCTGCCTCTAATGCCTTAGCCTCTTTGTCAGCCTCAATTTGTAACCTCTTAGCCTCAGCCTCAATCTGCAACCTCTTAAGTTCTCTATCAGCCTCAATTTGTAACCTCTTCTCTTCAGCTACCTTCCTATCTTCCCTTTCAATATACTTGTCACATTCAGCAGTTACATACTGAATTAAAGCCTGACCATCCATTCCCATATCCTTCGCCGTTAGCACAGCAGCTGATCTGAACTTTGCTAGCTCAGCCATCACACAAAATAACAATGATCAGGGTAAAAATCCAACCAATAAATAACTAAAGTAATTCTAATTACTATAGACTAAGGTAATTCTAATTAGCCAGTTAACTAATTAATTACCACTGGCTGTGAAGATTCACCAACTTTTATTTTCACTTTCAATTTTAAGGGACACTTTTAATTTTTACAATTTATTCCCCTGATTTAATTCTCCCACCAGGAGATCCTAATATTACTGATAAGCTAATTATCCCTGGACAAGACCCCAATATATGTAGTGGATTTTGATGGTATTGTATGGTTGATGTCACCTAGTGTGATGTATGAGGTCAGCTGTGAAGGCTCCTGAGATAAATGTAGATGTGAATTACAGAAGGCCCTTCTTACTACCACTTACGACCTCACACATATCTTTTTTACTAATGAATGTGGCTACGTTAAAAATCTAGGGTACTGATATGTAATGTGTAGTGGTAATTTACACACACACACACACACACAGATTTAAGAAGTCTAATAATATTAATAAAATTTATAACACACTGAACTAACTCAGGCTATTTTAGTTTTTTTACAGTTAAATCTTTTGATAAATTTATTTTGTTCTGAACCAAATGTTTAGTTGGTCAGAACATAAGAAATATTATGGAGTCATAAATGGAATGCAAAATCATATGACATAATAAAATGGAAAATGTGTAATTAATTATTTCAAATGACTGGTTAATAGTAATTATATTAAGATAGTCACAGGAGAACTTATAACTAGATATGCTGTTGGGATGGTGTAATCACTCCCAGTCTATGACTGCCAAACATTGTTCGTTGACTTAAGGGATAAATATATATAGTTTAATTTCCCCAATGTCATGGCTTTATTAATGTTGAATTAGGGATAATTTAGTTGAAAATGTCGTTGGTGAAAGTCCAGCAGGCCAGATATGACTTATCTCGCCTGCGTTGATCCTGTACAAAAGTCTTGTGGCCCCACCTCTCCGTGCTGGGGGCAATATACGGCTGCTCTGACACAATGATAGACTGCTCTGGTCCACACTTGTATATATTACTACAGCATTTGACACCGCTTTGGTGCCAAATAGAAACTCACAGTTCTGAAACAAAAAAAGTATTGGTCATGTGTCAGAACTCTACTTCCTGAACCACTTCTGCACACAACACTACACACAACAACACCACATAGACTGGGTCAGATCTCTCTGACCACACAGCACATCTTACCAAGTTGGTTTCACATAGTATTAGTTCCCCACGACTACATTGCATCTGATATAGGTTCAATAGCTTCCTGCTATTAAATAAGATAGGTGATATGTTCCACTGATCTCAACACTAGATCCTTTTTCATAGTTTCAATTAGGCGTGCCTATATATTTTCTTTGTATGTATGTCTCTAGACCCTGATCTAGGGCTGGGGATCTAGAGCGAACACTTACTTGTCGTAATCATTTTTTATAATATGGCAGTATCAATCACTCGAATTATTAAAATATACAGAATAAATATTGTTCATTCTTACCAGAATTCAGAATTGACAACACAGTTAAAGTTTGCTAGCAAAACTCAGCTGAGCTGCTGGCCGTATGATGGCGTCCCACTATATAGTTATATTCGTATGGAATCAACACCATCAGGGATTCAAACTGCGTCTCTGAACAGACTTATGTCGAATGGCAAACTTTCACCTCTCTATCCCGCTACTATAAAATGCGTTGGCCAATCGCCGACTTCCCCCCTTTCTTTCAAATCTTCAACCAAAAATCACTTCAGTCAATTCTCAGTCAAGTATGTATTACGGTCTGTTAGTCCGTCTGTCTCTACTTGTTTTTTTTTTCATAAAAACATACTTGGTTTTACATGCATTTCCTACACGAATCTGCTGCCTAAGTTATTTTTAGCTACAATTCTCCACCACATTCCCTCTCTTTAATTACAGCTCGATTTTTGCGTTTGCAGACTCAAGGCCAAGATTTTGGTAACTTTTAGTGACATTGGGTTAACAGTGCATTCGCATGTATGATATGAACAATACAGTCTTTTGTCAATATCTTCTTTATTATTATCTATCCGTCTGTATAAATGAAAGCATATTATTTCTCTGCTCAAGATGGGCTATCAAACTAGCTAGGTTTTATTTTCATAACTCTATTATTAAGAAAAAACATATTTTTTTTCTCAAGTTTAATTTTTGAAATTTGTTCGAGACCCTTCCCTCATGTGTTTTGCCGCGGCATTCAAATAAAGACCAAGTATCGAAACACGCCCAAGAAATGACTGTCTCGATCAAGAGCTAATGTCCGTTTCTTGTCCATTTCCTTACTTTATGTCAACTCGGGACGTGAATTTTTTTCTTTTCACCCCTACTTGCGTCTTTTTGCCGTTCGAACTTCAAACACGTGTTCAGTCATATTTTTTTTTTTTTTTTTTTTTTTGTCCTCCGTTCTCTCCCGTCTACAAAGGGTAAACGTTTCGTCTGCACTTCTAACTCGTTAGTTTTAAATGGCGGTGGGAAAGGCTGGTATGGGCGAGCATGTCTCCTAGTATCTTACGCATTATTTTTAACCCTACATTTCATCGTTAATTTTGGAGATATCATGGTGACATCATCACAGTTCCCTTACCAGTTTTACAGCAGCCTCCTCATTTGTTGTTAAATGTTGCCGAAATAAGGATATACAGAAGACTGGGGTGCTTATCAAGCAAATGCCGCCATCATCACGTATCAGCTGTCAACGGAGTTTAACATTCAACAAACTTATGCCAAGTCTTCCTGTCACGTGCGATCAACTCAAGGTCTTTCCGTGTCTTCCTGTCACGTGCGATCAGACAAAAGTCTTTCCGTGTCTTCCTGTCACGTGCGATCAGCTCAGTCTTTCCGTGTCTTCCTGTCACGTGCGATCCTGTCGCGTGCGATCAGCTCAAGGTCTTTCCGTGTCTTCCTCATGCATTTTATGTCTGTCTGTAGTTCTCTTCTCCTTGTTGTTCTTAGGTCTCCTTCACCACCTCTACCGCTCTTACCATGTGGATTCCAGAACAAGGACTGCCTTGTATTGCTATCGTGTGTTGCTGGAGCCTGAAAAAGGAGCAAAGAAATGGAACACTGTAACCTACCACACAACGTAAAAATCAAGAAATGATGGTTGGCTCGAGGGTGGCTACGCCAAACCTGTAGAAATCTTAATCGACCCATGATTAAAAAATATAAAGACACGCAATGAAAACAGAAGAAAACAAATACAGTTACGTTAAAACACTAGGAATAAAACGAGAATTCGCGAATCAGGAGGAATGAAAAACGTTGGATGCATAAAAAAGCATAACACGTTGACGTTGTTCAAAATCATGAGAAGAACAAGTTGAAGGCCAACAAGCATAGAGAGAGCTTTTACGTGGGAAAATAACATCCAGAGATTCACACGAAACAGCCTATCACTGTGCACCATCAAAGCATAACACAGAAAATGTTAACGGCTCATCACAACCGACCATCGATGCAAAGGTGGCTTTGATCTGTTCTTTGTGACGAGTCTCCAAGTAAAGTCACAAAGCCTGTATAAAAATAAATAAAGAAATTCGCGGTTTTCCCCTCTCTCTCTCCTTAGATGAAAGGGTGGAGGAGCCAACAGTCAGATCTGGCCTATGACAGCAAAAACTGAGCACGGAACATGTACAAGTAAATAAAGTGGGAACGTTTTGCTATGAACAGGGTTTTACAACTTCAAATGACTAAAGTCTTGTCGTGCCGAGCATTGCTCTTTCCATTTTGCAACCTCTCTCGTCGTTCCCGACGAGTCTACATACAAATATTTAATAAATGTTTCCCAAATGGTGACGGAAGTGAGAAGCAAGAAGTAGTAAAAGAAAGAAAAGGCAGAAGCTTGACAACAGAAGAAGCAAGTGATACTGGTAACAAAGATTGCAATGGTGATAATAATTGTGGAATTTTTATGGTTGCGATTGTAATGTTTACTGCTTCATGCTGAATATTCAGTTGCACTCTGAACTGAGACTTTGCACATCCGTGTATCCTGAGAGATAGTCACAATCATTATCCACACATTTTCGCAACTCATATTTTCCTTGCTAACAGATCTTTCTTCCATTCAAATCTTTATTCCGTGTGAATCTCTATTCCGTTCAAAATTGTCTCCATTAAAAACTTTTCTTTTTAAACAAAGTATCCTGTTTAACCCTCGATATGTTATAATAGTGACAAATAAATTCAAGACAATATGGTAACTTCTCTCTCCCCCCCCCCCCCCCCCCCCCCCCCCCCCAGTGCAAATAGAGTAAATCAAAACCAAAATTGTGGATGTGTGTGACCTCCCCTTTCCAAGAAACAAACACACAATAAAAATAAAGAACAAACAAACGAAAAATGAACAAACAAACAAAAAAAAAAAAACAAAAACAAAGTAAAGTCTCTCATAACTGCCCTGTTGTTAACAAGGTGAAAAGGAGTGAGAAAGCCCGAGGGTGTTTGAGTTTACACCAAATCCACCAATTATCCGCCATCATCCACACGAGCACCTCATCAGACTACCCCTTATCCTCACACCATCGTTAATCCTTATAATCTTTCTCCATTCAAACCTTTCTCCGTTCAAATCTTTATTCCGGTCACATCTTTATTCCGTTCAACTCTGCTCCGATCAAATCTTTATTGCGTTCAAATCTGTCTCTGTTCAAATCTTTCTTAGGCTTAAAATATTCCAGTGATATGTTCATTGTTCCATAATAGCTCCACACATTTGCACACACGTCCAAAATGTTGTGTACCACCACACATCTGATACAAAGCAAACTACTCTTGCCTTAACAAATTCTTTCTCACTCTCAGTGTAAAACTACGAAACATGCATGTCGATGGTACAGAAAATATCTCTAGGCACAAAACAACAGATAACAATATATCTTTATACC
Organism: Oreohelix idahoensis; assembly: GCA_024509875.1. NCBI lineage: Eukaryota > Metazoa > Mollusca > Gastropoda > Stylommatophora > Oreohelicidae > Oreohelix > Oreohelix idahoensis. Next base: position 502,021 of record JAMPIV010000846.1, on the reverse strand, counting down.
AAAGAGTTTCATCAAAGTAATCCATTCCCTGTCCGCTATCTGTGGAGAACGGAGCCACCACTACTGCGAGTGCACACGAAGCCAGCAACAAAAAGTTTAAACACTCTTGTAGCGGTAGTTTCTGTAGTAATTTATGTTATATGATAAGATAGCCAGACCCAAGCATCACTTCATAATAGTCGCCTCGTACGACAACGGACGTCGTTTGGCAGAGTGGTCAGAGCTCTAGCTTCTCAAAGTAAAGTAACCGGCTTCGAAACCTATTAGCATCACGCTCCAGGCTAAGTGTAAATGGGAACATCGCTCTGCTCTTGAGTAAGAGAAGGCAAAGGCAGCGAAGAAGGGAGCCGGTCATCTTACTTCATAAAGCAGAGACCTATTATAGTCTCTAACGCTTCATTTCCCTACGGTAGTAACTGCCATGGGACTACCTTACCTATTACGAACTACCTGAGGGTGTAGTTGCTGTATTTTTCTTTCTCTTTAGACACTACACGAGGCTCAGGTTCATTCTTTGCATCTCGGCCTCCACAGTTCTCCGCCAAGTTGTTTTTGGTCGGCCTCTCTTTCGCTTTCCTTCCGGGGTCCATAGCATAGCTGTTCTTGTAATGGCAACTGGGTCTCTTCTGAGGACGTGGTCAACCCAACTCCAGCGTCTGCCAGCTATGATGATATGCATATCCTTTTGGTTACTCCGAGCAGGCAGTTCTTGGTTAGTGGTGGTATTCGGACAGCTTGTAGTGGTATTTATTAATTATATTATCATATTGAAATATTATAAAGACAGTAGTGTTGGGGAAGGGGGGGAGGGGGGAGGAGGGAGAACAGTTGTGAACTGGACAGAAAAAAAAACGAGTCCTGCTCTCAATCAAATCCAAATCAAGAAACAAACTGGATGCTAAGCACGACATACTGGTATCTCTTTCCGAAACTGTACCAAGAATAAAACTATTGGTGTGCAGAAAATAAAAATAATCAGGGTCTCACTGATTAATTTGACTGTTCTCATAAACAGTTAACAATTTTATGACGCTGAAAATGTTGCTGTGTACCGAATAAAGTTTTCTTTATGATAAATTAATTAATGTGTTTATATATATATATATATATTGTTTTTGGTTTTTTTAAATAACATTTTACCTCGTTTTGGATAATATATTTGTTTGTACACATGAGCGTCCGTTTGGCAGATGGTTAGAGCGCTTGTCTTTCACAACCAAGTTCCCGAGTTCAAAACCTGGTAGCGTTACGCTCCATTCTACCCCACTGTAAATAAGTACCTGATTCTACTCTTCGTTTAGGGAAGGCAAAGGAAGGCAGGAGGGGAACTTGTAATCCCGTCTTATAACTCAAGACTTGGTAAAGTCTCTTTAACTGTTATACATAGCTGTACAAAAACTGAATAAGGATTCATTAAAAATATAACAGTGGGACAAAGCACAACACAAACTTAGTTCAAATTTACCAGCCCTGAAAACTTGGCTCCCATTATTAACGAATGGAACAATAGGCCCCCAAATACGGGTCTCTCGTCCCTTAAGAGTTAATGCCACCTAAAGTTAAAGCCAAACATTTACAGAACTGTCGTCTACAAACATGCTTCTTTTAGCGGTCCAAACCCTGCAGCTGTTGAGAAAATTATCTCATTACATTCTTCCCCGAAAGTCTGTAAGCTTTCATAAATGGGTGTTTGCGTAGAATAGAATGACTGAAATGGTACAACAGTCATAAATGTGGAACTGTTGACAAGAACTAGACAAGCGCCACTGGAACCAGAAATGAGAAGAAGATTGTTGATGATGGATAGGACATACATTGTGGAAACCTGTTGATAGCACTGTGCTTAGAGCGCTGGCGTCTCACGGCAAAGGTGCCAGGTTTGACACACGGCTGCGTCGCGCTCCAGTCTACCCAGCTGTAAATGGGTACCATACTCTGCTCTTGAGTTTAGAATGGGCAAAGGCAGCGAGGAAGGAAACTGGTTACGCCACTTTGCGAAGCTGAACCTAGTATAGTGAAGTCTCTAACACTTCACTCCCATACGGCACTATCTGCTATCGGAGTGCATTTACCTTTATTTTGTGTTAACCATTCTGCCGCATGTCCTGATGACTGCATTATATCACGTGGTCATTTCATTCTTTTCCACTGGTTTGGTTTTCAGGACTATCTTCATTGGACATGGAAAACTCCATCAGCGATCCGACCTCCTCCCTTAGATCACACAAGGAGGATCTCAGCACAGTGCACGAACTCCGTAGCACCGGCGAGAATCCCAATGTGTGTATATATTAGGAATCACACATTCTATAAATATTTTTGCGGTGGGTAGGTTTCTAATGTTTAAATTTTGCCAGGGCAGCGGCCTGATGGGTCTACTGCCTATCTTTTCCATTACATTTCAACTTCATTGAATCTTTGTAGTTAAAATTATCAAATGATCAATAAACAGAACATGAAAAAAAGCCCGTGTGCTCTTTTATGGGTGTTAAATGTAACTGTCACTGTGCAATCAACGCTTTTCCGTATTTCACCGAAAAGCTGACATGATTTTTCACTGGTCGTTTTAGGACGCTTCATTAAGACAATTAGTGCTAATGGGGATAAGTGCAAATCGTAGTTGTCCCATTAATAGGATTCTTATAAACTCTGAGAGAATGTTAACCCATTGTTAAGTAGCACACAATATCTAGGTCTACAGAAACCCGTTATCACATGTTTGGGAATTATGTTTCACATCCTACGTACTGCGCGCATCTAAGTGACAACGAAACCTGGAGATGATAAGACCAAAGACGTCAAGGGAGACTAAACTGGAGAAGTGCCAGTGATAAAGAGTCGCCTAGCACTTCTCTGAACCCAAAAATGCTCTATTGTTATGTAACATTTTTGACATAAAGATATGTTCTTATCTGCCTTACACTAAGACAACATTTGTTTTATTTTGCTTGTATTTTTTCTGTCTAAGCGCTGTAGTGCAAATATTATCACTAGCAATCCGTTGGTCGGGTGATGTATGAATACTGGATTCATTCACATCTACAGTGGGGTGGGGGAGATAGAATAACATAAAAACTAATATAAGTTACAATTTTGTAAAATATGTCAAATGAGAATTGTTATACAGAACCAACCCTGACATACGAGCCATGATCAGTTTTGTAAACAAGTGAAAAAAAAAAAAAAACCGCTAGAGAATTGCAGACTAATGTTCAAAATATCCTGGACTGCTTAACATTATAATTAGGATGTCTTGAAAGAGGCCAATGCATAAAGTAAACTTATTAGTCACGTTCGAAAAAAGCAGTTGACTTTCTTCTGGATGTTGTGTGGCCGTTGATTTTTTTTTTTTTTTTTTTTTTTCGTACGCCCGCTAATACTCGAGGCGAAATCTCAGGTTATTATTTATGTCTAACCTGACATTGATTTTACGTGAGTATCCCTTTATTTCTTGTACAGAGACAGGTGTCCCTCGCCATTCAGGCAAATACTCGCCGATTTCGGAGGTACCCATTGCAGCTGGGTCGGCTCAGGAGCCGCCAGTCCCTGGTCGACGACACTCCTTCAAATGTCCTAGCCAGGTCTCGAGTTAATCCAGTCCAAATCCCGGTCGACGAAAAATCCTCAAATGCCGTCGCCCGGGTTTGATCCTGTATCACCCGGTCGCCAGAGCGGTGTTGTAACCACTACGCTAGCGCGGCTCCCTGGCCGTTGATGATTTGGAATCTCGTTGATGCGTATTTTAGGTTAAGATCATAACCCTACAGCAGACCCACGGTTGTTTTGTCAATACCTTAAACATCACACTCTCTCTCATTTGTCTCTTCCTATCAGACTGTAGTACTCTCTACACCAGAACGACTTGTAACAGACGATCATGATGTTTATTTACATAAGAGACGTATGAGATCCTACTTGCAACTTGACATAAATCATTCACAGCAACAATTTTCCTCAGCCTTCTCAGTGAACAAATATAGGCTGGCTGGTACAACTCGATGATACGATAACAATTAAGTCTCTCTGGCTATCCTACTTTTCTACTGTGGCTGCTTGACCTAGCTTTTTTGAGAACCCTTGTTGATTAGTCTTGTTCCCAACCTTTATATACTAAAATGTTTGTCTCAAATCATCTGTACTGGTAAACAGCAGCTATCATTTGGCTTATCTAGATATAGACACTGGCCTAACCGCCAGGGATGTACATTTACCAAACTCTTCTACCCTTTTCTCTAGGCTGTCTACTATAATTCACTTAACTGCCTACTGTAGTTCATTTTTATACTTGACTGTCTACTATATTTCACTTTATACTTGACTGTCTACTATATTTCACTTTATACTTGACTGTCTCATTATAGAGCAGTGCTCAGAATGGCAAAGACAGCTATACATTAATTTCGTTGATTTTGAAAAGGCTTTTGACAGCATACATAGGGGCAGTTTATGGAAAATACTGAGGGCTTATGGAATTCCAAGCTGCATAGTGTCAATCATAAAAAGCCTTTATGCCAACTTTATGTGTAGTGTTGGGCAGAGCAACCTAACCTTTGAGGTGAAGACAGGAGTACGACAGGGATGCCCCTTATCAACCACTCTATTTTTAACAGTCATAGACTGGGTGATGCACCAGACAACAGAGGGCAGTCCAAGAGGAATAAGATGGACTACATTTTCTACATTGGAAGATCTGTAATATGCAGATGACATTGCACTTCTAGCACATTCACATCAACACATCCAGGAAAAAACGGATAGACTTAATAAGTTTAGCCAGCAGGTGGGCTTGAACATCAATTTAAAGAAGTCAGAGGTCATGACGCTCAATGTGAGCAACCCTGAGCCCATATCAGTAAGGAATCAGCAACTGGTACAGACAGACACCTTCACATACCTAGGATGCATAGTAACACCAGACGGCGGGGCAGGCAAAGACATCAACATCAGAATGAATAAGGCAAGAACAGCCTTTATTAGCCTAAAAAACATCTGGCAGTCCTCTCAATACAGCACAAGCACAAAATTAAGATTATATCAGAGCTGTGTGCTTTCTGTGCTTCTCTATGGTGCGGAATGCTGGAGAGTTACAGAGAAGGAAATGTCGAAATTGTCCTCTTTTCACACAACATGCCTAAGAAAAATTCACCGAATCTTTTTGCCGAATACCATCACCAACCAAGATCTGCTTACTCGGAGCAAGCAAGAGGACATGCACACCATCATAGTTGGCAGACGCTGGAGCTGGGTTGGCCATGTCCTCAGAAGAGACCCCGATGCCATCACAAGAACAGCTATGCTTTGGACCCCTGAAGGAAAACGAAAGAGAGGCCGACCAAAAACAACCTGTCAGAGGACTGTGGAGGCTGAGATGCAAAGAATGAACCAGAGTTGGGGCGCTGTACGAAGGATGGCCACCAACCGAGCAAAGTGGAATCAATTTGTTGTTGCCCTACAAGACGCCACTAGGCGTGATGGCCACTGACTGCTTTGACGGTCAGCGGCTAAGGATCAAAGAAGAAAGACTTGACTATCTACTGTATTTCGCTTTACCAATACTTCATTAATAGTTTGGCAAAACTCAACATACCTGATAATTAGAATATACACAGTCCATCTCATATGAAACACTGACATCTTGTCCTCAGAATAACTAAAGTCATATATCTCACGTGGCAAATAATCCAGTTGGGTGTCTGGGCGATAGTGCAGCTTTTCTGCCACCGCAGAAGCAATCAATATACATTGGCTTATCGACCCGGTGAAAACCTCCACATCTAGAAAAAGGAAAAAATATTGGGAATACGGTGTTAGGCCCGTATTTTCTTGACCATTGGCACACTAGGGGTGATGTGGTCAGCATCACGCAACCCGCCTTAACCTTCCCAGAGTTGTTCTGGTACCAAATTCATGAGGCTGGGTCGACCCCTGAGCAATTTGCAGTCTAAAAAATCCCACCTCAACTGGGGATCGAATCATGGACCACTGAGCTAGGAAGCCAGTGCACTAAACACTGCGCTACCGAGGCTCTATCTAGAAGCCAACTGATTTAATCTAAAACTTCGATTTGCAACGACGACTAATTTCGATCACTCCAGAACAACTTTGCCTGACAAACAACTCGCAGACATAAATTTCACGTGCATAAATCTCTTCGCTCACCTTGTCAAAACCAGACAATCAAAACATCAACAAACCTCACTCAAGGGATGTAAGCACAACTCCTGACCCCCTCTTCTCATTCTATCGATTATTCCCCTTAGACTGTAAATTAAAAGTCAGCTAATAAAAACAAATCTCGTACAATAACTCTTACATAATTTTCCCTCTTAACCAACCTGTTGTCTACAGTTGTTAGGTGAAAGAAGAAGAAGAAGGGGAAGGAGAAGAAGGAGGAGAAGAAGAAGAAGAAGAAGAAGAAGGGGAAGTAGAAGGAGAAGAAGGGGAGGAGAAGAAGGAGAAAAATAAGAAGAAGGAGAAGAAGAAGGAGACGAAGAAGTCCCTTTGCCTTGAGAAGCGAGTGTTCTAATTATTCAGACGCTCCAGGGACGGTTTAGAGCACATTTGTGAAAGTAAAATGGTGACGAATTAACTGTCTTGGACATATTGAAAACGGAAAACTGGAATATATTGTGACAACAGGAAACATTTTGGGGAATAACGAAGTACAGGATGACGAGGGCAGAATTTTAACATCGTGGCATGGAAAGAAGCCAACAACAGAACTATCAAACAATAAAGGGGGCGGGAGGGGGGGAAAGAAAGTTGCATAGTGCATGAAGAAGGATATATATACAGTATTAGGTTACACACGCCACGAAAAAACTCTGGCCATTAATTCTGATACTTACTGTATTAAAATCCTGGGTACAATTTCTAAATGCCGTGGGATTTTGAAAATCCGAAGCCGTAGGCTGTAAGTAGTGTAAGGCCGCTGCTCTGGCAAAAATTGAAAATTAGAAACCTACCCATCAAAAAGCACAGCGGGCTGATCATCCGCTTGCCAGTCACTCAGATTACGGAAAATACAATTAATTTTTTGCTGTACCAATAAACGCCATTAGGCGTAACGGAACAACAGTTAATTTCTTGTTGCCCTAAGGCACCACTAGGCGTATTGGTCACGGTCTGCTTTGTCGGTCCTCGGCTAAGGACGGAAGAAGAAGACCCATCAAAAATATTTATAGAATGTGTGATTCCTATATTCACACATTGGGATTCTCGCCGGTGCTACGGATTTCGTGCACTGTGCTGAGATCCTCCTGGTGTGATCTAAGAGAACAGATCGGAACACTGATGGAGTTGTCCGTGTGCAATGAAGATAGTCCTTAAAACCAATCCAAATCCTCGGCAGTATGGTGGTAAGTATCCTCGCCTGTCACGTTAAGCTGCAGCCATCTTTGCCCGCCTCACAACGCGTGTTTGGGGGAACTCCAAACTCACTAATGAAGCTGCAGTATATAAAGCCTGCGTCACCAGCACGCTTCTGTATGACAGCCCGACACGGACAACCTATGCTAAGGAAGAAAGAAGGCTCAATTCCTTCCATCTAGGGTGTCTATGCCACATCCTCGGCATTTCGTGGAAAGATAAAGTGACAAATGTCGAGATGTTGCCACGTGATGGCCTTCAAAGCATGGGATATACTTCCGCATGGAAGATGGTCGCATACAAAGATATTTTCTACGAACAACTGGCAGATGGCAAAATAACAGTCGGGCGACCGCAGCTGAGGTTTAAAGATGTGTGCAAGAGAAACATTAGCTCCCCGTGGATTGCTTTCAATCAAGTCATGCCAAGTTCTCCGGTCTAGTGTTCAAACTATTTCATCTTCTTTATCCTTTATTTTTTTAAAAGTCTGTCCCCAATTCAATTTTCTCATGTGTTATAGGACTCCCTCTATTTCGTTTACTCAGGGGATTTCAGAACAAGAACTGCCTTGTTACACTATTGGTAGGTTTCCTAAATGTATGTCCTATCCAATGCCTGTCTTTTCATTACTTCTTATTCTACTGCAGGGTTTCTTAACCATTGATCCACTGGCCCCTTGTGCGCGTGTGTGTTTCTCCATGAATGGATTCTAGGGGGTTCATGTACATAACCTACAAATTGTATTTTCACCAAAATTTTAACTCAGAAAATTATCATAGATGTTTGCATTTAAAGAAAAATATTCTTTGCACATATTTTTTTGTGTATTGCTGTGAGCTTAACAAGTTTTATTTGTAATTAAAATGTATTATTTGTATGCAAACATTTTGACTATGCGTTTATGTACATTTTTTCTAAGAAGGGAGTCCGTAGTCTTCACTGGATAATTAAAGGCATCCGTAGCCTTTACCGGACAAGAAAGGTTATAATAATAATTAGCAAAAGAACTGTTGGGCAACTGCAGTTGAGGTTCAAAGATGTGTGCAAGAGAGACATGAGGGCACTGGACATAAATCCAACAACCTGGGAGGATGAAGCTGCTGATTGCACCAAGTGGCGATGCTCTCTACGGCAGCACCTCAGATTGGGTGAAAAGCTCTCATGGCAAGCTGAAGAGAGAAGAAAACATCGAAAGGAACACCAGGAAAATAAGTAGCTGAGGGCTGTCACCTCAGGGGTGCATTCCCTTAGTAAGTTATGACTGAAGGGGCTTTCATTATTATTAAAAGCCCTTGTTCTATTAGTACTTGTCTTTTCTATTCCATCACTTGAGCATTAGTGGTTCCATCAAATCATCTTCTATTCTGTGCTAGCACCCATTTATGAAAGCCTGGAGCTACATGGTTGTCTTTTTTATCACTCTCCATAGCAATACAATAGGACTGAGTTCACATTTGAGTTGAAAAGTCTTATTTATCTGTTGGAATCACATTTCAATTCCTAATGCAATGAAAGCCCCTCTTGCTTTCTGTATTCTGATGTCACTGTTTGTTCCTCCAACTTTGACTTATGTTGCTGCCAAGTGAATCCACTTCTTGTAGGGGTGTCCTGAATTCCACAAGGTTGATGTTGTTTCAATGATCCTGTCTATTGGAAGGGAAATTGTGACAAGATGACACCCTGTCACACTCCAGGTCTTGTCACAAAGGGCTCTGTAAGTTGTTCTTCATGAAGAACTCTGCATTTCATGTCTTTGTATGTTTGTCTCTTTTAGTTTAATGACTTAATAGAGGATCTTCTGCAGGCTTTTTCATTGTTTACAAATCAATTAAATTGATGAATAGAGTTCCATGCTCTGTTCTTCTATTATGTACAGTGTCGCTAAATATTCTGTATATAATCTGTTTTGTTGAAAACTTGCCCGTTCCCCCTTCCATTGTCTGTCTATGCCTCCTTTTAAACTCTCTAGTATTTTTCTGTTTAATATGTTCCCTGGCACAGATAGAAAGATGATAGGAAACTCTATTCAGAGCGATACAACAGTAGGCAATCTGATCATCAGAAGAGTCCCCCCATCGATCAAGTGTTTCGGCCCTTAATCTCCTTTACACTCTCAGGGGAGGGGAGGGAGGGGGGGGGGGGCCACTTGGGTCATGACTCCCAAGTGTCAGCCTCCTGTTGTCCTGTGCAGAGAATTGAACCCACTCCACATAGTGACAATATTCTTCTGAGATTTGAACACAGCTCTGAGTATGTCCTGGGGGGTCTCCGAAGAGACAAAATACAAATAGGATTACTGCACCCTCAGGCACGTCACACAAGGTGACTGAGACTTTGCATGAGGCTGGCAACTACATCACATAAAACAAAGTACCACATAAACCACAGTTGCAAGAGAACGTGAATGTTTGCTGTGGGCTTCCTGCACAGGGACCATGTACAGTGGTGGCTTCATCAGGTGTGCAAAGGAAAATAATAATAATACTGAGGTATATAGTTGATTGTTCAAGACATATTAAGTGATTATTCGGTCTACATTTGATTTTCTATTTGAAAGGTCTAGGCACAATAACTGATACATTTTTTCAACTTCCTAGGTCCAGGAAGGACTTTGCCGTTTCCTTTGCTTTAAAAATCCAGTGCAAATTTGGTCAAACACAAAATGGTATTAAATTCATCTTTTTATTAAAATTAGTTTTACCCAATTATTACAAGGCAGCAACTGCAAAGCTTGGTGACAATTTGTCAAAAGGTGGATGTAGCAAGATAAACAGTTCAAAATTTATGCAGGATCAATGAATTTGGTAAATTGTAAAGCTCATAACCACACAAGTGCAGTGGCACAGGCAACTTAACAGACAGTAAAAGATAAGGTAGTCCCAAGGGAGTGAAATAACAGAGACTTCATACTAGGTCCAGGTTTTTAATGAAGTGGAGGTGACCAGTTCGTTTCCTCACTGCCTTTGCCTTACCCAACTCATCAGCAGTCAGGAACCCATTTACAGTTGGGCAGACTGGAAAGTAACACTACCATGTTTCCATTCTGGAACCCAGTAACCGTTTAGCCAACCGGATGTTCTTAATACACAGTACATTTAACAAACTATAACAGTAGGCTTTATAAACATTTTATTTGACAAAAAAAAAAAAAAAAACACCTGTGAGAAATGATGTGCTAAGGAAATTTTTTATTTATGATGCACAAAATATGAAATGAGTGACCATGTGTACCCTTCAAACCACACCTTACAAATCAGAATACTGTGGCAAATGACCAATCAGAACATTTTACTGTTTTGTTTGTTTGTTTGTTGCAACAGTTATGATTTCACAATGACCAATTAAAAGTTATTAACAACTGTGAAATGGAATGCCATTTCCAGTTCTGAATAAACTTAATCAGAAAATGTCGCTCAGCTTACACACGCTACTATTAAAAATAGGCAGGCATGATGATCTCTCACTGATTCTACAAGACGAACAAGGCCTTTTATATTTGGACCCATGCCCAAATATAACTGACGGTAGTGTGCCCTGCCAAAATTTAACCCCCCCCCCCCACCCCCCCGCCCCCCGCCCCCCCCCCCCCCCCCCCCCCCCCCCCCCCCCCCCCCCCCCCCCCCCTCCCCCCCCCCCACCCCCCCCCCCCCCCCCCCCCCCCAAAAAAAAAAAACTAGTCATCACTCATTTATTTTGTTAAAAGTCAAGATATATTTCTCTTCATTATTTATAATCTAATTAAATGTTAACAAAAGCTCACAATATGTCAATTTCAGCAGCCTGTTTATGTTTGAAGTACATATTTTCAGTTTAAAAAAAAAAAAAATCTTCACACCTAATACATTGCCTAAAATACAGAACCTGTATTTAGTGGCTGTGTTAATAACACTGCTACCACATCTAGCATACCACACCCCCACTAATGAATGGACAATTAGGTTAATTCACAGTTACTCAACACACAACTTTAAAACTAACAAAAAGAATCAAACAACGAGGATCATAACTAAATAAACTGGATGACTGAAACTCTACATGATTCTGAGTCAAGTAAAAGTTAACTGTCCTCATAGTAAGTTTTAAATGTGTCTGAATCAGTTTTAATGACAATTAAAATGTTAAAAAAATTATTAACAATGCAAGATGTTGTGTGAAATAATAACGACGCTGTACAGGTTCTAAGGTTCATTTCTTTCGCAGTCTTGTCTTTCTTTTGACCTTAAAAGTAGAAGAGAAGATAACCTCTCAGCTCAGTTACTACAAATTGTGAAAGTTTTCAACCAACTGGTTGTTGAAAGAATGATACATGAAAGCCAACTATATAAAATGTGGATACAATTTAATTCAATTAAAATATTTATGATTAAAATTTACTTCAATTAAAATATTTATGGATAAAATTTACCTCAATTAAAATATTTATCACCAAAACCATGTTAAAATCAGAATGCCAAATTAATCAGGTAAAAAGGGATGGTTTTTTTTAGCTTCAATAAATAAATGCAGATCCAATATACCACCACACAAACTTCACTTCACCCCTTTAAAAAAATAAAAATAAATGCTTATCATTGTACTGAAAAGAGACACTTGAATATCTTTTATACATATGACCATTTTTAACTGCTGATAATAAGGCTTTGACCCGTATAGTCCCCGGGAGGTCTCGTAAGGAGACAGACAGAATAGGACTACTGTTAACTCAGGCAGGTCATAAAAGGTGACGAGTATGAGGTTGAACATGGGGCTGGCAACCTCATAATGTCAAACAAATTGTTGCAGAAACTGCCGTTGCAGAAGAACATGCTTTGATGGAGGATTCTTGCTGCTGTTGTGGCCCAGTGCTTCATTTAAAGTGAAAAAATGAGATGATGATGATGATAAGTAAATCTTCACTTTTCACTTTTGCGTAGTCACTTCACAGCCACTAACTTGAAATTTTTTATTCCGGTTAAGTTTCTACATCTGCTACTTACATTCAAACCATCATCTTCCTCCTCCTCTTGCGCAGAAGCTGTCATGCTTGTAATGGTTTTAGAAAGTTCTGCACTATGAGATGATGACTGTGAGATTTCTGTCTCTGGTGTCTCTTCACCATCAGAGGTGCCATTAGCTAAACGACCTCTGCGCCTGCAATATGATTAGAATAAGCCATTAATAGATGTCACAGGAGATCAAAGCTGTCATCTTAAAAAAAAAAAAAAAGATACAGCTATGTGAAGCCTGCATCAGAAATGTTCTGTTATGTGGCCTGCATCAGAAATGTTATGTTATATGGCCTGCCTCAGAAATGTTCTCTTCTGTGGCCTGCCTCAGAAATGTTCTCTTATGTGGCCTGCATCAAAAATGTTCTCCTATTTGGCCTGCCTCAGAAATGTTCTCTTATGTGGCCTGCATCAGAAATGTTCTCTTATGTGGCCTGCATCAGCAATGTTCTCCTATTTGGCCTGCATCAGAAATGTTCTCTTATGATGCCTGCCTCAGAAATGTTCTCTTATGTGGCCTGCATCAGAAATGTTCTCCTATTTGGCCTGCCTCAGAAATGTTCTCTTATGATGCCTGCATCAGAAATGTTCTCTTATGTGGCCTGCATCAGAAATGTTCTCCTATTTGGCCTGCATCAGAAATGTTCTCTTATGATGCCTGCCTCAGAAATGTTCTCTTATGTGGCCTGCAGCTTGGACAAGTGGATACATACAATGAAAGTGCTTACAGATTTTAGGAGGAAGTGTTCACAGCTACATACAACAAGCAGACACTGACACTTCTGCAGATGTATTATACAAATTACTGGCAAAAAATTAAACAGGAATAATAATATCAGTGCCAGGTAAAATATCAAACAGGATCATCCTGGATAGATTAATAGAGCCCACAGATAGAAAGTTGAGAGAAGAACAAGCAGGTATTTTGACAAAATAGATCCTGTATAGACCAGACAGCACACTGCGAATAACAGCTGAACAAAGTCAAGAATTGTAACTCACCCCTTTACATTGAGTGTGTGGACTATGATAAGGCATTTGAACGTGTAAACACAGAATCACTCTGGAATAATAATAATAGCCTCTTCAGTCATAAGTGACTATGGGAATGTGCCCCTGAGGTGACAGCCCTCAGCTGCTTATTTTCCTGTTGTTTCTTTTGATGTTCTTTCCTCTTTTCTGCTTGCCGTGAGAGCTTCTTTTTGCCCAGTCGGAGGTGAAGCCATAGCGCATCGCCATTTGGTGTCCTCATGTCTCTCTTACACACATCTTTAAACCTCAGCTGCGGTCACCAAACTGTTCTTTGCCATCTGCCAGTTGTCCACAGAAGATATCTTTCGGGATGCGACCATCTTCAATGTGGCGGACATGGCCAAGCCAGCGTAGTCTGCACTGCCTAAGCAGTGTAAACATGCTCTGAAGGCCATCACATGACACCTCAACATTTCTCACTTTGTCCTTCCCTGAAATACAGAGCATGTGGCGTAGGCATAGATTGAAGGTATTGAGCCTTCTTTCTTGCTTAGCATAGGTTGTCCATCACCCGTGTGTTACCGGGGCCCGAAAGGGGAGCAAAGAATAGTAACACTGTCCCGTACCAAGCATGTCGTAAAAAGCGACTAAGGAGGGTTGGGCATGGGGCCGGTTACACCATCCTGTAAAAAAATTTAAACCACAAAAAACTTCAACAAATATGGACAAGTCAAATAAAGAAAATAAAACACAGCCATCCAAGACAGGGGAAGGTCCTCTCGCGGGGAGGCGTATGATGCAACACAGAGAAAGCCGAAAGGAGTCTGTGTTGCTGACTAACCTTCTTTCTTCTAGGAGAACTTCCAAATTTGGCACCTGGAATGTTCGGACATTAAACGAACAAGGGAAAGTGGCGCAAGTAGCAGCAGAAATGAGGGAATACAAAATCGAGGTTCTGGGAATGTGTGAAACAAAGTGGAAGGGGGTAGACAGGAAGAAACTCATCACAGGTGAATTGGTGCTGTCCTCAGGACATGAAGACGAAAGTTCACACCACAGTGAAGGGGTAGCTCTTATGTTATCTAAAGAAGCACAGAAAGCACTAATTGAATGGGAAGCTGTTGGACCCAGAATAATAACAGCTTCTTTCAAAACAGCTAAAAAAAAAAATTCATGTAAATGTCATCCAATGTTATGCACCAACTAATGACAAAGAAGAGTCTGTGAAAGAAGCATTTTATACTAAACTACAGGAAATTATGGATAAAGTAAAAAGAAGAGACATCACAATTTTGATGGGTGACATGAATGCAAAGATAGGTACAGTCAACACTGGATTCGAAGAAGTCATGGGAAAACATGGGCTAGGAGTAATGAATGAAAATGGAGAGCTATTCGCAAACTTCTGTGCTTCATATCAACTGGCTATAGGAGGAAGCATGTTTCCACATAAGAGAATACACAAGGCAACATGGATATCACCAGACCATAGAACAGAAAATCAGATTGATCATATATGCATAAACAAGAAGTTTAGATCATCATTGCAGGATGTAAAGGTATATAGAGGAGCAGATGTGGCATCAGATCACCATCTTCTGATAGCCAAAGTAAAAATGAAACTCAAGAGATATGCAACAATGCAAAATTATAGACAACAGTTTAATGTAGGACAGCTAAGAAATCAAGAAACAAGAGACAAATTTGCGGTCACAGTATCCAACAAATTCCAAGTGCTCCAACAGCTGGAAGATGTAGAGAATACAGAAGACTATTGGCAGCAGGTCAAAACAGTATGGAAGGAGACATGTGAAGAAATACTGGGGAAAAGGGAAAGACAACAAAAAGCATGGATAACAACAGAAACCATCAATAAGATAAAAGACAGAAAAAACAAGAAAGCAGAGTTAAACACAAGCAAAACTAGAAGCTCCAAAGCCAAGGCTCAAGAAGTGTACACAGAAGCAAACAAAGAAGTAAAAAGAAGTATCAAAAGAGACAAGAGGAAGTATATTGAGGAGTTGGCAAGAGAGGCAGAAGATGCTGCAGCCAAAGGAAATATGAGAGAACTGTATAGCAGCACAAAGAAGCTAACAGGGAAATACAAGCAAACAAGTTGCCTCATAAAAGACAAGAATGGGAAACTGCTCAGCAATATACAAGAGCAAATGAAGAGGTGGACAGAATATTTTGGGGACCTTCTCAATAGACCAGCTCCACAAAACCCGCCGGACATCCAGCCAGCAGAAGAAGAGCTACAAATTAACGGTGAAAGACCAACGAAGGAAGAAATAAAGAAAGCCATAAAGCTTCTAAGAGAGGGAAAAGCGTCTGGACCTGATGGCATACCAGCAGAGGCCATCAAAGCAGATATCGACACGGCTACAGAGATGTTATATAAATTACTTGGTAAAGTCTGGGAAAAGGAAGAGATACCAGCAGAATGGAAAGAAGGATATCTGGTTAAGTTGCCTAAGAAGGGAAATTTACAAGAGTGTACAAACTATAGAGGAATAATGTTACTATCAGTGCCAGGAAAAGTATTAAACAGGATTATCCTTGAGAGATTAAAAGAGTCCATAGACAAGAAACTGAGAGATGAACAAGCAGGTTTTCGACAAAACAGATCATGTACAGACCAGATAGCCACTTTGAGAATAATAGTTGAACAAAGTCTGGAATGGAATTCACCACTATACATCGGATTTGTGGACTACGAAAAGGCATTTGACAGTGTAGACAGAGAATCACTTTGGAAATTGATGAGGCATTATGGAGTTCCCCTGAAGATCATTAATTTAATAAAGAAAACATATGAAGACATGACATGCAGAGTTCTTCACGAAGGACAGCTTACAGAACCGTTTGGGATAAGAACAGGAGTGCGACAGGGATGCCTCTTGTCTCCATTTCTTTTCTTGCTGGCAATAGATTGGGTTATGAGATCATTGACAACACACAACAGAAATGGAATCCAGTGGACTCTGACTAAGCAGTTGGATGATCTGGATTTTGCTGATGACTTGGCTCTTCTGTCCCATAACCGTAATCAGATGCAGGACAAATTGAAAACACTCGATGAGAGGTCACAGCAATTGGGTCTGAAAATACACAGGGAAAAGACAAAAATAATGAGAATAAATGCAGGTAATGATAACAGGGTTGAACTTGAAGAAACACCAATACAAGATGTAGAATCATACACATATCTTGGCAGTAATATAGACAAAGTTGGAGGGACAGACAGTGATATCAAAATAAGAATACAAAAGGCAAGAGGAGCTTTCATTGCATTGGGAAATATATGGAGATCAAGAGAAATCGGATCCAACACGAAAATAAGAATCTTCAACTCAAATGTGAAGTCAGTCCTATTGTATGGCTCGGAGACATGGAGAACAACAAAGACAACAACCAAAAAGCTACAGACTTTCATAAATGGGTGCTTGCGTAGAATAGAGGGATTAAAATGGTATGACAAGGTTACCAACGTGGAACTGATGACAAGAACTAGACAAGTGCCAGTGGAACAAGAGATGAGAAGAAGATGATGGCGATGGATAGGACACACACTGAGGAAACCTGTTGATAGCATTACAAGGCAGTCCTTGTTCTGGAACCCCCAGGGCAAGAGAGGCAGAGGAAGACCAAGAAGTACATGGAGAAGAGAGTTGGAAACAGAGGTGAAAATGATGAGGAGAACATGGAAAGAACTTGAGATGATGGCACGGGACAGGAGGACTTGGCATGTGTTTGTTGAAGGCCTATGCTCCTTTGGGAGTGGAGGGTTATGAATGAATGAATAGGTTGTCCATGTCTCAGTGCCATACAGAAGTGTGCTGGTGCCTCAGGCGTTATATACTACAGCTTTGGTCTTTGTTGTGAGTTTGGAGCTTCACCAAACATGCGCTGTCAGGTAGGCAAAGGTGGCTGCAGCTTTGTCAATTTCTGCGTCCAGAGGAAAGTGAAGAGGCATTATAGACTCCCCCTTAAGTTCATAACCTAATAAAGAAAACATCAAGATACAAGATGCAGAATTCCTCATGAAGGGCAACTTACAGGACCCTTTAAGGTAAGTGTTGCCTTTAGTACCATTTCTCTTCTTGCTGGCTATAGATTGGATTTTGAAAACAAGAATATCAACCAACACAAATGAAATTCAATGAAATGTGACAGAACAGCTCGATGATCTACATTTTGCAGAAGACTTAATGAAAGACAAAATGAGAATACCTGACGAAGAGGACACAGCAACTGGGTCTGAAAATATACAGAGAAAAGACAAAGAATAAATGGAGTCAAATTATTATCAAAATATAAATACAAAAGGAAAGAGGAGCTTTCATTGCATTGAGAAATAAATGAAAATCAAGTCCCAACATAAAACTCAAATGTCAAGACAGTTCCATTGTATGTCCCTGAAACAAAAATGATGACCAAAAAGTTAAGACTCTCATAAATAGGTGCTTGTGCAAAACAGGACTAAAACAGTATGACAATAAACATGAATGTGGAACTGATGGAAATAAACATACAAATACCAGTGGAACAAGGTGAGGAGAAAGGACTCTAGCTTTGGATAGGACACACACTGTCAGCTGACAACATTACAAGGCAGTCCTTGTTCTGGAATCCCCAGGGTAAGAGAAGAAGAAGGAAACCTAAAAACACAAGGAGAAAGGAACTTAACGACAGCCACGAAGAGGGTGAAAAAAGACATGGAAAGATATCAATCGAATGGCACAGGATAGAAAGGTTTGTTGTGAATTTAATGAAAGCCTGTGCTTTACAGGAAAATGAATGGACGAATGAATGAGGGGAAATGACAGAGAAGAAGAACAGCTTTTGCAACTGTGAAAATTGAAACCTGCAATGGTCCATGGCAGTGTTTCTCAGAGTTTGTGATACGTGTACACAAAATGGGTTTATGGAGTATGCAGCAGAATTATTTTTATTTTACTGTAAGATTTCAGAAACAAATTTCTTAGTTTGCAGAAAACAATTAATTAAACTTTAAATATATGAGAAAGGTACACCGGTAGGTATAAAATTTCACAAGGGGTACGCAATTATTGTAACTTTGAGAAACACTCATCATTGGTAAAGTTATCAGTACTCACACATTGCGAATATTTGATCTGATGGGTTCTGGCCTGGCCATTGGTCCTCGTTTGATAGGGGCAAGCTGAGCTGGTGGGGAATGTGATCTTTCAGAGCCTGACTCACTTGGGGTTCTCAAAACTCCTCTTGAAACTCTGGCTCTGCAGGAAGGAAGAGGACATGATATTTGTCTATCATGGGGAAAGAATGATACTGCACATTTTGTTCTTCCTCTTGTGACTTCTCCAATATGGAGGTCATTGATCATTAAAGCCACTTTAAACCAAAGAACATGTAATGTCACAAATGTTGGATGCATAAATTTGATATAATCAAGAAATAAATGGGAAAAAAATTACACTTATTATGATTCAACGTACTGACAATGAAGAAATAACTTTCTCTGGAGGAAATACACGATAGATTAGCTGATACAATACTAGATCCAGGAATAGCAAAATTATAAAGGGATTGTGGACAATAACTCATGGAATCCTTTCAGTTAATATGAATCATCAGTCCTTTTATTTGTTCCATATGGAACAAGTTTGTTAGTTTTGTTTGCAAGTGATTTCTATTTTGGGCAGTCTTTTTTCAGCTCTGCCCATGAAATCTCCACTATGTAGGCTTTCTCTCACACCATTCTTTTCTAAGTTCTTCATGATCTCCCCATTCACATCTTTCCCTG
The DNA here is from genome assembly GCA_024509875.1 of Oreohelix idahoensis. Taxonomy (NCBI): domain Eukaryota; kingdom Metazoa; phylum Mollusca; class Gastropoda; order Stylommatophora; family Oreohelicidae; genus Oreohelix; species Oreohelix idahoensis. The sequence goes on along the minus strand of JAMPIV010000846.1, from coordinate 482,908 downwards.
TGGGTTTCAATCAAGGGTATTTTTGGTTATACTGTTAGGTGTTTCCTGAGGGTGTATCCCATCCCTCTCCATTTTCATTCTTTAATCTCCAGCTGTACTGGTTGTTGTCTGCTTATATTTCATTTCTGCATTTGTTATTAAATCTGGCTATTGATGCAATGGAGAAAAGGAAAGGAATCTGTTGGTGACGGTCTGAAATCTGAATGCGGTATTTCTTGTGGCATGCCACATTGAAGGGAAAATGGCCTTATTTAACCTGGCACTGGTATCTTTGTTCCTTTTCCTTTGTCGATGTTACTTCTCACATTGAGATGTGCATTTCTTTACCCATCTGACCACTGATCTCGACTGGATCTGTTTTATCAATTATTTGTTCTCATTTCTTTACCATTCTGACCACTGATCTCGACTGGATCTGTTTTATCAATTATTTGTTCTCATTTCTTTACCATTCTGACCACTGATCTCGACTGGATCTGTTTTATCAATTATTTGTTCTCATTTCTTTACCATTCTGACCACTGATCTCGACTGGATCTATTTTATCAATTATTTGTTCTCATTTCTTTACCATTCTGACCACTGATCTCGACTGGATCTGTTTTATCAATTATTTGTTCTCATTTCTTTACCATTCTGACCACTGATCTCGACTGGATCTGTTTTATCAATTATTTGTTCTCATTTCTTTACCATTCTGACCACTGATCTCGACTGGATCTGTTTTATCAATTATTTGTTCTCATTTCTTTACCATTCTGACCACTGATCTCGACTGGATCTGTTTTATCAATTATTTGTTCTCATTTCTTTACCATTCTGACCACTGATCTCGACTGGATCTGTTTTATCAATTATTTGTTCTCATTTCTTTGCCCATCTGACCACTGATCTCGACTGGATCTGTTTTATCAATTATTTGTTCTCATTTCTTTACCATTCTGACCACTGATCGACTGGATCTGTTTTATCAATTATTTGTTCTCATTTCTTTGCCCATCTGACCACTGATCTCGACTGGATCTGTTTTATCAATTATTTGTTCTCATTTGTTTATCCATCTGACCACTGATCGACTGGATCTGTTTTATCAATTATTTGTTCTCATTTCTTTGCCCATCTGACCACTGATCTCGACTGGATCTGTTTTATCAATTTTTTGTTCTCATTTCTTTGCCCATCTGACCACTGATCTCGACTGGATCTGTTTTATCAATTATTTGTTCTCATTTCTTTGCTCATCTGACCACTGATCTCGACTGGATCTGTTTTATCAATTATTTGTTCTCATTTCTTTACTCATCTGACCACTGATCTCGACTAGATCTGTTTTATCATTTATTTGTTCTCATTTCTTTACCATTCTGACCACTGATCTCAACTGGATCTGTTTTATCAATTATTTTTTCTCATTTCTTTACCATTCTGACCACTGATCTCGACTGGATCTGTTTTATCAATTATTTTTTCTCATTTCTTTACCATTCTGACCACTGATCTCGACTGGATCTGTTTTATCAATTATTTTTTCTCATTTCTTTACCATTCTGACCACTGATCGACTGGATCTGTTTTATCAATTATTTGTTCTCATTTCTTTACCATTCTGACCACTGATCTCAACTGGATCTGTTTTATCTATTATTTGTTCTCATTTTTTACCCATCTGACCACCGATCTTGACTGGACCTGTTTTATCTATTATTTGTTCTTTTTTTCTTGTAAAAGCAAATTCATTCATTCATCGCCCTTCAGTTTTCCAAGGAGTACAGGCCTTCGACAAACCTATGTCAAGTCTTTCTATCTTGTGCCATCAGCCCAACGTCTTTTCATGTCTTCTTCAACCCCATAATGTTTGTCTCGTTCTCTTTTATGTTTGGTCTCCCTCTTCCTCTCTGACCCTGGGGATTCCAGAACAAGGACTATCTGGTAATGCTATTAACAAGTTTCCTGACTGTGCGCCTCGATGCTTCAGCCTCTTCTCGTCTCTTGTTTCACTGGCACTTGTCTGGTTTTTGTCATCAGTTCCGCATTAGTGATCTTGTCATACCAATTCAATTGTAAAGCAAATAATTACATATTAATTGTATAGTCTACCACATTCTGGAAAACTAAACTGGATTTGTCATCCCATTTATTGGTATCCCCATCTTTCAGAATGACTGCTGAAATCAAAATAATTATGCAGTAATTATTACAATGGTGAATATCATCATGACGTTAGTATTTGCCAAAATCAGCTGATGGTGGTGCCGGCTGACTGAGGTTATCTTGGATATTACTGAGCGTCTATGGCCAATGTGCAGGGAAATACATTGCTGCTAAGTAGTACCAATTTGAATTAGGCATATTTGTGGTATGCCTAAACAAACGATATATATGATTTTATATATATATATATATACACACACATATATATGAATGATATATGATTACACACACAGCTAAGACAGTTACATTGGATATGTAAATAGCATGATAACTTGTCTGCCAACAAACCTTTTAGCCTGGCTGGGTGAAGATGAGGGAGAGGTTGATGGCGAACTTTTAAAGCTGGTTTGGACTTTTGATGGACTGGGGCGTGTGGATCTGTGAAAAAAAAGTCACCACTGAATTGAAAGCACAAAACTGTACACGCTGTAAAGATACACACAACAGCAGACATGCAGTCAACAGTCTCAACAAGACAAAAAATGTTACAATGTCTATCCCTGCCAGTCAATTGATCAGGCACATAGAAGACCTAAAGAATTTACATCTGTAGCATCCCAAAGCAACATTTCCAAGCTATATGATCAAGCTCCGAAATGCATGTGTTTATTATGTACTTGCATGATAAAAGAGGCAATTTGGTCAGTAATCTAAAATATGAATAATAACTGGCAAGCAAAAACTCTTACTTGTCAAATTTACAAAATTATCCATAATCAAGTATGTTACTAATTTTTTTAATCCATTGGTTTGAAGATGGCTATCCCATTTATTACAACAGGATTGGCATTATGTGTGTGCTATATGTGGCTGTATGGTATATACATGTGACTGATAATACACAAAATTACTAAACAGATATTTGCAATATGAAATAAAATTCCAAATTCAAACCTCCCAGAAAAAAAAAAAACTATAAAAATCAATTACTTTCTGAAAGAATGTTTATGCCTTATAACCTCATTTCCATTTATAAATGATTTACGCCTGGGTGTAAAAATATTTACTTTCCAAGCACAGTAAAATTAATCATGTCTCAGTTTTGCAGTGCTTTTATGTTATACATACAGTGCAGTCTGCATAAGTAGAAACCTCTGGGAACATATATAATACTTCTACTGATCATAATTTCTGCATATCAGAACATTGCTCAAAGATGGACATGTTGCAGGCAGAACCAAAAAAGAAAGCATGAAGTATAATTTTAACGCTTGTTATACAACTATTTCATTAACATTTTTTTCTCCACTTTTCACAAGCAAATTAACAAAAGCACAAAGTATAATATCTCATTATTTGTTATTAAACAGCTGCAAGACTTGGTACTTAGTACAAAACGTTTGAAAGTCTAAATGCCTTCAGTGACAAACTCAAATTCTGTAGCATTCTCAAAGTATAACATAATAGAAACAGAAAATGGCACCACAAGAGATATTATACATTCCGACTGACTGTAAAATGGCCATAAAAGAAATGAAAAGAAGAATTTTTACCCCAGGATCATTCTGCGGATGCTCACTCTGAGAACACAACTTTGCGCTCTGATTTTGCACTTTGTATACTCACTCAGTATTTACTTAACGTGCTTTAGAGCCAGGATAAGAACTACTCAAAGTACAGGTATAAATACAGAGGGGAACCCATGGCAACCAATAAACAAAAATAGTTATATGGCAGGCACTCATAAGAAAGAACAAAGGAAGAAGAAACTAGACTACAGTAAATTAACGGAAGGCACTTCTGGGAATCAAATCAGGGACCATTCAAGTGGTGCCATCTCCTCGCTGTGAGAGTAAACTGTTTTATCATTTATTATCGTAATATTATTATTTATTCTAGTACTAGTGGGTCGTTAGTAAGAGTTATCAACCCACAGCTCAGGGACTTTCCAAAGTTCCTGTGATCAGAGCCAGTTCTGAGGTCATCTCACTGTACACTCTGATCTCATTCTTGGCATCTTCCCCAAGCCTCTTATTAGAAAATCAACGTACTGTAATCAACTTTTAAAACAAACACAATAAAGAAAATTGGTCAGAACCACCAGAGCTGCTTCGAGTTATGCAAAAATCAATTTAAGCGAGTTTGGGTTAAGTGGACTGCTATCGCTTGTGTGACTGTGTGCACGCATGCAATTTTTGCTTCTGCCTTAGTCAGCTTTCCCAATTGTAGTCAGCAGAAATTAACAATTAGTATACACGTTTTTAACATCACAACCAAAACAGTGGACATTTTTTTTAACATCAACTTTTGTGTAATTTTTGTTTTTGCCCTAGTCAGCTTTGTCACTTTTAGGCAGCAGAAATTAATAATTAGTAAACATTTTTTACATTTTTTTAACATCAACTTTTTTCCCCATTCAAAACAATTTTTTTAAAACCCACTGAATTTGTGGCAAATAAGAAAACTTCTCTGCAGACCATTTATTCTTTTTAAAAACAATGTGTAATTAACATATTGCACAATTTTTACACATTACTCCATGAAACTATTGGTTAGCAACTATACAGTATGTTCTTTGCTAATGCAAGTAATGTCTACACAAATTCAAACTTATGTAATATAATATTCAGTCACTTATTCTCAATTTCAAAATTATTTTTTTATTTAGTCACACATAGTTAGTGGGGGAAAAAAACTGACAGTAAGATATGGCAAGAATTATTCACCAAATATAAACATTGTCCACCTGCCTATTTAATATCTACACAGAAAATATTTTCAGACAGGCAGGAACTGCCAGGACTGAACACTGGTGAAAGATCAATAAACAGCCTTAGATATGCGGATACAGTTTGGTTAGCTGAAAGTGAACAGGAGTTGCAAGAGCTTGTGAAGCAAGTAAACAGCATAAGTCATGAATGAGGATTGGACATTAACAATGAGAAAATGAAAACTATGATAATTAGCAAAGCAGTCTGTATGGTGTAGAAACATGGACAATGAACAAGCAATTAGAAGAAAGAATTGAAGTCCTTGAGATGTGGATATAAAGAAAAATTGGCATGTCCCATGGAAAGAGAAGAAAACTAATTAAGAGGCCCTAAAAAATCCAGGAATAAAAAGAGAATTAAAGGAAAAAAAACAACAAATTTACACAGCTAAAATATTTTGGCCATGTAAAAAGACTAACACCTTACTGAAGGCCATAATAGAAGGCAGAGTTGAAGGCAAACGTGCAAGAGAAAGACAGCGTTGTAAGTGGGAAGATAACATCAAGAGATGGACAGGAAAGAGTCTATCAGAGTGCACCATCAAGACAAGAGACTGAAGCATGTTGGAGATTCACTGCAGCCGACCTTTGACGTGAAGATGGCACAAGATGATGATTTAGTCACTTATGCCCAATTTCAAAATTGTTTATTAATCAAAAGATCTTTTAAATCTCGAAAAGCATAAAAAAAAATGGATTCAAACTGCTAACTGCAATCCATGTAGTAGATCAGTTAAATTCTGTAATCTGTGTACAACCCTGACAGCAATGACGATGGCTCATGTGTTCTCCCTGTACATTCCGCTGTCCGTCAACTACTACATGTACTAAATTAATGCTAATACTATATAGAATTGGCATTTTATGTACCATGAATACATTTTTGCCCATTATTTGAAAACTATTTAGTATAAATTTTATTAATGGTGACCAATTCATTTTTACAATTAGTTGTGTATTACTACTTCTTCTGCATTCAGTTTGTAGTCATGCTAAATCTGCAGGCCTGTCGCCAGGACAAAGTCCACAGTCTTTACCAGTCTGCCCTTCCTTCTGGAGAATGTGTTTTGGGGTCTGGATTTCCAGTTCCACTGATTTTTGTACTTGTTGTGGATGAAAAAATGGTTTTTTAGATGGTGCTTCCATATATCCCCTTCCTCCTTCCATGATAGGTGGATGATGGTTTTTGCTTCCCGATAGGGCAATGGGTGGCTGTATTGTTCCATTTTACTGCCACTTCTTGATAGAGCATCTGCTCTCTCTTTACCAGCAATTCCACAGTGGGAGGAAAAAATATCATTACTGACTTTCAAAACACAGACAGACCTAATAAAATACAAACATCAAACAAAACCAACACAGTAATTGAAGTGAAAAAACCAACACATTTAAAAAAAAAAACCGTTGTTTAGTCAACACCTCTGGAACCTGTTAAGAATCAATTCTTTCTTCACAAGCACACAGAAGCACCTTCTTGGAATCTGTTGGGAGTCTTCCCTGATATTTATCATTATCATTACTCCTTCAAAGCATGGGCCTTCAACACGTGTATGCCAGATCCTCCTGCCTGTATTATCTGCTTAATATCTTTCCATGTCTTCACCTCTTTGATATTAGCACAAAATGATGCATTGTCAGGAATTCAACTATGTGATCCCCACAGACATTCCATGCAACTACTTTCCTTGCTTGTGCTCCATTTAGGTTTAAAGTCTGCTTTCAATCTGTTTTATTCTTCTTGGCTGTGGTGCTTCAGCAATTAAAAAATCCATTGCTGGCTTACTGAGCCTTACGCAGCTCCAGTACAGTTCCTTTTATCAGCATTGACAGAGCATTCTGAAGCAAGCAAGGGGAGGTTTCACCTAAAAAATTTTTTTTTTTATTTTTGTCTTTACAAGCTCCAATTTTTTTGGGCATGTTTAGGACATCAAAGCATCTAATAAAAAATGCTCAATCATTGGAAAATAATTATATTGGGTCCTAATTTGCATATTGTTACTAAAAATAGAAACTTTTTTGTGTCAAGATGCACACTTTATTTGCAAAGATAGGACATTGGAATTTGGCTTGCACATAGATCACAGCATTCTCAAGACTCCCTTCTAGTTTCATTTTCATAAACTGTCCGAGTGATGTTTTATGAATTTTCAAAAATTAGACCCATTTTTCTTGATAAAAATACAGGGTAGAGATACTTTAAAAATTCACTGATCAAAAAGTTACAGGTTTATACTTTTAAAATTAGCAGGGGACAAGCACTATAGTATGATATTACAGTATACAAAGTTTAAAGCCTTTAGCTTTACAACTTTTTGAGTAATCCTGACATGATGTCATCAAAATTGCTGAAAAACAATATCGTAGAAATAAGCAAAATACAGAGAAAACATGCCTTAAAATAGTCATACTCACATTAGAATCCACCAATTGCATATCCATTCTCTTTGTTGGTATTCTTATAATCCAGGAAAGATTTTCTGTGCCTGTATTCTGCTTTTTTCATATCATATAATCTTAGGGAAGCAGAGACCCATGCCGCGTCAAAACCAGAAAATCCTTTGAAGCAGTATTTCCCAAAAGATAGACCAAGATTTTCAAAAATTCCTCTTCTCCCAAGTTCTCCATCATTGAAAACTATCAAAGCATCATAAACTGAAAGTTCTAATCTGTCTCTTCCTACAAATGCTGCTTTGGGACATCTGTTGCAGATCAGATTGTGGAAAGACTCATTAGAGTTCTGTGTTCCTCCATGAAGACATTTTGACAACAAGAAGTCTGAAGACAATTCATCAAAGACAGGCTGAATTTCTTTAATGACAAATTTAGGCAGCCTGTTTTTGTTAGCCTTGTTTATATCCTTTGGGCACCAATCTCCAGATCTCCAGCACCGTGCTTGAGAATGGCCATTATGCTTTTTTTCATATTGGAAATTGAACCAATATTTCCTCTTATTGCGGCACTGTAATGACCTTGTATTCTCATAATAGCACTCTTTGTTAATCTTCCAAAATTTCCAATACCCTTATACTTTTTCCCATCTTCTTCATTCTGCTTGCCTTTACATTCTGCAACTTTATCAAGGAGACGTCGTCCCATTCGTTTCTGAACATGGCCGCAGCATTCTAATTTTTCGATTTGAAGTCCAGGATACATTGTGGCTTTGCCTCGGCAACAGATTTAAAACTTTTTGAATCCCCATCTCCAAGATATTTTACATACTTCAAACCATGTTTTTCCTCAGATCTTCTAAAAATATTAATCATTCCATTTGATTTCATCAGATTTTTTTTTTGGCATTGATTTGTGACCTTCATCCACACTGCAAATTCTTCATCTGTTTTGTATTTCTTTATAAACAAGTGAAAGTAAATGAACTTGACAGGCCATAGTGAGTCTCATTCACTGTGTATAAAGACTCTGTAAACTGATTCTGCTCACTGCTCGTAGTGACAGGTGATGTTAAACACACTTTGGACATCATCATCATCTCAACCCGTAACCCGTCATGGGTCGTAGGGGTGCCATGGTGGAAGCATCAGCAGACATGGAGTCATGACGAGTTACATGCCCAAACCAGGCAAGCTTTCGACCTTTCACTACTGACAAAAGTGGTTCTTGGTGGCCTGCATAGGTGTTTATCTTCTCTCTAACATAGACATTTGTTTTGCGCTCTTTATAGCAAATGCGCTAAATTCTTCTATAACATTTATGCTTGAAAGCCTGAATCCTTCGCTCCGTATCTGCAGTGAGTGTCCAGCCCTCACACCCATACAAGAGAATAGATAATACAAGTGATTTGTATAATTTGATCTTCACAGGAAAACTGATGTTACTTTTCCAGATCACATTCAGCCTTGTCATGGCAGCTGAGGCCATCTCAAGTCTTGATTTCTTTACTTGATCTTCCATCACTACATATAATGGACATGGGAACTGTTTAACAAACTGCAAGACGCTTTCAATGCTGATAATTCTGTATCCTTCAATAGTTTTCAGGATCAGTGTGTTTCACAGCTGTAGAAGTAACACTATTTAATTTACAGAATGATATTTCATTTGTCTGACATGTAGGCCTAGCCGTGATTTTCGGTAGTTTCATGGAACCAGAATACCTGTTACCTCTAAATTTCCTCTTAATGGGCCTATCCTTCCTTCTTTTACATGATGCTGTTGATTTATTAACACAATCCATTTTATTAAATAAGAAATCACTATAAATCTAACCATAATCGCAAATTCCACTTCGAAATTGACAGGAAGCACGATTCAGTATAAACATACAAGCATGCCTATTTTGATGTAAGCTTGATTCTGATTGGTTGAAGCTGGCGATCTTTGACCCTCATGAGAAGTTTCAGCCAATGAAATTTTATTTTATGTTTAAGGCTTATAACTGTTAAAAAAATTTAATCTAATGCCTTGGCTGGACTAAATACCGAAAAAATTATTAAAATATGTTAATAAATAAAAAAGTTATAACAAAATAATTTTTTTGCATATATAATTAGCTGATTTGTGGCTGAACATACATATTTGAAAAATTAATTTTAAATATTTTTAAGCTGAAAACTGCAATAAAAAACATAGCGTTAGGTAGAAAAATGGTGACACTAAACTGTAGCATCAATATTGCAAAAATGATAATTTTTAAACAAAATGCCAAAATATGGGTGAAACCTCCCCTTGTGCTAGGGGGATAACCATGACAAGGAATGTTAGCATGAATTTAGTTTTCCTCTATGACAGCAAACATAGCAGCCTACACTGGATTTGGCAGTTCCTTACTTTGTGCTGTTACCCATCACCTATGACATGAACACCTCAACGAATATCCCATGCTAAGATTCTGTGAAACAGATTTGTGTTCTTGTAACAAATTTAATTAAACGATTTTAAAGACTGAAAGATAAATACATAAAGAATAACCAGAAAAAAGTGCTGGAGAAGGCCATGGATCAAAAACAGCTATGAATACAAGGCAGTTCTTGATCAGGATAATTTTTATTAATGCAGATTTTGAAATGCTTGGCTTATTTAAACTTTAGGTAAGGGAAAAAAGGATCCCGTTCCACGCCTATTGAGGCATATTGGGAATATGGTGTTAGGCCCGTATTTTCTTGACCATCGGCACACTAGGGGTGATGTGGTCAGCATCACGCCAGCCGCCTTAACCTTCCCAGAGTTGTTCTGGTACCCAATTCATGAGGCTGGGTCGACCCCGGGGTTGTTTGCGGTCTAAATAATCCTACCTCAACTGGGGATCGAACCATGGACCACCGAGCTACTGCGGCTCCATTTAAACTTTAAGTATGTTCTTAATTTTACGAATTCAAGAAAATTTCATATTTACTTATTTTAAATAAATCCTCAAAACATAATACGAGCAACTGATAAATAGTAAAAGCAGCTGTAAGAAAGTCATAATTTATATGACATGCACGGCCATCTTGCATCAGCAGCCACTTTTCATTTGGACAAATTTTGTTTTCACATCGAGTTCATTGTTTTTTTTTTTTACATTTAATATTACAATTTTGTGAACTGTCCATTACATCAAGAAAGTGTTCTACTTGTCTCTGCAAGTTTAAACACACCATGGGATCTTGGGGTTTTGGCTTTCTGAACAAGGGGTTGTCCATAATTTGGAATACCATGCATTCAATCTACTATAACAACAACAAAAATTGTACAACAAAATTAGCAGGTTTTCTGCATCAAAATTAATGTTACCTGGTTAGTTAATATGTTAGTTAACATCTCAGGAAATACCAACAGAAACTTCTAATGAAAATGTTATGATTCTAAAGTTCATGTGCCTTAAGACGAAGTTTAAGACTCCCTTCTTAAATTGTTTTTGAAGCATTTTGACACATCTCTTATAAGTTGTTTCTTGGTTTGGTCTATAATATTATAGAATGACAACTGCTCTGATGTGGAACTCCTCTAATCTGTACCAACAATCATCAGTAAGGTTATCAGTCTTGTCAACAAAGATTTGTTTTCTTCTACACTACTACTATGCCACTCTTTGCCAACATCTGAATTTTCATTCATAACAACATTGTAAATTTTATCTAGATCTACATACATGTTTTAGTAATTACATTTCATCCTGTATTACAAAGTGGTACACAATTTCTCTCAGCCTTATTGCATCCACAGACCTTACTTTTGACACACTGTCTAGAAATACTGCCTTTTTTAAAATACTTCCCCAAATCGGAAGCACAAACACCCACAAAAACAAGTTCTGATGTGGAGAAACTGCGTCTGGATAAACAATGCTACAAGATTTGGAATCACAAATGTATCTGTGTGGCTACATAGACGGGGGTTGGAGAAATAGACAGTCAAACAAACAAACAAACAAATAGATGGCAAGAATGTTTTCTCCAGGAGTGTGACAGAATACAAATCTTAATTTGAGATCCACTGCAATGATTTTAATAAATATGAACAGATAATGGATCTCAGGGTTGGAAACTAAACTTTTTGCTTCCTTAATTTATGATACACACTTCAAATCAGCACCATTGATGACTTTGTGATATACAGTATAGGTAAGGTAAAGGATCCCATTACACGCCCATTGAGGTATTGGGAATATGGTGTTAGGCCCATATTTTCTCGACCATCGGCACACTAGGGGTGATGTGGTCAGCATCACGCCGGCCGCTTTAACCTTCCCAGAAGTTGATCTGGTACCCAATTGAGGCTGGGTCAACCCAGGAGCCGTTTGCGGCCTAAAAAAAATCCCACCTCATCTGTGAAGCCAGTGCACTAACCACTATGCTACCGTGGCTCCATACAGTATATGCTGATATGCAATTCAAATCAGCAGTATTCTTTGCAGAGAATAACTTGAAATCATGAGATGGTTTTTACATCTATCCTGCACTATCTGGGGAAGTTATTTCCATGTTTTCTTTACCTGTCTTATGTCTGTCTCCAGTCTCTCCTTTACTTTTACCCTGGGATTCCAGAACAAGGACTGCCTTACAAAGCAATTACTTGGTTTCAAGATTTCATGACTTATTTTAACAAATAAACACGATAGAAAAGAAAACAGTTGAGACTTGTGGCAAGCATTTCATCAGCAGTTTAATCACCCTTTATATAGTTAGATTTATCAACTGTTCTAGCATTTTATTTATTGTTAGCAGTTCTGTTTTATCTGTGCTGATCTTTACGTAATGTAGCAAGCAGCTTTATGTAATGTAGTTGTAATAATAAGCTGGTAATAGGAAGAATAAGATGTAATAATAAGCTGGTATTAGGAAGAATTAGATGTAATAATAAGCTTGTATTAGGAAGAATTAGATGTAATAATAAGCTTGTATTAGGAAGAATTAGATGTATTAATAAGCTGGTATTAGGAACAATAAGATGTTCCTGTTGCTATGTGTTTTCACTGTAAAATATTTACTGGCCATAACAAAGAGTAGTAATTTTAAATCAAGTGGCTCACGTAGATTTGTATGGTTCATACGTTTATTGCAGCTGTGATGGTGTTCTCATGTCTGTGGTGTAGGCAATCATGTCTCTGCACAACTTCCTGTCTCTAGTACTATTTATAACTAGTGTAAAAGCCCGTCATAAGAATTAAATTCAAAAGCACCAATACCTAACGGCAATTTTACTTATTCAAAAGTATTTTTTTTTTTAAAATCTGTTTTACATCTGATGTTAAAAGTCTGAACATGACAGAAGAGCATCTTGATTTTCTGTTGTTTTAATCTGGTACAACTTAACTCATGAATCTCCGCATCTTCCTGTCTCCAGTTCATGTACTGTTTATCAGTTGTGTTGTTGACTTCCTTTCCATAAAGTATAATCAAACTGTTCATGCACACCGTCATTTGTGCATTCTTCTTTGGTAAGTGTTACTATTTTCGGGAGAGTACATATAAGGGAAACAATACAATTAATGTCTAACTGTCAAGCAAAGTTGCATCCCTTAGCGGTATGCACTGACAGAAAAAGCTGGGATTTTATATATAGGATTCTGTAGTTGACTTCTTTCCATGCCATGATGTCCAAACTGTCCAGTATATTCTCTCATTTGCCGTCCTCTATATATGCTCCTTGGGAAGCCGAGGGGTGATGATGATGATGATATGTAACACTGCTGTGTAGTTTCTAGGGATCTCAGAGAAGCCAAAGAATATTCCTACTGCTCCATCAAGCACTTTGTAAGAGGTGACTAAAATGAGAATCTGCGTGAGGCTGGCACCCTCATCATGTCAAATAGACGGCTTTAGAATCCAATGCTACAAGAGAGCACATGAAGATATTTTTGTGCATGCATCACGCGTGTGTTACCGGGGCCCAAAAGGGCAGCAAAGGATAGTAACACTGTATCCTACCAGGTATGTTGTAAAAGGCCATTACAGAGGGTTGGGCATGGGGCTGGTTTACCCCATCCCGTTAACAAAAACTTTTTACCCAAAAAAAAAAAACTTCAACAAATATGGACGTCAAATACAGAATCATGCGTGGGTTCCAGCTACAACGATGGCTCCATGCTCCATAAAGAGCGGGAAGGAAAATGATGATTATGATGATTAACACTAGCGTCTGATTGACAGTGGTTAGTGCACTGGTCTCTTCGCGGTAAAGGTGCCGGGTTCGAATTATGGCACCAACGCGCTCGTTTTGCCAACTGTAAATGGGTACCTGACTCTTCAATTTGAGTTAGGAAAGGAAAAGGCAGTAGGATGGGAACTGGTCACCCCCACCTCTCAATGCTGGACCTAGTACTACGGTCAAGTCTCTAACACTTCACTCCTCTACGGGCAGTATCGTCGGTTGGAATCTAAAATCGTGTAGACATTTCGCTATGGGTAATAAAAACGTAGCATATTTATTGTTAGAAACTCCAGTTTTTCTTGTGGTGTTTAGTTTTGGACAGAATGTTAATTTAAGTTCCAGTGCAAAACATCAACATTGTACTATTAATAAAACAGAAGATTTGTGAGTTTGAAATAATGTAATTTTAAAAAAAGCCATTTTTTAAAAGGTTTAATATGCCATTATTGTTTACAAAATATATCCCATAAAAAGAGCACATACATGTTCAAATGTTACAGGTTTCTAAAGTAGACAAGTTAGAGAAACTGGACATTGTTGAATTTTTCTTTTGATGCTTCAAATATGAATTAATGAAATATGAATTGAAAAGTCATTAGTTTTGGGTTATATATTTATCACTTCTATTAAACAGTATAGATAAATATAAATTAATATTGAGAAATACAGCCAGCAGCATTGTGCAGCACATTGTAAGTAAAAATTTGGAAAATGTTTTAACACAACGTAATGATATGTAATTATATATGTGCGCGCAACGTACCGTAGATATGAATACTAATATATATGTGTGTGTGTGTGTATATATATATATATGTATGTATGTATATATATATATATGTATGTATGTATATATATATATATATATATATATTTTTTTTTTTTAATATAAAGTTTTGCCTCGTTTTGGCGAGGCGCGTCCCGTTCAACCTAGTCGGTTATATTAGGGCGCATGTCCAAACATAAAAGACCCTTAGGTCTGGGGTTATATATATATATCAAAAAATGATAAAAAGGTTGAACATGAAACACCACTAACTAAAGGATGTAGAATCGTACACATATCTTGGCAGTAATATATAGAGTTGGAGGGACAGACAATGATATCAAAATAAGAATACAAAAAGCAAGAGGAGCTTTCACTGCATTGGGAAACATATGGAGAACAAGAGAAATCAAGTCCAACACGAAATAAGAATCTTCATCTCAAATGTCATCAGTCCTATTGTATGGCTCTGAGACTTGGAGAGCAACAAAAACAACAACCAAAAAGCTACAGACTTTTATAAACGGTGCTTGCGTAGAATAGAAGGACTGAAATGGTATGACAAAGTCACAAATGTGGAATTGATGACAAGAACCAGACAAGTGCCAGTGGAACAAGAGTTGAGAAGAAGATGCTGGCGATGGATAGGACACACATTGAGGAGACCTGTTGATTACATTACAAGGCAATCCTTGTTATGGAATCCACAGGGAAAGAGAGGCAGAGGTAGACCAAAAAACACATGGAGAAGAGAAATGGATACAGAGGTGAAAATGATGAGGAAAACATGGAAAGAACTTGAGCGGATGGCACCAGGACAGGAAGACTTGGCATATGTTTGTTGAAGGCCTATGCTCCTCGGGGAGCTAAAGGGTATTTATATATATATAGTTATATACATAGATATATAGTATACTATTATCTGCCTAGCCCCAATATTTCTCTCAAATACTCCATTATTTCGTGACTTTTTTCCTAGGAAGAATTTGTACATTCACAGATGGAGAAATTTTTAATAAATGATTTTCCATTATAATTTTGAAAGAATACATTATGTTTTTAATACTGCCTGCCCTTCTTTCTATCTTGGAAATTACAGAATGAACAAATTCTCCTCCTTAGTCTCTGTGCATGTCCATTCTAAAGCCATTGGTTCTGATCCAGTTTGTATAGAGCCTTTCTGTTTGGGAATTGACTGATGGTGGAAAACCTTTATTAACAGCTTTGTTTCTACTGATTCTTAACATACAGTTTTATTGTGTGATATGTTAGCTGTACTTTCTCACAAGCTTTGCTAAGGGAGCCAAACTGTTCTCTAGCAACAACAACTATGCCTGTAATATCCACAGGAATTTCACCACCAGAAAAAAAAAAAACTATAAATCCTGAAACCTAATGACTAAACAATATTCTACCTCGTGTTGTAAGTAAACAAATGAGAGGATAACATACTGCTATTTTCTAATGCCTATTAATAAGCTATATATTAATATAAAATAGTGAAAATCCACAAAAAGATTGTACTTTACATAAAGCAATTTCATGTGAAATTAATTTATTACTGCAAGTGTGGGAATGTATGTGCGTGATGGATTAAATTTCACAAATTGTAAGAATATAATCAGTTGGGACTTTCTGTCAAAGCTCAGGAAATTAACTGTACCTGACTCAAGATTTATTACCTTTGGGTCAGCGGGCAGGGGGAAATTTATCATTATATGATTGAATGATACATAGTGCCACATACTGTATATGAATGTGATAGATTTTAGGATTACAAGTCTTGAGTCTGACAAATGTGAATTATTCCTCGATCCATCACATTCCAACTTTTCACTGCAGTGAGAAATACGGTTATATGAAAACCGAAGCATATCAAGTCGAAAACAAAAATAACAATTTTCCACTCAAATGTCAAGACAATTTTATTGTGTGGCTGCAAATAAAAATGACAACCAAGAATTTATAAACAATAAATGAGTACTTGCACAGATCTGAAGGGTTAAAAGGTTATGACAGGACCATCAATGTTAAACTGATGATATGAACCAGACAAAAGAAGTGGCAAAATGTGTGGAACCATACTGGTGGTGGACAGGGCGCAGAGCGCTGAAATCGGCTAAAAATGCCAACAAAAGTAGTCCTAGAACCCCAGAAGCGAAACAATCAGAGAGAAATAGTGAGAGAGAGAGGAAGAGAGAGAGACAGACAGAGAGAAAGAGAGAGACCCAAAAAACAACATGAAGTAGACAGCTAGAGACAGGCCAAGGAAAAGTAAAGAAGACATGGAAAGAACAAGCATAGACAGCACATGACAGAAAGGCTGGGCATGAACTGACTGACAATCTCTGCTCCAAACAAGGAGCTGAATTGTTTTTTAAAAAAAAGAAGAAATGGGAATAGATAATCTCATCTTAAAGTGAATTTAACCGATGCATGTTTTCAGGAATCACACAAATAAAGCACACCACCTGCAGAACACACCAGCAGGAATATGCTCTAATGGCATTCTTTCAACCCAACCAACCCTCATCCCCACAATTAAATATTTACGTTAATACTTAACTGTATAAAGGCAGCAAATGACTGATGTACCCAAGACTTGAGTGAAACCACTCTAAAATAAAAATTATCTTTCTTTTTTTTTGGGGTAATGCAAAAGAAGAAAACAATAAATAAAAACACCAACAGCAAGAATTAAAATCAAAATTAAAACCCTAACAAGAAACATAAGACAAAACAAAAAATTCTATTAGTATCAACATCTTACATCTTCATGAACTTGAATGAAAGTACACTGTAATCACTGTATTGACAACAGAAACTCTTAAAATTGTGGATTAATACACATTTACAATGGAAATCATCATCATCCTTATGCAGCACAGGAGCCACCACTGGCAGCTGGTCCCCTTACGGGAAACTTGCGCCTGAGCATTCACGTGCTGCAGCAGTGATGACTTCTGCAGTGATTTATTATTCATGATGAGACTGCCAGCAACAAGCTCAACCTCGTATCGGTTGTCCCTTATGACCTACTTAAAGTAGTAGTTCTATTCTTTCTTTGCATAATGGAAACAGCAACGTTTAAATGAAGCTCATCCCTGTTAATTGTTTTTTACAGATCAGTGTTCTTGTAGTTTGTTCGCTGACACTCCCAACAATGTTCCAGAAAAAAAAAATAAAGAGAATGTCAGGATTCAATGTAGTTCCTTGGTGTGTTTATTAAAAAAAAAAAAAAAAAAAATAGAAGGTAATACGTCTTACTAGGACAAAAGGCAAGGAAAACTGCCCAAGTTGCGGCCACAAGGTCTTTGTCAGGGAAAGGACAGTTCATGCTCTAAACTAAGCAATGAACAATGAACTCCTCAAGAGAAACTTTGTTGCCGGCACGGCTCCCACTCATGTACCACTGATCTGACTTCATTTAATAACAAGTGTTTCATTTCATGGTCCACAAGAAAACAAGTTGTAGGCGCAAAGAGTCTGCCCTGTAGACAACTCCAATATTTAAATGTCATGCTCTACTGCTTAACAGGTGGATTTTATCCCATGTGTTCTTCCACTTCTGCTCTGACTTCTGCTAACACTAACCCATGCATTCTCCTGATCATGGAGAATCTCCAATGTTTTGAATACCTGTTTTAACCTTATTGGCACTCATTTGTTCTTGACTCATTCACACTTCACCACAAAATAATCCCCCAAAAATGTGATAAATTTATGGATTTCCAATTATTATAGAGTTTCACATTTAAAATTACATAATTTATGTTTGCAAAATACACAGCCTAAAAAAAACACTGGTGCCAATCATTCACTTTTCCAGCAAACAGACTATTCTTTAAAACAAACTTCTAAGTTGAATAAGTTACACAAGTACTCACAGATCTTCCCGCAGGGTTGGTGGTTTCAGCCTTCTCACAACTGCTGGACTTGGACGGTTATCAGCTTTTCTATCAGGCGATGATAATGCGGAACTGTCACTGTCAGCCCCTCGTTTTCTGCCTCTTGAAGGTCCTGGTGGGGTGACAATTTTCAGAACTGAGGTTGGGGGAACTCGAGGTTTAGCAGTCAGTGCAGCAGCTTTAGAAACTGTTTTGTTAGAAGCACCATTAACTTCTGATTTGTGACTGGCCTGGCCAGGCAATTTGCCCTTTGACACGTTGAAATCATTAATTTTAGTCTGTTTTGTTCCAGCTTTTGGTGCTGGTGATTTTGCTCTTGCATGTTTCTTCACCCTCACAACCTCTTCCTGATAATCTTCCTCCGCCTCTTCTTTAATATAATAATCTTCATAGTTGACTTCTTCTTTGACTTTCCTTGCGGTGGCGCGCTTTGAAGGTGCAGTTTTTAAAGCAGCACTTTTTTTTGCCTTGGTCTGTCTGCCTGCTTTGCTTGATTCTTCTGTATCTGATTGTTTTGGAGACTGAGAATCTGAGTCAAAACCTTCTCCTACAGATCTTTGATCTTTCTGTCTGTGGAAAGAGAAAAAAATCAGACTACATTTTGATGGTCTATCAACTTAAAATGGATTTTTAATAAAACAATCTAAAACATGAAGATCTCCTATCTAGTCCATATCTGGTTTATCAAATGACTAAAAATTTCATTTTTCTCATTATTAAAAAATATTTTTGTATTAAATTACATACAACTTATATCTACAGAATCTGCCATCAATGGTACCTATACCTAGTAGCGGTATGGCAGCTTGCGTACCCTGACAACCCCTAGAGCTATGCCAGCGGGAGTTTTACTCCTGGTAGGTTCAACCAAAGAGGTTGGTAAGAAAACAAAGATGGGGCTGGCGCTCTCTCTTCCAAACCTCTACACCTCACGGTAGAAGGGGAACGACTAAGTAAGTAAGTAAGGTTCAACCAAGCTGGACAGGTCTGTGCGAGTAGGGGTCAGACAAAAGCTGGTACCCTGGTCCTCCAGGTTGGGGGTTTTAGCGCAGGCCTGACACCCCTACCTATGTAAAAAATCTGAAGTTACGGAAACAGCAACAAATGAAAAACTTTGATGCAGGATGGACATCCGGAGTCTCAGGCTCGTATGACTGTCAGAGGTGAAAGCCGAAAGGAAGCTATTGGCATAAAAATGGATGCCCTGACCGCAAAACTAGAATTGAAATTCTGGAATGTCAGAACCATGAATGAGGCAGGAAAGCTGAGGCAGATCACAGCAGAGATGAAGAACTACAGAGATAGAACTTGAAATATTTAAATTTGAAAAATAAATTAGGCAGATTGATCCTTCAGGGGAAGGAGCTGCTAATAAGGATCATAATGCTTCTTTCAGGCTAAATTTACCTAAATTCAATACTAGCATTAATGACATTTCGTGCTTTTTAACCTTTAGCACGCTGCTGTCGACATATGTTGATGAAGGTAACCTATGCTCTCCCTGCTGTTGTCGACATATGTTGACAAGCGGATATTTTAGTTTTCTAGCATTAGAATGTGTGTACACGTGACTTTACCCCCGGATGTTAAGTTTTAAACTTATCTGAGAGAGTTAGCTTCCGTTTCCGATCTTTTTTAGTAATGGGTGCATTTGCGTTTATTTTCTGTGAATTTTTTTAATCGAAATGAATCGGCATCGAACACGCGGCCATTTTTGCTCTAATTTTATTGTATTCTGACGCCATGCGGTGGGGATGAGATTTTTGTCATTATAAGCACTAATATCGGTTCTCAGAATATGGTTGATGACAGAGATGGAAACGAAAGTAGAATGTCATTGCTAGTATGTAAAAGTTTAGGGGTTAGGATTAGATTTATCGGAAAGATTTAGGGTTACGGCCGTCGTTCCTTTCCTCTCTTCCTATCACATCTAACATGTACACAAACAAATTTTATATCATCAGATTCACCATTCATTTATTTATATAAATTCCAAAAATGATAGCAATTGACCAAGAAACACAAAAACTATAGACATTACAAGTCGCCCACTATAAAAACGGGGGGGTTGTGAAAAAGAATGCAGCTGCAGGGCAAGTTTTCGGGAAAAGAATGCAGCGTGCTAAAGGTTAAACAGGTTTGAAACAGTGTGCCAAGAATATAAATTAGATAAATCTACATGGCCCAGCAGAATAATGCAGTTACTTATAGGTGATGCCCTGACTGCTGTGTGCACAATGGATGATACATCCAGAAATGATTATGATGCTATAAAGGCATTATTATTGAAAAAGTACCAACTTGATGAAAATGGTTATCGATTGAGATTTAAATCACTTTTGCCTGATTCAAACAAAGACTTTGCTTAGTATATCTTATCAATTAAATTATGCTTTAACAGATGGATCGAGTTAGCAAAAATTGATCACACATTTGATAAACTTGCTGATTTAATGTTGAGGGACAAGGCGATGTCCTCCATTAGTGGTGATTTTCTAGCCTATCTTCACGAGAGAAAATCGGATTCGTTGGCATCCCTAGAAACCCTTGGGAGACAATTTCAAACAGCTCGTCCTGGGAAAAACCTCAGCAACAATAATATTAAAGATCCATTGCCAGTGGCTTCAGCCTATGAACTTCAACACACCCAGACCTAGATCAAATAGTGCTGATAGGAATTTTCGCATGAATATGGATCACAATTCAGGATCTTTTCGAGGGCGATATAACTTTGGAAATAGGTCACAGCAACAGCAGTGAAATGTCCGCCCATATGATGATGGATACTCACCACAACAATTCTCTGGACCTGATAGAGGTTGGAACAGAGGAGCACAAAATTTCCAATCCAACAGAGGCCACAGACCGTATTATGGTAACAATGTGAACAACAATACTAACAGAAATTATCAGCAAAACAATAACTATCATCGTTCACGTGATGTGGAATGATCAAACTCAGTTGTGCATCAGCGTAATAACACAGGTGACAGTAATCAAAATAATAGTAGTGCATCTCACGCAAATGCCTGTAGTGTAGATTAGTCAAATAAATCAAACTGCACTGAATGTAATGCTTCATTTCAGCTAGAAGGTGTACCCAGTCTTTCGTATGGTCATCCTCTACCAGTTATGTCATCCTATGATGGTACAGGTTCTTTGATTTTAAATAAAGGGTTTATTAACCTTTAGCACGCTGCATTCTTTGGCGAAAATTTTCGCCTGCAGCTGCATTCTTTTTCACAGCGTCCCGTTTCTATAGTGGGTGACCCTTAATGTCTATAGTTTTTGTGTTTCTTGGTCAATTGCTATCATTTTTGGAATTTATATAAATAAATGAATGGTGAATCTGATGATATAAAATTTGTTTGTGTACATATTAGATGTGATAGGAAGAGAGGAAAGGAAAGATGAAAAAAAACGAAAAAAAAATTTAAAATAATAAAAAAATATTTTTTTTTAATTTTAAAATTAAAAAAAAATTTTTTTTTAAATAACCAGCAAACGAAGGGTCCATATCCCTTGCATCTCAATGAAATTCATTTGACCAATAGACCAATACAAATCAAATGACGATCTTTTCGTTACACCCATCATCAGTAGCAAAGCAACAAACGCTCTCGTCAGCTGTGACATTCGGCCGAAATTCTAAATCTTTCCGATATTCCTAGTCCTAACCCCTAACATTATACATACTTGAAAGGCCATTTTACTTTCGTTTCCATCTCAGCCATCAAACATATTCTGAGAAACGATATCAGCGCTTATAAAGACAAAAATCTTATCCCCACCGCATGGCGTCAGAATCCAATAAAATTAGAGCAAAATGGCTGCATGTTGATGCCGATTCATTTCGATTTAAAAAATTTACAAAAAATAAATGCGGATACACCCATCGCTTTTTTAAGATCGGAAACGGAAGCTAGCTCTCTTGAAAATAACATTAGAACTTAACATCCGGGGCTGAAATCACGTGTACACAAGTCCTCATGCTAGAAACGATGAAATCCGTAAGGCGACACACGGTGCCTCCAGCTGTCAGAACAATGTTTTTTTTGGCGACACATGTCGCCCGCAGCGTGCTAAAGGTTAATAACCAACTTGTTACTGTACTCAGAGACACTGGCTGCACTACTGTAGGTGTACGCAGGTCATTGGCTGATCATGCTGATTATACAGGTAAAGTGATGAAGTGTATAACATTTGGTGGGACTATCGAATATTACCCAATTGCTAGGGTTTACATAGACACACCTTTTTTCAAAGGTAGGACTTTAGTATGTCTATTGAAAAAGACTTTAGTATGTCTATTCCAGAGCTAGCAGCAGAACTATTAGAACCACTATTTGCACAAGTCTGGAAAACAGGGACAACACCAACAGAGTGAAGAAAAGGAATAATTGTCAAATTGCCCAAGAAGGGAGATCTTGCAGACTGCAATAATTGGAGAGGAATAACTCTTCTCTCAGTTCCAAGCAAAATACTAGGCAGGATAATTATACAGAGAATCTCAAAAGCAGTAGACCACAAACTGAGGAAAGAACAAGCAGGATTTAGAAAGAACAGAAGATGTGTAGATCATATATTTACCCTCAGGAACATTATAGAGCAGTGCTCAGAATGGCAAAGACAGCTGTACATTAATTTCGTTGATTTTGAAAAGGCTTTTGACAGTATACATAGGGACAGTTTATGGAAAATACTGAGGGCTTATGGAATTCCAAGCTGCATAGTGTCAATCATAAAAAGCCTTTATGCCAACTTTATGTGTAGCATTGGGCAGAGCAACCTAACCTTTGAAGTGAAGACAGAGTACGACAGGGATGCCCCTTATCAACCACTCTATTTTTAACAGTTATAGACTGGGTGATGCGCCAGACAACAGAGGGCAATCCAAGAGGAATAAGATGGACTACATTTTCTATATTGGAAGATCTGGAATATGCAGATGACATTGCACTGCTAGCACATTCCCATCAACACATCCAGGAAAAAACGGATAGACTTAATAAGTATAGCCAGCAGGTGGGCTTGAACATCAACCTAAAGAAGACAGAGGTCATGACGCTCAATGTGAGCAACCCTGAGCCCATATCAGTAAGGAATCAGCAACTGGAACAGACAGATGCCTTCACATACCTAGGATGCATAGTAACACCAGACGGCGGAGCAAGCAGAGACATCAACAACAGAATGAACAAAGCAAGAACAGCCTTTTTTAGTCTAAACAACATCTGGAAGTCCTCTCAGTACAGCACAAGCACAACATTAGGATTATATCAGAGTTGTGTGCTTTCTGTGCTTCTCTATGCGCGGAGAGCTGGAGAGTTACACAGAAGGAAATGTCGAAATTGTCCTCTTTTCACACAACATGCCTAAGAAAAATTCTCCGAATCTTTTGGCCGAATACCATCACCATCCCAGATCTGCTTACTCGGAGCAAGCAAGAGGACATGCACACCATCATAGCTGGAGCTGGGTTGGTGTGACGAAAGTACTGAGATTCTGTCTTTCAAATGGCCCATGTCTTTTTCTCCTTGCATTTGTTCACTATTTTTAGGAGGGATTACAGGTAATCCTTCTCCATGTTTCTTCTCCTTCTATTATTTACGTTTTTTCAAGATGAGATCACGAGGGAGTTTGATCTCATCTGCTTTATGGTTCTTCTTTATGTGTTTAGAATGGGGGTGTAAGGAATTAGAAAGTATTATTCTAGATTAAGATTATAGAGGCTAGATCAGGATTTGCACCAGTGTCCTTTTTTTAAAGATATTGCGTGGCCATATACGCATTTTTCGGGAGTTAAATTATTTGCGGCCATTTTTGCTTCATTTCCGCAGTATAGGGCTAGGACCAATTCCCGGTTCTTTGTCTAGCAGAAACTGGTTGCATCAGAAAGATCTCTGCAGTTGAAATGCAGAGCTCCGATTGGCTTTAGAACCACGCCGCGCATATGACGTCATGAAGTCGGCGCGTGGGGGTCTTGATTATAAAAGGCCTATATTTCATAGCCTCTTTCTCTTTTAATGAAAAATTGCCAAAGCCGGGTGCCAGAAGCATATTGTCGATTGCCTTCAGTTGGACATTCGAGATTTGGTAAGCATGAATTTTTGCGTGAGGACTTTATTTAATTTTTCTAGTCCTAGCCGATCATTTAAGTTTCTTTGGGCAGTTTAAGTTTAATGTTAATTCTTAAAGCCAGAGCCATCAAATACGATCTTAGTGATAGACTTGAGAAACTTTATAGGTCCATTTAATTCCTTGTTGAAGGAATAGCGGCATGGTTTAAAAGTTGAGATATCACCGCTTTGTATTATTGCAAAGTCGGTCGGGAGAGAAACTCGCATCTGCGAATCATATGTATTTACAGAATAGTCGGGAGCGTGTGTAATGTGTATTTTTATTTGTGATTTTAGTGAGAGTATTGATGCTCGCTATTTATATAGTTACGCATATATCTGTGGACGGAAGTGATAGAGGTATTAATTGAAGCACGTGAGCGCGTGGTTACGGTATCTTTATTGATACGATGTTCAGAGGGACGAGAGGGAGAGAAGCACGTGGTCATAAAATTGTAACCACGTGTTGTAACTACTGAGATTTAATTGATAACCATTATGTATAACTTTTGACGGCATGTAGATGCTAGCGTAAACAGGGTTATAGTATTTGTGCATTATTGTTCTGTGAATTCAGTTATTGATTGTGATCTGCCCAGACGGGCCAGTGAAAATATTGTTGTTGCTCGGAGTTAGTCAGGCAGAACAAGCGATCTGGGTATTGTTCTGTGAATTCAGCAGATGGGAGAAGTAAATTTTAAGAGAATTATTTTGTATTACATTTTGAGGTGATTAATCATACTGACGGGAATATTAACTAGCAAGAATTCTTCCATTTCCGATTTTACAAAAGTGATGGGTGTATCCGCGTTTATTTTTTGTAAATTTTTTAAATCGAAATGAATCCGCATCAAACACGCAGCCATTTTCACTATAATTTCATTGGATTCTGACGCCATGAGGTAAGGATGAAATTTTTGTCTTTATAAGCGCTGATATCGGTTCTCAGAATATGTTTGATGGCTGAGATGGAAACGAAAGTAGAATGGCTTTCCTTGTATGTATTTTTTTAGGGGTTAGGATTAAGTGTGTCGGAAAGGTTTAGGGTTGCGATCGAATATCACGGCTGACGAGAGCGTTTATTCCTTTGCTACTGATGATGGGTTAGCCGAAAAGATCGTCATTTGAGTTGTATTGGTCTATTGGTCAAATGACTTTCATTGAGATGCAAGGGAAATGGACTCTTCGTGTGTTGGTTATTTTTAAATTTTTTTTTTAATTTTAAAATTAAAAAAAAATTTTTTTTTTATTTTTTTTAATTTTTTTCGTTTTTTTCATCTTTCCTTTCCTCTCTTCCTATCACATCTAACATGTACACAAACAAATTTTATATCATCAGATTCATCATTCATTTATTTATAAAAATTCCAAAAATTATAGCAATTGACCAAGAAACACAAAAATTATAGACATTACAAGTCACCCACTATAAAAACGGGATGCTGTGAAAAAGAATGCAGCTGTAGGCGACAATTTTTGCCAAAGAATGCAGCGTGCTAAAGGTTAATTGTTATTTGAAATGTATTATTATGGTTTGTTTAGCTGTTGTTTTGTTTTGTCTAAAACAGCAGGTACCGGCTTTGTGGGAATGAGAGCGGAATTTTGAGACCACAAAATTTCTCCCACGGCAAAGTTGGGGCATTCGCAGAACCGCAAGGGTTTTACGTTAGTTGCCAGTAGTGGAAGGAGAGGAAGAAAATACGTTTTCCCAGCCAGGGGAAGACATTTTCCAGCGAATAGGATTTTTGTGGATAAATCCTGAGCTCTGACGCTCGTTACACACGCAGATTTGGCATGCTGCCAGCGTTGTAATTTTTATGTTCGTTTCTTCACGGCCATAATAAAGCCGACGGCCCAGTTATAGGTACTCGGGCAAGTAATTTCAGAGTGGTAGAAGTCAGCTACAGTTCCAGTCCAGAATCCAGTGGGGTTCTGTTAAACCTCAGTCATCAATTCCAGAGTTAGTGGAGAGAGAGAGGGTAAACATTCTCTCTACTGAAGTCAGCACAGATAGGCAGAACTGTTAGTTTTGGTGAATCATAGCAGAGGACAGCTGCTGAAGTTTAGAGGTGCAGTTAGTTGTGTTCAGGAGATTCCAGGATAGGCTGTGTAGAACCGAAGTCTGTGCAGAGATTGTGTAGTCACTTCGCAGTCGTTCCAGCTATCAGTGGACTTAGAGTTAGAGTTAGAATTTAGAACAGCTAGTTTGGAGTGTAGGCGACATCAAGTGCAGTGGAGTTCATTTCAGTTAACCTTACCTTCTTTCTCCAAACAGGTTGCAATTGTGGGAGAAGGGTTGGGGTTGATGCATTTTTAACTGTGCTTGATTTTGTTTCAGGTGTGCATCCTCGCACTTCATGTATTTTGACATGTAGATGAGTTTGTGTATAGGTGTATAATAAACTTGTATAAATTGTAGCTGGCATCAGTCATTTCCTTTAGTACAGTAGCTATATGTTGTCTGTACCTTGGTGTTTGTGAATCTTAATTGAACCTTATCCCCTTAAGGTAGTAAGAGGTGGTTCGAGGCCATAACAATTTAAACGTCCGAAGTGGCGAGGAAAGAATCAACCTCGGTTCTCAACCTCGGAGCCAATGGTCTCAACTTTCACATTTTGCACTATATTTCTATCTGAATCTATCATTTCAGTCTTTCTTCTTACTATTGTCTTGTCACTATATGTAGACAGTCTCTAGTCATAAATCCATTTCGTGACAGTTGGCCATGTCCTCAGAAGAAATCCCGATCCCATCACAAGAACAGCTATGCTATGGACCCCTGAAGGAAAACGAAAGAGAGGCCGACCAAAAACAACTTGGCGGAGGACTGTGGAGGTTGAGATGCAAAGAATGAACCAGAGTTGGGGCACTGTACGAAGGATGGCCGCCGACCGAGCAAAGTGGAATCAATTTGTTGTTGCCCTACAAGACGCCACCAGGCGTAATGGCCACTGACTGCTTTGACGGTCGGCGGCTAAGGATCAAAGAAGAAGAATGTCTATTCCAGTGGCTGGAATAATTTTAGGTAACATTCCAGGACTGCATGAATGTTGCAGGAAGGATATTGCACAATGGGAACAACAACATTTATTTACTACAAATACTGTTACGACCAGAGCACAGGCTCTTAAGCATTTGCATGCACAGTCACATGCTCATGAACAGAGTAACACAGGTTTGAATGATAGTGATGGTAATAATAATAAACTTCTTCCTCCCATCATTGAGGAATCCCTTGATGATCTCTAAACTAATGAAGAGTCATCAGATGAATCTTTTGACTCTAATGAATCAAATAATACTGCTGAAATGGGACCTACCACATCCATCGGTGATGATGTGATGCCTATCAATGATGATGATGATCAGGTGTCATGTTCACTTTGGTCATATACTCTTCAGTCAAAACTATATTTGGCTGATTGTTCTCCTTGTTTCCATAGGTTCTTTACTATATGGTTCTTCCTTTTCATTTAGGAACTTCAAAGAGATTAATATTACTTTGGATTCTTTATTTCAGATGCTCACATACCATGATTTACTCTGGTATATACTGACCACTACACTGGTTAGTTTGGTGGCATTAACAATAATGTTTCTTTCTTCAGGTGCTACAAGATGTGGTACACCAATAGCAGAACAAAATAACTTCATACCTGTTCTTATACAGAGAGGTGAATGTGTTATTCACACAAATCATTTACCGGAGGTCATGTTTCCTCTCTTTACTTATGATGAGGATAATAATGTTGTACATTTTAATGGTCATTGTTATAGGGAATTATAACATAATAGGACTATGCATTGACTTTCACAAACTTAAACACTATTTTCTATGCTAAACCTCTACCTGTGCTAGAAACTCTTTTGGACAATCTTTCTGCCACTTTCTTCAGCAAATGTGATCTCTCGACAGGCTATTGGCAGGTGCCACTATCTGATCGAGCTAAACCTTATACTGCCTTCGCTACACCTTTAGGATTGTTTCAATGGAATTATATGTGTTTTGGACCAGTAAATGCGCTGGCTACATTTGTGCGCATGAGGAGGAAAAGTTTCTCAGATCGTGATGACAGTATCACATACATAGACAACATACGTCTATTTCATGATTCTTGGAATGATCATTTTCTTGGTCTTTAATCTCTCCTGCAAACCCTTCGTTTGCATTATCTAACAGCTAGACCATCCTACGTTCAAATAGGTTATGATGAAATCTCTTTTCACAGTTATAAAGTTGGTAAAGGATTTTTGAAACCTGACGATACCACTATTTCCAAAATCTTGAACTTAGAGGTCCCTAAAACCAAGAAACAAGTGAGAAGACTTCTTGGTCTTGTTAATTTCTATAGAAAGTTCAAGAATAATTTTTCAGAAATTACCTCAGTTCTGTCAATGTTGCTTAAAAAGGACGCTCCTAATAAGTCATTTTGGAGACAAAGATGATCAAATCAATCAGAAAGCCACCAACACCAACGCAGGACGACTACCAAGCTATGAACAGATCAGAACAAATTGTCATTCTGCGCCTCAGAACAGGACACAACCGACTCCGCAGCCACATGTATAAAAAATTTAAGATTGGCACCAGCCATGTGTACATGTGGACGGGCACCCCAGACTGCAGAGCACATACTTCACGACTGCCCCGAATATGATATATTGAGGCAAACCCACTGGCCCAGAGAAACAACACTGGAAGCAAAGCTATATGGACCTCTGTATGAACTACAAAAGACAGTGAAGTTTATACAAGAAACAACATTGCAGATATAGACAATATATTTCAAGCGAACGAAAGAAGAAGGAGTCAATCGTGCAATGATGCACTAAACTATATCAAATATTATTTTTCTAGGGCACCAATTTTAAAATTGCCTGATCCTAGATTACCTTTCATTCTCAGAGTCAATGCTTTGAGCTATGGAATCGGCGGTTCTCTCATGCACAACATTGACAACACTCTGCACCCAATCCTCTATGCCAGTAGGAAATTGTCTCCTACTGAGATGAAATACCCCATTTTGGAACGGGAACTTTTGTCTTTAGTTTGGTGTGTAGCCAAACTCCAACATTATTTGATCAGCGCCCATTTCATTTTGGAAACAGACCAGCGTGCCTTGGCATTTCTACAGTCTGCGAAGTTTAAAAATCAAAGAGCAGCTCATGCAGCAATGAGTCTACAATCCTACGATTACGAAGTCAGAGCCATCAAAGGACAGAATAATGTGCTGGCAGACGTACTTTCTCGATGTGTCAAAGACAACAACTCTCCTAACAGTACGTCAAATATCAATACGGAGAAAACTTTGCGGCAAACATGTCAACTCGTTCAACACTGAATCAATCCTTGGGACTGGTGAGAAAGAATCTTAAGTTTTCCTGGCTGCACATAAACTATACGCTTAATACTCACATGATCTTCGACCACTGATTAATTGGTGCTAAGTATCATTTTAGAGAATCAGACATCAGCTCATATATTTTCTTCCATGACAGTACTTGATTCGTACAAATGGACTATATATAACGATTGCTTTTGAAGAACAGTACTTCTTTCACACATGATGATGCTGAATGCAACAATTCCGTATTTGTGCACCATTTGACATTTTTTCACGTTTGTCAGTGAACGTAGGTACATTGAACTATGTCTGAATTTTCAATGCAAATTCAGGGGAAAAAACACAAACCAGCTTGTCTTATTATACGAACATTGTAATCATTTGGTATTCAGCTTTCTACAAGATGACAGAACATACTTACTGAACTATGCATAATTCACTTTCATTGCGCATGGAACAAGATGATCAGTGAAACATGACTATGTGATACACTCAGTGGATTGGAATTTTTCGGTGGACATGTGAAACATTGGTGATAATCCATACTCAATAGTATTCATTCCTATGGACAGTGGAATTCACAGACTTGATTATTTAATATCTTCTTCTTTGTTCATCCTGAAAAGGAAGTTGGTTGCGTTGTGTACGTTTACAGCGAAGCTGTGATATTTGCACCTTTCGGCTGACACATCCGACTTCAGCACGGCATTTTTGGGACCGGGTTAGCCTTCCCTCTTTGATCCCTACTCACTCAGCCAGACTGCAGTGATGCAGCCTGTTTCCAGGATCACCACTTGGAGGTGGAGTAGGGTCTTGGTCAGCTCTGGCTCGCTGACCCTGACGCAAACAGTCTAGCTATTTAATATTATTTAATATAATTAATTATATTTAAGAGATGTGTTTGCTTGACACTGTGCATTGCAATACTCACTCTAATTCTACACATGGATACTCTAATTGTTTATATTCAACAATTTCTTCCAGCATGCTTAGCTGTGGTGTATCATTACAATATATGACACAACATTACCATCATTGTATCAAAATACTACACTAATATATCTTTATATAAGTCACACTTAAAGCACATACTCACATGGCTAAAATATATTTTTCCATTATGCTTCAATTAATTACAAGCATTGATTTTATTCACTTTAGTTCAAATAATGCACTATGATAATTTGATATTTTAAACACTTGCTTTTCATTGTTATCACATTTTGATTTGACCATGACAGTTTAGTCAGTCATTTGACAACTGTGACTTGACTGGACAAGTATATATGCAACTTCACGGTTTGATGAATGTAAGTGACGATTATTGATATTATCGTCTATTAAGAGGGGTGTGAACACTTGATTATGGCAACCTCACTTTTGTGTGAAATGGTTTGCACAATGCTTAGACATTGGCTTTGGTCTACATACCATCGTCCATACTTATAGTGTTAAATTGCCAACCACATTGGCAAACCTGGGAGCTATACTATGTTGATACTGCCTACTACCCATGATAATACACTACGTCACTCTATATATTTTTTTAACACCTTCCTTAGTAAGAAAAACTTCATTTTTCTTCTTGGGGGGGGGGGGTTTGGTGGTGGTGGTGGTGGGTGGTGTAATTATTTTACGAGTTATTTTATACAACTACAGTGTTGTTCCTGCCATCTATGGTACCTATACCTTGTAGCGGTATGGCAGCTTGCGTACCCTGACAATCCCCAGAGCTATGCCAGTGGGAGTTTTACTCCTGGTAGGTTCAACCAAGCTGGACTGGTCTGTGTGGGTAGGGGTCAGACAAAAGCTGGTACCCTGGTCCTCCAGGTTGGGGGTTTTAGCATAGGGCTGACACCCCTGTCTATGTAAAAAAAATAATGAAGTTACGGAAACAACATCAAATGAACAAACTTTGCTGCGGGATGGACATTCGGAGTCTGTGGCTCGTATGACTGTCAGTGGTGAAAGCCGAAAGGAAGCCACTGACATGAAAACGGATGTCCTGACCGCAAAACAGGATACAAGAATAGGATTTTGGAATGTCAGGACAATGTACGAGACAGGTAAACTAAGACAGGTCACGGCAGAAATGAGAAACTATAGGTTACACATCCTGGGGATAAGCGAGAGCAGATGGACAGGGGCAGGAAAAGTTAAAACAGCAACAGGAGAAACAGTACTTTACTCTGGAAGAGAGGATGGACAGCACAGTGAAGGCGTAGCCATTATTCTACAGAAAGGGATAGAAAGGACATTACTGGAATGGAAACCCATCAACAACAGACTGATACGATTGAGATTGAGAGGGAGATTCACCAACACTACAATAATACAATGCTACGCACCAACGAATGATAGCGATGAGGAGGTCAAGGATGAATTCTATCAACAACTGCAGAAAGAAATGGAGGACACACCTAGATATGATCTTGTTATAGTAATGGTAGACCTCAATGCGAAAGTTGGTACACACAATACATATAATGAAAGAACAATGGGGAAATGCGGCAGTGGAATAGCAAACGAAAATGGGGATAAGCTAATAAGTTTCTGTAGCATTAACAACCTGGTCATTGGAGGAACACTTTTCCCACATAAGGAAATTCACAAGTTAACATGGGAATCACCAAATGGTCGGGACAGAAACCAGATAGACCACATCATGGTTAACGGTAGATGGAGACATGCATTACAAGATGTGAAGGTAAGAAGAGGTGCAGATGTGGGAAGCGATCACCATTTAGTAGTTGCAAAA
Organism: Oreohelix idahoensis; assembly: GCA_024509875.1. Taxonomy (NCBI): domain Eukaryota; kingdom Metazoa; phylum Mollusca; class Gastropoda; order Stylommatophora; family Oreohelicidae; genus Oreohelix; species Oreohelix idahoensis. The sequence goes on along the minus strand of JAMPIV010000846.1, from coordinate 450,502 downwards.
CTGAAAGTGAAACTAAGAAGGGCTGGACCAACTGTAACTACACAGAAAAGGTTTGACATCAGCAAATTGAAGGATCCCCTTACCAGAAAAGCTTTTGCGGTCGACATTAAGAAACGATATCAATTTGCCAAAAGCCAGGAAAAGACATTGACTGATGATATAGACCAGAATTTTAACACCATTTCAACAATATATAAGGAAAGTAGCAAATCATGTTTAGGATTCCAGGAAAGGAAGAAGCAAGACTGGATAACACCAGAAACACTAAACACCATAAAGATGAGAAAGGAAATGAAAAGAAAGAAAACAGAAGCGAAGTCCCCCAGGTTAAAGCAACTATATAGCGAACAGTACAGTCAACTGGACAGGGAAGTTAAACGCCAAACCCGAGCCAACAAAAGGAATTTCCTAGACGATCTTGCAAAACAGGCAGAAGAGGCAGCACTGAGAAATGAACAAAGCACAGTATACAAAATACCCCCCCCCCCCCCCCCCCCCCCCCCCCCCCCCCCCCCCCCCCCCCAAAACAGGCAGAAGAGGCACCCCCCCCCCCCCCCCCCCCCCCCCCCCCCCCCCCCCCCCCCCCCCCCCCCCCCCCCCCCCCCCCCCCCCCCCCCCCCCCCCCCCCCCCCCCCCCCCCCCCCCCCCCCCCCCAATTCATCAGCGGAAAACAAGGTGCAAACAATATTACATTAGTAAGAGATAAGCAAGGAAATCTCATCAAGACAGCGGAGGGACAGGAAACAAGATGGGCAGAGCACTTCAGAGAAACTCTGAACAAGGAAATACCAGAGACAAAATTGAATGTTCCTGAGGCTGAAAACGATCTAGATGTAAATACAGACATTCCACGAAAAGAAGAAATCATCACAGCAATCAAAGGGTTAAAGAACGGTAAAGCTCCGGGCCATGATAACTTAAATGCAGAGCTATTTAAGACAAAAAAGTAGTGGTGACATAATACAGCCTTGCTTCACCCCTGTTTCTACTGTAAACCATTCTGTATTCCCTTTATTTGTTCTAACACAACATCTTGCATTGTCATATAGTGCTTTGATTATATTCACATATTTTGTTGGAAAACCATAGATTGTAAGTATCTTCCACAATGATGGGCGGTGTAGACTATCAAAGGCTTTTTGAAAATCGACGAAGGTGATAATAAGTGGCGATTGCCTTTCCACTGATTCTTCTATAATTGTTCTTAGTGTGAATATTTGATCAATACATGATCGTTTCGGCCTGAAACCCGCTTGTTCTTCTCTGATCTTTTCGTCAGCATGCAATTTAAGTCTTTCTAACATCATGCAACATAATAATTTTCCAGGTACTGATAATAGAGATATACCACGCCAGTTATTACAGTCTGATAGATCACCTTTCTTCGGTAACTTTACAATAATACTGTCTTTCCATTGTTGTGGTGGTTGTTCTTCTCTCCATACTTCATTTATAATATCTAAAATTCTCAAGAGGTTGTTGTCATTAATTGCTTTAATCATTTCCCCTGAAATTTCGTCAACTCCAGCAGCTTTAAAATTTTTTAATCTTTTAACGGCTTGTTTGATCTCGTCCAGCGTGAATTCATCGCAAGTTATTGGCAAGGTGGTGATGGGTGTTTCATTATTAAAATCAGGTGTTACTATACCCACAATGAACAATTAGGTATAAAATGGACAAATGGAAAATTCCTGGGGGACCTGGATTTCGCAGATGATGTAGCATTCTTAAGTTCAACACCAAGACAATCCCAAGAAGCAATAAATAATTTGTGTCATCTCTCGGTTAAAATAGGTCTCCAAATAAATGCCTCTAAAACTAAAGCTATGAACTTTTCTAACGAGACCTTTGATATCATCTTGAACGGGGAAAAACTACAGAAAGTTGAAAGTTTCAATTATTTAGGCAGTAAAATGACTCAGGATGGTGACACAACAAGAGAAATCCATACTAGAATTGCTTTGGCAGCTAGCGCCTTCAATAGATTATCTAACATTTGGAAATTACGATCATTGAATATACATACCAAGCTTCGTCTGTTTAATTCAAATGTTATCTCAGTGTTAACATACGGCTGTGAGAGTTGGAAAATAACAAAATCATTGGAGAACAAGCTGAATACATTCGAGAACAAATGTCTTAGAAAACTCATGAACATCAGTTGGAAAGAATTCAAGACTAATCGACAAATAAGAGAAGACTCTAGGCAGAAATATGTCTCCGACTATATAAGGAAAAGACGATGGTCATATATCGGTCATGTCCTACGAATGCAAAACAACAGAATACCACTACAGGCGCTCACTTGGGTTCCTGAGGGTAAGAGGAAAAAAGGAAGACCAAAAGAAACACTCAGAAGAACAATAATAAGAGAAGGAAGAACGTTGGGCCTAAATAATGTGCAAGAGCTAAGAGGAGTGGCGTCACAACGAACAACCTGGAGAGCACTGGTTTCTGCCTTATGCGCCGTGTTTGGTGCTTAAAGAATTTATTATTATTATTTATTATTTAAGACAGACCCTGAGCTAGCAGCAGAACTATTAGAACCACTATTTGCACAAGTGTGGAAAACGGGGACAACACCATCAGAGTGGAACAAAGGAATAATTGTCAAATTGCCCAAGAAGGGAGATCTTTCAGACTGCAATAATTGGAGAGGAATCACTCTTCTCTCAGTTCCCAGCAAAATACTAGGCAGGATAATTATACAGAGAATTTCAAAGGCAGTAGACTACAAACTGAGGAAAGAACAAGCAGGATTTAGAAAGAACAGAAGATGTGTAGACCATATATTCACTCTCAGGAACATTATAGAGCAGTGCTCAGAATGGCAAAGACAGCTTTACATAAATTTTGTTGATTTTGAAAAGGCTTTTGACAGCATACATAGGGACAGTTTATGGAAAATACTGAGGGCTTATGGAATTCCAAGCTGCATAGTGTCAATCATAAAAAGCCTCTATGCCAACTTTACGTGTAGTGTTGGGCAGAGCAACCTAACCTTCGAGGTCAAGACAGGAGTACGACAGGGATGCCCCTTATCAACCACTCTATTTTTAACAGTCATAGACTGGGTGATGCGCCAGACAACAGAGGGCAGTCCAAGAGGAATAAGATGGACTACATTTTCAACATTGGAAGATCTGGAATATGCAGATGACATTGCACTGCTGGCACATTCACATCAACACATCCAGGAAAAAACGGATAGACTTAATAAATTTAGCCAGCAGGTGGGCTTGAACATCAATTTAAAGAAGTCTGAGGTCATGACGCTCAATGTGAGCAACCCTGAGCCCATATCAGTAAGGAATCAGCAACTGGTACAGACAGATACCTTCACATACCTAGGAAGCATAGTAACACCAGACGGTGGGGCAGGCAAAGACATCAACATCAGAATGAATAAGGCAAGAACATCCTTCTTTAGCCTAAATAACATCTGGAAGTCCTCCCAATACAGCACAAGCACAAAATTAAGATTATACCAGAGTTGCGCGCTTTCTGTGCTTCTCTATGGTGTGGAATGCTGGAGAGTCACAGAGAAGGAAATGTCAAAATTGTCCTCTTTTCACACAACATGCCTAAGAAAAATTCACCGAATCTTTTGGCCGAATACCATCACCAACCAAGATCTGCTTACTCGTAGCAAGCAAGAGGACATGCATACCATCATAGCTGGCAGACGCTGGAGCTGGGTTGGTCATGTCCTCAGAAGAGACTCCGATGCCATCACAAGAACAGCTATGCTTTGGACCCCTGAAGGAAAGCGAAAGAGAGGCCGACCAAAAACAACTTGGCGGAGGACTGTGGAGGCTGAGATGCAAAGAATGAACCAGAGTTGGGGCACTGTACGAAGGATGGCCACCGACCGTGCAAAGTGGAATCAATTTGTTGTTGCCCTACAAGACGCCACTAGGCGTGATGGCCACTGACTGCTTTGACAGTCGGCGGTTAAGGATCGAAGAAGACAGTGTTGTTCTGATGAGGAGCTATGATGGGCTCTTATAAAAGTTACTTTTTACGGAATTACACCGCAAGAGAATATGACATAGCGATATTGGTTAGTGAGCAGAAGTGTGCATAAATTAGTAGAAGTGTGCAAATCGTCTGCGGAGGACTTCTTCTGCATGTTTCACGGAGTGAGGACGTGTTTGATATATGCTCCAGATATTGATGTGTGTCCAGGCATATTGTATTCTATTATGGCATCAAGAGTCTTCTGTGAGATGTTCATATGATTTGAGAACGAACAGGGAGTATTTGTAATCGAGTTTGAGAGTCGTAATATTATAATAAAGAAGTCAGAATGAGATGACAGTGTTTTCTGGACTTAGACGGACTGTCTAGCCAGCATTTCATATTATAGTGATGGTGTGACCAGTGGTGGTCGATATGCAAGTATACTATTGATTCTACAATTGGAGCTATTATGTCTTGTACGAAATAAATGATGTCTACGTCCTCAAAGATGGCGCAGTTATTGAACGTCCCATCCTGTTGCCTGTTTTGATAACCCTAGAAATTACTTTGGCCAACACCTACTAACTCCAAGAATAAAGTGAACGCAACAATAACGTTAGTAAGAGACAAGCAAGGAAATCTCATCACCACAGCACAGGGGCAGGAAACAAGATGTACAGATCATATATTCCCCCTCAGGAACATTATAGCGCAGTGCTCAGAATGGCAGAGACAGCTATACATTAACTTTGTTGATTTTGAAAATGCTTTTGACAACATACACAGGGGCAGCCTATGAAAAATACTGAGGGCTTATGGAATTCCTAGCTGCATTGTATCCATTACAAAAAGCCTCTATTCTAACTTTACATGCAGTGTTGGGTTGAGCAACCTAACTTTCGAGGTGAAGACAGGAGTACGACAGGGATGCCCCTTATCAACAACTTTATTTTTGACAGTCATAGACTGGGTGATGCGCCAGACAACAGAGGGCAGTCCAAGAGGAATTAGATGGACATCATTTTCTACACTGGAAGACCTGGAATATGCAAATGACATTGCCCTACTCGCACATTCACATCAACACATCCAAGAAAAAATCGATAGACTGAATAAGTATAGCCAGCAGATGGGCTTGAACATCAACCTAAAGAAGACAGAGGTCATGACGCTCAATGTGAGCAACCCTGAGCCCATATCAGTAAGGAACCAGAAGCTAGAACAGACAGGCACATTTACATACTTAGAATGCATAGTAATACCAGGCGGCGTAACAAGCAAGGATATTAACAACAGAATGAATTAAGCGAGAACAGCCTTTGCTAGTCTCAACAACATCTGGAAGTCTTCCCAGTACAGCACAAATAGGAAATTAAGATTATATGAGAGCTGTGTACTTTCTGTGCTTCTCTATGGTGCAGAATGCTGGAGAGTAACAGAGAAGGAAATGTCGAAACTGTTCTCTATCCACACAATGTGCCTAAGGAAAATTCACCGTATCTTTTGGTCAAATACCAACACCAACCAAGAACTACTTATTTGGAGTAACCAAGAGGACATGCACACCATCATAGCTGGCAGACGCTGGAGTTGGGTTGGCCACGTCCTCAGAAGGAACCCTGATGCCATTACATGAACAGCTATGCTATGGACCCCTGAAGGAAAACGAAAGAGAGGCCGACCAAAAACAACTTGGCGGAGGACTGTGGAGGCTGAGATGCAAAGAATGAACCAGAGTTGGGGCACTGTACGAAGGATGGCCGCCGACCGAACAAAGTGGAAGCGATTTGTTGCTGCCCTACAAAACGCCACCTGGCATGATGGCCACTAACTGCTTTGACAGTCGGCAGATAAGGATCAAAGAAGAAGAAGATATCTACAGAATGGAAACCAGGAGACTGAATGTTAGATTTCATCAGTGGCAGGTTGCTGCCTATTTCCAGGTTTACTTCTTCCATACTCTTAATCTATTTGAGAGTAACAGAAAAGGAAATAGTCCTCTTGAAAACACAACATGCCTAAGCACAATTCTCTGAATTTTTTGGCCGAAAATCATCACCAATCAAGAATTACCATCTCAAAGCAATCAAGAAGGTATGCACACCAGCACAGGGGATTGAGGCTGAAATCGGGTTGGCCATGTCCTCAGAAGAGACTCCAACACCATTACCAGAATTGCCCTGCTATGGACCCAGAAGGAAGGTGAAAAAGAGGCCAACCAAAATCAACCTGGCGGAGAACTGGAGGCTGAGATAAAAATCATGAACCAGAGTTGGGGCACCACAAAAAGTATGGCCACAGATTGTTCAAAGTGGACAGTCTGATGCTGCTCTACAAGACACCCTTAGATGAGATGGCTCTGATGGTTTTGTCAGTCAGCAGCTATGGATCCAGTAAGAAGACTCCTAACCTTGTAGGCTCTTTATTTGTGTACATGCAATGCTTATCCATTTTTCCTTTCTGTTCTAGGCAGCTTCGATCTAATTTTGTACTTCCAGTTCTAAATTTATGTTGCTTATTCATAATTTTTTGGGGTTCCCTTAGTGTAATACGTTTAATTTGCCCTTTAGGGACTTTCCACCAAGCAAAACAGAAATACCACAACTGCAGGCGTATTCAAACTTCGTAATCACATATGTTTTGCAATACATATTGAATGTGATGGCATGAATAATGAAGCAGTTGGGAGAGAAGATCACGAATGTAGCATGTCCATGTCTTGATAACTAAAATCTGTATAACAGCACACTCAATGGTAGCAAGTCAAAGAAACGCACACTTCAACTTGCTACCACTAACATTGACATCAAGACTCTGGCATAAGAAAATTCACACCCCAAACTTATCATTAGGAGGTAAGAATAAAACTAAAATTATTCCCATAGAAATTCAATGCTCAGTGTGATTTTTATTTTTCATTTCGCACTCTTCAATTTTCATCCATTGAGCTTATTTTCCAAAATAGTTGCTTATCGTAAATGGCCCGCGACCTTTAAATTTTTGGTTTATGTGGCCCTCGGGGTTGAATAAGTTGGACCACCCTGCTTTAGACTGGTTTCAATTGTCTCGAAAGTGAAATCAGAAGCTACAGGATGTCTCGGAAACCATGAGGCAGTTAGTGGTTCAGTCAGTAATCACTACATTTTATTGCGATATAACGCTCAGAAACCCAGGTATGTTCCGTAATTAAAACAGAGAACTGCTTATGTCTGCGCAGAAATTGGTGAGTATTTGTGTCAGAAGGCAAGTTACTGTGGTAATAACAAGTTGCAAAATGTACTGATGTCAATGGACAGCACTCTCGACAAATGTTGTATGTAATTTTTGTTCGTTGAGTCTCTAAGTTTTGCTAATAAAAATTGTAGTAACTGCTGAAATAAAAACTGTAGTGACTGATTATTGTACCACCAATACTAAGAACTAAAACAATTATAATATCAGAATAATATATATAGTGATTGCTGATTGCACCACTAACTGTTCCATTACTTCTGAGACACAGGATGTATGTATAAGAGTGAAAAGAATAAAATCATTTTATGAAGACGGATGTGTCGGCCGAAAGGCACAAATATCGCAGCTTCGCTGTAAACGGACACAACATACCCAACATTCTTTTCAGGACGAACTTCTTCTTCTTCCTCGTTCGTCCTGAAAAGGACGTTGGTTGCGTTGTGTTTGTTTACACCGGAGCTGCGATATCTGCGCCTTTCGGCCAACACATCCGACTTCAGCACTGCATTTTTTGGGACCGGGTTTGCCTTCCCTCTTCGATCCCTACTCTCTCAGCCAGCCTGCAGTGATGCAGCCTGTTTCCAGGACCACTACGTGGAGGTGGAGTAGGGTCTTGGTCAGCTCTGGTTCGCTGACCCTGACGCAAACAGTCAAGCTATGGGTCGCTGACTGCATTCTCTATTGCTGCATCTTTGGGTCCCTTTCAGGACGAACGAAGAAGGTACCCATTTACAGCTGGGTAGACTGGAGCGTGACACCAGTGTTTCCAACCTGGTACCTTTGTTGCAAGAGACCAGCATTCTAAGCATTCTGTCAATCGGAGGGTCATATATGTGTGTGTGTAAATACGAGGCGTGTTCAAATGAAACCCGACCGTGCTGCGCCAAGTGGACATTCGTAGGAGGAGCATGATGACATCACATCTGACGTAATAAGCACATACGAATGTACAAGTGTGTAAGTGTTCATTCTCCTAATATTCATTGGTTGTGCTGCAGACCGTTAAAATAATGGCCGGTGTGATAAGGAATCCGTCCAAAAAATTCAAGTCACAGATTTCCGACGGTAAGGTTACGCTGACCGCATTTTTTTACCATGAAGGGCTTCTATTGGTAGACTTTAAAGTGCCTGGCGTGAACATCAATGCCATCCGCTACAAAGACACACTAGACAACCTGCATACAGCCATCAAGAATAAACGACCCGGCATGCTTTCGCGTTGTGTGATTCTGTTGCACGACAATGCTCGTCCACATGTTGCAAACATTGTGCAGGAAGCGTTAGCAAGGAAAAGGTGGGAAGTTCTGACACACCAAGCCTACAGCCCCGATATGTCACCATGTGACTTTCATTTGTTCAGACCCTTAAAAAAATCTCTAAAGGGACAACGATTCGACTCCGATGCAGACGTCAGGGCCTCGGTGACCAAATGGTTCAATATGCAACCAGTCATTTTTCTCGGACGGCATCTGCTGTCTACCCAAGCAGTGGGATGCATGTCTGAATGCCTATGGTGACTATTTCTAAAGGACCCCAGTGAGTACTTGCTTCCTAACAATTGCTGTATTTAATTCTACTACTCCTGCTGATGTACCTTACATATATTTGTTATAAAGCCACTGGGACGGGTTTCATTTGAACACACCTCGTACATATATATATATATATATCCTGTCTCCTCCCCCCTTCCAGTGGGTTCAAATTGGTACATGAAGTTACAGCATATCTCTGTTACTGCCAGGTTACTATTTTTTGGCCCTTTGTTACCCCAGACTAATGTAACAAAGACCCTATATAGTTCCGGAGGGATGGGAGAGGTCATTCATCGCAAGATGGAATAGGACAACCACTCCCTCAGGCATATCATACAAGACAACAAATATGAGGCTATGAATGAGACTGGCAACATCATCTCACAAAACTGCAAAATAAAACACCACTGCAAGAGCATGTGAATGCTTGGTGCAGTCTTTCACAAAGCGAACCAGCTCCCGCGGTGGCTCCAAGCTCCACAAGGAACAAAAAAAATGATGATGATGAATGTAACAAAGAAACAAACTTACTCTACTGTCTTTCTCCTCCTTACAGGTGGATCTCGCTGACTGAGTGGAGCTCGGGGAAAGGGGTTTATAATAGGGGCATGGCTCAAGACAACTATCTCTGTTGTTGTTGGCTCACTGGAAGATGTAATCATCTTCACCTCTGTACTGGAATAATTGGCTGTGCCTCCAACTCGTCTCTGTAGTGGCAGCACATACAAATATATAAAAATGTACTTGCATGAGACTCAACAAACCTGGCAGATTTTTATTACATTCAGGCTAAATGATGTCCTAACATTAGTACTCATCTTCAAAATTTAAGAAAAGTAACGGGCTTCGTATTTCAGGCCTGACTGACTGAAATTCTGGAAAAACCCCCCTATCCAGCAACCCTCAGGTCCCACATGCCAGGATGAATGGTCCCATACCTGGTTTTTTTAAAATCCTTCCTGATCCTCTTCTACCTTTCCCTGTAGCAATGTTTATGAATGACACATGTCACAGAATACAGCTGCACTACTGTTTCTTTAAGCTATTTATGTTGTTGTCTATCTTGGAATTCTTGCCTCAAAAATCACTATCATCATTTTCTGTTCTTGCTCCCTAAGGAGCAAAACGTCACCGCTGCAGCTGTTCCTCTTGCTGGAAGCCTGCAGAAAGCATTCACATGCTCTTACAGCAGTGGTTTCTGCAGCGATTTGTCTTACATGGTGAGATTGCCAGCCTCAAGCACAACCTGACATCAGTCATCTTGTACGACATGCATGATACAGCAGTAGCCATAATCTCTTTCTGTCTCATCAGAGATGCATGGGAACTACAATATGCCTGACAATTAAAAAAACGGGCACAAAACTGGCACTCACTTTTGCCTCAAATGGAAAATCCTTGGGTAAATAGCTCTGAAGGTTTGAGTAATTCTGGAAAAGAAATTGAGAGGAATGAGGGCAGGGAAGAATTCAACATAAAAGAACCAATATCCTGAGTGTGGAATCAAAACAACTTTTTTAAATGAACCAAAACAAAAAATAATAAATAAATTTGTGAATACATATGTATCATTATCATACGTAATGCTGAGAAGCAGATATGATCATGTCTCTCCACAAATCTACATTTTTTTTATTTCTTGTATCAATTATGTCGTCTTCTCCTTCTCAAGCCATACACTTCTGCTCACAAGTTTTTCCTACTGTCATGATGTTTTCAAGAGTTGCTAATCTCATCACATCCAATGAAATCTGATTTCTTCATATTTCTGTGACTGTTTGTCTTCATTACTTTGTATTGAGCGTTCTCCATTTGTTATCTTAGTTATCTGTGGGATTTTTTACATTTGTTACCTTAGTTATCTATAGGATTTTTAACATTTATTATCTTAGTTGTATGTAGGATTTTTAACATTTATTATCTGTTATCTGCAGGATTTTTAACATTTATTATCTTAGTTATCTGTAGGATTTTTTACATTTGTTATCTTGGTTATCTTTAGGATTTTTAAACATTTGCTATCTTGGTTATCCGTAGGATTTTTTAACATTTGTTTTCTTAGCTATCTGTAGGATTTTTAACACATTATCTTAGTTATCTGTAGGATTTTTAAACATTTATCTTAGTTATCTGTATGATTTGTTATCTTAGTTATCTGTACGATTTTTTAACATTTGTTATCTTAGTTATCTGTAGGATTTTTAAACATTTGTTATCTTAGTTATCTGTAGGATGTTTAAACATTTGTTATCTTAGTTATCTGTAGGATTTTTAACATTTGTTATCTGTAGGAATTTTAAACATTTGTTACCTTAGTTATCTGTAGGATTTTGAAACATTTGTTATCTTAGTTATCTGTAGGATTTTTAACGTTTGTTATCTTATCTGTAGGAATTTTAACATTTAGTATCTTAGTTATGCACAGATTTTAAAAAAATGTATGTTAGTTATCTGCAGGATACATTTTCCTAAGTAACCACATTCCAACTGCCTCCACAGATTTGCTTAAATGTTTACTAAAATATCCACAAGAGCCACTGTTAGTTCAATGTAACATTCTAGTACAGTACTCATTGCCTTATATCAAAACAACAAGAATTTACTGCACATTCTCTTTCCGTGGAATGCTATTTTTTGCCGAGATGTTTGCCCATGATTTCTAGGGTGCATTTTCCATCCTACATCATCACATTGACAGGGATTTGAACTTAATGTATTTGTTTTCATGTTACACTGCTGGAGTCTTTAGCCAGGACCTAACCACTTTTTATGCTTTCTTACTGATGAAACTGAGTCCTTTATTTGTACTCTCTGGCCATTATACAGTAAGGTTTTGGGTTACAAATAAGTTCCATTCTCAAGGGTATTTGTTAACCCATTTTGTATGCAAGTCGGAATTTGTATATACAGTAAATGTTCTTAAGTGCCTGTAAAAAAAACATTGGCAAAATTAATGCTTGATAACGTTTACTTTACCAAAAAATGCCTAAAACTTATTGATAATGACAATGTAGCGAAATACAGTAAAATGCAAAATGTAAGCTATTCAGATTTTAAAAATGTTAAACTCATAGTATCTCTCTCTACCTTATGCATAAACACTGCCAATTTTGGTAAACAATTATGACACATCATGGAGCCGAAGCTGCTGCTTCTGGTGATTAATCAACTCTTAAGACGAATTAGTGGATAGTAGTTAAAAAATAACTGAAATGTAATTGGCACTGGTAATTAATGGGTCTTATGGACTTTCTTGTATCGTTGGGTTGCCATAAGTCGAGACTGCCATTAGTCGAGACCTTGCTGTATGTTATATTTTCTGTATACCTAATATGCAGAAAAACATTTATATTTTGTTTAAATATGCAAAAGTTAAGTATAAACCTTGTCAGGGCTAGTGAAAAGCTTGCTGGGTAGAACAGGTTCCTGAGTTATCTCTTGCAGAGTTATGGTCCCTGGTTTGGCGTGCATTAATCCCAGTGCAATATCACATACTGCATATAATTTCTGCAAAAGAAACAAACAAACTGCACAAATGGTAAGATATTAGTGAATTATTAAAAGGAAAAAAAAATTCACACAGCTGAAAAACAAGAAATGAACTAATAATGTAGTTTACTCAGTTGCTTCACACCGCCTTCTCTGATAATTGCTTGGACTTTAAAGTGCTCTTATACAGCATGGTACTCGTTAAATGGCTTAAACAAATGAAACCCATAACTGTACCCATTCACATGAGACAGTTTAGGAAGTGCCGCTCACTTGCCTAGGACTCTCCACAGAAAGAAGAAAGCTACTGCCGGACTCCCTAATAATCATATTCGTTACAGCACCAATCAACAGCTACAGAACACATTAAAATTCTTCAACCTGGCACTGGCTGCGAAGGAGCGACAAGCTCAGCAGCCCTAGTCAAACAAGAACAACTCATTTAATGGCCAGTACCTTGTTCGCAGCTTCATCATCTGGACACTGGGCATCCTTTGTTTGTTTGATATTCTCAATCATTCGTCTGAGGAAGGCATAGTTGTAGTCTTCATGCTTGTGAGTGAGAGGGTCAAGCATGAACCACATACATCTAAAAGGAAGAGTGGGGAAAAAAGTTACATTTGCCTGACACTGGCCCAGGTTAAGTAGGCTTCACAAAATATCTACACATTTTTTTTATTCTAACAGGGATACTTGATGCAGCTGTGTGCTTTATATTAATTTACTGTAGTTTTAACTCAATGGTCAGCAATTAGGAGTAAATTAACTCAGCCGGGGTAATTTTGAGTTTTCTGGGAGTAAAGATCAATTGTCACAGGTGTCAATTTAGCCATTAGACTAGCTAGGGTTATTCTGCAGTTTTACCCAGTTTGCCATGTATATACCCACCCTGTTCACAAAGTTCCGGGACTCATTTTTTTTCCAGAAAACCGTTATAAGGAGCTAGGTGATATTAACATAGTGCATGTGTCAACCACGTGCCACTATGTGTACCAAACCTGAAGTTTGTAATTTCGCGCATGCGCTGTGTGGTAGCCTATAAGTGGATGTGACGTATTAGTGCTCGTCGCGTTTCAAAAATGGACAGCAAAATCCAACAACGTGTGTGCATTGATTTCTGCTTTCGTCTAGGAAAAACTGGTTCCGAAACTCTCGAAATGTTGCAAACAGCTTTTGGAGAGTCCTGTTTAAGTAGATCTAAAACATTTGAGTGGTATTCCCGTTTCAAAAGTGGACTCCGATCTTTTGAAGATGGCCCCCGTCAAGGGAGACCCTCCACCTCCCACACCGACGAGTTCGTAGCACGTGTGCAAAAAATGATATGCGCTGACCGACGTCTGACTATCAGAGAGGTTGCTGATGATATTGGAATATCAATTGGTATGTGCCATAAAATCGTATCTGAAGATTTGCACATGAGACGGGTGTCAGCGAAACTTGTGCAACGCCATCTGACTGAGGGACCAGAAGGACGATCGGTTGTCCATTTGCACTGACCTCCTTGAGATAGCAAAAAACGACACAAATTTCATGTCCTCGATAATAACTGGTGATGAAAGCTGGGTGTACAGATATGACCCGCAAACAAAGCAAATGTCCTCCCAGTGGCAAACGCAATCATCTCCTCGGCCGAAGAAGGCATGACAGGTCAAGTCCAATGTCAAGACCATGTTAATAGCGTTTTTCGACATTGATGGCCTGGTGCATCATGAATACGTCCCTATAGGACAGAGTGTCAATGCTGAATTCTACAAAACTGTCCTGCAACGCCTCCGCGGCGCTGTGCGCAGACATCGCCCTGAGAAGTGGCGTACAAGAAATTGGCTTGTTCATCATGACAATGCACCTGCACACAGGTCTGTCACCACAAACGCATTTTTGACGAAACACAACATTCCATTGCTCCCGCATCCTCCATACTCACCCGATCTTGCTCCGTGTGACTTTTTCTTGTTCCCGCAACTTAAGAAAACAATGAAAGGTCGTAGATTCGATGACATTGAGCAGATTCAAGCCAACGCGACGAGACAAATGAGGGCTATTCCGCAAAGTGACTACCACAGGTGCTTCCTTCAGTGGCAGGAACATTGGAATAAGTGTGTACACTCACAAGGGAACTACTTTGAAGGAGATAGAACCAACTAGTATGTAAGTCTATAATTCAATTCCAAAAAAAAAATGAGTCCCGGAACTATGTGAACAGGGGAGTATATATATAAAACAACAGGTTTTTTGTTTTTGGTCAGTATTTTCTTGTTCATCATTATAAAGAGTACTATCTGTAGGCCAGGGCAATGGCAATGCATTAATCGTTTGACACAGGGTCCTGGTCAAACTATTTCGACTAGCTAAAATGGTAGTCCTGTAGCAGATACTGCTGTAAGAGGAGTGAAGTTTTAGAGACTGCCACATTAGGTCCAGCTTTTTTTTTTTAATGATTTGAGTGACCAGTTCCCTTCCTCGTTGCCTTTTGCCTTCCATAACTCAAGAGCAGAGTCAGGTGCCAATTTACAGCTGGGTAAATTGTAGCATAATGCTACCAGGTTTTGATCCCAGAATCCAGTAACTTTGTGGTGAGAACTTAGACAATCAGATGCTCATTAGACTCGCTAGGATTAGAATTAGATTTTCAAGTTTTACCAAAATCATCTTGTATAAACCCACCAGGTTTTTCTTTCAATTTTTTCCCCATCAATACAAAAGTAGTAGCTGTGGGCCAGGGTAACGGGGATGCATCAAGCTTTTTACAAAGGGTATAGTCAACCTAGTTGCCAACCAATGGTATAACTCATTTTGAACAACAGTTTACATTTTTGACAAATCATGTGAATTTACTGCCACCATCACAAATAACTAAAAAAACAGCTAATTTATGATACACTCTTCACTTGTTTCAAAATACTGGTTTTTGGCCCTGCTAGGTTAAACACACAGGATTACAGAAACTCATCAACATTTTTTAATTGTTGCATACTCTTTCAAGCTCTTCAGGCTGTCGATATCCTCATAGGACTTGAAATCTGGGTCGTGGGCCAACAGATGTATTGTGTAGGGGATGACGTAGTCCGGAAGAAGATAAAACATACGGCCTGGTGAAAGAGGATGCAATGCTTTATTAAGTGAAGCTTTCACAACCAGTTCAAGGAACCAGGATAACTGGCCCATTCCTTTCACCCTCAAGCTTTAGTGAGTACTTTACTGAACCTAAGATAGATAGCAAATATGTAAGAATTTATCAGTGAATATTCCTTGCCAAAATAACTTTTACGTAACCCCCACCCTGTAGTCCTTTCTCTTTGAAGCTGCAAATTCATAGGAACAATAAAATTACATTTGCAATAATCAAAAACATTAAAATAAAACTTACTTAAATGTGAGCTGATACAATAACTGAACTATTCACAGCACATTACTGGTTGTCTTATACATACTGTCCACAACTTATGATGTACATGACTTACGACCACTCATACAAAAGATGGCAATCACATTAATCCTACCATATTATTTTGTTATATTATTTTTGACTCTCCAACGTTCACTCATAAACTTTATTTATTCATTATTTATAGCAGTACAGTACAGCACAGTTAAGAAATTTTATTCATTAAATTGTACATTTGAAC
The DNA here is from genome assembly GCA_024509875.1 of Oreohelix idahoensis. Classification (NCBI taxonomy): domain Eukaryota; kingdom Metazoa; phylum Mollusca; class Gastropoda; order Stylommatophora; family Oreohelicidae; genus Oreohelix; species Oreohelix idahoensis. The sequence goes on along the minus strand of JAMPIV010000846.1, from coordinate 434,658 downwards.
ATTCAGGCATGCTAACTGTTAACATATCCTTATGGTTCATATAGCATAAAGCAGGGGTCGGTACCAGTCGATCTCGAGCTACCGGTAGATCCCAGTGGGATATTTGGTAGATCGTTAGGCGACTTCAGACTTTTTAAACTAAGGAAATTTCAGACTAGACCTCTCCCGCCAACATTTAAAATCGAGGTGACCCTCAGATCAAAGGTACTTTTTCCGTAATCCCAATGACAACTCTTAAGCTCGCCACTAAAATATATTCGTGAACTACATGAGATAGGTATGCGATCTTTCTTTGCAAGGTTCACCATTCCCTTCCCCGGCTAACACTTACACACACATACACATATATATACATGGTAGATCTTTTGAAGGCTCAGTGTTACTAAAATAGATCTCAAAAGCTCCAGGGTTGCCAACCCCTGGTATCCTGGAATAAAGTGATTTCCAACTTACAATCATTTCAATTTCTGAATGGGTCACTGGAACAGAACCCAGTCATAAGTTGAGGACAGTTTGTACTAAATTCTTGATAGAATTTTACCAGCCAAAACTTCTGATAATGGAAACTACAGTGATAATTCTATCAGACTCACTGTCACATTTGGAGGTGTCAAGAAATGGGCCAGCATACAACAACGAAAGATCAGGCAAACAATTCATGCCCACGATAATTTTTTTTAATGTTCAAATTAGTGCTTCTGTTCTAATGCCAGGTTTGTACATAATTCTGACTCACCTTTTATATAATAACAAAAGAAGAAACATCCATGTATGCACATACAAACACACTCATAAAAATGTACACTACCTCTGGCACTTGGGTTCTGTTTGATGTACTCCCTCCGCTTGTTGATGTTAAGTGTGAGAAAGATTTTTAGTTGCTGCCGTCGTTCCTTCAGGGGATCATTTGCTCCAAGGCACAAGATAGACATATATTCAAGTGGTAGCTTCAGGCTGATCAGACCCTTGTGTAGTCGGTTTGCAAAACGAACTCGCACATGGTAACATACATCCTACGAGAAAGATTTTTTTTTACACTGACTAAGCAAAATAAAAAGTGAATCATTCAAATAATTATGCATTGTCATGAACAGTTAAAGAGTGAGTTATTTTTGTCAATCTCACAAGATGGGTACATGAGTTGTTGTGAACTGTTCGTGAATGATCAAGCGGGGATATGAGAGAGCGTGAGTAAATGTCAAAACATAAGCAGTGTGTGGAGACTGGTAGGAAAAAGGGCAGTTGAATGAGGGACGTTGCCGAATGAAGCAGAGAATGAAATGGCGAGATTATGTTATTGATGGTAGCAGTTGTGGTAGAGAAGATTCTCTAGAGTGTTATTTTGTACCATATGCATCACACTATCCGTGTGTAATTGTAAATTGTGTAGAATTAAATGTTTGGAGATTGACTCGGCAGTCGTGATGTTTCTTTATTACTCGTGAGTTAGAGTCCCTGTGTTAATGTGAGGTAAACTGCTAAACAACGAGTCTGACACGGAAGGCCTACAGCTGACTATGTTTGTGCATGTATAGGCCTATAAATACTTCATGCCCTAGTTCAGTGGGAACTAGCATGTGTCATGCATCAATAATGGTCTGCCACTAGATGCTATCATATTTTTTTTTTTAAAAGGGGGGATGTAACTGCTAAATTAATACATTGGAGACTAATGTATCTAGAGGGCAATCTTCAACTTACTTAAAAAGTATAAAATATCTGTATTTAATAAAGAAGATTAGGTTTTTGAGCAACATTTAGATGTTAATTTCCATTTTTAATAACTATGAAACTGTTATTTGTTTAACAATTTGCTTAATTTTGAATGATGAAACTGAAGTGCCACATTTTGTTTTCTTGCAAGTTATTACTGAATTCAAATTAAAACCGTTACTAGGATGACTCAGTTATGCTAGGCTGGTCTGATGGTGTCCAGTGGTCTTCAAGTGACCTCATCAGAGATAAAAAGATGCTACAAATAGTAGATTTACCACTTGAAAACACTATCATTTGTTTTTGTTGCTATTAAGATTTTACTGACAAGTAGTTTATATTACACCCACCAACTAATACATGTGATCTCTATGAGAGATTTAACTCACTGTAGAGACAGAACAGATGAACTGACTGTACACATTTTTGCCTAACAGTCTGTCACCGCTGAAACTTTCCTACATATGTTCAACTGTCCAAATAGGGATCTCGTTTCATAACCATTGAAGCATACTGGGAATACTGTGCTAGGCCCATATTTTCTTGATCATCGTCGCACTAGGGGTGATGTGGTCAGAATCACGCCGGCTGCCCCTTCCCAAGAGCTGCTCTGGTACCCAATTCAACAGGCTGGGTCAACCCTGGAGCCATTTTTGGTCTAAAAAATCCCAACTGTCCAATGAGAAGACCAGTAATTCTTACTGAAACTGAACAACACCTCACTTCAGGAACATTTTCAATCTAACTTACGTCAGTAATCCTTTGTGAATGCCTGTATCTTGGGTAATCCATTTTATTTTATTCAGAAAGTTTTAATATTTAAAAAAAACTTTATTCTATTAAAAAAAAATCTGCATAAAAACAAACTCACATTCAACATTAGGGCCAGTGCCTGAAACTGTTCCTTGACAATGATATCTGCATAGCAAGGTTCTTCAGCCAGCTTGAGCATACAGCAGCCTGCTTGCAGCCGCAGTCTTGCCAGCTCTGGTTTGCTGGAGCAGATGAATAGAAAAAAACAATGGATGCAAGCTTTAGAAGTATCCCCCAATAATTAACTGTATTCTCTACTCAGAGAACCACTTTTATGTTTGCACAACAATAAAACGCAGGTTATAATTTTAGCTTCTACAGTGACTGATCTTGAATGGGTGGATGAGTACGCGGGTGTGCGTGCATTTGAGAGAAAGAGATTTACTTGTATTTTTACATCAAAAGTCAAATTCAACATTTCAAAATTCATACCTTATCCACCTGGTATTTTTCATGTTCCATGGCACTTAAATGCAATTTTTTTTAAAAGAAAAAACACATTTATACAACTTCAGCAAGAAGGGGAATAGGTGTGATTAAGATAAAGTCCAAAAATTCAATTTTATTCTAGTAAAATCGTGAATATTTTATATTTTAAAATTCTATTCCCTCTTCCTGTCCTGTGCTTTTCCATGTCCCTTTCATGTCATATCTTCAATTCCCCTCTCTCTTTCTCTTACCCTGGGGATTTCAGTGGCAAGACACTAAATATTGTCTGAATATATAACTACATTTTAGTTAGCAACATAAGCATATACTGCTGTTTGCAAGGTCTGTTAAAGGCAGCTCCCTAGAGGTCCCACCCAGTCTCCAATACAGACAGACAGAGGTACTGGCCATTAAACTACTGAGAAGCATGCTGCAGTAATAACTACTACCATTTTTTAGGGGAGGTTGGTGCACAAATAATGATACCCTAATGAACTCTACCATACCGCATTAAGAAAGATTTCTGTTTGTTCATTCAACTACAGCCAACACTGATCCCGAACGAAGAAATTTATATCATGGCTTACTTAGTAAGTCCATTCTCCATGAGGTCACCGTCATGGATGATGACAGTGTACAGGAGTCTTAAGGTTGAGGTCCCTGAGTTGCTTGTGTTAGATCTCAAACCCAGCAACCATCTCACCAACAGTTTCATGGCTTGCACCTGGACAAGAAATAAACATGTTATCAATCACAGTTTAAAAATAAAACATATCTGCACCGTCTCACTATGTTTGGTGAATTCTTCATTGTAAATCCATTCTGCAGAGTTTAACCATAAGCCAAAAGGGCTGTGCCCCGTGTTATTTCCCCATGAGTCTCTGATAAGTCAAAGAAAGACTACTGCTCCATCAGGCATGTCGTACAAGGTGACTACTATGATGTTGTTCATGGCAAGCTCATCATGTAAAACAAATTGCTACAGATACCACATGAGCCGCGGTAGCACAGTGGTTAGTGCACTGGCTTCCTAGCTTGGTGGTCCATGGTTCGATCCCCAGTTGAGGTGTGATTTTTTTTTTTAGACCACAAACGGCTCCGGGGTCGACCCAGCCTCATGAATTGGGTACCAGAGCAACTCTGGGAAGGTTAAGGTGGCCGGCGTGATGCTGACCACACCACCCCTAGTGTGCCGGTGGTAAAGACAATAAGGGCCTAACACCATATTCCCAATATGCCTCAATGGGCGTGTAACGGGATCCTTTACCTTTTACAGATGCCACAAATGCAAGAGCAGGTGAATGCTTGGGAACCCACTCCATAAGGAGCAAAAAGGAAAATGATTGATGATGAAAAAACACAGCTGACAACAGAAATTTAGGGAAACACGTCCCATTCTCACAATGAAAGCACCAAAGCTTATTAGCGAGCATATGGAGTGTCTGGTTAGGGGTGTGTGAGCTGGTTCTATATGAGCAGGGGGGGTGAGTTTATGGTTCATTGCTATTGCACTATTTTACGAAAGAATTTATTTTCCATTGGCTCGGTTTAGCCGGTTTACGGCGCAATCCTTGGCGGTATGGGGTTGATGTAAGGACAAAGTGACAAACACGCTATCGGGGCTGGCCACGTGCTGGTCGACAGATCTTGTAAGTTATCGCTGCGTTAGACTGAGGCAGAGTACGCTGGATCTGGTGCATCGTTTCATAATGTCTGAAGGTAGTGGTCGCATTCACTTCTGCGATGTATTTTCGACGGGATAACTGTCGGTAGGAGAGGAACTTGTGGGGGTACCACAGGTGTGGGGTTGAATTTAAAATAATGTGTTGCATTTGGGCACTTGTTTGTTGTATGCGCTGGACATTAATCTCAGCAACTGTGGAGGATGACAGTACTTCATTTCGCTGTTTGTTGGGTTTACACCTATGTGGGTACTTTCGAGTTCGGATTATTGGGCGGAATATGACAGAGCTGATCACTCAGAGTCAGTGTAGACCTCAAGTGGGGACAAGGAGAAGTGAATTAGAACATAGGTTGTAGGCGTTGTGAACAGCTTTTTGAATGAGGTAGCAAGCAGAGGTGAATTGAAACTCCTGTAGAATGGGTCGAGTTTAGGCAATTCAGAATTGGGTCGAAAAACATAACGTTTCGGCACGACGGTTCCGGTACGACTCATTCACCCTCATGACTGCATGGACCATACCGTCGTTAGGACTTAGAACGGGGTTCACCTCATGGGACGCATTACACCAGTTTGCTAGTCTTACTCTTCGTCTGAAGGGCTGGGACTAACACAATATTGGACTCTATTGTAAACTTGTAGGTGGATTGACTGAAGCGTAGCAGTACTACTGCTGACAATTTACACAGTTGTGGCAGTTTTAGATTTTTTTTATTTTTTGTCGCAAGAGTTTGTTTTGAGCATTATGCTAGGTTGCTTTTGGCTTGTTAAGCCATATTTTCATTGGCTGAGCGTCATGTCAGCAAAATCTAGGAAGGTGTAGTGTTGATTCCCGGGTTTAGAACAGGGAAAGACAATGATTAAGTTGTATTTATTGCTATGGGGGACCAGGCGATTGAACGGTCGTCATTCTATTTTTAGTGTTGGGGGTATCATCCTGTCCAATCGTCATTAAACAGCATTAGGTATAAAGCCATCGGTGAACATACTGCTATCTATGTATATTTTTCTAAAAGTGAATGAGAGGTGTCTGTAACATAACTTGTCGCTCGAACGTGATCGGTCCAGTCGAATCAAGATGCCTTTTGGCTGGTACAGTTCTGCAGCTAGTGTATGCTCTCTCCTTAACAGTGATAATCTTAGGATCTATCAACTGACGTATGTGGACCAGAGAGCAGCATTTGTTTTGGCGACTTCTTGTGGTAACTGTGACACCTAGCAGTCTTGAGGGTCAACAAATAAATGGCTCTGACGAGAGTGCAGATTGTTTGGAGCTCTCTGGATTGTCCTGGAGGTTAATAGATGGAGTGCTCTGGGGCACGGGGCGTTATTTATTGGTGCTTTCAGAGTGTACGTGTAGTTTTGCTCAGGTTTGGTCCAAGTTGGTGATAAGTCCAGTGAATCAACATCGTGACAGGAGCAGCTTGCGAATGCGTCTCTCATGGGGGGGGGGGTGGGTAGGGTCGGGAGGGATCAGCGATGCAAGGTGTACCGGGAGCAGCGTGTTTGATACATTCAAAGCTGCAAGTCAGCGCACATCTTAATGGGTGTTAGTTGTTTCTATTTACACGGGGGCAAATGTCGTTGATTGGCACTCTCGATTTAGCCGGCTAATAGTAAGGACTGTTCCGCATATTATGAAAGGGCTTTACTATCGTGAAAGGACAGTGGTTGGGAGGTGGGGGGGTCAGACTTACGGGTACACTCTGGTTGACAACATATTCGAGTGCAGATGAAGATAGTGGGAGGACAGAAAGGGCGATGGTCTTTCAGCAGATAGGAATGCAGTACCAAGGAATGGCCCATAGGGGGTGGGGTGTATGTAGTGGGGTGCAGGGGGTTTATCGGAAATGATTTAAGCGGAGAGGGAGTCTCTACTCGGCACCTTATTCCCCCCCATCGTGGTGGTCCTGGAGGGGAGGGCAGGGTAGGTGCATGAGCCGAGTCTGGCTGCAGAAAGTAAGGATCGATTGGTCGAAGGGCAGGCCTAGGTGTTGAGCAGGGTTCAGATGGTTGCGGTGGGGGTGGGAAGTCGGGAGGGGGGCCGGCAGAGGATCCAGATATCTAGCGAGTGACGGGTACCTAATGTCTGATCTAGGCGAATCATTGCGGGCCCAACAGTAACCTCCAGGGTGACGAAATGGGGGAAGAAGAAGAAGAAATAGCGAGTACATTACGAGGGGGTGGCTCATGAGGTGCATGGGGGGGGTTGTGATAAAAGAATAGGCGGGACCTTTTAATCAGAAAGCTCTATAATTCAGGCGGGGATCGATAGCATCGGGCAGTGTACACTAGTGTTTCTTAGGAGGTATCGGGCGGTCTATGGGCCATTTCGGGGGGGGAATGGTTTGTGGGGGACGTTCTTGGTAGATGTGGGTCAGATCGGGGTTGGGGGGAGTCTTACGGTAGGGGTTAAGCCGGTGGCTTCTCTCTGATACTATCGAGAGATGGCGTGATCTGGGCAATTATCTTAAATAGCCAGCAATGTCGAGGGGGCGCCGGCTGGGGGTGGCAGGGGGTATTGGTGTCACAGTCTAGGTCTGTATCCGGATCATAGACATCTCTTTGGGGGGGGATGCTGGGTAGAATGGGCTGGGATGAGAATTCTTGATTTTATTCAGGGGTCTGACTTGTATATTCATCTTACAAGGGGGGTTAATCCCATGTGGCATTATAATACGGTTGCGGGTTGTTTACGGGCGAATAAGCTGTAGGCCCGGGGGATGGGGCGTTGTCGTGATGGTAACGAGGATTGGATGGCCGGTTAGCGGGGACTTTTGGTTACCGTTACCAATAATGTTCTTGTTCTCGTGCGTTCCGGTAGGATTATTTCAGTTGTTCAGGGTAGTATGGTTTTTGCCTATGAATCTGACGGGTGTCGTCTGGTTATGGAGCCTTGGTTCGAGGGGAGGGGTTTGGTGGGTAGGGGGGGTACAGTTAAATGGGGCAAAAAAACCTGTATAGTTGGCTATGGGGTGTAGTATCCGGGCAGCGCAGATTATTGGGGCTAGGGGGTACACTAAAGCTAATGGCTGCTGCTGGGGGAATTGCGATGGCAATTAGTGGACTGCTCGCAGATGGGGTGGGAGCGGTATGCGCATACGGGCACGTGGACTTCATGGCGTGTGCGGTGATTTATAGTGATAGCGCTTCTCGGCATTGAATAAGGGGGGGTCAGGAGCCATGTGCTCTGTAGGAGGGGTGCATGGGGTAAATGGTGTAAACGTGCAGGGGGAAGTCGTGTTGCAAACTGCAAACTAGAGGGATTGTTACTGATAGTCGCTGTGGGGGGTGGCACTGAGGGCGAATTAGTGGGGGGTCTTATGGGTGAATAAGTTGTTTTATTACTGTTGAAGTGTCATGTTTGGTCTGTACTTGTCTGGTTGGTGGGGTGCATGGCAGCGCGTGAGGTATGGTTTGCACATACGTGAAATGGTGGGGGGGGGAACTGGGGAGACAGTCGGAGCTGATGGTTTGAGCCGCATTAACAGGGTTAGAGCATGGGGGCAGTTTCTGAGGCTGAGTTAGTGTCAGTTTTCCAGTTTTTTAATTTTTTTTTCGTGTTTAGGTGCAATGGATCATGTTTGTGGCTCTGACCCTAATCTTAGTTTAGTCATACTGTTCATGCATTTCGTAGACATCTCTGACATCAGTCTGCTCAGTGTTTTCCAGATGGTGTTTGTGGAAGTGTTGAAACCACCCCCCCCACCCCAAGTCCACCACCCACCCCCCCCCCAGTCCCAAAAAACACCCCACCCCCCAAACCCAACCCACCCCCCCAACCCCCCCCCCCCACCCCCCCCCCACACCACCCACCCCCACACCCCCCCCCCCCCACACAAAACCACCCACCACCACCCCCAAAAAACACAAACCCCCACCCACACCCAAACAACCCCACACCCAATACACCCAACCCCACCCACCACCCCAACCCCCCCCACCCCCCCCACCCCCAACACCCCACCCCAACAACCCCCCCCTCCCCACCCCCCAACCCCACCCCCCCCACCGTCAAGCACCCCCCCCCCCCCACAGAAAGGCACTCACCCCCCCCACCTACCCCACCCCCCTCACCACCCCCCCCCCCCCCCCACACCCCCCCCCCCCCACCCCCCCCCCCCCCCCCCCCCCCCCCACACCACACCCACCCCCCTCTGGTAAGGCGGGAGAGGTTGGGGAGGGGGGGGGGAGTGAGGGTTGAGTATAAGTAGTGGGAAGGTGTTCTGATAGAGATGTATCTTAAGAGACTGAACGTAGGATGATGTAGGTTGTCATACTAAGTAGTCTCTAAGGGGAGGTTTAGGTAGAGATTGATTCGGATGGTGTGTTGGGAGTGGATGTGTTTAGATAGTCAATTATTGGGATACATAATCTATGATGGAGACTAGATGGATTATATTCTGGGGCACATTGGATTTTGAATGGGGAGGGGATAGTTGATCTATCATTGTCATCAGATGTGTGGGACACATCACACATCATTGGGGTGGGGGCTTATATTGGGGTCTGAGATGAGGCTATAGTGTTGAAGGGGTGAGGACTTCAAGTGAGAGACAGGTTGTCACGGGAGGGGTGGTTACTATTTTATTATGTTGGCTTAGAGATGTACGGTGTGGGTCTTATAGGGGTGGGGATGTGGTCTATCGGAGTCATGGTAGTCTAGTGCAGTGGGCGTGCTCAGTGGGTGGGATTTGAGTCATATGGCCTGGAGGGTAGAGAGGTGTCTACACACGCATCGTGATGGATTACTACTTGATTATGCTGAGTGAGTATGTATACTGGATCATTAGTGGGCTGGGGGATGACCGTAGACACTGGGAGGAGGATAGGAGATGGTAGTACTCAGGAGTGAGGTGATAGAGATGACGAACAAGGTATCGTAGGCTGAGTGGTGTTTGGGGAGGGTATTGGTGTAGCTGAGGCACATGTTGTATGGATATCTATGTGTGCTAGAGTGTGAGGGGAAGGACAGAGGGGTATGAGGATGGAGGGGGGTATGATTAGGGTGGGGTAGGAGAGACGTCATCAATTGTCTGAGGAATGCAGTAAGATGAGTGGTACGTGTCTGTTATGCTAGAGAAGTGACTCAAGTAGATGTGGCAATTAGATTCTAGAGTAGAGCGGTTACGCAGAGGTATACACGAGTATGATTGGGACTCATTCGGTACTTCGGTGTATTGGGGTCTGATCTGAGGGATGGTGTATATTGATGTGGTGTAGTAGAGCAGTATTGGATCAGGTGCACGAGAGTAACACATCTTACAGGGGAGGAGACAACGTCAACAATATAGCAGATAACACAACACATACAACACACACACACAATGTACATCTCATATACATGATAGTGTGTGGATGTATGAAAGTGTTGGGGAGTGACATGGAGGGGACCGGAGATGGAGAGGAGGTAGTGGAGTGTCACTGTACATTGTGCACTATACTGTTCTAGAGAGTGGAGGACACACACTACAATGGAGGATAAGGTGAGATGACATGGAGATACACATATTATTGGGGAGGGAGGAGTGATGGGAAGTGTATGTGGCGTGGTATGGGTAGATAGAGAGAAGATGTGAAAAGAGGGGTGATGGAATAGTTATGGGGATATTATTAGAAGGGTAAACTTCTGGGGTGAGGGTCATTTTGGAACTTCTCGAGGTTATTGTAGGGTGGACACACGGGCATAGGTATACGGATAGTCTGTGTGGATAAGGGTTGGGAGGGACAGGGGGGGAGGTGGGGGGAGGTACTATATCTAGGGGGGTTTAAATATACTACATGTCGTGCGGAGGAGGGAGTTGATAATACTATATGAGTGCGTAGGAGGGGGGACATTAAAGTTAGATTATATCATATATATAGGTGACATATAAGATGAGAAAATATTGTATATCGGCTGATCTGGGGAGTTAGAGGGGGCGTAGGGAGAGAGAATGCTTCTAGATGGTTTAGCACAATAAACATTAGGATTCGGTAGGATTGATTAGTTTTTTAGGGAGACAGATATAGGTTATATTATTGTGGGTGGGGGTGGTATGATATTCGCAGACAGTCTCAAAAGAAGTGCGCGAAACAACACAGAGATACATGGCGGGATCTTTCTAGGGGTTGGACAGATGGTAGTGATGTGGAGGTCGTGAGGTGAGACTGCTTGATCATGTGTAGTAGGGTGACGAGAGACATAGACGGGGGATGTATGGAGTATTGTTATTTATCTCAGAGAGAGTAGCTTGAACATGCTTGGGATAAGGATGGATATACATATGTCCGTAGGTCCTAGCTGACGTCGATGCAGAGTCGACTGGGGTCTGGTGATAATTTGGTTAGAGATGGGAGAAGAGATTGTGAGAGTGCGGTGGTACGAGGTTAGAGGTGTGGGTGTAAGGGTGAGTGCGGGGGGGGACAGTAGAGTGTGGGAGCGTGACAACTATTGGGGAGCGTGCCGAGAAGACAGTGGGACACTATACGCGGTTGCATGAGCTGTTCGCGTCGTATCACTATGGTTGGTCTCGGTGCTCTGGATGATAACTTGGCTATGAGTCTTGTCTGTAGATCCAATGAATGTAGTGTGTCCAGTAGTGTAGAGGGATGTCGGTATAGAGTGGGAATTCCAGTATATGTACCCCGCGTGGGGAGGTGGGTCTCTATGAGTAAGATTAGGTGGTAGGGGGGGAGGGGAAATGGGGTAACTACTCATGATTATCTTCGAGTTCTACGGATATAGGGTTGGATGGGGTCTCTGATCTCTCTTGGATGTACTTTTTACTGGAGGAGGGATGGAGAGGGACGGTGTTAGGGGTTAGTATATATCACACTTACTAGGGAAAAGAGATTTTGAGAGTAATGGGTGTGTGATGGGAGGATTGGGATAAGGTGGTGGAAGATGGTAGCACGGGGAAGGGTTGGGGTTAAGGGATTGTTATATGTATCTCACTACACATCACATGGGTGATGAGAGGATATATATATTGATCTACTCTACACACTATCTTCGGGAGTCTAGATAGGGGATATCTCTACGTATTATATACTAGGGGGGGATGAGGGTGTAGGTCTATGTTGGTTACACTACTAGTTGCTGTGGGGCTCAGCACTTCTATATTTGGGGTTTGGGGGGAGGTAGTGGGAGTGATGTTTGGGGAAGTGGGGAGTAGCTAAAAGGAAATCATTTTGAGAGCGATGAAGAGGTTATACTGGCATGTGATGACTGGTTTAGTTTGAAAAATAGGGTGTTTTACTCCCAAGGTCTTTTCAAGGTCAAGCAGAGATGGCAGAAGTGTATCAATTCAGACGGTGGCTATATTGAAAAGGAATAAACACTATACAAAATTTCAGCTCTCTGTGACATGTCCTTCATTGTCAGGCCCAAGACTTATGTTAATCCCCTTGTAAAACAGTGAATTCATTTCAACATCACTTTGAAAACTAATGAGGCACTATGTAATCTTCCATAAGTTTATAAACCTAAAAAAAAAAAGGAAACAAATGAAGACATAAAATTCAAAGTTATTCATGGAGTAAACTTAAAACTTGAAAAGGCTTTTGACAGTATACATAGGGACAGTTTATGGAAAATACTGAGGGCTTATGGAATTCCAAGCTGCATGGTGTCAATCATAAAAGCCTCTATGCCAACTTTATGTGTAGCGTTGGGCAGAGCAACCTAACCTTTGAGGTGAAGACAGGAGTACGACAGGGATGCCCCTTATCAACCACACTATTTTTAACAGTCATAGACTGGGTGATGCGCCAGATAACAGAGGGAATAAGATGGACTACATTTTCTACATTGGAAGATCTGGAATATGCAGATGACATTGCACTACTAGCACATTGGGTTTGAACATCAATCTAAAGAAGTCAGAGGTCATGACGCTCAATGTGAGCAACCCTGAGCCCATATCAGTAAGGAATCAGCAACTGGAACAGACAGACACCTTCACATACCTAGGATGCATAGTAACAACAGACGGCGAAGCAAGCAAAGACATCAACAACAGAATGAACAAAGCAAGAACAGCCTTTTTTAGTCTAAACAACATCTGGAAGTCCTCTCAGTATGGCACAAGCACAAAATTAACCTTTAGCACGCTTTGGTCGCAACGTTGCGCCAGACGTACTATATGTTCTGCCAGCTGCTGGCGCAAAGCTGCTACTTTCGGATATAGTTGGTTTCCTGCGTGTACACATATGTACACATCATATTACCCCCGGATGTTTAGTTTTAATCTTATTTGCGAAAGAGTTCACTTCCTATTCTGATCAATATTTGTGACGATGTGTTATCGTTAATTTTCTGTGCATTTTTCAAATCGAAATCAATCGGCATGGAACAAGCTGCCATTTTCACTTAAATTTTCATGGATTCTGACTCCGATGACGAGTTTGTTGGCTTTACTAGCGCTGATATCAGTTCTCAGAATATGGGTGATGGTGGAGATGGGGACGACAGTAGAATGTCATTGCTAGTATGTCTAGCGTTAGGGTTAGTGTTAGGGACGAATGTCACTGCTGATGAGATGAGGGCGTTTGTTAGGGTTATGAACTGATGATGGGTGTAATGAAAAGATCGTCATTTGATTTGTATTGGTCAAATGACTGTTTCATTGAGATGCCAGGGTTCAGGATGGGATGAGCAGGGACAGGAGTTTGTTGGTTTTTTTTTTTGTCATCTTTCCATTCCTCTCTTCCTATCACATCTAACATATACACCAACAAAACTTATATCATCAGATTCATCATTCATTTATTTATATACATTCCAAAAATTATAGCAATTGACCAAGAAACAAAGAAACTATAGACGTTACAAGTCACCTACTATAAAAAAGGGGGCGTTGTGAAAAAGAATGCAGTGGCAGGCCAAATTTCCACCATTTTAATGCAGTGTGCTAAAGGTTAAGATTATATCAGAGCTGTGTGCTTTCTGTGCTTCTATATGGCGCGGAATGCTGGAGAGTTACAGAGAAGGAAATGTCGAAATTGTCCTCTTTTCACACAACATGCCTAAGAAAAATTCACCGAATCTTTTGGCCGAATACCATCGCCAACCAAGATCTGGTCACTCGGAGCAAGCAAGAGGATATGCACACCATCATAGCTGGCAGATGCTGGAGCTGGGTTGGCCATGTCCTCAGAAGAGACCCCGATGCCATCACAAGAACAGCTATGTTATGGACCCCTGAAGGAAAACGAAAGAGAGGCCGACCAAAAACAACTTGGCGGAGAACTGTGGAGGCTGAGATGCAAAGAATGAACCAGAGTTGGGGCACTGTATGAAGGATGGCCGCCGACCGAACAAAGTGGAAGCAATTTGTTGCTGCCCTACAAAACGCCACCTGGCGTGATGGCCACTGACTGCTTTGACAGTCAGCAGATAAGGATCAAAGAAGAAGAAGAAGAAGAAACTTAAAATATCACTGTGATTAAAAAAATTGAGTGTGACAGGGATGTCTCTCATCCCGACCGCAGCTATAAATTTGGCTATAAATTTAGAAGTAAGGTCTCATACCGCCGATGCGATCAATCTGAAATGGACAATGACTACAACCCACAAAAGCCAGCTCCAAACCTCAGAAATGAGGTATCTGAGGAAGGTGGTTGAAGTAACAATAGACATGGTCCACAACCAGACAATACGCAAACCCTCAAAACCCAGCCACTGCAGACCCAATTACAACGGTCCCAACTACGATGGTTTGGCCATGTATGCAGATGGGAGAAGACCGGCTACCACAACAAATATGGGAAACCAAAAGCCAGGGATCCAGACCTCCAGGGCAACCCAGAGTTCGCTGGGAGGATTATATTAGACAATCCCTGAAGACTAGATTGGAATCAGGCCAGGAGGAATACACTATGGCGTCTCTCTGGCAAAGCTCTATACACCCCAGGGAAGAAGAGGATAATATAGTAATTGGGAAGGTGAAGGTCTGATGACGTTCTTATAATATATATGACTTATAACAAATGAAAGCCATTTAAATATCCAACTAAACACACCAGGCATTTACACCATTTCCCTTGTTTAATTTTTGTGTTTGCCTTTGTTTTGTCTCTATTTTTTGTTTTTGTATGTTTGTTTAGTTTCTTTTATTTGTTATTTTTACATGCACATAAAATTGGTATTATGATTCGCCCTATTTACGATTGGACAGAAGATGTGATGCCACTTTCAGACATCAGCAAATATTCATATTATTTGGAATTTAAAACAATATATACCGTAAAATCTCGCGTATAATACGCATAATTTTTACTCATTTTGGCCTGCTAAAACTTTGGTGCATATTGTACGCGATTACTATAAAATACGTCATTTTTTATATCGAAAGTAACCTACATTGGAAAGTCTGTCAAGTTTTTGTCACAATTTGACAGTGAAAATGGCACGAAATGGAATGTGCCATGTGTTTTCTTATGTGTCAGACATTTTTGCAAAAAGCATTTCGCACTCTTGGTCTTCAATCTATTTTGTTATTAAGTATGGTTGTGAAGTTTGTCATTTTATTATTTTGAGCCCTAACAATGAATTCGAGAAAATGTTATACTGCAGCAGAAAAGCTCTTAGTGGTAAAATATGCAGAATCTAACGGTAATCGAGCAGCAAGTCGACATTTTTCCATTAACGAGTGCAACATTTGATTATGGCGAAAAAAACTTAGAGGCGCTGCAAGTGTTGCCTAGTAAGAAAAAGGCGAATCGTGGGTCACCACCAGATCTTCCAGGCCTAGAAAAAACATTATTGAAGTGGGTAGTGGATAGAAAGCAACAAGGCATCGGTGTTTCATGCATTGAAATCTGACCTAAAGCTCTGGAACTTAAAAAAATCTCGTACAGGCACAACAGCATTTAAAGCGTCATATGGATGGGCAGTTCGTTTTATGAAGCGACATGGTCTTTCAGTTCGTCGAAGAACTACTATCGCGCAGCATCTTCCAGACGACCACGAAAAAAAGCTTCTGGAGTTCCAAAAGTTTGTAATCAAATTGAGAAAAGAACATATCTATGACCTTGCACAGATTGGAAACGCCGATCAAACGCCTCTGACTTTCGATATGCCCTATAACAGGACCGTAGACACGAAAGGCATAAAAACTGTGTCTATACGTACAACTATATATAAGGAAAAGACGATGGTCATATATCGGTCATGTCCTACGAATGCAAAACAACAGAATACCACTACAGGCGCTCACTTGGGTTCCTGAGGGTAAGAGGAAAAAAGGAAGACCAAAAGAAACACTCAGAAGAACAATAATAAGAGAAGGAAGAACGTTGGGCCTAAATAATGTGCAAGAGCTAAGAGGAGTGGCGTCGCAACGAACAAACTGGAGAGCACTGGTTTCTGCCTTATGCGCCGTGTTTGGTGCTTAAAGAATTTATTATTATTATTATTATACGTACAACTGGACACGAGAAGTCTCACTTCACCGTTATGTTAGTGTGTACTGCAGATGGAGGATAGTTGCCTCCTTTCATAATTTTTAAGAGAAAGACTCTATCAAAAAAGGAGTACAATTTCCGAAAGGTGTACACATCCGTGTTCATGCTAAAGGATGGATGGATGGATGGTTGAAGCACTAACCATTGACTGGTTAAAATGTGTTTGGGTAACACATCCAGGTGATCTCTGAAAACAATCTTCCATGTTGGTGCTCAACTCGTTTCGGTGTCATCGGATGCCTTCTATCCAGAAGGAAATGAAGAAAATCAAATCTGATCTGGTTATAATTCCAGGCGGCATGACCCGTCTGTTGCAGCCTTTAGACGTCGCTGTTATTAAGCCGATGAAAGATGTTATCCGTCGTAAATGGAATGCATGATTAAGCGACGGTAATCACACATATACTGCTGGTGGCCGTATGCGTCAACAGACTCTCACAGGACATTTCTCACCATCAAATTTTAAAAAAATATATATATTTTACGCATCACTTATGAGATGCATCATTCATCCAATGTTTTTAACATGCCCAGGTATTTGAATCTATCGACCTGTTTTAAAACTGTTTATAGTGCATACAGAAGAATATTAGCAAGAAAACCGTGTTTTTTCAGGGGTCATGCACTTTTGTGCAATGGCCAGAAACACACCACTTTTACGTAATTTCCAGACTACAACTTTGGTGGGGAAAAAGTTAGTACTGGCTTTTTTTTTTTTTTTTCAGGGATGTAATTTATCTTCTGTCAAAGGGAAACAATCAAGCGGCAAAAAACAATAATAATAATAAAACATAGTGTAGATTTTTGTCACTACTTTGTGTTTTCTATTTATTATTTAAAATATAATGACAACTTTGATGAGGAAACAGGCGTGCTATATTAAGCGTCGCGCAGTTAGTGCAAAGGCCAGAAGTGTACGATTTATATATAGTTTCCAGAGTGCAACAAAAATATTGTGGGATGTACCGGACGGGACACTTTTAGAGAATTAGATAGTTTAATTATTATGATCACCTTACACTAAAAACAGAATTCTGTGGCCTCTGACATAACTGTCTCATGGTCTGAACTTTGCTGATGACCTAGACCAGGATTTCTTAAGCTTTTTTTGTGCCATAAACCCTTTTAATTGTCCAATGAAGACCCCTTTAATTGTCCAATGTAGGCTATGCACCTCTTCTTGGAAAAACAAAATGTACATAAAAGCATAATTTAAAAAAACTTTACACTTTAAATTTTAGGTTATGTACATGGACTCCCCAGAATCCATTCAAGGATTCCCCCAGGGAGTCCACAGACCACAAGTTAAGAAACCCTGACCTAGATCTTTGTGACGAGAGTACTGAGATTCTGTCTTTCAAATGGCCCATGTCTTTTCCTCCTTGCATTTTGTTCACTATTTCTAGGAGGGATTACAGAAAAATCCTTCTCCATGTTTCTTCTCCTTCTATTATTTACGTTTTTTCAAGATGAGATCACGAGGGAGTTTGATCTCATCTGCTTTATGGTTCTTCTTTATGTGTTTAGAATGGGGGTGTAGGGAATTGGACAGTATTATTCTAAACGTACAGGAACATTGGCTCCTAAATACCATCGCAATAAGGAAGCTGAAATTTTTCGGTCATATAAAAAGACATAATAGTCTGGAAAAAACAGTGATGGAAGGCATGGTCCCTGGAAAAAGGGGAAGGGGTCGACCTAGACGACGGTGGACCCAGGACATCACAGAGAGTCTGAACTTGTCTTTGGCTGATGCAGGTCGACTTGCCCAGAATCGTGATGCGTTCAGAGCAGCTGTAATGGAGACAACGTTCTGGAAAGAATACGTCACATGATGATGATGATGATGATGAGTTCAGGATTTGCCCCAGTTTTAGTCTTTTTTAAAGATAGGGCAGGTGGCCCTAGACGCATTTTTCGGGAGTTAAATTAATTGCTGCCATTTTTGCTTCATTTCCGCAGTATAGGGCTAGGACGAATTCCCGTTTCTTTGTCTAGCAGAAACTGGTTGCATCAGCATGATCTAAGGTTCTGAGTGGCTGAGAGCTAACTGCAGTTGAAATGCAGAGCTCCCATTGGCTTTAGAACCACGCCGCGCATATGACGTCATGAAGTCGGCGCGTGGGGGTCTTGATAATAAATAGGCTAGCATTCATATTTTCGTTCTCTTCGTCTGTAAATTGCCAAAGCTGGGTGCCAGAAGCAAATTGTCGATTGCCTTTCAGTTGGACATTCGAGATTTGCAGGTGCCGGCTTTTGTGGGGAAGAGCAGAATTTTTTATACCACAAAAATTTCTCCCACGGCGAAGTTGTGGCATTCGCCGACAAGCTAAGTCGCGCATGAATTGCCAGTGGTGGAAGGAGAGGAAGAAAATACGTTTTCCCAGCCAGGGGAAGACATTTTCCAGCGAATAGGATTTTTGTGGATAAATCCTGAGTTCTGACGCTCGGTCGATTACACACGCAGATTTGGCATGCTGCCAGCGTTGTGGTAATTTTATGTTCGCTTCTTCACGGCCATAATAAAGCCGATAGCCCCATCGCCCAGTCATAGGTAATCGGGCAGGTAACCTCAGAGGTGTTAGGAGAAGCCAGCTACAGTTCCAGTCCCGAATCCAGTGGGGTTCGGTTAAACCTTAGTCATCAATTCCAAAGTAGTGGAGAGAGAGAGGGTAAACATTCTCTCTACTGAAGTCAGCACAGATAGGCAGAACTGATAGTTTTGGTGAATCATAGCAGAGGACCGCTGCTGAAGTTTAGAGGTGCAGTTAGTTGTGTTCAGATTTCATGATAGGCTGTGTAGAACCGAAGTCTGTGCAGAGATTGTGTAGACACTTGGTAGTCGTTCCAGCTATCAGTGGACTTAGAGTTAGAGTTAGAATTTAGAACAGCTAGTTTGGAGTGTAGGCGACATCAAGTGCAGTGTAGTTCATTTCAGTTAACCTTACCTTCTTTCTCCATACAGGTTGCAATTGTGGGAGAAGGGTTGGGGTTGATGCATTTTTAACTGTGCTTGATTTTGTTTCAGGTGTGCATCCTCGCACTTTATGTATTTGACATGTATATGAGTTTGTTTATAGGTGTATAATAAACTTGTATAAATTGTAGCTGGCATCAGTCATTTCCTTTAAGTACAGTAGCTATATGTTGTCTGTATCTTGGTGTTTGTGAAGCTTGATATAACCTTATCCCCTTAGGGTAGCTAGAGGTCGTTGACAACTATAGCACATAAGACGTCCGAAGTGGCGAGGAAAGAATCAACCTTGGTTCTTAACCTCGGAGCCAATAGTGTCAACTGTTCACATTTCACTATCATTTTCTTCTAAATCTATCTTTTCAGTCTTTCTTCTCACTAGTGTCTTGTCACTGTATGTAGACAGTCTCTAGTCCTAAATCCATTTCGTGACAATCTTCCGTTATATAAATGAACCAACTTGAAGCTGTTCGAACCGCACTCCAATGAATTACACCACAAATTTTACTAAAAAAATCAATAATAGGATATGGTGATGCAGAAAATAATGGTGTCCATACCACTGTTATTTGTATTTAAGTTATAGTGAAAGTATGATGTGAACATCAGAAATATATCTGATTAAAAAAAAAAATTTTACACTAAAAAACTTCATTGTCTTACATAAACAAAAGATTTAGTGGTGTAAGGACTTTTGGAATACCCTGTATATACTGCATACAGAATAACTAGAATGACAATCAAGAAGTTACAGATCAAACTTGAGTGCCCTTTCCATTCTGAAGGGATCTTCAACAACTTCTGCCCCTTGTCTTGATGGTAAAGTTCTGCTTCCTACCTGATGTCTCCTTTCTGGTTATAGTAAAGTCTTGCCTGTTTGTCTTCAACCTTTCCTTATATTACAGTTGCCTGATGCATGGAGGAATATCTTGAGTCATCCTTATATAACCACCAGCTATGCACAATGCTGTAGTATTTAGTTTTGGATGTGACCCTCTGTCTGTGAGGCTAATTACATCCTCATTGACTCTTGAAATCATCCACACACTTCTAGGGATTCCCCTGTGGTGAAGCTTGTTGAGAACCCAGCATTGCACACTAAGCTTGGAGAAGAGTCACTTGAGCCCTCGGCGTAAGTCTTTGGCTTTGACTTGGTTGACTGCATGCAGGAGGATCTCACTGTGGACCCAGTGATAGGCAGGGGAAGCTGAGAAATGGCTCTGTGCAGGACGTGACAATTCCTTGGGAGAGCCCAGAACCAGAGCACAGTATTTTAGCTCTGCATAGTTAAGAGCCCCCTTATGGTGGGGAATGCACAGTGTGCCACACGCTTCTTCCTCCTAGCTTGGGACCAGAAGTGACGATCCTTTAAATGCAAGCCAAGCTGGAGAAATTGGAGCTCATGACTTTAACTCAACATGTTTTGGAATGGCAGAAAAGCCACAGGAAAAGCCTAGATCTACAGTGTAGATAATACCAAGTAATCTTCAACTTGGTATTGGCTGCAAAAGAGCGGGAAGCTCAGCAGCCCTAGTTAAACAACAGCAGTTGCCAGAATTGTTATGTCACATGTCCAAAATACTCTGTGTTATGTGTAATTCTGATCTCTGTCCTGGAGTCATTCCTAGGTTTTGCAGGACTTTCTGTTAGAGAATGATACTGCAATCAATGATTCAACACAACTCTGGAATGTGGCATCGAATGTAAAATGAGCAGGGATGGACGTATGAGGGGATGGACGTATTAGAGGACGGGTCAGGCATGTAACCAACCAGTGAGCTACAGAAACAACCAGCTTTCATATCCTTTGACACTTGCTGTGGGACTCTTAGCCCCGGTAGGTTTGCCAGGAGTGCAATGATGTTGATTTGATTCTGAACCACAACAACAGGACTTCTCTATTAATTTTCTATTTTTAAATGGGAAGGGGGGTGTGTGTGTGTGTGTGATGTGCACTGGATTTAGATATGCTTAACTTACCCGGTCCTTCATGAGCAGATCTTTAACAATAATTTTGGATACGATTGTCTTAATCTCAGGAGCAAACAGTTTTGGAAACAGCTGGGCAATGTGACCAAGGGACACAATGGCTGTCAGGTAATTCGCATTATCTGGATTTAGAGCACCTTGAATTGACTGAAGAAAGAAAAATAAAGCGAGAAAATTCAAAAACATGACTAACAATAGCAACAGAAGAGAATTATATTATAAATGGGAGGGAGGGAGGCAGGCAGGCAGGCAGGCAGGCAGGAAGGAAGGAAGGCAGGAAGGCAGGAAGGAAGGAAGGCAGGAAGGAAGGAAGGAAGGAAGGAAGGAAGGAAGGAAGGAAGGAAGGAAGGAAGGAAGGAAGGAAGGAAGGAAGGAAGGAAGGAAGGAAGGAAAGGAAGGAAGGAAGGAAGGAAGGAAGGAAGGAAGGAAGGAAGGAAGAAGGGAAGGAAGGAAGGAAGGAAGGAAGGAAGGAAGGAAGGAAGGAAGGAAGGAAGGAAGGAAGGAAGGAAGGAAGGAAGGAAGGAAGGAAGGAAGGAAGGAAGGAAGGAAGACAACTTTTACAGCTGTCATGAAATAGAATCTTCAGATTTTTTCATTTCTCCTATCTTTATCTAGAGTAGTCTTTCTCAACCTTTATATCTTGGTGGAATCCTTGAAATACATCTGTCTAAGACAGTGGAAATACTTCTATCTATGATGATGGATTCAAATAAGGATATACAAATTTAAAAATAGAAGTGACTTTTCTATCACCCTGTAGAACCCAATTTAATATAAGCACATGATTTTTTAAAAATGTGTCACAGTTCACAAGATGGGGACAATCTTGGAGCTGTCATAGACTGGAAGGGAGGCATCACAGAAATGTTGGTTACCAGAAGAGCAGCACCTGGGAGACTTTTTCAGGCCATAAATCGAGGATTCCTCAGTAAAAGAGAAGTTGGCAAGAAGACGAAGATGGCTGTATACCACTCCACCTATGTTCCAGTCTTGACCTATGGATGTGAGTCATAGGCAATGCCTACGCCCCAAAAAAGCCAGCTCCAAACCTCAGAAATGAGGTATCTAAGGAAGGTGGTTGAAGTAACAAGAAGAGACATGGTCTGCAACCAGACGATACGTCATGGCCTCAAAACCCAGCCCCTGCAGACCCGAGTAGAACAGTCCCAATTACGATGGTTTGGCCATGTCTGCAGAAAGGGAGAATATGACAAAAATGGAAAACCAAGAGCCATGAATCAAGACCTCCAGGATGACCCAGAATTTGCTGGGAGGACAACATTAGACAACCCCTGAAGGACCAAAGACTAGAATGGAACCAGGCCAGGAGGAAGACAGCCGATAGGATAGTATGGCACTCTCTCTGGCAAACCTCTACACCCCAGGGTAGAAAAGGAGCGACTAAGTAAGTAAGTAAGTAAGTACTCGTATCCACTGGATGTACATGAAAGAAATGTCAAAAAAATCAGCATTGGCTGCCATTTGACAAATGAGATTTATTTTTTATTCCCACAAACAAAATACAACACAATAAAATCTAATATAGACAATAAAAAAAAGGGTAAAGGTAGTCCCATAGCAGATACTGCTGTAGGGGAGTGAAATGTTGGAGACTTCACCATACTAGGTCCAGCATCAAGAGGTGGGGTGACCAGTTCCCTTCCTCGCTGCCTTTTCCTTCCCCAACTCAAAGTCAGGTACCTATTTACAGCTGGGTAGACTAGAGCGTGTCGGTACCATGATTCGAACCTGGCACCTTTTCCGCGAAAGACTAGCGCTCTAACCACTCTATCAATCAGACGCTCATGGCCAATAAACTGATGTTAAAAGAAACAGTAACAATTGCTGCCCCCTATGAAATTATGCAGCGAACAGACCGGATCTCACACTGAACTGTAATGCTAATTGTGACATTTGATGTAATAAAAGGGCAGCTGATTCTTGTTTCTTAACATATTAGTTGGGCAGAAGTGAAGAAACAAAAATTGTAAAAAGAGGAAGAGATTTTTCAACCATCATATAGTACAAACATTTCTCTCTCTCTCCCACTCCCTGCATGTTTTCTGCCATTTTATCACTCAGAACAAAAAGACGACAGCTATTGCCGGGCTCCCCAACAATCACAAACACTCTCTACAGCACCTCTCAACAGCTACAGAACACATGCAAATTCTTCAGCTTGGCATTGACTGCTAAAGAGCGACGAGCTCAGCAGCCCTAGTTAATCAACAACGACAACATCACTCAGAACATCAAAGTTTGCAATACCAAGCAACAAAAATTTACCTCAAATATACTGGTAACAGCCTGCTCCTTGTTGATACAGATTGTATTGATACACCTGAGAGCATGTTTTGCTTGCTTGGGTGAGCCAAATTTAGCCAGGTTTACCAACAACGGAACAAGGGATCTGACAAAATAATGGTTGACAATTTTCTTTCACAGTAGGTCAACTTAAATGTCAACACCAACAAAATGTCTTCAATGTAAAAATTCTGGGAGATGGAAAGTGGAATAAAAACTCATTTAGAAATGCTGAATATGAGTAAGATGATTGTTATCAGCAACAACAACAAAAATAAATAAATATTATTTACCAAATATCATGTCTCCACAAAAGAGAACTGTTAATTACAAAAACTTACGAGTAAACTTCTGGGTGGTCCATGTGCAGGTGAGAGCCTGTGTTGGTGATGATCTGAAGAGCCAAGTCACCTGAAATAATTAATGTGAAAGTTTTTCCCTCATAGAACTGATACATACTGCAATTTTAAATGAACTTTTTTTTTCTTTTTAACTTTTCAGCATTCTAAGCCACTAAAGATCTCTGAAACAGACTGTTCTGTCTATTATTTACAGTCTGCCTAAAATTCACTTCTGTTATTTACAGTCTGCCTAAAATTCACTGTTCTGTCTGTTATTTACAGTCTGCCTAAAATTCACTGTTCTGTCTGTTATTTACAGTGTGCCTAAAATTTACTGTTCTGTCTGTCAGTTAGTCTGCCTAAAATTCACTGTTCTGTCTGCTATTTACAGTCTGCCTAAAATTCATTCACTGTTATGTCTGTCTGTTATTTAGTCTGCATAAAATTCAGTTTTGTCCTTAGTCTGCCTAAAATTCACTGTTTTGTCTGTTATTTACAGTCTGCCTAAAATTCACTTTGTTTGTTATATACAGTCTGCCTGAGTGTGGTCGACCAGGACTTGGACTGGATTAATTCGAGCCCTGGCGAAAGAGTGTTGTTGACCAGGGACTGGAATAACCTAAATGGCTCCTGAGCCGACCCAGCTCTAATGGGTACCTCCGAAATCGGCGAGTATCTGCCTGATTGGCGAGAGGACACCTGTCAATGTACAGGGAAAAAATGGATGCTCACGTAAAATCAGTCTCAGGTTAGACATTAACAGGAGATTTCACCTCTAGTAATAGCGGACCCAAGTAGAACAGGCCCAACTAAAATGGTTTGGCCATGTCTGCAGAATGGGAGAAGATTGGCTACCACGACAAGCATGGGAAACAAAGAGCCAGGGATCCAGACCCCCAGGACGACCCAGAGTCCGCTGGGAGGACAACATTAGACAATCTTTGAAGGACCGAGGACTAGAATGGAACAAGGCCAGGAGGAAGACAGCCGATAGGATAGTCTGGCACTCTCTCTTCCAAACCTCTACACCTCACGGTAGAAGGGGAACGACTAAGTAAGTAAGTAATAGCAGGTGTACAAAAAAAAAAAAAAAAAAAAAAAAAACCAGTCTGCCTAAAATTCACTGTTCTGTCTGTCATTTACAGACTGCTTAAAATTCACGTTATTTATAGGCTGCTTAAAATTCAGTGCTGTTATTTACAGACTGCTTAAAATTCACTGTTTTCTGTTATTTACAGTCTGTCTATAATTAACTGTTATCTTACAGTTAATGTTATCTGGGGGTCGGAGTGGCTCAGGGGTGTGGCGTTCGCCTCATATTCAAGACGTACCAGGTTCGAATCCCAGTTGAGGGATTATAATTTATTGAAATATTTTTTTCAGAACCAGTGGTCTTAATTACGTCATTCTTCCCCCTGGTCTCATGGGTAGTGAAATCAGATGCCTAGCCTTCTCGGATAAGGGCGAAAAAATAGGAGGTCCCGTGTGCAAGTTGCGCATGTTAAAAATCACACGGCAGTTGGAAATCGTAAAGAGTAGGCTTATCAGGCCGCTGCCTTGGCAAAATTAAAAAAAAAAAAAATTAGGAAACCTACCCACCACAAAAATATTTATAGCATGTGTGATTCCTATACATTATATACACACATTGAGATTCTCGCTGGTGCTACGGAGTTCGTGAACTGCGCTGAGATCCTCCTTGTGTGATCTAAGGGAGGAGATCGGAGCACTGATGGTGCTGTCCATGTGCAATGAAGATAGTCCTTAAAACCAAACTGTTATTTGTTATTTACAGACTGTTTAAAATTCACCGTTATCTGTTATTTACAGTCTGCCTAAAATTAACTTATCTGTTATATACAGTCTAAAATTCACTGTTCTGTCTGTTATTTACAATCTGCCTAAAATTCACTGTTCTGTCTGTTATTTACAATCTGCCTAAAATTCACTGTTCTGTCTGTTATTTACAATCTGACTAAAATTCACTGTTCGGTCTGTTGTTTATAGCCTGCCTAAGATTCACTGTTCTGTCTGTTATTTACAGTCAGCTGAAAATTCAGTTCTATCAGTTATTTATAGTCAGCCTAAAATTCACTATTCTGTCTGTTATTTAAGTCTGCCGAAAATTCACTGCTCTTCGCCTGATGACATTTTAATAAGATGGATTCCAAATCTTAAGCTTACTAAACTTCTTCTTCTTTGATCCATAACCACCAACCGTCAAAGCAGCCAGCGGCCATCACGCCTGGTGGCGTCTTGTAGGGCAGCAACAAATTGATTCCACTTTGCTCGGTCGGTGGCCATCCTTCGTACAGTGTCCCAACTGTGGTTCATTCTTTGCATTTCAGCTTCCACAGTTCTCCGCCAAGTTGTTTTTGGTCGGCCTCTCTTTCGCTTTCCCTTGGGGGTCCATAGCATAGCTGTTCTTGTGATGGTATCAGGGTCCCTTCTGAGGACGTGGCCAACCCAACTCTAGCATCTGCCAGCTATGATGGTGTGCATGTCCTCCTGGTTACTCCGAATAAGTAGTTCTTGGTTGCTGATGGTGTTTGGCCAAAAGATTCGGAGAATTTTCCTTAGACATATTGTGTGGAAGGAGGACAGTTTCGACATTTCCTTCTGTTACTCTCCAACATTCCGCACCATAGAGAAGCACAGAAAGTACACAGCTCTCATACAGTCTTAATTTGGTGTTTTTGCTGTACTGGGAAGACTTCCAAATGTTGTTGAGAACAGCAAAGGCTGTTCTCGCTTTATTCATTCTGTTGTTAATGTCCTTGCTTGTTCCGCCGTCGGGTGTTACTATGCATCCTAGGTAAGTAAATGTGTCTGTCTGTTCTAACTTCTGGTTCCTTACTGTTATTGGCTCAGGATTGCCCACATTTAGTGTCATGACCTCTGTCTTCTTCAAATTGATGTTCAGGCCAACCTGCTGGCCATACTTATTCAGTCTATCGGTTTTGTCTCGAATGTGTTGATGTACTAAACTTGCTCTGGCTTAATTAATGAATCCTTAATGTTGGTTTTTCATCATACATCTGATTCCCCATGTATGTAAAAGTAGGTAGCTTTCTGTTCCAATGAAATTTTTGCTCCCTAGTTTAAGACAGGAATTGTTCATGCAAATTTTGCTGTTTTCAACATTTAAAAGTTGGGTGTTAGATAATAGTAAAATTTTCCTTATGCCATTTTGTTTTTTTTTTCAAAAATAATTTTTCAGGTTTATGTAAATTACAGAGGGGGGAAATAAAATCAATGGTGATTCATTAAGTGCATGCAAGAAATACAATTACTTACTTATAACATCATCATCGTTCTTAACAAAAGTTAAGAAGTTTTCAAAGATCTCTACAGACTTGAAGTAGTGTGGAAAATACTGAGACAGCGTCTGAAATTGACCAGAAAGATGATATCATTTATTTGGTCCCACTGAAGCTGTGCGACAATTATCACAAAGAATCTACAATTGTTCCTGTCATCACTATGACACAATAAAGAGAATAGTAAGTGTTTGTGACCTTGTGACCCAGCAACATTAAAAACATTACATGGTGTGCAATACAATATAAAGGCATTGGAGAACATGTGCTTTTTAGTATATTAAAAGAACTCTTAAAAGTATTCATGCCTTAAATCTCAATGGAGTTGCCTTGATCATGAATCTTTATTAGCTGTTGATTTCCAACAAATAATGATAGTCAAGATCTATGTGTTATACTGCACACAAAATCTCTTTACGAATATTTTTATTAAAATAATCACACTCATACAATGAAACAGCTGAAGGACAAAGTTCAGCAAATATTTTTCTTCTTTGAATACTTTCAGGTATCAATTTGCTACGATTGTCTGCTTCACCACTGTGCACATGTGGATTAAACGAACAAACTGCTGAGCATGTTCTACAGGATTGTCCTCTGTATGACCAGTTAAGAAAGATATACTGGCCCAATGACTCAACACTAAACTCAAAGCTATATGGAGCTAAAGAGGAACTTCAAACAACAGTCGAATTCATCATGAGAACTCGTCTGACGGTGTAAACATCAAAGATGCGATCGCAAGAAGAAGAAGAAGAAGGTGTCAACTTGAATAAGTCTGAAGAAAGCAATGGTCAGCATGAGGCTGTAGAAATCTCCAGAGCTTTCCTGAGATCTGCACTGGTGACAGCTGTAGGTGCCTTCTGTTCCCTACATGATGGGAACCCCAGCAGCAGATGCTTAGCAGTTATTCTATCAATGCCAAGGTTGCACTCATCACAGGATCCCATAATACAGTATTTACTTACAGTTTCAATAAATACCTGCTGACAGCAGCTGTCTCACATACATGACTTGTAATTTGTACGTTTCTTGTTGCCTTTCAGCCATAAAGATATCTTTCTTGCATTAGTGACAGTCAGTTCAAAATTAGAAACATGTACGGTACATATTCTCTACTCAAATATACAACAGTTAGTGCTATGTTTTAGCTAGGGCACAAACCACTGTTGTGTGTATTTATGTGCTTGATTAGTGTATCTGATAGTTTAAAATCAACCTGAAATGTATTCACTTCAAGTTTCTAAATTAAGTAAGTTTTACTATAGGCCATGAGATGCAAAGACCTCTAATCAAGTTTTTGAAGCACCTATGTGAAGTGAATCCTGTTGAGAACCTGCTTTGCAAACTTAAATTTGGGAGCCCCCGAGATTAAACTTGTTTTTAACCTGGTTGACTGAGTGCAAGTGGATCTCATCATAAATAGATGACAGGCGAATGGAGATGGAAGATGGTTCTCTGCAGGGCGTGACAACTCCTTAGGACAGCCCAGCATTTTAGCCCTGCATATTTGGGAGAGCCCCCATGGATGGCAGAGAATGCATAGTATACAACTCCTCATCCTTCTAGCTTGAAACCAGATGTGAGGTACATGCACGCCAAGCCAGGAAGAGTACCCAGGAAAGAAAATGGAGCTTATGACTCCAAGTCAACATGTCTGATTCTGGCAGAAAAGACACAGGTAAAGTCTACATCTACAATGTACATAATGTCAAAGACTCTTCAACATGGCATTGCCTCGAAAGAGCAACAAGCTCAGCAGTGCTTATTAAACAATAAAAAAAAACAGGTCATCTAGAATTGACAATGTGTTAAGGCCTACATGTCAACAATTTTGTTCCATCTACTTTCATTTGCAGGAGGGGTCTAAGATTGCCCTTTCCTTAATATTATCTCTATGTCACAAATATTCACACATGAAACGTGAGAAATATAATCTTAACACATGGAGAGAGATATATGACAGGAAAAGAAGAGGAAAAATAATAATACACAAAAGGAGATAATGCAATGGAATCCTCAACCCTCACAAATATTCTCCATTCAAAGTAACACTATCTCAATACTCTCTAAATCAGCAAAGTCACTTCAAGAAATACTTTACTAGAATAAGCTCAAGCTTAAATGAGTTATAAAACTGCACTTTTTTCCCCACACAAAAACGTTTAACATGAAACATCCCTCACCAAAAGCAGTTGAACTCCCTTATGCTCTCCTCCTTCTATGACCTCACGGTTCTCATCTTCAATACCAGCAACAAGCTCAGACACAGCCAGAACCAGGTGATCAATAGCCAGGGCATCCACCATAACTGGAGCAGTCCTCTCTAATAAGGTCTTCACAAGCTGGTACAGAATGTTGGGGGTACCTGCTGTGCAGCCAATCTTCTTCAGGATCTCTTTCTGAAAATTGTAAACATGCAAAATGTAATTTCTTGCCACATCTTTCCTTCATGGACTGCAATAAAACTTGTGAAAACCTGCCACAGTGAAGACAGGTGAAAACCTGTCACAGTGAAGACATTAAAGTGGTGTACCATGTTTTTCTGACCTCAAGATGTTCATCTACAAAGTAACTGAGATTGTCGCACTGGACAGATAATGCTGGAATAAGGTTTATTTATTTAAAATACTGCTGCACGTTTTAAAATTCCTGTCTCTGGAAAAAGAAAAATTACAGGGTTTTAAACAATTTAATTGCACCATATTAACAAATTTAACTGCATGGTTTGGGTGCAGCTGGATGCACAAGAAGTACTTGTTTTTTTTTTTTTGTACCAGCAGTGTTGAATAGCCAACACAGTTTGCATAGTGCATATTGTTGTTTTCATAATACTATCTACAGCCCGTGAGGCAGGTAGTATATATTCTTCTGTAGGGAGCCGCGCTGGTGTAATGGCTTCGGCGTTGTACTGGCAACCAGGTGTTCATGGTTCAAACCCGGGCGTCAGCGTTTGAAGAAATGTTTACGGCCGGAAATTTGACTGAATAGCCTGAACGGCTCCTGTGATAAACCCTCTGTGGATGGGAAGGAGCGAAGCTCCTGACCGGGTTGGAAGGAAAGTCCTCAGGTTCCCCAGCCTCGCAATGACTTGTCATTGGGCCGAAGGGCTGAAAGCCCAAGTGCCGCTGGTTAAGAAAAAAAAAAAATATTCTTCTGTAGTGGGCACTGCACCAAGTAGCGCAGTGTGTTATATGGCAAATGACTGACTAGCCACCTTCACGCTTGCTATATAAGATATCTTAGATATACTTGATGAATAATTAACCCATGTTCAAGTATACTCACGTTTAAACCATGCCATGAATCAGCCGAAATTGCAGTGTAAGTTTCAGAAACCAAATTTCACTCATCCTTAAACTCGTAGGTTTCACTCACTTCTCATTGAATAACAATCTTTCCTCCAACTAAACGACTTTAATGAATCAGTGCTATAATCATATTTAAAAACAGAAAGTAGATAAACTTCTATTTCAACATTTAAATCAATGTTCCGATGGTTCAGGCTTAGTGGTAATTTCTTCTACTCCTCATATAAATATGTTCTTTTTTGAACTTAGTTCCTATAGCCTCATAAACTGCTCTCTAATGTCTTACATGTCATTTATGTCCAAAAGTACATACATATTCATCTTATCTCAGTTAATTTGATTATTCTCCATAGTTTGTGGTTTAGTTAGTAAGGATTTCATAAGGTGATCTATGTCTGGTGAGAAGCAACAACATCAAAAATAAGTTCTACAAACATGGTTTGTTCTAACAATGGAAAATATCCAAAATCAGCATTTTTATTTTTACTCGCACACCTTATATATAACTGGTAACGTAACATGACAGTTTCGTTGTTTGGTAGTACTTCAGTAGATTTCTCCCTGTTCAAACATGGCTCTATAGTTGTTTTCTTCATGGTGAGCTCTATTATGTCCTTAGCAAGCAAGTTAATAATTCCTATCATTCTATATAGACCTCTTACTCAAATCAAGAATGCATGGTTCTGCTCACTAAATACCTGTGCTTAAAAATACATGTATTATCCACAATGCCCTTTCTTTTGGGCCTGGTGCAGACGAGCGTTTTCTTGCTGCGCGTATCTCGCAGCACGGTTTTTTGACCGAATCGCAGGGTAGTGCAGACGAGCGTATTTTTGCTGTGACCTCGCACCTAAAAATAGATTTCCAGACTGGCACTTCCGCAGTTCAGATATGAATTTCGTGGAATTAGCATGTCTGTCGTTGCTTGTAGTACGAGCACGCAGGAAAAGACGACAAAAAAGACGATTCTGGGTGCATCCACTGACATATATATATTTATATACCATATATAAATAATAAATCTTGAGCGTTGTTTTAGGTAAAATACATTTACTTAACGTGTCATAGCAACAAAAACAAAACAAAAGAAAAGAAGACGAAGAAGAAGATAATGGAGAAGAGGAACAAGAAAAAGTGGAAACAGAGGAAGATGCAGGAGGAAGATGAAGAAGGAAGAAGAGAAAGAGAAAACGAAGAAGAAAGAGGAGGAGGGGGGAAAAAAAGGAGAAGAAGAAAAACAAGAAAAGGAGATGCAGGAGAAGAAGGAAGAGCAGAAGAAGAATATGACGAAGTCGAAGAAAAAAGAATGAGAAGAAAAAGAGGAAGAAGAAGAAAGGAAAAAGAAGGTGGAATAGAAGAAGAAAAAGAAGAAGCAGAAGAAAAAGGAGTGAAAAAGAAGGAGTAGGAGAAGGAGTGGGAGGAAAAGGAAAAGAAAAGGAGGATGAAAAGAAGGAAGAGGATAAAGAGAAGAAGGTTAGGGAGAAAAAAGAAAACTGAATAAGGAGGAGGAGAAATATCAGAGAGAAGAAGAAAAAATATAAGAAGAAGAAAATATAGAAGAAGGATGAGGAGAAGCAGTAGAAGTAGGAGATGAAAATGAAAAAAGAACAAAAAAGAGGAATAGGAGAATAAGTTGGAATAAGGAGAGAGAGAAGTATAAAAGAAGTAGAAGGACAAATACGAGAAAGAGGAGAAGAAGATGAAGGAGAAGAAGATGATGAAGAAGAAGGAGAAGAAGAAGAAGGAGAAGAAGGAGAAGAAGAAGATGATGCACAAGAAGAAGAGGAAGGAGAAGAAGATGAAGGAGAAGAAGATGATGAAGAAGAAGGAGAAGAAGTAGATAAAGAAGGAGGAAAAGAAGAGGAAGGAGAAGAAGAAGATGAAGAAGAAGGAGAAGAAGAAGAAGAAGAAGAAGAAGAAGGAGAAGAAGAAGATGATGCACAAGAAGAAGAGGAAGGAGAAGAAGATGAAGAAGAACATGAAGAAGAAGAAGGAGAAGAAGCACAAGAAGAAGACCAATGAAGAAGAGGTAAGGAGCAGAAGAAGAAGAAAAAGAAGGAGAAGACGAATGGAACCACACGGAACCCCATCACACAATTAAATGTTAAAAACTCGAGCACCACTAATGTTACTGCGTAATCACGATCCGCCTAAAGTAAGTAACTGATTCGAAATAACTCATTTTCACGCAAATGTTCTTGATAAATCTAAATTCAGAATAGAAAAGCCACGACAGTGTACAATGCAAGTTCGTCACTAACATACTTGGTCACGTGATAAAGTTCAAGGTTAGCCAAAAACGGGGGCAAAGTCTACAGACAGGGGGTATGATGTGCTGGTGTTGTGGGTAGTGGGTTTCCCCCCTTGCTTCACCCTAGGCCTAGTGAATTCTGTTCATGAAAGGAGCGACCATTGCGGTGTTAGCCTCTTGGCCTAGCAAAACCTCTCATACCCCAAGATCGTTGTGCGTGGTGAAGAGCCACACCCTCCTCGAGGTAGTCCTGGTAACTGAGGGTGCGAATCCTCAGGCTAAACACAACGGATCTAGAGGAGCAAACCTCGATAATAAAACCGGTGCACTACACCGTACACGCCCTCTGTGGGTGGGAAGGAGCCAGATGGATACTGAACAAGTCTTGGGAGTGGGAACGAGTGTGGACTGCTCCCTGAAGATCGGAACCCATCGTACAGGCACAGAGACTCAGGACGTGACGATCCTATTGCCTTCAACTCTTGGTCACATGCCTAGAGCCTCGGAGAACTCGGCGTAACCAGCAGGCAATTTGGTGGCGGGGAAAGAGCACTGTGAGCCCTACCTTGGCTACGTATCACAAGGAGACGCAGAAACACCCCCCTTTATCTCCCCCAGAGCTGGCACAGTACACTTCTGGCTTCTACCCGGGGCGTTAGGAAATCCACAGGCACCCCAGCATCACAATGCCAAGAAGATGACAAAGTTGGAATTTACTAACTCAAACCTGGCAGAGCAAATCCTCCAACAGATGCGGCCGATGCTGGGCCCACTGGCGCGTGGACACGTCCCGATCCCCATCGAGACTTGCCCGGGGAGCCCACCCCGGCTCAAAAAAAGCAGAGAAGGCCACTCTCCAAACCTCCGATGTCTTGCGGGCAGTGTTAGGATGTGCAAGAACATGGACAGGAAGACTCCACAACTTCCCCACTGAAGACACGCCCACGGCGACCGTTGCCTCAACTGGCTGTGTGTGGTGTACCCGGAAACGGGGCCTCCCAGTACTGAGACACAGTTAAGTCCCCGATGTCATTTATCGGTGCAGAGTTGAGAGAGATGGCTGAGCATCACAATCCCCCCTGTGTTGCAGCATGATGAGAACCCAGAATTGCACACTGAGCTTGGGGGGAATCACTTGGGCACCAGACTTAATACTGGCTCTTGACTGGATGGCCGCATGCAGGAGATTTCTACAATGGGGGGTTGGCAGGTGGTGGGTATCTGGAAGTGGCTCTGTGCAGGACGTGAGGATTCCTTGGGTGAGCCCAGAACCAGAGCACAGCATTGTGCAAGCTCTGCATAGTTGGAGAGCCCCCTGGATGACGGGGAATGCACAGTGTGCTACCCCACCTGTCCCCAACTGCTAACTTAGAACCAGAAGTGGGGTCCTCTGTATGCGTGCCAGGCCAGGATAAAATGCCTGGGAAAGAGACTGGAGCTCAGAACTCCCTAACTCAAAGTTGCAGGATGGCAGGAAAGACAGGGCTATTTTGAAGATAATGCAACCATATTTTCACCATACGAGCTCGGACGCCGCCTCGGTAAACAAGGTCCGCGCAGAGCAGTGACACCCCCAGGCTGCTTGCGAATAGTCTACTACTGGGAACATAAACAGATTAGGGATGAGCCCACTCTCCCGTTGAACAGGTGCTAAAGTCATAGATACTGGGCCAGAAGGCGCACCGGAAACCACAGTATCACGCAACTCACTTTTTTTTTTTCTATGGAGAGTACACCGTCAAATAAATCTCGTACTGGTGCTCGCCCTGTGGAGCTCCACTAGGCAGGTGCAGTGCCGGGCTCTGAGCCTCGACAGAGCCCACCCTCAGCTACTGGAGGACCCTCTAGACCGTCTTGTGGAGTCAGCAGACGGCGGAGGAGAACTACTGACCAAAACAAAACAGAAAAAGAGAAACCCAGAGTGCCACTTGTCATGATGCACTGGAATGCAGAGGGAGTGAACAGCAAGCAGGCTGGATACAGCAAAAAGACAGAGCTGGAAAACATCTTGTATGAGAAGCAAGTCAGTGTTTGCTGTATCCAAGAGACTCACTTGAAAGCAGATCAAACCTTTAAAATAAGGGGATATCAATGCTTCAGATCCGACAGAAAAGATAGACGAAAAGGAGGAGTACTTACTCTTGTAAGGAATAACATTCCTGCACACGAAAGGAAAACCTTCATGGATGGAGCAGAATATCAGCTGTTGCAGATAAAGGTAGACAAGATGGAAATAGAACTCCTGAACTATTACTG
This sequence comes from Oreohelix idahoensis, assembly GCA_024509875.1. NCBI lineage: Eukaryota > Metazoa > Mollusca > Gastropoda > Stylommatophora > Oreohelicidae > Oreohelix > Oreohelix idahoensis. The sequence continues at coordinate 399,828 of JAMPIV010000846.1, read as the reverse complement.
TCCGAACAACAAACCCCTGAGTCTCAGCTCTATACAGGTACCAGCCACCAACTTTATAGCAGTTGGAGACTTTAATAGCCACTCCCAGAGCTGGGGCTATAACCATCTGGATCACAGAGGTGAAGAGGTTGAAACTTGGCAAAATGATCACTCCCTAATCCTAGTCAATAATGCCACAGATACTCCTACCTTCTACTCCAGAGGATGGCACACACAACTTCAACACCAGATCTTGCCTTCTCCACACCAGATATAGCTGGATCTATTAGTAGAGAAGTAGGAGACCAACTAGGGGGAAGCGACCATCGCCCAATCTTTCTTACTGTCCAGAGTGCAACTCTCAGTACAGGCCCAGCCATTACAAGATGGAACTACAAAAAAGCCAACTGGGGTTTATTCAGGCATCAGGTGAACACGCTGCTGTCTACCCTCAAGGTACAGAACAGAGACATTAATGAAGTGGTAAAAGACTTCAACAGATGCATACTACAAGCTGCAAAAGAAACCATTCCCAAAGGATGCCGGCGTAACTACATACCATACTGGTCCAGCACACTCCAAGAACGTCAGGAAGCCATGGACAGGGCTAGAAAGGACGCAGAGTCTCAGCCTTCACTTGAAACTCACAACAAATGGAAAAAGGCTGTAGCAGAGTTTCAGAGAACAAAGCTAGAAGAAAAACGGAAAAGCTGGAGAACTAAAACGGCATCGCTGAACCTTGAGAAAGACGGCAGGAAACTTTGGAGATTAGTCAAGTCTCTAAATGAAGAGCGTTCCTCACCTAGGCAGACTATCACATTGGATGAAGGTGGCAAACTTTTCAGAGGAAAACAAGCTGCAGACTTGTTTGCTAGAAGATACAGTTCAGAAAGCAACTTACCCATTAACATAGATCATCAGAGAGAGATAAGAAAAGAAATACTGGCAACCATGGGACAGACAGATACTCCTGCCCCAATGAGGGAACCCATCACACTAGGAGAACTACAGAAGGCTATTTCCAAGCTTAAGTTTCAAAAGTCACCCGGCCCAGACAAAATCAGCAACGAAATGCTAGTAAATCTGAGCTCAGCAGCAAAGACAAAACTGCTTGAGATATTCAACCACAGCTGGTTGAAAGGAACGGTACCCCAAGTATGGAGAGAAGCCATCACAATACCCATACTAAAGAAAGGGAAATGTAAGACCGAGGCTGCAAGTTACCGGCCAATCAGTCTCACAAGCTGTGTTGGGAAGACTATGGAGCGAATAGTCAACCACAGATTGAAATGGTATTTAGAGTCTGAGCAGATCCTGGTGCCGGAACAAGCTGGATTTAGAGAATGCTACAGTATAGAAGACCAAGTTACTTACTTGTCTCAAGCAATAGAAGATGCCTTCCAGGAGAAGAAAAAGGTCCTAACGATCTGGGTCGACTTCAAGCAGGCCTTTGACAAGGTGTGGAAAGATGGCCTCATTGCAAAACTTAGGAGAAGTGGAATCCAAGGCAACATGATGAAATGGATCCAGTCATACTTGCATAACAGGAGAACTAGAGTCACTCTTGACGGTCTGCAGAGCAGAAAAGTGTTGCTCCATCAGGGGGTACCTCAAGGAGGAGTAATTTCCCCAACACTCTTCCTTGTTTACATCAATGACCTGGTGAAAGATCTCCCTGCAGGAGTTAAAGCTGCCTTATATGCAGATAACCTAGTACTCTGGTGCGCTGATGAAAATGTCACCACAGCAAATTATAGAATGCAGCGGGCAGCAGACATGCTAGTGTCATGGGCAGAGAAATGGCTTATCACAATAAACACAGACAAAACCTCCACAACACTGTTCTCCCTCGCCCCCAAGGACAAATCAGCTAACATACACCTAGGGACAACCGTGATCAAGGAAGAAAGCTACCCCACCTATCTTGGGGTGACATTTGACCAAAGGCTTACATGGAATAAGCATATTGAAAACGCAGAAGGAAAGGCCCGAAGACGACTAGGCATACTCAGAAAATTAGCAGGTACCAACTGGGGAGCAAATGAACGAAATCTAAAGAAGATTTATAATGGAGTAATAAGACCACACTTAGAGTTTAGCTCAGCAGCATGGTCATCAGCTGCTAACTCACATCTGCAGTCTTTGGACAAGGTGCAAAATCAAGCTCTCAGGCTCATTACAGGAGCCATGAAAACTACACCAATAACAGAGATGCAGAAGGTTGCTGGATTACAGACATTGTCCCATAGAAGAGACACAAAAACCATGATCCAGATGGAAAAGTACAACAGTATGCCAATGCACCCAATGAAGGCAAGACTAGATGATCTGGCATTGGGACGTCTAAAGCGTAGCAGCTTTGTGCATCGGGGGAAAAGACTTATAAGACAGCATCAAGAAGACCTATCCATGAAGACAACACCACTGAAGCCCACCCTATACCCTGTACCATGGGAGCAGGCCAGCAGTGCCCTCCAAATTAATACATCAGTCAGTGGTCTCACAAGTGGATGTGAGTATAATGATCTGCAAAAACGAACTGCTACATTGAGTATGATCCAAGAAAGCTATCCCGATCAATCATGGATACATGCCTATACAGATGGATCAGCAACTAATGCTGTTAGGAATGGAGGTGCCGGTATCTTTATCTCATATCCTGACAACCACTATGAGACTAGGCACATTCCCACTGGTAAATTCTGTTCCAACTATACAGCTGAGGTTCAAGCTCTAGAGCAAGCTGCAAATATGATTTATAACACCAACTCTGACTGCCACCAGGTAGTCATCCTCACAGATGCACTGTCTGTCCTGCAAGCTCTCAAGGGTGGTAAACTCCCGCATCTGAGAAATGAACTAAACAAGGTAGCTGCCAAAAAGAGAACCATACTTCAGTGGGTACCATCTCATTGTGGTGTACCCGGAAATGAAAAGGCAGATAAACTTGCAAAAAAGGGAGGAGAATGTGAACAAGAAGATAATGAAGTCACATACTTTGAGAAAAAGAGAGCTATCCAGACTATCAGAAGAGAACAGAACCAACCCAAAGACGACTATCACACTCTCGACCGGCAGGGACAGATAACTATTTTTCGACTCAGGACAGGGCATAACAAACTGAATAAACACATGCACAAGCTACGATTGTCTGCTTCACCACTGTGCACATGTGGATTAAACGAACAAACTGCTGAGCATGTTCTACAGGACTGTCCTCTGTATGACCAGTTAAGAAAGATATACTGGCCGAATGACTCAACACTAAACTCAAAGCTATATGGAGTTAAAGAGGAACTTCAAACAACAGTCGAATTCATCATGAGAACTCGTCTGACGGTGTAATCATCAAAGATGCGATCGCAAGAAGAAGAAGAAGAAGCCAAAAACGCCAGCGATACGTGAAGAAAATGGAACCAGTTGCGTTTTTTTCTACGAAGCGGGAAAAACCTCGCTCGTCTGTCTGCTTTCTCTAAATCCCTACTGTTTCATTTTCCACGCGCGAGATACGCACAGCAAGAAAACGCTCGTCTGCACCCAGCCGTAGAAGATCCACAGGTTTTCCTGATTTATGACCTAAGGGTTATTACTCACTGTTTTCAATGTTATTTCGATTCTTATGGTTATATCCCTTTTACAATAAATTTCTGCCATATTTTTTTCAGTTAGGCAACTAGTCGTTCCTGCCACACGAGAAATTGTTATAACTGTTTCACTCCAGTTCTGATCTCAAGAACTCTGCATCTCATGTCTTTATATATTTCCTTTAATTAGGTTAACAAACTTAACGGAGATTCCAGAAGGCTTCATGAGCACTGAAGCAAGAAAATCTTTGATGGTAAAAGTGAAATAAGAAAGAGAAATGGCCTAACCAACACCTAAACCATTTAACTTGCCCAAGAACATCAATCAAACTGCAATAGTTTGGAACTAAATATACAAGAGAGTAACAGGTAGAACAACAGCATACCACAATCTCCTCTGCTTTCTTGCACGTGCAAGATGGTCCGACAAGTGTCTTGACTAGAAGTCTCAGGCGAGGATCATCCTTGAGCATCAGGTTGAATTTCTTCAGGTAGTCCGTAGGTTTTAGGTGTTCTGGTAATGTACCTGATATACGACCAAAATAACTATGACAAATTCATGGAAATTGTAACTAAATTTACATGTGCTTGTTGATCTGAGAATAGGAGACCAAAGCACAGTTAGATTTAGACTGTACACTTGTTTTATGAATCTGAAGAAAAATATTTTTCAAACTTAATCTAACAAGCTTGAAATAAAAACAAGAAACACTCATTTATCTGTCACATTATGTAAATAAGAAATGTGGCTTCTGTAGAGATTTGCTGTGCACCAGTCATTCATTTCCCATTTTGCTCCCTGTGAGCGAGGGGCCACCACTGAAGCTGTACCAGAGCAATTACATGCTCTTGCAACAGTGGCTTCTGTAGTAATTTGTTTTATATGACGAGGCCAAAAGCCCCATGTATAATCTCATATTAGTTGCCTCTTTTCACACACCAGAGGGAGCAGTACGCTTGTTCATGTTTCCTCAGAGATCCCTGGAAACTTCACAGGCTGATGTAGCAATTGTTGTACTCTTGTTTCCTGTCCTCTCAGCGATCCCTGGAAACTTCACAAAGTGATGTAGCAATTGTTGTACTCTTGTTTCCTGTCCTCTCAGAGATCCCTGGAAACTACACAAAGTGATGTAGTAATTGTTGTACTCTTGTTTCTTGTCCTCTCAGAGATCCCTGGAAACTACACAAAGTGATGTAGTAATTGTTGTACTCTTGTTTCTTGTCCTCTCAGAGATCCCTGTAAACTACACAAAGTGATGTAACAATTGTTGTACTCTTGTTTCTTGTCCTATCAGAGACCCCCAGAAACTACACAAAGTGATGTAGCAATTGTTGTACTCTTGTTTCTTGTCCTATCAGAGACCCCCAGAAACTACACAAAGTGATGTAGTAATTGTTGTACTCTTGTTTCTTGTCCTCTCATAGATCCCTGGAAACTACATAGGGTGATGTAGCAATTATTGTACTCTTATTTTCTTGTCTTCTCAGGGACAGCCTGAAATCAAACTGGGTATTTGCATTGTGGTCAAGCAACAGTAACATTTAACATTACAATCACGCAAGTACTGCAACAAAGATACTTACGTCCAAGCTGAACCAGTTTGGGCATGATAGGTGGTGGGTTTGGCTCTCCAGCTCTGTCGTGGGCTTCCACTAACTGTGATACTAACTGACGGACCCTGAAAGAAAACACATTTTGACCATAAATGCTGTTTAAAGTGTCACAAATCAGCAATTATACTGAGCTGTTAATTATTAAGCCCTTTCTAAAACAGTGTAAATAAATTGAAACCGTTTAATGCTGGTTCATTTCAGAAAGATACCACTGTCAATAACAGAGAGGAAGAAGAAATTCTATAATTTTTGTTTGTTAATTAATCTTTGACATTAACTTTAAGTTCTCTACCTGTAACATTCGACACTGATGCGTGCCGTCCATTAGTTATAGTAATATATATAATTGGAACTATGTCCGTGGCCAAATACACACATAGGGGTATGTCGACAGACACGTATCAACGTTAATTCCAATGTAAGCAAAACTCCTTTTCAACGTTCATAAGATACACTTTATTCATGTACAGTTACATAGCTCCATTAATTATACCAATAGTTTCACGCCCAATGGCAAAGGCAGTAATATGCAGTCTTCATAATGTCGAAAGGCAGTCCGTTCCGCTATGGAGACCCTGTCCTTGCATTCTCAACAGTTTAATATATTTGACACATTCGACACAATAATAAAAAGTACTTCCTGACATTCAAAGAAGCTAGGAACACCTCAACAGAGTATATTGGTGCCCTAGTGATGGTAAAATTCAGGTAAAACCCAGTAGACTGCAGGAGCAAACACACATGCGACCTCTCGCATTAAAACACAATCGGCATCTCTCTTTGCAGACGATAAAACCCCACTTCTGCTAAATTGGCGTCTGCTCCAGTTCTTTCTGGCATGATGTCATTTCCGTTTATTGTGAGTAAAATCCGTTATAAAATATAAGAAATGAAGCTCTGTCGAGCTGAGATACTTTACACATAATCGTTATGAATTTTACTCATAACAGACACGCTACTATAACACTAAGAAGAAATGATGCTTACATATTTCTGCTCTTTAGCATCTCTGAGAAGGCTCTGGAAAACAAACCCAAGCAAACAGAATGTTAACAAAAATAAATAAAGATAGCACATCTTTCTGAAATTCTGTAACATCTAACTGGGCAAACAACAGGATGTAGCTGTGACACGCACACAAAAACTATAAAGAATTATGTCACTGTCAAGACTAATAATAATAACCCCTTCAGTTATAACTGACTATGGAAATGCGCCCCTGACAGCCCTTAACTGCTAATTCTCCTGTTAAGATTAAATTAGTGGTAATAATATTGTGATACACAATGTAGACTGGACAAAAAGTTACCTAACTGGTAAAAAAGAATTTTATAGCAGGCCAAAAAAAAAAAAAAAACCACTATAATATCAAACTGTAGTACTTTAACAAAGACATGCACAAAAAATACTTAACATAATGGAGAATTTTAAGAACCTTACTTGACTGCATTGTCATCCAACGTAGCATACAGGTGCAATAACCTGTTCATTCTCTCATTCACTGGTTTCTGGTATGGTACTAAATGAATGTTTACCATTCGCTCCACCAACATCCTAAGGAAACAGAATTATATTTAAAACTTAGATCACACCAATTCAATCACTCTGCCATCAATGGTACCTATACCTTGTAGCGGTATGGCAGCTTGTGTACCCTGACAATCCCCAGAGCTATGCCAGTGGGAGATTTACTCCTGGTAGGTTCAACCAAGCTGGACTGGTCTGCGTGGGTAGGAGTCAGACAAAAGCTGGTACTCTGGTCCTCCAGGTTGGGGGTTTTAGCACAGGGCCAACACCCCTGTCTATGTAAAAAATCGCACATGTTACGGAAACAACAATAAATGGAAAAACTTTGCTGCGGGACGGACATCCGGAGTCTCAGGCTCGTATGACTGACAGTGGTGAAAGCCGAAAGGAAGCCACTGGCATGAAGATATGAGATTATCAAAAGCCAGGAAAGAACAGACCGATGATGTTGACCAGAGATTCAACACCATCTCAACAATATACAAGGAAAGCAGCAAGTCATGCTTGGGATTCCAGGAAAGAAAGAGCCAAGACTGGATAACACCAGATACGCTAAACACCATAGTGAAGAGAAAGGAAATGAAAAGAAAGAAAACAAAAGCTAAGACTCCCAGGTTAAAGGCAAAATATAGTGAACAGTCAGTTGGACAAGGAAGTTAAACGTCAAACCCGTGCTAACAAAAGGACATTTCTGGATGACCTTGCAAGACAGGCAGAAGAGGCAGCACTGAGAAATGAACAAAGCACAGTATACAAAATAACTAAAATCATCAGTGGAAAACGAGGTGCAAACAATATTACATTAGTAAGAGATAAGCACGGAAATCTCATCACGACAGTAGAGGGACAGGAAACAAGATGGGCAGAGCATTTCAGAGAAACTCTGAATAAGGAACTACCAGAGACACAACTAAATGTTCCTGAGGCTGAAAATGATCTAAATACAGACATCCCACGAAAAGAAGAAATCACCACAGCAATCAAAGGGTTAAAGAATGGAAAAGCTCCTGGTCATGATAACTTAAATGCAGAGCTATTTAAGACAGACCCAGAGCTAGCAGCAGAACTATTAGAACCACTATTTGCACAAGTCTGGAAAACAGGGACAACACCATCAGAGTGGAGAAAAGGAATAATTATCAAATTGCCCAAGAAGGGAGATCTTGCAGACTGCAATAATTGGAGAGGAATAACTCTCCTCTCAGTTCCCAGCAAAATACTAGGCAGGATAATTATACAGAGAATCTCAAAAGCAGTAGACCACAAACTGGAAAGAACAAGCAGGATTTAGAAAGAAAAGAAGATGTGTAGATCATATATTTACCCTCAGGAACATTATAGAGCAGTGCTCAGAATGGCAAAGACAGCTGTACATTAATTTCGTTGATTTTGAAAAGGCTTTTGACAGTATATATAGGGACAGTTTATGGAAAATACTGAGGGCTTATGGAATTCCAAGCTGCATAGTGTCAATTATAAAAAGCCTTTATGCCAACTTTACGTGTAGCACTGGGCAGAGCAACCTAACCTTTGAAGTGAAGACAGGAGTACGACAGGGATGCCCCTTATCAACCACTCTATTTTTAACAGTCATAGACTGGGTGATGCGCCAGACAACAGAGGGCAGTCCAAGAGGAATAAGATGGACTACATTTTCTACATTGGAAGATCTGGAATATGCAAATGACATTGCACTGCTAGCACATTCACATCAACACATCCAGGAAAAAACGGATAGACTTAATAAGTATAGCCAGCAGGTGGGCTTGAACATCAACCTAAAGAAGACAGAGGTCATGACGCTCAATGTGAGCAACCCTGAGCCCATATCAGTAAGGAATCAGCAACTGGAACAGACAGATGCCTTCACATACCTAGGATGCAGAGTAACACCAGAGCAAACAAAGACATCAACAACAGAATGAACAAAGCAAGAACAGCCTTTTTTAGTCTAAACAACATCTGGAAGTCCTCTCAGTACAGCACAAAATTAGGATTATATCAAAGCTGTGTGCTTTCTGTGCTTCTCTATGGCGTGGAGAGCTGGAGAGTTACAGAGAAGGAAATGTCAAAATTGTCCTCTTTTCACACAACATGCCGAAGAAAAATTCTCCGAATCTTTTGGCCGAATACCATCACCAACCAAGATCTGCTTACTCGGAGCAAGCAAGAGGACATGCACACCATCATAGCTGGCAGACGCTGGAGCTGGGTTGGCCATGTCCTCAGAAGAGACCCCGATGCCATCACAAGAACAGCTATGCTATGGACCCCTGAAGGAAAACGAAAGAGAGGCCGACCAAAAACAACTTGGCGGAGGACTGTGGAGGCTGAGATGCAAAGAATGAACCAGAGTTGGGGCACTGTACGAAGGATGGCCGCCGACCGAGCAAAGTGGAATCAATTTGTTGTTGCCCTACAAGACGCCACCAGGTGTAATAGCCACTGACTGCTTTAACGGTCGGCAGCTAAGGATCAAAGAAGAAGAATTCAATCACTGGCTGAATTTTATATACAAATATGAAGAAATTCTATACCATTTAATCGGGTAAACAGTAGAATGTTGCTATGAACGCTGTAACAAATAAACTATAAATAATATTGTCACTGTCAAGACTAAATTAGCAATGCAGGTTTGTAACCCTGAATCTGAAATGCTCAGGGACAGCCGTGTTTCAGAAATCAAATTTTTTCAGTTTCTGGATATCGCCAAAAGTAGCACAAGTCGCCCAAAGTAGCCTCAAAAATTGGCCAAAAACAACTTTTGATATTATGAATATTTTGGTTTTCGGGTGTTCAGATTCTGGGTTATGGACTTGTAATATTGTAATACACAATGTAGACTGGATAGGAAGTTATCTAACTGGTTAAAAAAAAGTATTTTATATCAGGCAAAAAAAAATAAATAAATAAATAATAATAAACTACAGTACTTCAACAAAATGTACCACATTCAAAAAACGTTTAAGGTATAATTAACATACTACCAACACCAGCTACAATTTCTCCTGGAAGAGCTCAAATCAGTAATTTTTTTTCTGCCAAGAATCCATGGCATATATCGAGCCATAAAGCACAGCCAAATAACTCATAGTGCCCTTACACAATACCTATGCACATAGCAATGTTGTATTTTCACTCCCACCCCTGAATATGCTAATATTAAAAGTATTTTATTTTAAAACAAGAAATTTCTCCTAGCTTAACTGTATTCCGTGATTATGAATTCCAATGAAATCAAAACACATTTACTGACTTTATTACAATACCATTTAGAGTATCTTACCTCTTCCTGCTGCCCACAAATGTTTTAACCTGTTAAAACTTCCAGCTATAAAACAAAATGTTTTAAATTCTGCCGGCACTTATAAGCACAAAGGTAATGTTTTAAAATCTGCTAATATTTCTAGATACATGTATATTTTTCATGACCTGTTACTCTTTCTAGTTACCAAAAGTAAAAGATACTGTGATTAACATATAGCAGGTATCCTCTATTAATTCCCACTATCGGCTCCATGCTTAGTAATTCTACTGTTTGTTACAAAGTTCAAGAATCTTCTAACAGAAAATTTTTTTTTCTACATATCATTAAGAGATGAAATCTGGCATATAAGGATTGCTAAATGGTTTTTTGAGCAATGAAAAAAAAATAGCCTCTTTGCTTTTAGCAAATGTCGTAAATCTGAACAAAGTAAAAGGAACAAAAACATTCTGGAACATTCGTAACAGAAGATGAAAAAACAACTTAAAAAAATATTTTCATTAAAAAAAAAAAACATGCACACATCCACATTTAGAAAACAAGTCTTGCAATGAATAACGAACGAACGAACAAACTTTATTTTCAAAGGGTTAAGAATTGGGCACGCAGGCCCGTCTTACATTCTGCCCTTCTTCTCTCTGTCATCTTACATACCGTATCCTTTCAATAGCACATGTATTTTTAGCATTATTTAAGCAAGAGAATCTTGAAGCATTATGTAGAACCTACATATGCATGTGAAACTGATAATGCATAAACAAAATGATAAATGCAACTGCAGTAGCTGAAAAGTGGTTTCGAGGAACAGACAACACATACCATTGACAACTAAGGAATTAAGTTGGGAAATTTCAAGGATAAAAAGCATGGTTGTCGAAAACCCGTTCCCCATAGGCAGTTATCGTGTGCTGATTGTTTGTTAATTAGGTGAGCACTAGCTTTTAAAAAAGAAAGTGGGTTAGCATGAAATCTGCTTGAGTTGTAGTGATTCAACCGGAGGATGAATGCAGCCAAGATCATGAGCCCCCTTCCAAGGTGGTTTTGCAGGAAAGGGTCATGACAATCTAAAGTTAATTACAAAAATATATCTTTAATATATTTGTTAGGTACCCTGTGAGGTTCCCGCAGGTTTTTCAGGACAGAAAGAAAGAACAAGACTGCTGCTTTTTCAGGCATGTTGTACAAGCTGACTACTATGTTCCTCGGATCTGAAGAAGACGTCTGACATGGTCCCCTGGAGCAAACTTTGGGAATACTTGGCAATGAAGAACATTCCAGCACCTCTGATCCATGCTTTACAGAGCTTCCACAAGACTTGCAGAAATTATGTAAGCACAGCAAACCATAAGTCAAAAGAATGACCTTTTGTTATCTTGCCCAGTCATATTTCATGGACAATGTCATCAAAGCATGTAAGGAGAGGGCAAGAAAGTATTCAGTGAGGTACTGGAAGATGAGACAGGTCTGTATTTCAGAGCTGGCTTTTGATGAGGAGGTTGCCCTGATAGCAAAATCAGAGGCACTTTTTCAATCCAACATGCAAGGCTGGAAGGAAGAGCTGGAGAAGAGAGGGATGGTCATCAGCACCTCAAAAACAAAAACCATAGTGATATCACTAGAGGAAAGAATATTATATTAGGAGAACAGGCCCTAGAACAGGTCGATCACTTTAAATACCTTGGAGCTGTAACAGACTGGAAGGCTGGCATCAAAGAAAAAGTGGCTGCCTGAAGAGCAGGAGCTGGGAGACTCTTTTGGGCCATAAATCAAGGACTCTTCAGCAAAAGAGATATCGGCAAGAAGACGAAGATGGTTGTATATCGCTCTACCTATGTCCCAGTCATGAGTTATGGATGCGAGTCATGGGAAATGACTACAACCCACAAAAGCCAGCTGCAAACCTAAGAAATGAGGTATCTGAAAGAAGTGATTAAAGTAACAAAAAGGGACATGGTTCACAACCAGATGATACATCATAGCCTGGAAACCCAACACCTGCAGACCCGAGTGGAACAGTCCCAGTTAAGATGGGTTGGCCATGTCTGCAGAATGGGAGAAGATCAGATACCATGACAAATATGGGAGACCAAGAGCCAGGGATCCAGACCTCCAGGATGACCCAGCGCTCGCTGGGAGGACACCATCAGACAATCCCTGAAAGGCAGAGGACTGGAATGGAACCAGGCTGAAAGGAAGATAGTAGATAGGATAGTATGGCACTCTCTCTGGCAAACCTCTACACACCAAGGTAGAAGAGGAATGACTAAGTAAGTAAGACTAATATGAGGTTGTGCTTGTGGCTGGCAACTTCATCATGTAAAACAATTGGCTTCAGAAACTGTCGCTGCAAGAGCACAGGAATGCTTTGATGCGGGCTCCTTGTAAGGGGGACTAGCTGCAGTGGTGGATCTATGCCCCACAGAAAACGAAAAGGGAAATGAATGGATGAATATTAGTTAGGCAAGCCTACATATCTATGAGCTATAAATTTCTCTGTATACCACTAATTTCACTGCTTTTTAAAATAATTCTCAAACAAAACTTCAGCTCTCCAAATAAACTTTAAATATTAGAATACTCATTCTACTTTTTACCTGTCATCAGGAGTCTGCTGATAGTAGTGGTGAAACACCTTGTTCTTCACAAAATCCAACTTGCTCACCATGTCTGGGTCGGGCACATCTTTGTCCACAATGGCTTGCTTGTACATAGAACCTAACCCCAGCAAAGCCTCACGTCGAATTTTGAACTAAAAAGAAAAAAAATTAAGGCAACTGAAATACAACTGTATGGGATACTGAAATTAACACATTAAAAAAAAGGGCATTAAAGAAATATATGCTGCATTGTAAGTCAAGAACAACCTAAAGAAGAACCAAACTTACAAATAAAAACTTGTTGAACAGTTACATTGTGTTTCTATTCTTTATTACTCTCCAGGGTGCAGCTATGTAACTACCCCTACGAAACTGTTGACCACCACCTCTTTTGAGTGCCCAGCACTCGATGATGTTAGGAAAATGCTCCTTCCTCATAGGCCAGATAAGTGGAACACCTTGTACAGAGAAACAAAACAACTTGAGAAAACGTGCAGATATCACTACATGGCATTGGGCCGAAGGGCGAGAGCCCAAGCGCCGCTGAAACAACAACTATTCTTTATTTTATAAAAACATAGCACAAATTTTCACAAAGGGGGAAAATATACTAGCCGCCATTAAAAACGCATCGAAATCGTGACATGTTTTCACTGTTGAAATGTTTATGCAAGTGAGCGATTTTCAAACCCCGAAAGTGTGCAAGTGATGAAGTTCATGTATTCCCACTTTACTGTCGATGTGATGTTTACTTCAAATTCTGCGTGCTTCACGTGCAAAACAAGGTTTTTGATAAATTCTGGCTTTATTGAAAGTCGAATCACATTGAAATTTGGCACACGCATTAGTCAAGTTTCAGCGAGTAAAAAGCCATTATCTGTTTTCATCGAAAGAAAGTCTGTTAATGTTTTTGTCATGCCTCGACTGTCGTCACAAGAGCGATGGCAAGCTGTTGGTATGCTCAGCAGTGGAATGGTGACCAGAGAAGTTGCCAGACATTTCAATTGTGACCAGTCCACTACAGTGAGGCTGAACCAGCGATTTCGGGCGACAGGTACCACCAATGACCGTCCCAGGCTTGGTCAACCTCGTGTAACAACACTAGCTCAAGATCGCCAAATTCTATTGTTACATCTGCGCAATCGCTTCCAAACAGAAACTCAGACAGCAGCTCATACACCTGGCACTCGGAGACTTGTCAGCGCAAACACTGTGCGACGGAGACTTCGCGCCGCTGGCTTGCAAAACAGACGTCCCAACATCGGTCCTATCCTTACTAGACGTCACCGGACCAACAGACTGGCTTGGGCCCTACAAAATATTCGTCGTCCAAGGGCGGGATGGAGATCAACAATGTTCTCCGATGAAAGCCGGTTTAATGTCTCCTTTGCTGATAGGAGAAATTGCGTCCGGCGTCGTCCTGGAGAAAGATATGCCAATGCGTGTGTAGTCCAGCATGACAGATATGGAGGAGGAAGCGTACATGTGTGGGGTGGATTCTCTCATGACTACCGTACTCCCCTTCATGTTTTCAGAGTTAACGTTACCGCTGGCGTCTACGTTAATCAAGTACTGCGACCTATCGTAGTGCCTTTCTTCCAGAATCACCCAGATTTGGGAATCTTTCAGCATGATAATGCTAGGCCACACAGCTACCGTTACCAAGAATTTCTTAGCCCAGCAACCTTTTCTTGTACTGGATTGGCCTGCAAACTCTCCTGACACGAATCTGATTGAACACGCATGGGATGAACTGAACAGAAGGGTCCGCCAGTATGACATCAACAATGTGAATGATCTCGAGCGAGCACTCATTGCAGAATGGAATGCCATACCCCAAACATTTTTCGAGACACTCTGCAATAGCATGAGACGCCGATGCCAAGCCTGTATTGATGCTGTAGGGGGTCATACACGGTATTAATGATGGCTGTGACTGAATGACAGTGAGTGCGACTTTTGTTTTTACACCTAGGGTTGACAACTGCTTAGGAGCCGGTTCTGAATTGTCTCATGTTTAATAATACAGCACATTTGGGTTAGTAAATGGATCAGAAATGTAAAATCAGTGGTTTCATGCATTTTAAATTTAGCACAACGAGTTGTGGTTCATAAACTAATGCGATGCGTTTTTAATGGCGGCTAGTATACAAGTGATTTTTGCCCTCTCCTTAAGTCACACTGCTTTACTGTAGAAATATTTCATATAAACCTTTTTGTCCAAAGTCCTTTCCTTAACAAACTGCAACATCTCAGGGGTCATTGTTTTCAAGTCTTTTTTAGCCACACTCAGCAAGCTGTTGACCACATCCATGCGCACAGATTCTTCAGGGTCATGCTGGCGTACTTTGATTTGTTCTGAGAAGAAAGTGAAGAAGACATGGACAAACATTTCCATGTGATATAACAGTTAACAAAATAGTTCTTCCCACAAGTGGACAATGATCATATATACAAGGTATATGCATATGAAACATCAACTCAAATGTCAAGGCAGTCTTATTATACCACTCTAAATAATGCAGAACAAAAATGACAATGGCAGCCGATCTTCTCCCATTCTGCAGACATGGCCAAATGCTGCATAACAATGAATGATTTTCATCTTTATTTTCATTCTGACATTTGAATGTTACTGATATTATTCTACGCCCCATTGCTTCCCATTCCACGAGTGCCTTCGGCACTTTGTTTGACAGCATCAGAGCTACGATTTCACTGTGACATGTGCTTTCTTCTGCATACCCTATTGACAGCACTGTTTCACCTGTGTTCAGTTTCTTCTCTTCTATTCCCTTCCACTTTGTTTTGCACAGTCCCTGATTGTCAGTTTTATAGTTTCTTATTTCTGTTGCCACCTGTGCAGTTGTCCCTTGCTTGTTTAGTGTTAGAAAACTGAGCTTTACCTGGTGCAACCCAAATTCTGCTAGTTTTTCTCTGGGGTCAGTGGAATGCTACGTAAACCTTATGTTCTATACTTTCAGTGAACATAGAATGTATCTATAATCACTGTTATATTCTTCTTCTTCTTCTTTGATCCATAGCCGCCATCCGTCAAAGCAGCCAGTGGCCATCATGCCTGGTGGCGTCTTGTAGGGCAGCAACAAATTGATTCCATTTTGCTCGGTCGGCTGTTATCCTTCGTACAGTGCCCAAACTCAGGTTCATTCTTTGCATCTCGGCTTCCACAGTTCTCCGCCAAGTTGTTGTTGGTCAGCCTCTCTTTCGCTGTCCCTGGGGGGTCCATAGAATAACTGTTCTTGTGATGGTATCAGGGTCCCTTCTGAGGACATGGCCAACCTAGTACCCTAGATTTCTATAGAGAGTTACGTCAACTATGTCAGAATCAAAAACGAGGCTGAACGACGTAGACACCATTTTCAGCTGGACAATACCAGGGTTAGTAGCGAGAATAAGCATCTAGTAAGATTTTTATTTTTTTAATTAATGAAGAAAAATATCCCGTTCAACCTCTGATGGGTTATAATTAGGATATATATTGTTTTCAATTCCAAATAATATGAACAACTGCCGATATCAGAAAGTAGCATCACATTTGTCAAATCATTGTAAATAGGGACAATCACAATTATGCTAATACGTTAAATAAATAAACAAAAAACAAAACAAAACAAAAAAACAAACAAAATCAAGAAGAAACTCTGAACAAGAATAATATTAAAATGGAGGGGTGTAAAGGCCTGGTGGTTCCAGTTATATAACTGACTTTAACAGATATTTAATTGACTTTCATCTGTTAAAAGTCATATGCAATGTAAGAACAGCATCAGACCTTCACATTCCCAGCCAATAATATTAACATTTGTTCGTGTTAAATATTGTTTGACTATATTTTGCAGTTCCCTAGGTCTGTCTATTCTTAACACCTCTTCCATATTTATAAGATTATATATATATATATATTTATATATATATATATATATATATATATATATATATATATATATATATATATATATATATATATATATATATATATATATATATATATATATATATATATATATATATATATATATATATATATATATATATATTATAAATATTTATATATATATTTTATTTTTTATATAATTTTAAATTATATAATATAAATTATATAATTTTATAATTATATAATTGTAATATATAAAATTATATAATATAATAAAATTTTATATTTTTATTAATTATAATAACATTATAATGACGGTGTACTCATCCATTAAAAAAAAAAGGGAGTAGCGTGATACTGTGGTTTCCGGTGCGCCTTCTGGCCCAGTATCTACGACTTTAGCACCTCTTCAACGGGAGAGTGGGCTCATCCCTAATCTGTTTATGTTCCCAGTAGTAGACTATTCGCAAGCAGCCTGGGGGTGTCACTGCCCTGCGCGGACCTTGTTTACTGAGGCGGCGTCCGAGCTCGTATGGTGAAAATCTTCTTCTTCTTCCGTCCTTAGCCAAAGACCGACCAAGCAGTCAGAGGCCATCACGCCTTGTGGCGTCTTAAGGGCAACAGCAGATTGATTTTCTCTGTTGTAGTTTCCCATCACGCCTAGCGGCATCTTTAGGGCAACAACAAATAGATCCATCTGCCGTTGTTTCCGTAATCGGTGTGACAAGCCAACGGGTGATCAGCCCATTGGGCATGGTGAAAATATGGTTGCGTTATCTTCAAAATAGACCTGTCTTTCCCGTGGCTTTTCTGCCATCCTGCAACTTTGAGTTAGGGAGTTCTGAGCTCCAGTCTCTTTCATAGGCATTTTATCCTGGCCTGGCACGCATACAGAAGACCCCACTTCTGGTTCTAAGTTAGCAGTTGGGGATAGGTGTGGTGGCACACTGTGCATTCCCCGTCATCCAGGGGGGCTCTCCAACTATGCAGAGCTTGCACAATGCTGTGCTCTGGTTCTGGGCTCTCCCAAGGAATCCTCACTTCCTGCACAGAGCCACTTCCAGATACCCACCACCTGCCATCTCTCCATTGTAGAAATCTCCTGCATGCAGCCATCCAGTCAAGAGCCAGTATTAAGTCTGGTGCCCAAGTGATCCCCCCAAGCTCAGTGTGCAATGCTGGGTTCTCATCATGCTGCAACACAGGGGGGATTGTGATGCTCAGCCATCTCTCTCAACTCTGCACCGATAAGTGACATCGGGGACTTAACTGTGCCTCAGTACTGGGAGGCCCCGTTTCCGGGTACACCACACACAGCCAATTGAGGCAACGGTCATCATGGGCGTGTCTTCAGTGGGGAAGTTGTGGAGTCTTCCTGTCCATGTTCTTGCACATCCTAACACTGCCCACAAGACATCGGAGGTTTGGAGAGTGGCCTTCTCTGCTTTTTTGAGCCGGGGTGGGCTCCCCGGGCAAGTCTCGATGGGGATCGGGACGTGTCCACGCACCAGTGGGCCCAGCGTCGGCCGCATCTGACGGAGGACTTGCTCCGCCAGGTCTGAGTCAGTAAATTCCAACTTTGTCATCCCCATGGCATTGTGATGCTGGGGTGCCTGTGGATTTCCTACCGCCCCGGGTAGGAGCCAGAAGTGTACTGTGCCAGCTCTGGGGGAGATAAAGGGGGTGTTTCTGCATCTCCTTGTGATACGTAGCCAAGGTAGGGCTCACAGTGCTCTTTCCCCGCCACCAAATTGCCTGCTGGTTACGCAGAGTTCTCCGAGGCTCTAGGCATGTGACCAAGAGTTGAAGACAATAGGATCGTCACGTCCTGAGTCTCTGTGCCTGTACGATGGGTTCCGATCTTCAGGGAGCAGTCCACACTCGTTCTCACTCCCAAGACTTGTTCAGTATCCATCTGGCTCCTTCCCACCCACAGAGGGCGTGTACGGTGTAGTGCACCGGTTTTATTATCGAGGTTTGCTCCTCTAGATCCGTTGTGTTTAGCCTGAGGATTCGCACCCTCAGTTACCAGACTACCTCGAGGAGGGTGTGGCTCTTCACCACGCACAACGATCTTGGTGTATGAGAGGTTTTGCTAGGCCAAGAGACTAACACCGCAATGGTCGCTCCTTTCATGAACAAGAATTCACTAGGCCTAGGGTGAAGCAAGGGGGGAAACCCACTACCCACTACCCACAACACCAACACATCATACCCCCTGTCTGTAAAAGACTTTGCCCCACATTATAATAAAATTATATAATAAATTATATAATATTATTATTATATAATAATAAAAATTATATAATATATAAATTATAATATATATATATATACTACTCGTCAAAAGTCAAGGGCCACCCTATTATTTTCAATACACTTTTATATAAGCGCATAGAATGATTAAATGAAGGAAGTTTTTAGTAAAAATGGGTGCAATATCTTGCTCTGACAGTCCTCTATGCACGTTAGGCATAAAAACAACTCACCGACAACCATGGTGATCACGTGCAATTTGGTTTGCGGACCATAAATTCACATTTTTAATCTGTTGTTTTCAAACTTTCGTACAACCAAACAGGTGACTGATTGACATTCCACGTGCAATGGCGACTTTTCGTGAACAGAGTTCACTCTTAATTTGTTTTACAATCAGCAGACTTAGGGTAGTTTCATCACTTGCAAAAACCATGCCACCGAGAAGAAGTCTTGACACCTTACAAAGAATGAGGGCTATAGTGTGGGTTGAAAGTGGTTTATCTGTCCGTGAGGTTGCTAGACGGCTTGCAGTGTCACACTCTACTATCCAAAGAATTTTAGAGAGATTTCAGGCCGCAAGAAGTGTGGAGAATCGCCACCGGCCAGGTCGCCCTACGTGCACCAATAGACATGATGACCGGTACCTCTTGTTGTCAGCCCAGCGCCATCGAACAGTGACTTGTTCCACTCTAAGATGTCAGCTGAGACAAACTGTAAACGTTAATGTCAGTCAAAGCACCATTTGCAGACGTTTACATGAAGTTGGACTGGCTGCTCGACGTCCTGCAGTCAGAATCCCTCTTACTCCTGCTCATCGCAGAGCCCGTGTTGCTTGGTGTCGCGAGCACATCCGATGGGCAAGGCAACAATGGAGTCAAGTTCTCTTCACTGATGAATCTCGCTTCACTGTGTCATTCAATGATGGCAGGATTCGAGTTTGGAGATGACCAGGAGAGCGATTTACTGATGACACAATTCGAGAGGTGGATCGTTATGGTAGGGGTTCTGTCATGGTCTGGGGAGGCTTCTACAGACACGGCAGGACCCCACTCTACATCATCCAAGGCAACTTGACCGGCCCAAGATACCAGAACAAAATCTTGAGACCAATTGTTCAGCCTGCTCAGGAGGCCATAGGTGGTAATGCCATCCTCCAAGATGATAACGCTCGACCCCATCGAGCTCGTGTGGTGAATGAGTTTATTCAGCAACATGAGATCATCAGGATGGCGTGGCCAGCTCATTCACCTGACCTTTCTCCGATTGAGCACCTCTGGGATGTCCTTGGTCGAAGATTGTCAACAAATCACCCCCTGCCAATGGATGTTGCACAGCTGACTGCATTTCTGCTTCAGGAATGGCAAGCTGTTCCTCAGGATACTCTTCGGACCCTTGTGGACTCGATGCGTCTTCGCTGTCTTGAATAATAATAATAATAATATCTTGCACATTATTTAGGCCCAACGTTCTTCCTTCTCTTATTATTGTTCTTCTGAGTGTTTCTTTTGGTCTTCCTTTTTTCCGCTTACCCTCAGGAACCCAAGTGAGCGCCTGTAGTGGTATTCTGTTGTTTTGCATTCGTAGGACATGACCGATATATGACCATCGTCTTTTCCTTATATAGTCGGAGACATATTTCTGCCTAGAGTCTTCTCTTATTTGTCGATTAGTCTTGAATTCTTTCCAACTGATGTTCATGAGTTTTCTAAGACATTTGTTCTCGAATGTATTCAGCTTGTTCTCCAATGATTTTGTTATTTTCCAACTCTCACAGCCGTATGTTAACACTGAGATAACATTTGAAATTAAACAGACGAAGTTTGGTATGTATATTCAATGATCGTAATTTCCAAATGTTAGATAATCTATTGAAGGCGCTAGCTGCCAAAGCAATTCTAGTATGGATTTCTCTTGTTGTGTCACCATCCTGAGTCATTTTACTGCCTAAATAATTGAAACTTTCAACTTTCTGTAGTTTTTTCCCCGTTCAAGATGATATCAAAGGTCTCGTTAGAAAAGTTCATAGCTTTAGTTTTAGAGGCATTTATTTGGAGACCAATTTTAACCGAGAGATGACACAAATTATTTACTGCTTCTTGGGATTGTCTGGGTGTTGAACTTAAGAATGCTACATCATCTGCGAAATCCAGGTCCCCCAGGAATTTTCCATTTGTCCATTTTATACCCAATTGTTCATTGTGGGTATAGTTTCTCATAACCCAATCAATAGCTATTCCAAAAAGTAGTGGTGACATAATACAGCCTTGTTTCACCCCTGTTTCTACTGTAAACCATTCTGTATTCCCTTTATTTGTTCTAACACAACATCTTGCATTGTCATATAGCGCTTTGATTATATTCACATATTTTGTTGGAAAACCATAGATTGTAAGTATCTTCCACAATGATGGGCGGTGTAGACTATCAAAGGCTTTTTGAAAATCGACGAAGGTGATAATAAGTGGCGATTGCCTTTCCACTGATTCTTCTATAATTGTTCTTAGTGTGAATATTTGATCAATACATGATCGTTTCGGCCTGAAACCCGCTTGTTCTTCTCTGATCTTTTCGTCAGCATGCAATTTAAGTCTTTCTAACATCATGCAACATAATAATTTTCCAGGTACTGATAATAGAGATATACCACGCCAGTTATTACAGTCTGATAGATCACCTTTCTTCGGTAACTTTACAATAATACTGTCTTTCCATTGTTGTCTTGAATGCCTTGCTGCAAACGGTGGTCATACCCGATTTTGAAATGTCTATTTGTCCAATATCTATTGTGTGACTTTTGAAAAGGTGGGTGACACACTTCACAGCTTCATTGCGTTTGAATGTGTGTTTCCATTTCTTTACGTGACATGTCAATTTGGTATTCAATACATGCTGTTTTGACTGATACCAATTACGTTTATCAGATTTGTTTTATGGTTTCAACCAAGGTTTTTCTAAGTGGCCCTTGACTTTTGACGAGTAGTATATATTATTATTATATATATTTAACCTTTAGCACGCTGCATTCTTTGGCAGAAATTGTCGCCTGCAGCTGCATTCTTTTTCATAACGCCCCGTTTTTATAGTGGGTGACTTGTGATGTCTATAGTTTTTGTGTATCTTGGTCAATTGCTATCATTTTTGGAATTTATATAAATAAATGAATGGTGAATCTGATGATATAAAATTTGTTTGTGTACATGTTATATGTGATAGGAAGAGAGGAAAGGAAAGATGAAAAAAAACTAAAAAAATTTTTTTTTTTTTTTTTAAATAAAAAAAAAAAATTTATTTTTATTTTAAAATTAAAAAAAAAATTTTTTTAATTAACCAACAAATGAAGAGTCCATATCCCTTGCATCTCAATGAAAGTCATTTAACCAATACAAATCAAATGACGATCTTTTCGTTACACCCATCATCAGTAGCAAAGCAACAAATGCCCTCGTCAGCAGTGACATTCGGCTGTAACCCTAAATCTTTCCGATAAACCTAATCCTAACCCCTAAAATTATACATACTATTACTAGCAATGACATTCTACTTTCGTTTCCATGTCTGCCATCAACCGTATTCTGAGAACCGATATTAGCGCTAATAAAGACAAAGATGTCCTTGTCATCGCATCGGCGTCAGAATCCAATGAAATAAGAGCGAAAATAGCCGCGTGTTCGATGCCGATTCATTTCGATTGAAAAAATTCACAGAAAATAAACGCGATTTCACCCATTACTAAAAAAGATCGGAAACGGAAGCTAACTCTCTCCCAGATAAGTTTAAAACTTAACATTCGGGGGTGATATCACGTGTACACACATCCTAATGCTAGAAAACGAAGATATCCGCAGTCGACAACAGCAGAGAGAGCATAGGTTACCTTCGTCGACATATGTCGACGGCAGCGTGCTAAAGGATATATATATATATATAATATAATAATAAAAAATTATATAATATAGTTATATAATAAAATTATAATAAAATCTCCGGTCCAAAATATGTAATTAGATTTTGTTAAAACTATCTATACATTGTCGCATTTTTAATGAAAACAAAAACTGATGTTATCATCTGGATCCAGTAAAACTGTCAGTGTCTACAACAGTCATTCACCAGTTTCCACATTTCAAACTAGGTAAATAGTTCAATTCGAAGGGAGTATGTTTTGCTAAGTGTTGCAATTCTAACGGAATATTTGTTGCCAAATAGTGGAATTCTGACGGAATATAAAATTTAACGGAGTATGTGTTAAAAATTCACGCTACTGATTCTATTCAATAAACCGGTAAGTAAACTAGTTTTCTTCTTTTTGTTTTGTTAGTTGACATACAAAGAATAGTACAAATATGTGCTGGTGTATTTGCATCTAATTTTATTTCAAATTATTAGTTAACCTAAACGAAAATGCAAATTGGGTCTGAAACTCGCGATTGGGTCCGTTTTCCTGCAATACGGGTACAGCCGAAAATGGCGGCCAAATTTTAGTTGGCGTAACTCTCTATAGAAATCTAGGGCACTAGGCCAACCCAACTCCAGCGTCTGCAGCTATGATGGTGTGCATGTCCTCCTGGTTACTCCGAATAAGTAGTTCTTGGTTGCTGATGGTATTTGGCCAAAAGATTCGGAGAATTTTCCTTAGGCCAATTGTGTGGAAGGAGGACAGTTTCGACATTTCCTTCTCTGTTACTCTCTAGCATTCCGCACCATAGAGAAGCACAGAAAGTACACAGCTCTCATACAGTCTTAATTTGGTGTTTGTGCTGTACTGGGAAGACTTCCAAATGTTGTTGAGACTAACAAAAGCTGTTCTCGCTTTATTCATTCTGTTGTTAATGTCCTTGCTTGTTCCGCCGTCAGGTGTTACTATGCATCCTAGGTAAGTAAATGTGTCTGTCTGTTCTAACTTCTGGTTCCTTTTTGTTACTGGCCCAAGATTGCCACATTTAGTGTCATGACCTCTGTCTTCTTCAGATTGATGTTCAGACCAACCTGTTGGCCATACTTATTCAGTCTATCGGTTTTTTCTTGGATGTGTTGATGTGCATGCGCGAGTAGTGCAATGTCATCTGTACATTCCAGGTCTTCCAGTGTAGAAAACGTTGTCCATCTAATTCCTCTTGCACTGCCCTCTTATCTGGCACATCACCCAATCTATGGCTGTCAAAAATAATGTTGTTGATAAGGGGCATCCCTGTCATACTCCTGTTTTCACTTTGAAAGTTAGATTACTCAATCCAACACTGCAAGTAAAGTTAGAATAGAGGCTTTTTATGATGGAAACAATGCAGCTGAGAATTCAATAAGCCCTCAGTATTTTCCATAGGCTGTCCCTGTGTATGTTGTCGAAAGCCTTTTCAAAATCAACAACGTGAATGTATAGCTGTCTCTGCCATTCTGAGCACTGCTCTATAATGTTCCTGAGGGTGAATATATGATCTGCACATCTTCTGTTCTTTCTAAAACCTACTTGTTCTTTCCTCAGTTTATGGTCAACTGCTTTTGAAATTCTCTGTATGATTATCCTACCTAGTATTTTACTGGGAACTGAGAGGAGAGTAATTCCTCTCCAGTTGTTGCAGTCTGCAAGGTCGCCCTTCATGGGCAATTTGACAATTATTCCTTTACTCCACTCCGTTGGTGTTGTCTAGTTTCCCACACTTGTGCAAATAGTGGCTCTAATAGTTCTGCTGCTAGTTCAGGGTCTGCCTTGAATAACTCAGCATTTAGATTAACGTGACCAGGCGCTTTTCCAACGCCGCCTAGGCCGGTCCGAAAACCGGCTGAAAAAGGAGGAGGGCGGCCTGCATGGAGGCTGTATGGAGGCAGCCACTCCATCATGCAAAGGCACAACAGGTCAATCACCTGTTTGTCTTAAAAACCAGATTACGAGAAACATAAGAGAGAAAACCAGACTGATTCTAAAGGCGACGAACTGGAACGGACTATGGACTACGACTTACGGAACACAAGTATAAAAGGGAAGGAAGAGGAGCTGGTGGAAGAGATGGGGTAAGCCAAATTAGAAATTCTGGCTTTAACAGAAACAACGAAAAAAAAGGACAAGGAGTTATGGATCTCGATAGCGACACGCTGCTCTACAGTGGTGTCCCCACATCTGAAAGAGCTAAAGGGGGCATGGGTTGCATTGTGGCCAAAAACCAAAGGGATCGTATCAAGGGATAGAACTTTGTCTCAGAACGCATTAAAGAAGGAGAAACCATAGTCAACCTTGTCATTGTGCATGGGCCAAATGAAAATGAGTGAGCAGAGGTCAAGGAGGAATTCTTCGAGCTGCTTCAAAGGACAGTGGACGACTGCCTGGATGAAGTAATCCTGCTCGGAGATTTCAATGCCAGAGCTGGAAATGACCATGCTAGATGGGGTGGAGTTATCGGAAGATATGGAGAAGATACTCTTAATGACAATGGAAAGCGACTCCTTAGATTCTGCACTGAGCAGAATCTGATCATAACAAACACAAAGTTCCCCCATAAGCGCAAACATGTATACGCTAGGTGTGAACCAACAAAGAATGAGAAGTCAGTGATTGACTATGCCATAGTTATGAAGAGCTCATTCAAGTATGTCCGGGATGCTAGAGTGTGGAGGGGGCCAGAGATTGGAAGTGACCACTACAATTAAAAGAACAACTGAAAGAGTTACTCGGCCTAGGAACTGCCTAACATCACGCAAGGAGCTAAGTAAACGAACAGGGGAAACAAGCATTAAGACCTAGAGCCAGAAGTGAAGACCAGATACCAGGGGCTTATTGCTACAGCAGTGAAAAGCGCAGAACATCAACCTGATGACCTGGAAACACTCTGGCTGAAATTCAAGGACATCATAAAGACAGCTGCAGCAGAAGCATGTGGTGAAGTTCGACTTGGGAACAAGAGAAAACCTTGGTGGACAGATGAGGTTAAAGAGAAAATAAGACAGAAGAAAAAGGCATGGAAACAATACTTAGGAGCAAAAGACACACCTGAAAAAACAGAGAAATACAGAGAATATATCATACTCAGAACAGAAGTAAAGAACAAGGTGCTAGCAACAAAACAGGGAAGAATTTGGAGAAAAGCTAGAAAGCAATGCGCAAGAAAAGCAGAAATTGTTCTACAAGACCCTAAAGAATATGAGGAAGGAAAAACAGTGCCCTCTTAAATTTATAAAGGACAAGCACGGCAAATTGTTTACTGCCCCAAAAGAAGTAATGGAAAGATGGAAAGAATATTTTTCAGAGCTCCTAGATGGTGAGCAAGGTCAAACATCAGAAATGATAACCACTGACACAGAAGGGGAAACAAATGGTGATGAAGACGACATAAAGATGAAAGAACTGAAGGCAACACTGGAGAAAATCAAGATGGGCAAAGCAGCAGGACATGATGGCATAACACCAGAAATGGTTAAGTACATGGGAGCAGCAGGCGACCTATTACTCCTAAGGGTCCTACAGGCAGCTTGGTGCAACAAGACCATACCAAAAGATTGGGAGAGTGCCATAATAACACCGGTTTTCAAAAAGGGTGACAACTGACAATGTGGAAACCATAGAGGCATATCCCTTCTCAGTGTCCCTGGTAAAATCTACTCTAGAATACTGGAGCAGAGACTCAGACGCCTAGCTGAGCCACAAATGGATGAGGTCCAGTGTGGCTATCGAGCAAATCGAAGTACTCAAGACCTAATCTTCACACTCAGACAGTTGAGTGAAAAGGCTCTTGAGTATAAGAGTGAGATCCATCTTTGCTTCTTAGATCTGGAAAAAGCATTTGACAAGGTCCCGTGGAACAAACTCTGGGACTTTTGGCAAGGAAGAACATTCAAACATCTCTGATTCATGCTATACAGAGCTTCTACAAGTCTTGCAGAAATTATGTGAGGACGGCAAACCATAAGTCAGAAGAATTCAGGACCACCACTGGTGTAAGACAAGGTGATATCCTGACACCTTATCTTTTCATACTCCTCATGGACGATGCTATCAAGGCATGTAAGGAGAGGACAAGAAAGTATTTAGTGGGGTAATGGAAGATGAGACAGGTCTGTATTTCAGAGCTGGCATTTGCTGATGATGTTGCTCTGATTACTAAATCAGAGGCACATCTTCAATCCAACCTGCAAGTCTGGAAGGAAGAGCTGGAGAAGAGAGGGATGATCATAAGCAGCTCAAAAACAAAAACCATGGTGATATCACGAGAGGAAAGAAGACATCAGATTAAGCTGGGAGAACAGGTCCTGGAGCAGGTCGACCACTTTAAATACCTTGGAGCTGTCATAGACCGGAAGGGAGGCATCAAAGAAGAGTTGGCTACCCGAAGAGCAGCAGCTGGGAGACTTTTTCAAGCCATAAATTGAGGATTCCTCAGCAAAAGAGAAGTTGGTAAGAAGACGAAGATGGCTGTATACCGCTCCACCTATGTCCCAGTCTTGACGTATGGATGCGAGTCATGGGCAATGACTACAACCCACAAAAGCCAGATCCAAACCTCAGAAATGAGGTATCTGAGGAAGGTGGTTGAAGTAACAAGAAGAGACATGGTCTGCAACCAAACGTTACGTCAAGGCCTAAAAACCCAATCCCTGCAGACCCAAGTAGAACAGTCCCAACTGAGATGGTTTGGCCATGTCTGCAGAATGGGAGAAGATCGGCTACCACGGCAAGCATGGGAAACTAAGAGCCAGGGATCCAGACCTCCATGACGACCCAAAGTCCGCTGGGAGGACAACATTAGACAATCTTTGAAGGACCGAGGACTAGAAAGAACCAAGCCAGGAGAAAGACAGCCGATAGAATAGTATGGCGCTCTCTCTTACAAACCTCTACACCTCACGGTAGAAGAGGAATGACTAAGTAAGTAAGACCAGGCGCTTTTCCATTTTTTAACCCTTTGATAGCTGTGATGATTTCTTCTTTTTGTGGAATGTCTGTATTTACGTCTAAGTCACTTTCAGCCTCAAGAACATTCAGCTGAGTCTCTGGTGGTTCCTTATTCAGTGTTTCTCTGAAGTGCTCTGCCCATCTTGTTTCCTGCCACTGTGCTGTGGTGATGAGATTTCCTTGCTCGTCTCTTGCTAATGTTATGCTGTTTGCACCTCGTTTTCCACTGATAGTTTGTTATTTTATAAACTATGCTTTGTTCATTTCTCAGTGCTGCCTCTTCTGCCTGTCTTGCAAGGTCATCCAGAAATATCCTTTTGTTAGCACAGGTTTCACGTTTTACTTCCTTGTCCAGCTGATTGTACTGTTCACTATATATTGTCTTTAACCTGGGAGACTTAGCTTCTGTTTTCTTTCTTTTCATTTCCTTTCTCTTCACTATGGTGTTTAGCGTTTCTGGTGTTATCCAGTCTTGGCTCTTTCTTTCCTGGAATCCCAAGCGTGACTCACTGCTTTCCTTGTATATTGTTGAGATGGTGTTTAATTTCTGGTTGACATCATCGGTCTCTGTTCTTTCCTGGCTTTTGGCAATCTGATATCGTCTCTTTACGTCGACCACAAAAGCTTTTCTGGTGAGGGGATCCTTCAGTTTCGTGTTATATCTTTTCTGTTTGACTGCAAGTGGTCGAGCAGCTCTGAGTTTCACCTTCAGTCTTGCTACTACTAGGTGATGATCACTTCCCACATCTGCGCCTCTTCTTACTTTCACGTCTTGTAATGCGTGTCTCCATCTGCCATTGATCATTATGTGATCTATCTGGTTTCTGTCCCATCCGTTTGGTGATTCCCACGTTAACTTGTGCACTTCTTTGTGTGGGAAAAGTTTTCCTCCAATGACCAGGTTGTTAATACTGCAGAAGCTTATTAATTTGTCCCCATTCTCATTTACTGTTCCACTGCCGCATTTCCCCATTACTCTTTCGTTATAAGTATTGTGTGTTCCAACTTTCGCATTGAGGTCTCCCATTACTATAATAAGATCGTACCTGGGTGCAGTTTCCATTTCCTTTTGTACTTATTGATAGAACTCGTTCTTGATCTCTTCATCGCTGTCATTTGTTGGTGCATAGCATTGTATAATTGTGGTGTTGGTGAATCTCCCTCTCAGTCTTGTTCTTATCAGTCTGTTGTTGATGGGTTTCCATTCCAGTAAAGACCTTTCCATTCTTTTCGTCAGGATAATGGCTACACCTTCGTTGTGCTGACCATCCTCTCTACCAGAATAAAGTACTGTTTCCCCTGTAGCTGTTTTTATTCTCCCCATCCCGGTCCATCTGCTCTCACTTATTCCCAGGATATGTAATTTGTAGTTCCTCATCTCTGCTGTGATTTGTCTCAGCTTTCCTGCCTCATTCATAGTTCTGACGTTCCAAAATCCAATTCTGGTTTCGTGGTCAGGGCATCTGTTTTCATGCCAATGGCTTCCTTTCGGCTTTCACCACTGGCAGTCACACGAGCCTGAGACTCCGGATGTCTGTCCCGCATCAAAATTTTTCCATTTGTTGCCGTTTCCATTAACATGTGCAATTTTTTTACATAGACAGGGGTGTCGGCCCTGTGCTAAAACCCCCAACCTGGAGGACCAGGGTACCAACCCCCAACCTGGAGGACCAGGGTACCAGCTTTTGTCTGACCCCTACCCAAGCAGACCAGTCCAGCTTGGTTGAACTTACCAGGAGTAAAACTCCCACTGGCATAGCTCTGGGGGTTGTCAGGGTACACAAGCTGCCATACCGCTACAAGGTATAGGTACCATTGGTGGCAGACTTACATTAGTTTATATAAAATACTGAAAAAACCTCTTAACAAATGGACTTGTCTGTTATTGCAGATTGTTCGGTACTTCCGAATAATGTACATAGCCTAAAAAGTCACCAAAACAGTAACACCATACAGTGCTGCATAATTAACACAAAAGCATACACAGATATAATTAACCTTGTAGTGAATGTAAATAAATGATAATTAAGAAGACCAACCTGTCTCAGTCCTCTTGGACATTTTTATTCTAGCCACTTCAAATGTTCCATAACACTTAATGAGAAGCGAGACTGAGTAGAATCTACACTGTACTTTAGAGTATATGCCACAAGAGTTTACCTTTAGCCTTACTTTTGTCCAACAGTTTATTTCTAGCCACGTACTTATCACTTAAACATGCAATCGATACACCTGACTCCAACTTCTTTATACGCATGCTTAAAACCCCAGTAGCACTACCACTTTGAATGGAAGACAGGCAGAAGAGGCAGCATTGAGAAATGAACAAAGCACAGTATACAAAATAACTAAAACCATCAGCAGAAAACGAGGTGCAAACAATATTGCATTAGTAAGAGATAAGCAAGGAAATCTCATCACAACAGCAAAGGGACAGGAAACAAGATGGGCAGAGCATTTCAGAGAAACTCTGAACAAGGAACCACCAGAGACACAGTTGAATGTTCCTGAGGCTGAAAACGATCTAGATGTTAATTCAGACATTCCACCAGACTATCAGAAGAGAACAGAACCAACCCAAAGACGACTATCACACTCTCGACCGGCAGGGACAGACAACTATTTTTCGACTCAGGACAGGGCATAACAAACTGAATAAACACATGCACAAGCTACGATTGTCTGCTTCACCACTGTGCACATGTGGATTAAACGAACAAACTGCTGAGCATGTTCTACAGGACTGTCCTCTGTATGACCAGTTAAGAAAGATATACTGGCCCATGACTCAACACTAAACTCAAAGCTATATGGAGTTAAAGAGGAACTTCAAACAACAGTCGAATTCATCATGAGAACTCGTCTGACGGTGTAATCATCAAAGATGCGATCGCAAGAAGAAGAAGAAGACATTCCACATAAGGAAGAAATCATCATGGCAATCAAAGGGTTAAAGAATGGAAAAGCGCCTGGCCACGATAACTTAAATGCAGAGCTATTTAAGACAGACCCAGAGCTAGCAGCAGAACTATTAGAACGACTATTTGCACAAGTCTGGAAAACAGGGACAACACCAATGGAGTGGAACAAAGGAATAATTGTCAAATTGCTCAAGAAGGGAGACCTTGCAGACTGCAATAATTGGAGAGGAATCACTCTTTTCTCAGTTCCCAGAAAAATATTAGGCAGGATAATTATACAGAGAATTTCAAAAGCAGTAGACCACAAACTGGGGAAAGAATAAGCAGGATTTAGAAAGAACAGAAGATGTGTAGATCATATATTTACCCTCAGGAACATTATAGAGCAGTGCTCAGAATGGCAGAGACAGCTGTACATTAATTTCGTTGATTTTGAAAATGCTTTTGACAGTATACATAGGGACAGTCTATGGAAAATACTGAGGGCTTATGGAATTCCAAGCTGCATAGTGTCAATCATAAAAAGCCTCTATGCCAACTTTACGTGTAGCGTAGGGCAGAGCAACCTAACCTTTGAGGTGAAGACAGGAGTACAACAGGGATGCCCCTTATCAACCACTCTATTTTTAACAGTCCCAGGAGCCGCACTAGCGTAGTGGTTACAACACCGCTCTGGCGACCGGGTGATTCAGGATCAAACCCGGGCGACGGCATTTGAGGATTTTTCGTCGACCGGGATTTGGACTGGATTAACTCGAGACCTGGCGAGCACATTTGAAGGAGTGTCGTCGACCAGGGATTGGCGGCTCCTGAGCCGACCCAGCTCTAATGGGTACCTCCGAAATCGGCGAGTATCTGCCTGAATGGCGAGGGACACCTGTCTCTGTACAAGAAAAGGGATACTCACGTAAAATCAATGTCAGGTTAGACACTAATAATAACCTGAGATTTCGCCTCGAGTATTAGCGGGCGTACGAAAAAAAAAAAAAACAGTCATAGACTGGGTGATGCGACAGACAACAGAGGGCAGTCCAAGAGGAATAAGATGGACTATGTTTTCTACATTGGAAGATCTGGAATATGCAGATGACATTGCACTACTAGCACATTCCCATAAACACATCCAGGAAAAAACGGATAGACTTAATAATATAGCCAGCAGGTAAGCTTGAACATCAACCTAAAGAAGACAGAGGTCATGACACTCAATGTGAGCAACCCCGAGCCCATAACAGTAAGGAATCAACAACTGGAACAGACAGGCACCTTCACATACCTAGGATGCATAGTAACACCAGATGGCGGAGCAAGCAAAGACATCAACAACAGAATGAACAAAGCAAGAACAGCCTTTTATAGTCTAAACAACATCTGGATGTTCTCTCAGTACAGCACAAGCACAAAATTAAGATTATATCAGAGCTGTGTGCTTTCTGTGCTTCTCTATGGTGTGGAATGCTGGAGAGTTACAGAGAAGGAAATGTCGAAATTGTCCTCTTTTCACACAACCTGCCGAAGAAAAATTCTCCTAATCTTTTGGACAAATACCATCACCAATCAAGATCTGCTTACTCGGAGGACATGCACACCATCATAGCTGGCAGACGCTGGAGTTGGGTTGGCCATGTCCTCAGAAGAGACCCCGATGCCATCACAAGACCAGCTATGCTATGGACCCCTGAAGGAAAACGAAAGAGAGGTCGACCAAAAACAACTTGGCGGAGGACTGTGGAGGCTGAGATGCAAAGAATGAACCAGAGTTGGGGCACTGTACGAAGGCCACCAACCGAGCAAAGTGGAATCACTTTGTTGCTGCCCTACAAGACGCCACCAGGCGTGATGGCCACTGACTGCTTTGTCGGTCGGCGGCTAAGGATCAAAGAAGAAGAGACGATCCAGATTATGAAGACAGTAATATACTATTACCCCTGTGCCCCCAGTGAATGTCAACAGATTCTGCGCATGTCCATGCCCATCACCCAGTGGCCACTTTGCTAATTAATAGTCAAGACCACTTATTTTACATGTTCTTACTGCTGACCCCATTTCAGTGCCGACAGATTTTGTCCATTATTTCCTACATCTGCAAGAGGTCTTTTCATATGAGGTTTTACCAATTCCAGAATTCTGTTAAACCTTCATATGATTTCAAAATAATGTTACACACCGTATAACTGTGTCATCATTAAAACAAATTATTGCAGAGTAATTAACTTGAAAAATGATTTCTAAAAATTCTCCTGCTCACCAAGAATCTCCTTCACCAGCTCATTACTAGCGCTGATAAACGGTTCTCAGAATATGGGTGATTGCGGAGATGGGAGAAAATGGAGTATGTCTAGTGTTGCTGACGATAATTTTGATGAAGTCAGGGTAGTGAACAGAAAGGGCAAGATGCGGGTGCCTCATCCCATTTTTTCATCTTTCCATTCCTCTCTTCCTATCACATCTAACATATACACCAACAAAACTTATATCATCAGATTCGTCATTCATTTATTTATATACATTCCAAAAATTAGAGCAATTGACCAAGAAACAAAAAAACTATAGAATTTACAAGCCACCCACTATAAAAAAGAGGGCTTTGTGAAAAAGAATGCAGCTGCAGGGCAAATTTCCATCATTTTAATGCAGCTTGCTAAAGGTTAAAGAAAGGCAGCCAGCAATTATTATTATAAACTAAGTTAGCTACCACTGGTCCATATATTTTCAATAATTTCTCTTTCTGTTCCCCATGGAGCCACCTCTGCACCTGGCTCTTCCCCTTCTCTCCCCTCTGCATGAAGACTGCACCAAGCATTCATAAGCTTTTGCAGCGCAGGTTTTCACAGCAATGTATTTTACAAGATGAGGTTGCTAGCACCATAATGTTTCGTATATACCTGTATGAAATCAGAAACTTCCAAACAGATCTCTGCTAAGAAAGATCATAATTACCTGACAATACTGTCATGCAGTCACAAAGGGTGAAAATTAATTTATTTCTCTTGTCCACCTTTAACATTACTGCTGCATCTACCATTAGCTAAATTGAGGATAATTTTGAAACACAAAAAGACACAATCATTAGCTTAATCTGATACCACAGAAGATAATCACACTTTTGAAATATAACAGAAGAAGCAGGTTGAATGTGCAAAAATGACAAAGTTAGCTCCCATTTTAAAAGGTTATCTCCCTTGTATAATAAGTTGCATGTACTCGTACCCACCTTCCCAAGAAGCAAATCCATAATGGTCTGTTTTGAGCTGCCAAGTCTGAATCCTTCTCTGAGAACATCTTAGCCAGGAGTTTTGTTACACTCTTCCTCTCAGACTCTTCATTACTCTAATGAAAATTCAAGTGAAAACATTTTGTCACATCATTAGCAACAGTGGAAAATTCAGCATTATACCCCCATGGAACAACAAAATGACAGTACACTTTACACATAAATGTTAAAATACACATCTGATCTACTATATCAGCCACCATGTCACTAATGATACAAGCAGTTAACAAACCAATTCTACAATCAACACCCTTTGGCCCCAGAAAAAGCATATGCCTTCAACAAACACATGCCAAGTCCCGTCCCCTGCGCCACCAGCTCAAGTTCTCTCCAGGTCATCATCATTTGTCTCCAGTTCTCTTCTCTATGTGTTTTATCTCTGTCTCTCTTACCCTTGGGATTCCAGAACAAGGACTGCCTTGTAATGATATCTATAGATTTTCTGAAAGTGTGTTCTATCCACAAGTAACCTCAATTTCTTGGCACATTTACTGAATAATCTATACAGTTCAAAAAAAGAAACGCATAGCTATCCGAGGGCGCGTTTTTATGAGTTTGTAAGTAAAATTTGGTGCTAGGGTATATAAAAACCAGCCTCAAATGTTCTTTACAGTGTCAAATGCACATGTTGACCTGAATTGCGTTCGTTTTTGTAATCGTTACAATGCAGTGGTCAATAGTGTTTATGACGCAATTTTTGACCACAGCTCATGTTGCGTGCACGTGAAAGCAACAAAATTTGGGGTGAACACTATTCACTGACTACGCAACTGAACCCTATAAAAGGATAACGCTACACACACAAAATTCAGTTCATTTTCAAGCAGACATTTATGGCGTCTCTATCGATAAATTTAAGGAACATTGCTATTGGCCGACTGCATGCAGGCGAAAGTCAAAGTCAGGTTGCCAGGCATCTAAACGTGCATCAGAGTACCATCAGTCGACTTTGGCACCGGTTCGAAGCCACTGGCTCAGTTGAAGACCGGCATCGCAGTGGACGACCCAGAGTGACAACAGCAGCGGGGGATCGCTTTATTCGGCTTCGTCACCTCAGAGACAGGTTTACAACAGCTTCCTCAACTGCCCAGTCATTGCCTGCAGGACGTCATGTGTCTGATCAAACTGTCCGGAATAGACTGCATGACGCTGGACTTTGGGCACAACGACCTCACTGAGGACCTGTCCTTACACGCCGCCATCGCCAAAATCGACTTCTTTGGGCCAACCAGCATTGTCCCTGGGCAGCTGACAATCAATGGAGACGTGTCTGGTTTAGTGACGAATCTTTCTTTTTGTTGCAGCGTCATGATAGACGGCGTAGGGTCTACCGTAGGCGAAATGAACGTTTTGCCCAAAATTGCGTTGATGAATCTCCGCCGCACTGTGGTGGAGGTGCAATGGTGTGGGGAATGATCAGTTACAACGGAAGGAGTCAACTGGTGCGCATTGAAGGAGGTTTGAATGCGCAACGATACGTCAATGAAATTCTTCGACCCCATGTCCTTCCATTTTTGGCTGCCCAAAGGTCTGTGTTTCAACAGGACAACGCCACACCCCATTGTGCACGGTTGACCACGCAGTTCCTGACTGCCAACAACATTCTCACCCTTCCCTGGCCATCCCTGTCTCCAGACATGAGTCCGATTGAGCACCTGTGGGATGAGCTGCATAGACGTGTTTGTCGCCGAAACGTTGCTCCAGCCAATCGTCGTGATCTGTTCCAGGCACTCCAGGAAGAGTGGGCAGCCATCCCACATCAGACGTCTGATCGCATCCATGCCCCAGGAGATGCCAGTCACTGATCGATGCAAGAGGAGGCCACACACAATACTAACGGGGAAAGTCCGTACGCCAAAAAACTCTCGTGACCCAGATGCAAAACAACTGTCAATTGATTGGCTGAACCCTAAGGTATTCTTGTGTGCAATTTGAACAATTAACTCATTAAATTAAAAAATTATTGAATGTCAAAATTATGGCTATGTGTGTGCCTTAAGTAGCTATGCGTTTCTTTTTTTGAACAGTATACATTTAAAACATTTGTTTTCAAATTGTCCCCATTACAAAAGATTTTGTAACAATTAAAAACCAAGAATACCTTCAGTTTAAACTCTAGCTGTGGAATAACTGCCAACAGAATATTTGGTGACACCTGGTTCAGCTCGTAGATAAGATCATAGAGGTGGTTAGAAACTGCATTATTAACCTGTTTGCCCATCATCAGCATGTTGTTAAAGAACTGCAAATGAAAAATTCAATATGAATTCCAAACATGTTAGCCAACATTAATTTGTTGAAAAAAAAATTAAATAAATGCCTAACCTGATAAAGAGCTGCATTGAATGCATTATACTTCAGTGAAACTAAGTCAAATCAATAAGTAACACAAGTTGTTTCTTCTCTGTTATTTAACTCTTTAAGTCCCAATCGACTTTATAAAGGCTCAGGGGTTAGACACGCTTGGCCCAATCGACTTTAAAAAGCCTTTAGTATATGTGCCTCTGTTTGAGACTGTTTCTAATTATAACTACCCACAAAGTCATTTCCGACTGCAAGTACATTCTTTTAAGGGGAGGTTTCACCTAAAAAAATTTTTTTTTTTATTTTTGTCTTTACAAGCTCCAATTTTTTTGGGCATGTTTAGGACATCAAAGCATCTAATAAAAAATGCTCAATCATTGGAAAATAATTATATTGGGTCCTAATTTGCATATTGTTACTAAAAATAGAAACTTTTTTTGTGTCAAGATGCACACTTTATTTGCAAAGATAGGACATTGGAATTTGGCTTGCACATAGATCACAGCATTCTCAAGACTCCCTTCTAGTTTCATTTTCATAAACTGTCCGAGTGATGTTTTATGAATTTTCAAAAATTAGACCCATTTTTCTTGATAAAAATACAGGGTAGAGATACTTTAAAAATTCACTGATCAAAAAGTTACAGGTTTATACTTTTAAAATTAGCAGGGGACAAGCACTATAGTATGATATTACAGTATACAAAGTTTAAAGCCTTTAGCTTTACAACTTTTTGAGTAATCCTGACATGATGTCATCAAAATTGCTGAAAAACAATATCGTAGAAATAAGCAAAATACAGAGAAAACATGCCTTAAAATAGTCTCCACCAATTGCATATCCATTCTCTTTGTTGGTATTCTTATAATCCAGAAAGATTTTCTGTGCCTGTATTCTGCTTTTTTCATATCATATAATCTTAGGGAAGCAGAGAGACCCATGCCGCGTCAAAACCAGAAAAATCCTTTGAAGCAGTATTTCCCAAAAGATAGACCAAGATTTTCAAAAATTCCTCTTCTCCCCCAAGTTCTCCATCATTGAAAACTATCAAAGCATCATAAACTGAAAGTTCTAATCTGTCTCTTCCTACAAATGCTGCTTTGGGACATCTGTTGCAGATCAGATTGTGGAAAGACTCATTAGAGTTCTGTGTTCCTCCATGAAGACATTTTGACAACAAGAAGTCTGAAGACAATTCATCAAAGACAGGCTGAATTTCTTTAATGACAAATTTAGGCAGCCTGTTTTTGTTAGCCTTGTTTATATCCTTTGGGCACCAATCTCCAGATCTCCAGCACCGTGCTTGAGAATGGCCATTATGCTTTTTTTCATATTGGAAATTGAACCAATATTTCCTCTTATTGCGGCACTGTAATGACTTTGTATTCTCATAATAGCACTCTTTGTTAATCTTCCAAAATTTCCAATACCCTTATACTTTTTCCCATCTTCTTCATTCTGCTTGCCTTTACATTCTGCAACTTTATCAAGGAGACGTCGTCCCATTCGTTTCTGAACATGGCCGCAGCATTCTAATTTTTCGATTTGAAGTCCAGGATACATTGTGGCTTTGCCTCGGCAACAGATTTAAAACTTTTTGAATCCCCATCTCCAAGATATTTTACATACTTCAAACCATGTTTTTCCTCAGATCTTCTAGCCATCTCAAGTCTTGATTTCTTTACTTGATCTTCCATCACTACATATAATGGACATGGGAACTGTTTAACAAACTGCAAGACGCTTTCAATGCTGATAATTCTGTATCCTTCAATAGTTTCAGGATCAGTGTGTTTCACAGCTGTAGAAGTAACACTATTTAATTTACAGAATGATATTTCATTTGTCTGACATGTAGGCCTAGCCGTGATTTTCGGTAGTTTCATGGAACCAGAATACCTGTTACCTCTAAATTTCCTCTTAATGGGCCTATCCTTCCTTCTTTTACATGATGCTGTTGATTTATTAACACAATCCATTTTATTAAATAAGAAATCACTATAAATCTAACCATAATCGCAAATTCCACTTCGAAATTGACAGGAAGCACGATTCAGTATAAACATACAAGCATGCCTATTTTGATGTAAGCTTGATTCTGATTGGTTGAAGCTGGCGATCTTTGACCCTCATGAGAAGTTTCAGCCAATGAAATTTTATTTTATGTTTAAGGCTTATAACTGTTAAAAAATTTAATCTAATGCCTTGGCTGGACTAAATACCGAAAAAATTATTAAAATATGTTAATAAATAAAAAAGTTATAACAAAATAATTTTTTTGCATATATAATTAGCTGATTTGTGGCTGAACATACATATTTGAAAAATTAATTTTAAATATTTTTAAGCTGAAAACTGCAATAAAAAACATAGCGTTAGGTAGAAAAATGGTGACACTAAACTGTAGCATCAATATTGCAAAAATGATAATTTTTAAACAAAATGCCAAAATATGGGTGAAACCTCCCCTTAAATACCACACGTGTTTAAGAGTGAACGTGTTTCTGTTTTGAGATATTTATTTTAGATTTTTAAAGCGATTTTT
Organism: Oreohelix idahoensis; assembly: GCA_024509875.1. NCBI lineage: Eukaryota > Metazoa > Mollusca > Gastropoda > Stylommatophora > Oreohelicidae > Oreohelix > Oreohelix idahoensis. The sequence continues at coordinate 361,186 of JAMPIV010000846.1, read as the reverse complement.
TTAAGCGCATATCCTCCATTTTACCTTGAATAACTAATCATTTTTTTTAAGCGCATATCCTCCATTTTACCTTGAATAACTAATCATTTTTCAATGAAAGCTTTTATATTTGTAGCACAAGAGTAAAGTACATCCAATTACCTTCAGTTTCATATACAACAACAAAGTTATTTATACATATGAACATTTAAAAAAATTATTTCCAAACAACAACAATAAAAACGCACTGGGGTGGCCATTTTTGCTTGGGCCAAACCCACTTTTTTGCTTGGGACTGAAAGAGTTAAGAGATTGATGCACAACCTCTGTTCACTCACCTGTTAACAATTTATTTTAGATATGCTTTTCCAATTTGTATTTATGTCCAGCTTCAAACCATTTACTCGTTCACTTCATGGTCACCCAAAACTTTACTTGATATTTCTAGCGATAATTTTACAAATGCTACATATATACTAAATTAATGTTACAAAGTTACATTTATGCTAATCAATGTTACAAATGTTTCGTACTTGCTAATTAATGTTTAAACAACAGTACACAATACTTTAACTGACAATCTATGTGCACTGGTGACTTTTAAGAAACAGAACCCTACAATAATGCTGGAGACAAAAAAATACGTCAGCATAAATCAGCAAATAAGGATGACCAAATATACGCTATTTTCCTTTGGGTCTGGAAAAGAGTGTTAAAGAAATGTAAATGTAATGTGAGGAAGTTAGAGCACAGCGTCATAAATGAAAGCTGTGGAAATGGAGTATCAATGTCAATCATACACAATTTTTACAAATTTGATAATCATAAAAATATAAGCAATTTCAATTGCAAAAATCATAAATTTATGTTGAACAGAAATAATAATAATTACAACAATACAATCAATGGCAACGCTCATCATCCTTTCCCCTTTCTGCTCCCACAGAGCATGGGGCCCCCCCCCCCCCCCCCCCCCTCCTCCTTGCAGGAAGCCTATACCAAAGCATTCATGTGTTCCTGCATCTGTGGTTTGTGTAGCCATTTGTTTTACATGATGAGAAAATGGCTATGCTAATGCATAACAACCAAACACATTGTTATCAAGACGCTGCTCAAAACAGAACTTCAAAAGTTGGTTCCAGTCTATGCAGATATTTCCAGCCAAGAATCACATATGTGGAGCAAAATTTAGTTATTGTAAAATTGAAAAAAAGAAACTGTTGTAAAGAATATTCATTTGCTAAGAGATACTGCATCTATATATATATACAACATGATAACTTAAATGCAGAGCTATTTAAGACAGACCCAGAGCTAGCAGCAGAACTATTAGAACCACTATTTGCACAAGTCTGGAAAACGGGGACAACACCATCAGAGTGGAACAAAGGAATAATTGTCAAATTGCCCAAGAAGGGAGATCTTGCAGACTGCAATAATTGGAGAGGAATCACTCTTCTCTCAGTTCCCAGCAAAATACTAGGCAGGATAATTATACAGAGAATTTCAAAGGCAGTAGATCACAAACTGAGGAAAGAACAAGCAGGATTTAGAAAGAACAGGAGATGTGTAGATCATATATTCACTCTCAGGAACATTATAGAGCAGTGCTCAGAATGGCAAAGACAGCTTTACATTAATTTCGTTGATTTTGAAAAGGCTTTTGACAGCATACATAGGGACAGTTTATGGAAAATACTGAGGGCTTATGGGATTCCAAGCTGCATAGTGTCAATCAAAAAAAGCCTCTATGCAAACTTTACGTGCAGTGTTGGGCAGAGCAACCTAACCTTTGAGGTGAAGACAGGAGTACGACAGGGATGCCCCTTATCAACCACTCTATTTTTAACAGTCATAGACTGGGTGATGCGCCAGACAACAGAGGGCAGTCCAAGAGGAATAAGATGGACAACATTTTCTACATTGGAAGATCTGGAATATGCAGATGACACTGCACTACTAGCACATTCACATCAACACATCCAGGAAAAACGGATAGACTTAATAAGTTTAGCCAGCAGGTGGGCTTGAACATCAATTTAAAGAAGTCTGAGGTCATAACGCTCAATGTGAGCAACCCTGAGCCCATATCAGTAAGGAATAAGCAATTGGTACAGACAGATACCTTCACATACCTAGGAAGCATAGTAACACCAGACGGCGGGGCAGGCAAAGACATCAACATCAGAATGAATAAGGCAAGAACAGCCTTCTTTAGCCTAAACAACATCTGGAAGTCCTCCCAATACAGCACAAGCACAAAATTAAGATTATATCAGAGCTGTGTGCTTTCTGTGCTTCTCTATGGTGCAGAATGCTGGAGAGTTACAGAGAAGGAAATGTCGAAATTGTCCTCTTTCCACACAACATGCCTAAGAAAAATTCACAGAATCTTTTGGCCGAATACCATCACTAACCAAGATCTGCTTACTCGTAGCAAGCAAGAGGACATGCACACCATCATAGCTGGCAGACGCTGGAACTGGGTTGGTCATGTCCTCAGAAGAGACCCTGATGCCATCACAAGAACAGCTATGCTTTGGACCCCTGAAGGAAAACGAAAGAGAGGCCGACCAAAAACAACCTGGCGGAGGACTGTGGAGGCTGAGATGCAAAGAATGAACCAGAGTTGGGGCACTGTACGAAGGATGGCCACCGACCGAGCAAAGTGGAATCAATTTGTTGTTGCCCTACAAGACGCCACTAGGCGTGATGGCCACTGACTGCTTTGACGGTCGGCGGCTAAGGATCAAAGAAGAAGAAGATATATATACAAGGGATTGACTAAGTCTTGAGCCTGACCATGAAGGACATGTCACAGAGAGCTGAAATTTTGTATAGTGTTTATTCCTGTTCAATATAGCCACCGTCTGAATTGACACACTTCTGCCATCTCTGCTTGACCTTGAAAAGACCTTGGGAGTAGAACACCCTATTTTTCAAACTAAACCAGTCATCACATGCCAGTATAACCTCTTCATCGCTGTCAAAATGATTTCCTTTCAGCTGTTTTTTAAGATTTGGGAATAGAAAAAAGTCTGATGAAGCCAAATCTGGAGAATATGGTGGGTGTGGAAGAATTTCAATATTCAAATCGTTGGCTGCTAGCTGCACAAGCCGTGCTTTGTGAGAGGGTGCGTTGTCTTGAAGCAAAGGAAGATTTTGAGTGCTTGTTATCCCTCGTTTCCTGGTCACAACCTTTCTCAGTTTGGTGAGAAGATCTGCATAGTACTGTCCATTAACTGTGTTGCCACGAGGCAGATAATCTTTCAAAAGGACACCTTTGCCATCCCAAAAAACAGTCAGCATCACTTTTCCTGCAGATTGCTGCGCTCTCGGCTTGACAGGTGTTGGGGAGCCCGGGGTTTTCCATTGCATGTTGGCAATTTTGGATTCAGGGTCATAATGATATACCCAAGTCTCATCTACTGTCACCACCGTCTCCAAAAATTTTTTTGACTGACACTTTTTGAGCAACTGTTGACAGCAATTTACCCTCAATTTGCTTCTGTTCACGTGTCAACAGTCGCGGAACCCAGCATGCACACACTTTTCTCATGTTCAGTCTGCTGTGTAAAATTCTGTAAACTGTTCTTTCATTTAGTTTTACTCTACCAGCTATCTCCACAATTGTCATTTTTCGATCCTGGTCAATGATTTTCTTCACTCTTGTTGCATTTTCATTGTTGCACTCTGAGGCTGGTCTACCAGATCTTTGCAGATCAGCAACATTTGAGCGGCCGCACTTAAACTGTTGACACCAGTTTTTTTACCGAAGTATATATATATATATATTTTTTTTCCGTACGCCCACTAATACTCAAGGCGAAATCTCAGGTTATTGTTAATGTCTAACCTGACATTGATTTTACGTGAGTATCCCTTTTCTTGTACAGAGACAGGTGTCCCTCGCCATTCAGGCAGATACTCGCCGATTTCGGAGGTACCCATTAGAGCTGGGTCGGCTCAGGAGCCGCCAATCCCTGGTCGACGACACTCCTTCAAATGTGCTCGCCAGGTCTCGAGTTAATCCAGTCCAATTCCCGGTCGACGAAAAATCCTCAAATGCCGTCGCCCGGGTTTGATCCTGAATCACCCGGTCGCCAGAGCGGTGTTGTAACCACTACGCTAGCGCGGCTCCACCGAAGTATATGAAGGACAAGAATCACGAAACACTGGTTCCATCTCCCTGTGTATTTCTGTGGTGTTTTTCCCCGAAACATCAGAAATGTTATCACAGCTCTGGCCTCCTTCTTTTCCATTGTTTTGTCAAATCTTTGGAGCAGCAGATCCGGTCAATAGGGTACATTGCGCCGTGCACCGTTGTGGGAAAACCCATTCAAGAAACAAACGTGTACTTCACACATTCAGTGCAAATATGATGAACTTTAAATGTGCCAAGTTTCATCTTCCTCCTGTGACTCCTTCATGGTCAGGCCCAAGACTTATGTCAATCCCCTTGTATGTGTGTATGTGTCTGTGTGCTTACATTGTAAGAAAAACAATCGAAACATGTTTCCTTTTCCTTGTGCAACTGACAGAGATGAGACAGCACATTCACAAATGCAGGAAGTGCTGCCAGTTGCCTTATAAAAACTATAATGATACTTTGAGGAATTTTTGGAATTGTCCATGGTTATTTCCATTATCTGTACACATTCACCGATGAGTCCTTAAAGATAATTAGTGGAAATACAGGGTTTCACTGAATCCTGGTTGGGGAAACTGCTGTTCTAAACCAGGGGTTTCCTATCAGTGGTTCTCAACCTTTTTTTTTTTTGCTGATGGCCCCGTTTCTGAACTCATTTACCTCTGTATCAGCCATTCTGTACTGACCTTGTTGGGATCAACCATGTTGACTAGTATGGTTTCCATCAGTTCCTGAGAGACTAAGTCTGCTTCTGAAATCAGTGGAGCCATGATGTCCAGCATAAAAGTCTTGACTTTGCTGGTGTGTTTCTCACTGGGATACAGTAAAACTCACAAATTACAATGAATGTAAAGAGGATCATTCGCTATGAATATTTTACAAAATATACAGTTCACAAAATACTGTAAACATTAAATACTTGAAAAACACTTTTTTCCCCTACATATTTCAAAAGAACTTTTGTTTTACATGCTAAATAATTTCCTTCTTCAGCATTCTGAGCTAGCACATAGCTATAATTAGTCTTTCTTCATTCTATTCATCCCTGCCATGCTTCACTCCAGCTCTCTTTTTCTATGTCTCGTAGGCTGCTTGTCCATTTGATTATCTTCTTTATGCCTGTTTACATTCTGTTTACTATTTTTTTTGGTGTGTCTCCTCCCTACATTTAGATGATTTCTTACATATGGAGAAAAAATGTATGTCTGCTATTAACAAGTTAGTTACAATAAAGATTCAGTATGTGCAATTCTGTTATTTTCCACATCGTTCCATATGTTCTGTGGCATACACGACTGTAAAAATGTCCCTTCCTACTTTTTGTTTTCCTTAACTGTGAATCAACATACCTAATCATTGCTTCCATTATTTCTTCTTTCCTTATACATATTTTTTGTTTTCTTTCTTTTTAATAAAATAATTTATTGTGATAAATTTTACAAATTTTCCATTTACATAGCTAGAAGAGGAAGGCAAAGAAAATCCTGGGCTGATAACATCAAAGAATGGGCAGGACACGGTTTCTCCACACTTGTACGCATTGCTGAGAATAGAGAGCAGTGGAGGACCCTGTCTGCTGATGCTTCCACCATGGCACCCCTACGACCCATGACGGGTTATGGGTTGAGATGAGAGATGATGATTTACATAGCTCAAAAAGCTTCAGATTTTAAACTATTTCCATAAAACCCCATTTTAAAAATATCTGTACGTGTCTAGTTACAACAGCAGATAATATTTATCACATTTTAGGACAAAACAATCCACCTCCCCTAACAATCACATAATCAAACAATTTACTTGATGATGGAGAAGAACAGCTTGAACAGAGCACAGAAAATCTCTTGGTTATCTTCCAGCTCAATGCAGATATTGAATGACTTCACCCATGAAAGATTCTGTTAGAAAATGAGGTCACATGTCACATGATGACGCCAGTCACAGTAACAGAAGACACATCATACTACAACATATCACTAATTATTTTCCTTTTCACTCCTTAGGGAGCATGGAGCCACCGCTGCAACTGGTCCCCTTCTAGGAAGCCTGCATCAAGCATGCACAAGTCTTGTAGTATGGGTTTCTGTATTAACCCTTTCGCAACGACGGGTTTTTCATTCCCCATGACGACACCATTTTCAGCTTAGTTCGTTCCCCTGAACGACAGGATAATTGTAATTTTAGGGATCATATTTTTAATTTGACTGTAAACAGTTTATCATAAAAGGAAACCCATTAAAAGTATATTCTGAACCAGACTACACAAACTCTGACCCTGAATCTGGGTAATCTTTACATTTAGTGCCGTCGAGTATGTATAATATGTGTATTGAGTCAGCATTAGAATTAGGATAACCCTAAACCTAACCTCAACCTTAACTCTAAATGGTACGAAAATACACATATTAAACAAACTCGACGGCACTAAAGGTAAAGATTACCAGAATCTCAGTAAAAAGAGTTGTCAGAATCATTCAAGTTGAATAAATTCAACTCAAACAAGAATTTTCATGCTCTTTTTCCACAAGATGTTTATAGTTCGGCGGTACGGCAGCGTCCATGTTTGTGAACTTTCACTTTTGTAAAATCACTATTATCAGTTCTACTGTATTCGCTAGCAGTAAAATATTTTGTTCGTTTCAAGCTTAGTGGCCAGATTTTTCAATGCTGAATCCGATTATGCCCAGCAATTGCTGATACGGTTGTAAACAGAAGAGTTCTGGTGCTTTTAAAATAGGATGTACGCTGTACATCATATAGGTGAATGGGAACAAGGTATCGCACTACTTCCGTGACGTAAGCGGTACAGCACAGTGAAAAAAATTGTGAAGATTTATGCCGTACGGCGTACGTCATACTGGTGCTGAAAGGGTTAATTCGTTTGACATGATGAGATCATCAGTCTCATGCACATCAGTCATATCAGTCACTTTTTACAACATGGAGCAGTAGGTATATTCTTTCTTTGTCTCATCCAAGACAGCCGCCCCCCCAGTATGACAAGGGGCATTTTAGTTCATGGCGGTATCGTTAAAAACATTATGAGTACAAGACCTTTTAAGTGTGACTTGTATGAGTAGATTAGAAAGTAAGAATATATTTTGTTTACTTACCTCCAACAAGTAGAAGTAACGTTTGAATGAAGGGGCTTCAGGATCCTCAAGACCCCTCAATTGCTGGATGAAGAACATGAAGATTTCCTGATAAATGAAGGATAGAGATTAGAGTTTATATCTTGAATGTTCCTTTTACGGATTACAGCCCACTGCTGTATCTGTGTAACTTCACAGCAGTTGAGAATCAACAATTTAAACTATGAAACACACCATAAAACAATGAACAGAAAAATGGATGCAGAGAGGGAATGAATGCACAATGAGAAAATCAAATTCTTAACAAACGTAATAATATACACAGACCTGTGGAAAAGAATCGGACAACAATCTATACAACTGGAGATTAACAAGAAAATGGGGATGGATAAAACACACCTTCGTTAAACATTTAGACTGTATAACCAGATATGCTCTTAACTGTAACCCACAGGACAAGAGAATAATGGGAAGGCCAAAAAGAACCTAAAGAGGAATGGTAGAGGAGAGCCCCAAGGTTGTGAAGATCTTGCGAGCAGAGCTAGACAAGATGGTCAACAAATTAAATTCATGGCAAGCAACTATTGCAGATCTCTTTTCCTAATGATGATGATGATGATGAGATGTGGACTAGACATGAAGTGGGAAATTCAAAGTAACATAATTTAAAGCAGAGGTGAACTGGACAGGCAATGAGGAAAGAAAATGAAGGACAGAGGAGAAGTTTTATCAAGGCTGGAAGGGTGGCAAACAGATGACATGAATGTAAGCATATCACTACCAAAACTAAAACAATCACAGAAGTCAATGGCATTGAGTGCTTTCAGTAGTGATACAGAATGTTAGTATATTACTAGTGGTACAACTAATGCAAGCAGAAAACTTTTACCAAAGCATACCTGTTTAATACTTTGAGTACCAAGGGCGTCTTTTGGCAACAAGCATTATTTTCCATAGAGTACCAATGTCGCCTTTTGGCGTAAGTATAGCTTCAGCATAAAATGTCATCACGGCAAGTGTCTAAACATAACGCATATCAAGGGAATTTCATTGAGAAGTGCTCAATGGCGGAAGGGAAAATTTTTTCACGTGTTTTGATTAATCTTTAGGTGGAAATTTCTTTAAAAAATGAGTGAAACTAGTGAATATTGCAATGATTATGATTCTGGCTCTCAGCTGACCTTTGAAAGTGACAACAGTTGGTCTAGTTTTGATGCAGGGCAGCCTGAAATTACTGAAACAGACAGCAACAGCCCTAGTTCCAGCATTCGTGAAGCTGTCAGAGGTGTTGATAGCGATTTTCAGGGCCATAGTGAGAATCAGGGGCGTAGAAAAAGACCTGCTACTAGGAGGGGGTGTGGCAAAGAAGCAGCTGATTATTAGTTTCAGTGGTACTTGTATGGCTTTGATGACCCCTATGTGAGCGCTATTAGGGTTAGACTTACAGACAGTAGAAGGGGGTTTCTTGTAATTTTGAAAAAAACAAAACATAATATGAAGCGTGGCCGTTCATCTGTTTTTGCTAGGTCGTGAAACATGGTTGCTTGTACGTGGCATTATAGAATTTGTTCAGCACAGTCCACGCAAACAATGTTACTGACAGCAGTATGAAGACAATTGACAGCGACCAAGATGCATTGTTTGTAATTCTGCTGGACTGAGAGTCCAGAAAAGATTCTTTTGTACTGGATGTGAAAAACCACTCTGTGTTGTGCCCTGCCTTTCAATTTTTTATAAGAGTGAGGACAATGCTGCCGCCAGGAAGGAAATAGGCCCCCAGGGCCAGAGAAAAAGCAACAATAATTGCATCTGTGACCATATTTTATGTTAGACTATCACACCCAGCTAAAGCAAATTGATAAGTATGTATTTAAAAAAATTCTTTTTGCATGAAATCATGAAGGAATCGCATGAATATTTATATTTTGCCATTACAGACTCTGGAATTTTGTGTCCATTTCAAATAGCTTTTTAACCCCAATATCATTTTAAGAGCATATTATATTTGCTTTTTTTTTTAGAAAGAATGTAAATATTATATCTTGGAAAGTCTTATGACTTTTGAGCTGATTATAATATTTTTTATACATTTTTCAATAGTGCATGCCAATATTTGTCTACTGCCTCATTAATATTCAAAATGGCTGCCATGATCACATGACCTGAACACAAAACTAGGTCACCACACGACAACCTTATCCACTTCCTATATCATAAAGGAAAGTTTCATGTCAATCTGTTGACTCATTCGGTCTTAGTTACTTTTTAAAATTTCATCACCCCAAATGGGAAATTTTTCCTAAAAACCCTTGGTACTTGAAGGTAATTGCTACTGAGAAGCCTTGGTACTCAAAGTGTTAAACAAGAGACCAAATACAGTGAAACTGGAACAGTCTTGAGAATTCTAAACATCTACCAGTCCATTATTATTACTAAATGTTAGAACTTGTTTAAAACACACAAAGGAATGTATTTCAAGATACAAGAATGAGAAAACGCTTACTTTAATCTGATTTTCCTCCTTATAAGGTGCTTCTGGAGCAAAGATGCGGAACACATCAGCAATGCAGCATGCAGTCAGGAGACGCACATCTTTGTTGTTATGCTCCATATATGTGTCTGTTGCTAAATGAAGAGCTAAGGGAGCATAACTATCATTGTCATCTTGACCCATATCCTGAAAAGCTCTCGCAAGCACCTGCATGGCAGAAAGAAAATTAATAATGACTTGTGCAGTTTACAAATACTAAAAATTATGGATCATTACATAAAAATATTCTGAGACAAATATTTAGGTTAATATATGTAACTAGTCATAATCTCAATGCATCATTCCTTTTATCTTCTTAATTATTTTCATTCTTTTACTTACTTACTTAGTCGTTCCCCTTCTACCGTGAGGTGTAGAGGTTTGGAAGAGAGAGCGCCAGACCATTCTGTCAGCTGTCTTCTTCCTGGCCTGGTTCCATTCTAGTCCTCGGTCCTTCAAAGATTGTCTAATGTTGTTCTCCCAGCGGACTCTGGGTCGTCCTGGAGGTCTGGATCCCTGGCTCTTTGTTTCCCATGCTTGTCGTGGTAGCCGATCTTCTCCCATTCTGCAGACATGGCCAAACCATCTTAGTTGGGACTGTTCTATTTGGGTCTGCAGCGGATGGGATTTTAGGCCTTGACGGATCGTCTGGTTGCGGACCATGTCTCTTCTTGTTACTTCAACCACTTTCCTCGGATACCTCATTTCTGAGGTTTGGATCTGGCTTTTGTGGGTTGTAGTCATTGCCCACGACTCGCATCCATATGTCAAGACTGGGACACAGGTGGAGCGGTATACAGCCATCTTTGTTTTCTTACCAACCTCTTTCTTGCTGAGGAATCCACGATTTATGGCCTGAAAAAGTCTCCCAGCCGCTGCTTTTCGAGTGGCCAACTCTTCTTTGATGCCTCCCTTTCGGTCTATAATAGCTCCGAGATATTTAAAGTGGTCGACCTGCTCCAGGACCTGTTCTCCCAACTTAATCTGTTCATTCTTTTAAAGAATTATAATGGCAAGCTGTTGGTGGTTTTCTTAGCCTTGTAGCAAAATGAAAAATGGCTAAATTAATCTTATTTGATAAATGCAGATATAGTAAAACATTCAGTGACATCAAGGAAAAAAATCAGAGAAATACAGTGTATGAACAACGACAGGCAAGTGTGTGATAGTCTTCAATCGACTGAAAACAAGAGGTCTACGTAATGTTGTCTGGGGTTCAGAACAGATTTAGTGCCACCTCTACATCAAAGGTTGAATCTAAGGGGCTTCCATAATGTTCAAACAAGCGCCAGTGGAACAAGACATTGGATATGGATAGGACACACATTGAGAAAACCTGTTGACAGCATTATTAGGCAGTCCTTGTTCTGGAATCCCTAGGGAAAGAAAGATAGGGGAAGACCAAAGAACACATGGAAAAGAGAACTGGAGACTGTCTTGTTTTATTTGTCTAATATTTTCATTAATGCTTCTTCATTCTTTTTTTCCCTAGGAGATTATTAGTTTCTTCTGTTTCTATGTGATGTGTCCCATTCTTTCATATATCTGCCATTCAAGGCCCTCAATTCTTTCATCCAGCTACTAGTTCACTGTCCATGTTTCTGCAGGATACAGTAACCTGAGAACTCTCCTACTCAATTTGTTTGGATATAAATGTTTGTATCATGTAGCTGAATGCAGTTTTGATTATTCCTAATATCTTGTTGACTTCTGTTTCACATCTGTTATTGTGTTCCAAGATATGAAAAACTTGAATATTTGCTTCACAAGTTTTCTAAATGTCACAGTCTGGGTATTTCTTAGTATTAATGTCCAATTTATTTTCACAGCTTCCCCGCTATATCTTGCAACTCTTGCTCACTTTCAGCAAATGAAACTTTCTACTACAAGAAATGGATCATAGACAAAAGCCAGGGGGTCACAAAGAGATAAATATACAACAACTTGCTTCTGATTTACTCTCCTGCCACACTGTTATATAGGCCTATAACATTTTAAACAGTTTTTAATGAATCAATCTTTACTGCACCTGTTGTTGGTAATCAAATAAAGATGAAAAGTAAGTGTTATAAATGAAAACAATAGTCAAACATACTTTGAGGCGTCGAATAAGTTCATCTTTTCCAACATCTTCTGCTAGCTCTTTACAACCCGGGGGATATACAATCTTGGAATGTTGTATATTTTTTGCCATGTTGGTTATACACAGGAATCAATCCTGAAAAATGAAAACAAAAAAGGTACATATGATTGCTAAGCTTAGGCTAAGCTTTTAATCACTACAACATACAAGGAAGAAAGAAAATAGGCCATTAACATTAATTTTTAATGCATCTAAAATTTAAGGTAAAACAGCTCCCAGTTATCTTTTGTGCACTTTAAATTAATGGAAAGGGTAACTCAGTTTAATGTGAACACACTGGATGCAGAGAATAGATTCATCACCATTATTATTGTTTCTAGCCTATATTAATGGTGATAGGCTTGCTTTCACGTTACATTTGGTAGGCTAAGTCAAACTAAATTCTGAGCTTTAGATTGCTACTTCACTGATGTAATTTACTCAATAATGTTTATAAAATCTTATACCATTTTAATACTACTAATACTAGTCAGTCAATGTAAGCTTCAAAGTTCTGTAAAACTGTCACGTTAAGACAGACAACAATGAAAATGGCGTTAGACGGGAGCGACAGTTATGGGTTACCTGAACCTCGCTAAAGAACATTATGCATACTGTTCCACCACCAGCCGTCGCTGGCTGAGTGAGCCAAGGGCACCAGGGGAGGGAACCCATTGTAAAATTTTTGACTTCATAGTCCTTACAAAATTATTGTTTATTTTTTGTCACGACCATTATATATGCAACTTGTAATTATGTTTTCCCTAAAGCAAAGGTTTAAGTGACGAAAGACAATGGCCCAGAACGAACAAAAAAGCACTGTTTATTGCATCTCATTGCAAATTCCAGCTCCGACAGAGTTTTCTGCGGCATAATTCAATATTGGTTTGCAAAAGGTATAAAATACAGTATTCAAACCTAGCTTCATCCACAAATAAAATACTGTGCCACAAACCTGAATGACTTCACAAATTTCCTGTGAGTATATGAACTGAAATATAGTTAAATGCACAAATATTCCTCAAATTAACGCGGAAACAGGTATAGAAATAAACATTTTAAGGAAACTTCCGACAGGAAATCCCGCGCATGCCAAGTCCGCAGCGATACTTCTCTGTTTTGATTGGCTAATACCAGGGGAGAAAAAACAAGGCCTAACTAGACCAAAGCTTTCAACGCGAAAATTTAATTTACTAATTATGAGGTTACAAGAACAAGTTTTATATTGCAAATTTTGAATCGTAGTCCTAATACAAATTAAATTATATCAAAACATTTAAGTTATGCTTACTTGACTCTGTATGGAATTTTATTATCAGGAAAAGAAAGACAACATAAACAATTTTAAAGCAATATAAAAAATAATACGTTTTTCACACCTGAATTTTTATTAACTGGAAGATTTTTAAAAAAAAACATGTTAAGTGGTTTTCTTAAAGCTGTCTTTAGTAGTTATTTTATATGCACATAATCTATACTCCGTGGTGAGAAATCAGGATGGGACTTCTCAGCTAGAGTAAATGGTAAGATCGTCGCCGAACAGAGCGGAGCTTATATAACAAGATCCAGCATTATAATGGAGGTAGAGCCAGGTGCTGCAGCCCTGAGATAGCGCTCTGAAACTTCATTTAGAAGGGCAGTTATTGTGTCAGACTCTCAGTCCATGCTTCGGAAGGTCCAAAATGGATGACTACGGCATGAATGGAAAACATGCATAGAAGCTTCGAATCTTTAGGAATTGGTATGGATCTACTATCCTGGTCATGCAGGGCTGCGCGGTAATGAAAGAGCTGACATACTGGCTTCGACAGCACCCAAAGTGAGGACATTGGCAATAGATAACGGAGAAATACTAAAGACAATTAATGATCGCCTGTTAGAGAACGACACTGCAATAGATGATTCAACAAGGCTAAGATTGCTGGAATTAGGCATCAAACGTAAGGCTAGCAGGGATAGGCGTATGTGAGGATGCGTTCTTCGTGTATATACCAGTTAGCAATCATACCCTTCGACATAGGCTGAGGGAGACTGAGCGCCTATGGGTTTGCCCAGGATGCAATGATGCAGTTTTGTCGACTCGAGTCGGACTTAAAGTCACCACAGCAACAAGACTCCAGACGACTTGAGATTTAGGCATTAGCGACTCGGCTCGACATTTTGCGTGAAACGACTCGCCACCAAGACTCGCCGTCCTCATTCATAATGCACTTTTTAATTAGTTAGAATTTTTTTTTATGCTCTCGTGTTAAGCGATACTACCCAAACATTACAATAATTCCATTGTGCAAACACATTTTACTTCATAGTATCAGACATAATTGGACGCTGTTGCTAGACAAACATCTCGAGACACTACGACCGTCAGAACAATAATATTCTTTGACTATGTAAACATTACCATCCCGCCTTACAGGGAAAATTTACCATGTGTATTTATTGGCGGGGAAAAAAAAAACTAGAGCATGTCTCCTTCCTGTAAATTCGTCTAAGCTTAATATTTAATGCTGATCAAGTGTATTATTCCATCCATTCCGTTGTATGCTGGGAGGGAGGTAAAGGGGGTATGCTTGAGAAGATAATATTTCTAAGATGTAATACTGAAAAATAAAAAATCGAATAAAAAGTCAGTTAATAAAAGTACTAAAATATTTGATATTTTTCATTATTATTTGTAGTGATCGATGTGATTGTTCGATAAAGTGCGATTGTGATTATAAACAGTGCCAGATCTAAAATGAGACTCGACTCTGGACTCGACTTGCGACTCCACTTGAAGCCAGTGTTTGGGATTTGCGACTCGACTTGAGATTTGTACTAAGAGACTTGAGACTCGTTAAGAAATACTTTACGACAACTCTGCAATGATGTCGATTCTGTTCAACAATAACATAATTTGTTTGTGGCTTAACATCATCATTACCACCCTTCAGCTTCCCGTGGAGCATAGGCTGGACCTTCTTGACCTGTGCCATCCGTTCAAAGTCTTTCCGTGTCTTGTTTTATCTCTATCCCGTCTGTTTCTTGATTCCCTTCTGTGTATGCTATTTGGTATCCGTCTTATTCTGATGACACCGGATCAAGGAATGCCTAAAGACACGAAAAAGTTAAATCCTGAAGGCGATCTATTCGTTATCCTTTCTCGTGGGGAGAAAAACGTCTTATAAGTGCGTTACCTCTAAATTATTTTGAAAATTTATAGCGCTGAAAGTTGTGGGGGAGAGGGGATGGTGTGGAGGGCAAGAAGGATAAGTAGATAAGTTTTCATTATTGTTTGTAGTGATCAATGTGACTGTTCGATAAATCGCGATTGTAACTATAAACAGTGTCAGATCTAAAATGAGGCTCGACTCGGGAACTCGATTTACGACTCGACTTGTAGCCAGTTTTAGGGACTTGCGACTCGACTTGAGAATTGTACTAAGAAACTTAAGACCCGACTTGAGACTCGTTAAGAAAGACTTGACGTCAACTCTGCAATTATATTAATTCTGTTCAACAATGACATAATTTATTTGTAACTTATCATCTTCATCTAGCAGAAATAATTAATAAAAAAAAAGTAGAAAAAAAGCTGCGTAACATATTACACATTGCCTAGTTAATGTATGAACAACAGGAAAGTAGAACATGTGTGCAGGCCCAATGCTAGTAGTATTTTTCGTAGGCGTGTTGAGGTCAGCCAATAATAAAATAGGAACTCACAAAAAACGATCGATAATGCTACGACCGTTTAATATGGAGGGAAAACGCACGAACCGAAGGCTAGAATTAGGACCCGTGAAAGTGTATGCAATGTCAGAAATGGATAAAACTGGTCTCATTCAACAGGGAATAACTCAAATTATATACATACAGAAGGAAAAGTGGAAGGAAGGAATACTTTTGAAGATATGTGAGAGTAAAGATGTCAGTACATCGAGCGATCCTATGTTGTTCCAAATTAAAATTTGATATAAAATCAATAACAAAACTAATTAGGGAAAACAACACATGGACAGACAGCAAAACTTACGGAGAATATAAGAAAATCACTGAAAAGGTCCTAACTAGAAAAGTTGAGATGTAAAATTGTGCAGACTGCAACAGAGGTACCGACCTTGTCTTCTCGTACGGGGGATGCCAGCCTATAAAAAAGAGATCGCGGAGATTTCAAAACACCAACGAACACGATACGTTCATCGGATGCATAGGAAACATACGTTCGCACTATAACCAGCGTCCTTTTCAGGACGTACACAGCGATCGCAATAGTCAAAATGGCTCGAAATAAACCACACTCGAAAAACAGGAAGGTCTACACCAGCCCACCAGCACTGAACAAAAGCAAAAACAGCCAGCCGGAAAAAACAGCCGACCCACCTTCTAACACTATGAAGGAGATGGAAGAGACAACTCTTCAACACAGACCGGCACTAGGGGTAGTCAAAAGAGCAGAACAACAAGACGTCACCTCACAGCCTGCTGCTGATGTGGGGACAATATCACCAGAACTAAACGAAGTAGACCCAAAAGCTATCGCGGAGACCATTATGGACGCACTATACAGAATGCGTGAAGACGGAGACGAGTTCCTTAGTCTATCTCCAACATTGAAAGAAGCACTATTTGAGGTGGCTCCAGAGTCAGACATCGAGATACGCCGGAATTCAACGGAGAACAGCCAAGTCTCCTGCGGTGATCAAGAGAAGCAGAATCACGAGCAGACAGAAGAGGACAGGGTACCGAGCCCAAAGACAGATACACAGCCAGTGGTGACAGATGGGAGATGCCGCCCAGGCGAACTACGAAATAGCATTCAGAAAGAACAGGATCAAGAGCGCAAAATAAAAATTACGCAGTTGTCCGGAGGAGAAGCCACACTCAGGGCACTCCCGGACGACAAAGTAATCAATGTCCTGGAGAAAGTAGTAGGCAAAAGAGGCATAATAAGTATCAGAAGGCATCAACAGGGAGTGACACTTGCCCTGAATGATACAGAAAAGACTAAAGCGCTGATGACTGCTCTGGCATCCGGGCCTACAGAATTTCAGCTACCACACCGGATCAAAATCCAAGCAGAAATCTACACTGAAACCAAGAGAGTAGTCATCAAAGGGATAGACACCAGCTTGTCAGACACAGAGGCCCTCAGCTACATCCATGCCGAAAACCCTCTGTACAGAATCACACACGCCGAAAGGCTTAAGTCCTGGAACAAAGAAGACACCAGACTCATAATAGTGACTGTACAAGGAAAAACAGTCCAGGAAAACATCACTATCCAGAATAGACCTCGAAGAACACATGCCTACATCCCGCCAGTGATGCAGTGTTCAAAGTGCCAGGGATTTTCTCCACAAAGAATACGTGCAGAAAAGAGACGGTCTGTAGATACTGTGCGGGCAGCCACGAGTACAAAGACTGCCCTAAGGCAAAAAAAAAAGACAGCGACTACAAAACGCCAAACAACAATAGAAAATGTACCAACTGCCTCGGAAAGCACGGAGCACGATACCGCGGGTGTCCCGAATACCAACAAACAAGGCAAATAATCACAGTTGCCATTGGAAAGGAGGTATCGTACCACGAGGCAAAAACACACTGAAGGCAAGTAGGCTACTCTAGGTAATAGGCGCCAAGACAGCCTAACGGAACAAGTCAGACGGCTCACGACTGAAGTGAGAAATTTGAAACAACAACTGCGAAAGGAGAGAGAAAACCGCCAGCCACACAAAAACAGAACCTCAACTGACAGATGTGAAGAAATCCATGACAGCTCGGAAAGCGCGAAACAACAACAATTCATAAACGACATGAAAATAATACACCAAGACATGAAAAGAATTCAGCAGCAGGTAGAAGAAGATGTCAGGAAGCTGATAGAACTGAAAGATGGAAACGAACAACTACTGAAAAGAATAGAGGCAGAAAGAATGACCATTGAAGAAATTACATCAAACACAAAAGACACTAAAACGAACTACCAATCAGACGAAGAAGTCATCGAGAAAACGCTAGAAGAGCTACTCCCAACAATTATAGAAAAAGCGCTTTCCCAGATACAGGAGAAGAGGAAGACACAAGAAACAGAAACGAAGAGGGCAAAAATACACACAACCACACAAGCCAGATAGGGAGGCAGGATATGAAAAACACAATGAACACACCAGGGACAGGCAAGCAATGGAGAGGAATCCGGACAGTCAGCTAGTGGTCCTTTTTAGGACCAGTCCTTTTCAGGACTAACAACCGGCCAACATCGAAGAACCTAACACACAATATACCCCAATTATAACCAATTTCCAGGTTGAACAGGGTATTACAGCAACATAGTAGACGAAAACAACAACATTTCAAAACACACTTGCACCTCATAAAGACAGAAGGACGGAAGCTAGAGAGACGCTTGTCGAGGCTAAAACCTTACCATCTGTGACCGGGCAGCACATTCTCCACCAAAGCCAGTCTCTTCTGGATTTTATATAAGATCCTGAGAGGGTATGTAGAATTACTATGTATATTTATTACATTAAATGTGACTGTTTATTTCAGGATTTGGTTAGTTGATAGACATAATTATGCTATGAAGGTATCATACATAATACTTGTGTTTGTTGGTATGATTGTTGAAGATGGAACGCGATATTATAACCACACAGTGACTCAGTAGAGTCCTGTCAACAGTCCTTATCAGGGCTTATACAACCTGCCAAAAAGTTATAGCACTTTTCAGAGCTGACTTGTCAGGCCATGACAGTAAGGGTGACTGACATCATACCATAAGTGTAAATAATTGATGTGTAAACTGTATTATATTCTTGTATCATCTTATTTTAGAACATTTTCTGCAGCTAGACATGTCTTGTCTCGCTATCGCTAATCAGATTGATCCATGTATCCTCCATATACCTGCATACATCTGACAACACTATCATCTCATACACACTAGGCTTGTGGACTTTATTACCAAAGATAGCCACATGTCTAAACATTGTCCTCAGGTACCTACGTGTCATCATAAGTCAGAGGTCACTGATCGAGAACCATACGAGTTATCTTGAAATAACCAGAAGTCTCTATAGTGGTTTCAAATGGATGGGTGTGAAAAAAAATCGAAAAAAGGTAATTCGTCTTACGAGGACAAAAGACAAAGAAAATAGCCAACGTTACGACCACAAGGCCTTTGTCAGGGAAAGGAAAGAAAGTGAGGGCTAGATAGGACACATAAGAACCTAAATAAATATTTAAAAATATAAGAATTAAACCTAGGTACTTCCCTGAAGGAAACTTCCCGCCAGCCTTTGGCTTTAATTGTTGAAAGAGAGTCAGTTAAAACTGTTAATTTTTTGGGAGGGTTATTAGAGAATATTTCTAGTGCTTTTAGTATTGCCACCATCTCTGCAGTGAAAATGGATGTATTTTCCGTGATGCTATATTCTTTTGCCATTTTCCATATTGGAATATATATTCCTATCCCCAATTTGCCATCCTCTCCCTTGTATCCATCTGTGTACACAGTAATGCTGTCTTTTGATATTTGTTGTATATATTTATTGGCTGTGTGTTTAATATTTTCTATATTATTTGTTTTCTTAAGTATTTCTGCTAGGTGGTAGTCCGTGTCTGGTTTCTTGATCTCTCAGGGCGGAATCACTGGCTTGTATTCACAACTGTTATTAATTGATGTAATTAATGTACCCAGATGGACAATTTCCTCCATACATTTCCATCCTGTAGGGTATCTAGTGGTATTCATTGGCTTGGCCTGAGTTGTTAGTTGGCATCTGGTAAAATCGGTATCTTATCTAACATAACTCTGTTCATGTAATTTAGTCTTAACTCCTTTCTTCGTAATTCTAAGGGTATGATTCCTAAAGCCACCTCTATAGCTCCCATTGATGTTGATCTGATTGCACCTGCTATTGTACATAAAGCCTGATGCTGAATTCTGTCTAATTTAATCTTGTTACTGTGTGCAGCAGTCATATATTATACTTCCATAATCTATTTTTCCTCTAATAAAAGATTTATAAAAAGTGAGCTTTGTCTTAGTGCTTGCACCCCATCCATTACCTTTCAAATATCTTAATAAGTTAGTCAATCCTCTGCAAGACTCCACTAGTTTATCTATGTGTTTATTCCAGTTCAGCTGTTGGTCCAATATCATTCCTAGATATCGAGTGGTTTGCACTGTATTAATGTTTTGCCCTTGGATATTTATGTCTATAATTTTATTTTTTACAACCCTACCTTTACTGAAGATCATTCCCAATGTTTTAAGTGTATTCAGCTGAAAACCCCCATTCTGTCATCCATTTACATACTTTATTTATTTGCTTCTGTAGATCCTTATATAATTTTGGCAGATGTCTCCCAGTCCTCCATATAGCAACATCATCTGCAAACTGTGAAATTTATTTGTTATATCATTAAATTCCTCACCTAAATCATTTACCATTATTGTAAAAATTGAAGGAGACATTACTGATCCTTGGGGTATTCCATTTTGTTGTTCATACAGTTCTGATCTATCATTGTTTACCTGAACAGTGAAATATCTATCTTGCAGTTGTAGCGTGTGTATACTATCTGTAGCGCGTGTATTCTATTTGTACACTATATGTAGCACGTGTATACTATTTGTAGCGCCTATATACTATTCGTACACTATTTGTAGCGTGTGTATACTATTCGTACACTATTAGTAGCACGTGTATACTATTTGTACACTAGTTGTAGCGTGTGTATACTATTCGTACACTATTTGTAGCGTGTGTATACTAATAATAATAATAATAGCCCCTTCAGTCATAACTGACTATGGGAATGCGCCCCTGAGGTGACAGCCCTCAGCTGCTTATTTTCCTGGTGCTCCTTTCGACGTTTTCTCCTCACCTCTGCTTCTTGTGTGAGCCTCTCTTCGCCCAATCTGAGGTGGCGCTGTAAATAGCATCGCCACTTAGTGCGATCGGCAGCTTTATCCTCCCATGTTGCTGGATCCATGTCCAGTGCCCTCATATCTCTCTTGCACACATCTTTGAACCTCAGCTGTGGTCGCCCAACTGTTCTCTTGCCATCTGCTAATTGTCCGTAGAAGATATCTTTTGGGATGCGACCATCTTCCATGCGGCGAACATGGCCAAGCCAGCGAAGTCTGCGCTGTCTAAGAAGCGTATACATACTTTGAAGACCAGCACGTGACAACACCTCGACATTTGTCACTTTATCTTTCCACGAGATGCCGAGGATGCGGCGTAGACACCGTAAATGGAAGGTATTGAGCCTTCTTTCTTGCTTAGCATAGGTCGTCCAGGTCTCGCTGGTGTGTATACTATTTGTACACTATTTGCACTTGCAACTGCTGCAGTTGAGCTAACGATCATCATTTGTGAATTTTCCTTCAACTGAGCCTGTGTTATGCCATCAGACTCACTGTTCCAATCATTGCATGAACTACCGATAGCTTTCAAGTGCCTTATATTTTTATCATCACATTCATATTCCTAAAAAAAAAAAAGAAAGAAAAAAAAAACAACAGTAAACTGCAACCGACATGTCTGTCAGCTGACATATTGTCACCCAAATTATGACAGCCTTGTTTGTAAATTACTGCGACAGGGAGGTGCGTGGCGAAAACCTTTGATGATGGTAATCCATTAAATGCTACATTTTGGTAACGCACATTTTAGTTGTAAAAAGAAGGAAAGGTGATAACAGTGTGGAAAAAAACTCAAGAAATTAAGCTCGCGATTGTCCAATCACTTGTAGATAGACTGAAAACAAATGAACTAACATCTGTGCCCATGGCTTGACTTAACACTGATGAAGTGTCGCTTAACAAGTACACCACAGCAATGGACTATTACAAAGCACGTCATCCATAAAATGCAGCAAGGTCATCGTTAATTGGAATTTAATAAATTTCAAATGAATATAACAGATCAGCGATCAAGGTTAGGAGGAGAGCAATATACTATTACCCCCACACAAGTGCCAGCAGAGATTATACGCTCGTCCGAGTCGGCACTTAGACGCCGCTTCACTAATTATAATCAGTAAAGACGCTAATTTTACATATTCAAATTGCAGACCAACATTTTGGCACCAACATATTTCATCCGTTATTTCCGAAATCTGTACATAAGAGGTCCGTTCATAAAAGGTTTTACAGTCAAAGAAATGTCGACGTTCATGCCCAAAACACTTGTGCGCCTATGTTTTCAAATATGTCTCAACTCCTCACACCACAGTAACATTTAATTACTACCCCCGTTGGGGAAGAAGATAAATATTTCTTTAACTGGACGGAGGGGGTGGGAAACTTGAATATCAAAAGCAGAACACACAACACTATCTAATCTGTTGATGTGCCAGGATTTCATTATAGGCTGGCCAAAAAAAAAAGTATATTTGGCACGTTGAATTGTTCAATTTTGATATTCATGATATCTGTTTGCTCCACACATCGATTGAATAAAGCTCTTCCCTTCTCTTCGTCCGTCTTCAGGCTTAGTCCTGTAGAACTTTTGATATTAGGGATGGGTTGGCTTGCATTTTTCCTACTCATTCTTCGATGTAAGGACCCGAATTTCTGTAGGGTATTTTCTGTGCCCACCTGTGTCACAAAGTCCTCTCACACTTTATCCTTGGCCTCCCTTGCCAAGCTCTTGAATCTATTAATGGCTCTTTGCTTTTCTCCTTCATCTCTTCAACCTCTCCCTCATTCTTCTGTTTCGTGTTTTACGCCATTCCTTTGTTGCTTTTTCCTTTTCTATCCATGTTTCCTCCACTGTCTTGATCCACCAGGGAGGTTGGGTGAAAGGTGTTCTCGCTGTCTTTTGCCTGGCATTTTGATGCTAATGTGTGTAAAGGGTTGTTACAGTCAAGTGGGTCTGTAGGATACTTGAATGTCTGTTTAGGTTTCCTGTATCTAGTGGTCCTACCCATTGCAATGAGTATGACGCTAGGTAGGTGATCACTTTCCTGTGCACCTAATACACCCCAATGTGCAGCACTAGAGATGAATGCCAGATCTATGACACCATTTGTATCCCCAGGTTTAGTTGCCAGTCTAGTTGGGCGTCCATAATTCAAGATGGTAAGATTTATGGTATGCCTGGTTCAAAGCTACACCCTGCCTATTTTCCGTGATGTTCCCCCACTCCTTGGATCTATCATTGAAATCGCCAGCAATTAAACATCTTATGTATGAATCTGCAGACAATTCTGCCAGAAAATTCCAACTACTCTCTTCTGTAAGATGGTCGACATAAGCATATAAATTGTAGACTTGCCACTCTTGACCACCCATACTCACAGCAATCCCGCATCCTCACTAGCTTTGGAACTGGTATCCAGCCATGTATGAGGAAGTTCATGTTTTACATATATAGCCAGGCCCACATATCTGCCAGGCCCACATGGATTTGTGTAACATCTGTAGCCTGGGCAATTGATAACACTATTGGCTTTTAAATTTGTCTCTTGTATCATGAGGATATCGAAATTATAGATGATTTTTTGTATAATGGCTGCCTGTTGATTGGCACTTCGACAATTCCAGTATCCTATAGGCACATATTTCATCGAGAGGTGATCTGCTTTCTTTCTGAACCTTCTCTTTCCTGCCCTTCTTTTTCTCTCTTCTCTTCTCTCCCCTACCTCTCCGTCCGCATTTGTATTTCCTCATTTCATTTGCTGCAGGTATCGACGACAGAGCACGATCTCCATAGCCCCCGCAATGATTTTGGATAGTTAAAATACTCAGTGTATTTGCAATAAATGGTGGAAATAATCGGTCACCCTGGTAGAGCCACCATACTAGTGAAGAGGCAAGGGATGTCCTAGAGGATGCTTATAACAGTGTGGACTTTGCAACTCTGATAGACTGTATAATGACATGTGGTGTAAACCCTTGGCTAACAAGGTGGATAGCAGCTGCCTTAATGGAGAGATCAGTTGCATTTCGTTTGGGAACATGGACATCAGAACCAATGCGCATTTGCACAGGACCGGCCCCATAAACCCTCCTTAGTCCATGCTTGGCAGGGTTCACACGGGTGAACAAGGTGGATAGCAATTATCACCAGTTCTGTTTAACATCTACACAGCAAAAGTAGCAACCTTTCAACCAACAGGACTGGGATGAACATTAACTTTCACAGATGACATACTCATGTACAGAACTGGCTCAGACAGACTGGAAATGGTCCAAGGCATACAAGAGACACTACAGGCAGTTTCTAAATGGTGTGAGGAAAGCAGATCAAAGGTCAATCCCAACAAGGCCTGTGGTGCTCTTTGAACAACTCCATAATGAAAGCAGACCTTCCAGACATCACTTTCAATGGGCAGAACATTGAAAGGCAAGACAGGCTAAAGTACTTACGTACTTACTTAGTCGTTCCCCTTCTACCGTGAGGTGTAGAGGTTTGGAAGAGAGAGCGCCAGACTATTCTATCAGCTGTCTTCTTCCTGGCCTGGTTCCATTCTAGTCCTCGGTCCTTCAAAGATTGTCTAATGTTGTCCTCCCAGCGGACTCTGGGTCGTCCTGGAGGTCTGGATCCCTGGCTCTTTGTTTCCCATGCTTGTCGTGGTAGCCAATCTTCTCCCATTCTGCAGACATGGCCAAACCATCTTAGTTGGGACTGTTCTATTTGGGTCTGCAGCGGATGGGATTTTAGGCCTTGACGGATCGTCTGGTTGCGGACCATGTCTCTTCTTGTTACTTCAACCACTTTCCTCAGATACCTCATTTCTGAGGTTTGGATCTGGCTTTTGTGGGTTGTAGTCATTGCCCACGACTCGCATCCATATGTCAAGACTGGGACATAGGTGGAGCGGTATACAGCCATCTTCGTTTTCTTACCAACCTCTTTCTTGCTGAGGAATCCATGATTTATGGCCTGAAAAAGTCTCCCAGCCGCTGCTTTTCGAGTGGCCAACTCTTCTTTGATGCCTCCCTTTCGGTCTATGATAGCTCCGAGATATTTAAAGTCAGGCTAAAGTATCTGGGAGTAACATTTGACCGTGGGCTATCGTTCAAGTATCATGACAAACTGATCATACAGAAGTGCAAGCGAGGACTGGCAGCCTAAAAAACAATGGCTACTGCGCGCTTGGAACAGAGACTATTGTTTCTCCTGTATTGTGATTTCAGTAATCGAGTATGGGCTAGGAATATTCACGCTGTCAGTGTCACAATGTGAACGACTGGAAATGAAGGGATGCGACTAGTTTTGGGCTGTACGCGTGATACCCCCATTGCGAAAATGAGATACATACTCGAATTGCTGTCGATTAGATCCAGATATGAGATGGCTCAGGCAAAAGCCTATATGCGGGTAGCCACAGGCAAAAGATACCCCCTACATGAGAACGTTGCTGACATCAAAGGAGCAAGAATCAAGAGGGGGATGTCATCGATGGCACAGGCAGAGGCGACGATTGGTCAGGTGACCAGGGTTGAAAATATATCCAAAGGGGAAGAGTGGAGTAAGTCAGGCGAGAACTGGATAAACTACCAGCAGGTCATCATTAGCCTTGGCAGAGAGTGCAGAACTTGGGGCAACAGAAAAGCAGAGCTGGAGATTAAATCAGCTGTTAAGTGATCATGCTGGGGATGATGACACCATTGTGTACACTGATGGGTATGTAGTGCATGGTGAGAAATCAGGATGGGGCTTCTCTGCTAGAATAAAGGGCAGGGTCATTGCTGAGCAGAGTGGAGCCTACATGACAACAACCTCCAGCATGAGAATGGAAGTAGAGGCAGTTACCGCAGCACTGAGGGCAGTTATATTGTCAGACTCTCAGGCCATGCTTCGGAAAGTTCAAAATGGATGGCTGCGGCAGGAATGGAAAACATCAATAGAATCCTCAAGTCTTCAAGAACTGATGTGGATCTACTGTCCAGGTCACGCAGGGGTATGTAGCAATGAAAGAGCTGACAGACTGGCCTCGAGAGCACCCATAGTGGGGACACTGGACATGGAAAAGGCAGAGATAATAAGGGCAATTAATGATCGCTTGCTAGATAATGACACTGCAATGGATGAATCAACAAGGCTGAGACTGTTGGAGTTTGGCATAAAATGTGGGACTAGCAGAGATCGACGTGAGAGAGGATGCATCCATAGTATGTACAACCAGTGTACTACAGGTACAATTAGCTTTCATACTCTTCGACATTTGCTGAGGGAGACTGAGCACCTATGGGTTTGCCTGGAGTGCAGTGAGGTCGATTCTGATCAAAAATAACAATAGCCTTGGAAGGGATTATCTACAATTATTTTTAGTGCTTTTCCCACCATTTCTGAAGTGAAAATATAAGGCATGTCAAAATTATGTATACATACTTTAAAAATTTATATTTCATGAGCATCATATACAATTTTAATTTTCTTTATCACATTTTAAAGTTAAGAGACAATTTTTTCTCAATAACATAAATTTAATTTAAATGTCCAAAATGTCCACCATCAGCGTGAATACACGAGCGACATCTCTCATTAATTGATCTACAATTATTTTAGAATTCTCTTTCATTCTTCAAAACTTCATCGAGTATTCTCTGTCATTTTTCATGTATCTGAAAAATAAAACAATTACTTCATTGTGAAAAAAAATTGTCTATCTCTTAGCTTTAAAATATAATAAAGAAAATTAAATTATTTATGTATGTTCATGAAATATAAATGTTTAAAGTATGTATACATAATTTTGAAACGCCATGTAGATGAACTTTCAGTTGTACTAAATTTTTTCTTTAGCTTTAATGCTGGAATATGTATTCCTGTGCCGGGACCGAAGACTTAGCAACAGTGATAAATGCAGTCAGCGACCCATAGCTTGACTGCTTGCGTCAGCGAACCAGAGCTGACCAAGACCCTACTCCACCTCCAAGTGGTGGTCCTGGAAACAGGCTGCATCATTGCAGTCTGGCTGAGAGAGTAGGGATCGAAGAGGGAAGGCAAACCTGGTCCCAAAAATGCCATGCTGAAACTGGTTGTGTTGGGCCAAAAGGCGCAAATATCGCAGCTTTGCATGACGAACGCAGAAGAAGAAGAAGTATTCCTATACCGAGTATTTCATATTGTATTGGCCTTCTCCAACCCAGCTGAGGGAGAAATTGTATGGTGATGAGATAAACTGTATGGTGATGAGATAAACTGTATGGTGATGAGATAAACTGTATGGTGATGAGATAAACTGTATGGTGATGAGATAAACTGTATGGTGATGAGATAAACTGTATGGTGATGAGATAAACTGTATGGTGATGAGATAAACTGTATGGTGATGAGAGAAACCTGAGACAGACTGCCAGCTTAATAAGAGAGAGACAGATGTGGTTATTTGAGAGCGAACAAATATTGTTCTAATTCCTCCACAAACTTCCAATTCATCAGATATCTGGGAGGGTCTTGTAAATGTCCCACACAGATGAGTGATTCTTCAAGGATAAGTTAGGTGATTTCTTTGGGGTCTACTTTGGCCATGTAATTAACTTTTTACTGCACAATATCAATGCTTAAATCCTGCTATTTCTTTGTTTTGTCTAGGATAACTCAAATAAAGTACTCAATATGACACCAACTTCACCAGAAAGAAAAGGGATAAGGAAGAAATAAAAAGACTTTATGTGGATGGCACAGGACAGGAGGACTTGAGATGAATTTTATTGAAGGCCATGCTCCCTGGGGAGCTGAAGGATGGTGATTTATTACATCACTTATTCAAAATCAGCCTGTCAGTCTTGGATGTCACAAAACAGACTTCTAATGGCACTAAAGATATTACCATAAGCTCATATTATCTCACCAACTTCCCATTACCACAAAGCTCATATTATCTCACCAACTTCACATTACCACAAAGCTCACTCATATTATCTCACCAACTTCCCATTACCACAAAGCTCGCTCATATTATCTCACCAACTTCCCATTACCACAAAACTCATATTATCTCACCAACTTCACATTACCACAAAGCTCATATTATCTCACCAACTTCCCATTACCACAAAGCTCATATTATCTCACCAACTTCCCATTACCACAAAGCTCATATTATCTCACCAACTTCCCATTACCACAAAGCTCATATTATCTCACCAACTTCCCATTACCACAAAGCTCATAATGTTTCTTACACAAATAAGAAAACATAAAAGTCTGGCAGTGTGTCTTAGAAATATATTTGCTATGACAACAAAATGTAAAGCAAAGGAAATATTCATAGAGTAAAGAAACTAAACAACAGTGAACCATTTAAAAAAAAAAAACCCATGTGGCTACACTTTATCACAATGGCATTTGAGAGACAACATGCTTTCTTTTAAGCAGTTGTAATGAAAGTAAAGTTTATTAAACTATGTTTATAAAATTACTACATTAGTTTAAAGAACAAAATGTAAGTCATGTATGAACTACTTGAAACATCTTTAATTTATATGCTTACACAGAATATAGCATCGCTCAAATACATAAATTTTTTTTTTTTTCAATTTAAGGATTTAGCCTCGTTTTTTGCAAATTCTCCATTCAACCTAGACACAAGGTCCATCGGTTATATTAGGGCACACATCCAATTATAAACGACCTTGTGGTCTGGTGTTTATCAAATACATGAAACATCAATTGTATAAATGCTTCCCTGTAGCAGTCTCAGCATAAAGCTGCAGAAAATGCTTTAAAATCAACTTTCTGTCACCAGTTGGAACAGTTAAAAATATACTGTCTCTGTTATTAATACTGAACAAATAGGAAAGCAACAGTC
Organism: Oreohelix idahoensis; assembly: GCA_024509875.1. NCBI lineage: Eukaryota > Metazoa > Mollusca > Gastropoda > Stylommatophora > Oreohelicidae > Oreohelix > Oreohelix idahoensis. The sequence goes on along the minus strand of JAMPIV010000846.1, from coordinate 332,549 downwards.
TTGATATCTACCAATGCAGAGCAGGAGTTTTTTGCACACAGCTGAAGGTGATACAGAAACAAACCAGCTGAATAAAATCATATCTCCAGAACTTGTGTTCTGCTATGACAGAGATGAAATCTGCTGTTTACCAGTTAGGTAGGCAATGAACGTCTGAAGAAATGCCAAACCCTCGCCATTAAGAGAGCTGTGGGGAAGAAATAAAATGCACTCAAATATATAACTACACCATCAAAAAATGCATTCAAATATATAACTACACCATCAAAAAAGTAGCAAAATCTCAAATTTTTAAATGATGCATTGTGATCTCAAACAGCACATGGAATTTTAAACTTGAAATCTAAACTAGAAAATAAAATATTAAAAAAAAAAACGCACATAAAATAATCACCTTCTTTTAATTATTTTAAAGAAAATTCTGTACTGCTTACAATGGCCATTTTCATCTGTATTTGAAAACTCAGGTAAATACAAGTTGTTTCATTACTTGTGATCTTAAACCCCTGTTAATCTGGATGTAATCTGGAGACTGTGTAGAAGATTACATATTAGTAGCCATACCTGTTGTACACAAAACAGTACCATCATATCTTTAGATATCAAATTCCAGTAAGAATGGAAACACAAATGTTCAGCAATATCTTAGTGATACAATAATAATTGGGACTGCCTGTGTAATAGTACTGAAACTGACTGGGCACTATAGTATAAGGATTGTGACTGACTGACTGAAATATCGAAACTGGTTGACACTATAAAAATTGTGGCTGACTGACTGTATAATGTTAAAACTGACTGACACTAAGGATTGTCATTAATTCCCTTTTCACTCCCTATGTAGCACCGAGCTACCACTGCAACTTGTTCCCCCTGCAAGAAACTTGTTCCCCCTGCAGAAAACTTGTTCCCCCTGCAGGAAACTTGTACCAAAGCATTCATATGCTCTGGCAACAGTGGTTTCTGTAACAATTTTTGTTACATGATTAAGACTGCCGGCCACATAACAACTTCATATTAGTTTGCCTCATACGATATGGGGCTATCCATAAAAGACGTCCACAGGAGAGAGGGGAGGGAGGGGTATGTAAAAAGTGGACTGGGGGGGGAGGTATTTAAGTTGAAAGTGGACGTCCAATTCACAAACCACATGTCAACTCTCACTCACATACAAATCTATCAACTCTCACTCACATACAAATCTATCAACTCTCACTCACATACAAATCTATCAACTCTCACTCACATACAAATCTGGCAACTCTCACTCACATACAAATCTATCAACTCTCACTCACATACAAATCTGGCAACTCTCACTCACATACAAATCTATCAACTCTCACTCACATACAAATCTATCAACTCTCACTCACATACAAATCTATCAACTCTCACTCACATACAAATCTATCAACTCTCACTCACATACAAATCTATCAACTCTCACTCACATACAAATCTATCAACTCTCACTCACATACAAATCTGGCAACTCTCACTCACATACAAATCTATCAACTCTCACTCACATACAAATCTATCAAGAGTAACAAACCCTCTTATCTTCGAAAGCTTCTTACTGTCTAGCTAAACCCAAATAAACGTTCTTCGGATTTTGTCCCTCTTGCCCGGCCTTCCAATCTTTCTATACTCAAAATCTCTAATTCTTCTTCTTCTTCTTCTTCTTCCGTCCTTAGCCACCGACCGTCGAAGCAGTCAGTGGCCATTACGCCTAGTGGCGTCTTAGGGCAACAGCAGATAGGCTTTCTTTGCCATTGTTTCCCATCACGCCTATTGGCGTCTTTAGGGCAACGGCAAATCAATCCATCTGCTGTTGTTTCCGTAATCGAAGTGACTGGCAAACGGGTGATCAGCCCGTTGGTAAAATCTCTAATACAAAGAGGTTTTAACTTCTCTGCTCCTGTTCTCTGGAACAAACAACCTTGGTAGGCCTAAATTAACTCTCTGGGAACCGACATCACAATTATTGTGATTTCATAATTAGATTTTTCTTCCAGAGAACCGACATCACAATTATTGTGATTTCATAATTAGATTTTTCTTCTTCTTCTTCTTCTTCCTCGTTCGCCTTCAGACTTCCACATTTATGACTCTAATAAAGGCAGCAGTCAACTCAAGGTTCCTGACATCTCCAAACAGTTTTTCGTTGACAGAAGTAGGTTGTTGCCATATGCTACCCCGTTCATTACTGTAGGTTGGGCAGTACTGCAGCAGGTGTTCGACTGTCATCGGGCTGGTACCGCAGGTGCAGAGATCTGTTGCACCAATTTTGTATTTGTGGTACAGATGGTATCTCAATCTGTTGTGCCCAGTGCGCAGTCGAAAAATGATGACCTGTTCTTTTCTGGATAGTTGATGATATGCGTCATTTTTCAAATGTCCCGGGTGCTCTCTTTCCCATTTGGACTTGAATGTAGCCTTTATAGTGGTCTTTGCCGTTGCGTAAGTTGTCTCTATATCATTTTGCTGTAAGGCACCTCCTTCTTTAGCAAGTCTATCTGCCTCTTCATTTCCTGGTATGTTGCAATGGGCTGGTATCCACTGGATAGTGCACTTCTTGAAGCATTCGGCCAGTCTTTCAAGGAAGATTATCAGATCTTTCAATCCTTTAGTTTGGTGGCTCTTCAGCGCTGATATTATTGAGAGGGCATCTGAAAAGATTACTATCTGTTTTTCTGCCTGTGCTTTGCATTCAATAAGAGTTTCAGCTGCCTGTTTCAGGGCTTCTGCTTCAGCACAGAAGTTGTTGCAGTATTTTCCAGTGGCAATTGCCATAGAGTGAATTCTATTCTTTAATTTTATGATTTTTAAGTCTTAAGTATAGGTAGGTGATTAAAAATGTAAGCTTATATGTTTAATTAAGACCATGTGGAGTGGACGTCCACAAGGGGGGAGGAGATCAATCAAAAGTGGACATGGGGGAGGGGAGGGTCAAAATATGCCAGAATTTTGTGGACGTCTTTTATGGATGGCTCCCTATGCCTAAGGGTACACTAGTCCTATTCTTTCTTTATGTCTTCAGAGATCCCTGGGAACAACACAGGGCGTAGCACAGGCATAGGTGTGCATAATGAAGTCATACTTGTTTCAGTTGTAGCTGACTAACATGTTAACAATACTTCCATTAGCTTGTTCTGGTTCTCTATGCTCTTTTCTGTTGAGCCATAATGTTGCACCAGCAAATTTAATATCTTTACTAAATCTGATTGCGTTATCTTACACCCTTGCTAAAAAAAACAGTTTTTAGCACTTGTGCAAACTTGCATATCTTTGTTCTGTTTAAAACAAACATTAGGCTTTGAAATAAGAACAAAAACCAAACGCACACATACACTGCAGGCCACTTCCTCCAACACCATTTTTTTGGAATGACACATTTTATGTAAAGAATCTACCACATGACTACTACAAGGCAAACAGTGTTTACATGTAGTTTTCTTTTTCTCTAATAGGAGTTGAATGGTGTAGAGCTGTGGTTCTCAAGCTTTTTTTTTTGACAACCCAAATTTCACAGCTGGCAATCCATGTACGAAAGACAAAGGCATGCCGATTAAAACTTAGAGTAAAGGAAACGTAAGGGATGTGACCCATCACAATGTTTCCCGCGAACCAATTTCGGGTGAACTTCAGTAGTGGCCCCATGTTCTATAAGCAGCTTAACAAGAGTATGATGATGATGATGAAGACATGATGGAGGTAGATCCATTTTCTTATTCACTGTTTCATTCTCTCCCCCATGAAGATTCTGCGCAAAATTGAAAAATATAGTTGAGAAATGTGAGAATAATATTAACTGAATGATACTAGTAGGTACCACAAACTGCCGCTTCGCCGCGGTCGAAAAATTCTGTGACGCGCAAGCAAGGCCCAGTTTGGGCCCTTTTCAACCTCGCTCTGCCTAGTAATTAATTTGCCTTTTCTAAATAAAAATTATATCTTCTGGTTCCTTGATCTTTCTTCTTTCATAATATGTCAGTTGTAACTTTCTGCGTGTCATTGAAATTGAGTGAGACAAAAAAATAAAACACCATTAAAACCGCTCTTGCCGTGCGCTGGCAGACTGGCGCTCAAGAGAGCAAAATTCCCTGAAAGGACCCCACCTCATTCAAAGCATCGGCGCTATGTCCTCAAAAATGCTACACTAATACGGTTTTCACCAATGAGAAGAGCGGAAACTGAGGTTTATGCACATGTAACACTAGGCACATATTTTTTATAGGAAGATATCGTAAATTCGAAGTGAATGAGAAAGTTTGGATTTTAATACACATCTGGGAGGCCTACCTACACTCATGTTACATCAAACAAACGAGCAACCATTCTGCTAAAATCGTATCAAAGTTTTAAACATCATAGTTATTTGAGCAAAGAGCGAACGAACGTTAAAAGACAGCACCTCCAACACATTTCGGCGTGTAAACATAATGGCTGATGTTCCATCTGACAAACCTGGACACGATGGGCCGGCTGTACGAAACACAGCACGAAATGACTCAGGCGCTGAACTGAAAGTTTCACCAATGGAAGTCGACGCAATATGTGTTCTGAGTAAGTTTTGAACTTTGTTTTATTTCTATTCATTTCAGACCTATTTTGTTTATTTGCAATATAGCAACGGCAAGTGACGGAGGGTGGATGTATTAGTAAAAGAACAGCCAAATGTGACTCTCGATTCACACATTTAGACAGAAAGTTTTTCGTTTTTTAAGCAATTTTGGGGGTGGGGTATTGTTGTTTATGTAGCTATTTGGTTGTTTTATCGGACCAAAGTTATGGATGTCAAAGGTCATGTTTAGAATTTAGCTTGCTACATATTTGTGAACGTTAATTTTTTTTTTTAAATTGCCTCTCTCGCTTAATTAACCTTTTTTTCTCAATTATTTCAGGGAACGATCGTTATGATGCACATTGCGAGCATATTTTTCAATGACGGGAAGAGGCAGATGTTCGGCTCTGCCACCGATTTCTACTGTGACAAACAAACTATTGGCACAGTTCTGTCTTCTGAAGGACTAGGAAAATGCAACATGGGAGCTAGTACGTCTTGTTGTGTAAAGTTTATATATCATATTATTTCCTCTCATTCTCTGATGTTAAAAATCATTAGGCTACTATGTAGTTGAAGCTTTCCTAGAAGCCTCTACAGGTTTTGAGTTTATTTTACAATTACAAACATAAAAGACAAATGACATAATCCATGTTAAAGAGAGACTTACAATCTACTGTATAATTAATATAATGATTTAAATGGTAAATGCAGTAAAAATTAATGCCGCAATAAATGATTAACAAAGGGAAAGAAAAAATAATTTGGCCGACATTTTTTGTATTAATAATAAAATAACACAATCATGCAATTTGTCCTCTTCCCGTCCCTCCCAACAAATTTCTCTAAGGTGACCTCTTGGTTTCTCTGCGCTACCCGAACAGAATGTGAGTAAAGGACAGCTACAGTACAGGTGCCAGATGTCAGTACAACAAGCCAGTGCCCTGAGAGGAGATTCACTTGAGGACTTTCTGAACACACAATTATCTTTTGATGCAGCTGACCTCAAGTGACAGTGAGTTGGACATGGACTAATATGTAATGTTTCTTTGTTTCTAAAAATCAAATTTTAAGCAGTAAAGGTTGTTTCAATCAAGAAAATAACCATCAATTTGAATTGTACAACTCAAATTACATAAATATGGAAGTTTTCAGCTCTATAGCTGAAATATTCATGATTTTATGACAACATTTGGAATTTCGTGAGATTTTTCTTCCGAACTGAAAATTTAGCCTTTGATCCATTTTCACATAATGCAGTTTTATAGTATTCAGTATTTCATGTGGCTCAAAAAAATTAAGCATCAAGTATATAATGCTCTCTTTAAGCTCAATAAGTCTTATAGCTTTCCTGTGTGTAGTTTTTGATTTATGAGCACATGAAAATGCATATTTGCACTTTGCGAGCACAACAATGAGACTTGAAATTGTATCTTTTGTCAATTTTGATGGACCATAATTCATTTAATTGATTTGTTGTACTTCCCATGTTTCTTTTCTGCAATAAGGACTTGTATGACTTTGTACAAAAAGCATTATTGACTTGGTGTTTGTTGACTGTAGTTATGATTGTGCAAAGTCAGGCAATTTGTTCGGTGTGAAGATGTTTGAAAAATTTTGTAATTCCCCACAATTCTGAAATGCTGTAACTCGGTTGTTTGATGTCCGATTTTTAAAATATAAAAAGGAAATTTCATGGCTTAAAGAGATCCATTAAGATCTATAAACAAAGACACTGTAAAAACAAAATGAAAAATCAGTTTGTGGTACCTAATACTAGTCTATTCTCTCTCACCTTACAAGAAAAGGTTGTGGGAAACAGCTGTGTGCCTTTGTCTCATCACGGAATTTGAGCACAGATAAAACACCCCGAATTAGGGCCGATGGTTTGGCTAGGTCAATTTTTGTGAGAACAATCTGCAAATTAATAATTTAAAAAGAAATTTATTTCAGGAATTTTAGCTTCAAGCAACAAAATAAATATCAAACGCAGGTTAAACAAAAATTATTTCATATTAATAGAAACAAGAATTTCCTTCTTACAAATGTACTTTTTCATGACATCTTTTTTAGGAAACTAACATGCATCACCACTACACCATTCTTCTGTTTAATGTGAGAACATTCATAAATTTTAAGCAAGGTGTATATAGATACTTAAAAATAGTTAAATGATTAAACTATAATAATCAGTTACACATATACTGTCAAGTAGCAAGTCTGCATGATACATACACATAATGGAAGATTCAGGTCTGAGTATCTTTTGAAATACATCTGATCATTCTTTGTCATTCCAACAGACCCATCAAAAAGAATAAAAGTCATTATGCTGAAAAACATTAAGATTCATAATTACTTTCACCAATCCACTGCTATATGCCCAACAGCAATAACAGATCACAGAAATAATCATAAGTCTGAAGGAAGCAGCTGAATTTGGAGACCACAAAGACAGCAGGTACAGATCTTCCAAAATGCAATTGGAACCAATTACTACCATCTTACAATTTTTCAAAATTAACATTAACAATTTTTAACCAATAAATAAACTGTTTCAACAGACTTATGATGATTTCTGTGTAAAGAGAAAGTGAGACTAACCTGTCATCACAGAGAGATCACATTCACAAAGATGTGTATAAAAATCCCTAAGTTCTAGTGGGCCATTTCCGTGAAATTACCTCCTCACTGATTTCTATAGGTTAGCATGGCAACAATTCAGGGAGTAAACTGGAAAATCTGATCATTGAGCAGTCGCTGGCTACGTATTTTTTTGGTTTCATATAATTCAGATCTTATACTACATTAGCCCATCTCGTACCTACTGGTCTATCTTTTCATGGGTCATCCACTATTTCTGGTTCCTTTCATTTTGAAATTATACACATGTGCTGCTGGCTTATTTAATAACTTTTTCTTGTTGCTTAATATTTATGTTCTATTGTACGTACGTACGCATGCTTAATTTGGTCCCTCTGCACTGAAATTCATTTCTCAGTTCTACTAAATTAGGATCTGAATCTTGAGTCTATTATTAACAACAACAACAACAACAACAAATGAATTTTTAATATTATTTATAGGGGAAATATCCTGCTAAATCTCTGGCAGGTTATAATTAAGACATATTATGTTTATTTATAATTTTATATACGAAAATTAAATATTTGACAGACTATATATTCCACTGCTTGATAACTTGACTATGGAATTTGCTATGAGATAGCAACTTATATTTTGTTCAGTGTAAAAGAACTCTCCCTAAACTTTTGTGTAGATAACTTCAAAGAGGATTCAAGAAACTAAAAACTGATTTAAGACATAGCTGCAGTCATCTTGGGCCAGAAGAGGTTGTCAAATTCAGTACTTACTATCTGTCGAAAATATATTGCTTAAAAAAAAGGCAAATTTTGATAAGATGAGAACAAAGCATCACCTTCCTTGTCTAAAATAAAACTTGATACAGTTTAACTGGATTTGCATTAATGTCTTTCTTTCCCTCATACTCAAATATTTCTGCACACTTTTTTCCTGCATGACAGTAAGATGTCTCTGGATGTTTCAGATTCTTTTGTTACCCATATTTTTTCCACACTGATATTATTATAGCATACTGCCAGTTTTGTGAGACTTCTTTCTGTCAATACTATACTTCAAATCCCCTTTAACCATTTAGTTCAAATTTTAACACCAGCTTGGAATGCTTCTGTTGTTATTCCATCTAGTCCTGTTGTTTTGTAACGTGAACTATCATTAGCTTTTTTCATGCAACAATATGCTTGTTTCTTACTGCTGCCAGGCAAAACTGTTTACCAGTTGGATTTTCGAGTTAATGAAAACAAACATTTCATAAAATATTTGTTCCCCCTCAAACTGATGTTTTAAAACAAATTAATTAATTAATTTCACTCTTGCGTTCTCTTTGTGTTGCAATTTTGGGTTGGTTGCAATCAGGTAATGCAGCCATACTTGTAAGAAAACAATCAACTTAATTCTGAGACAGGAATTATTACTCAAGTCTAAAAAGACCTGAACAATCTTTGGGACCAAAAGATGCAGCAATAGAGAATGCAGTCAGCGACCCATAGCTTGACTGCTTGCATCAGGGTCAGTGAACCAGAGCTGACCAAGACCGTACTCCACCTCCACGTGGTGGTCCTGGAAACAGTCTGCAGCAGTGCAGTCTGGCTGAGCGAGTACGGATCGCAGAGGGAAGGCAAACCCGGTCCCAAAAAATGCCGCGCTGAAGTCGGATGTGTCGACCGAAAGGTGCAGATATCACAGCTACGGCGTAAACAGACACAACGCAACCACCGTCCTTTTCAGGGCGAACGAGGAAGAAGAAAAAGAACAATCTTTAATATATACTTTATATTATAAAAGATCAAAATATGAACCCCAGTACCTATGGATTATTTTACTATATCAACCTTTCATAAAATAAAATAAAATCAAACTGGGATATGACAAATAGTTTCTTGCGGTTAACTCTCTGTGAATGACAAGGAAGCTCAAACTCTCTGTTTCAATGTCAAGTCTGAAACTGGCCTTCAAACAACTTACAACATATGGGACTGCCATGTCTTCCATCATGTCTATGGCTATACTGTCAAAGTCTACTGGGCCTGTCGTGGCGTCAATTAGCATGAATACTCTAAGCAGACTGAAAATGTCATCAGATATTATGTCTTATGTGCAAGTTTAACACCACAGAAATCTATGCGACAAAGCCTACACAAACAAAATTGATTAACAGTAATAAATACCAAATGCTTGCACTTGACTGTCATTACCTGAAAGAGGATGCATAAATATGTTAAAGTATCTCTGAGGAAAATTCAACTCCAACATCCAAGTCAGAAGAAGAATGTCTGTTAAGGAGGTTTATGACATACAGGAAAATTCAACTCCAACATCCAAGTCAGAAGAAGAATGTCTGTTAAGGAGGTTTATGACATAGTCTAGAATAAGCCGAAAGGAGCTTTGACTGCAGGCTCAACATTCAACAGTTTACATTAAAACCCAGTGAAAAATGCTGAGGCATGATAGAATCCACATTAACCTAATCAAGAAAACATACGAAGACTCGACATTCCGAAGTCTTCATGAATAACAACTTAGAGATCACAGCTGCAGAGCAGCAGGGATGCCTCTTGTCACTATTTTTCTGTTTATTGGCTATAGATTGCAGTTCGAAAACGAGATAAATTGGCAGAAATGGAATTCACTGAACTCTGGACACAACAGCTTGATGATCGATATTTTGTCGACAACCTGGCTCTTCTGTCCCATAATCTAGCCATATGCAAGACAAAAATGAGAATATCTGATGCAAGGTCAAAGCAACTGGGTCTGAAAATACACTAGGAAGACAAAAATTATGAGAATAAATCAGGCAAACAACAGCCAGATTGCACTTGGAGATATATTCCTACAAGAAGAGAATGCATATCTTGGCAGCAATACAGACACAGTTAGAGGAACAGGCAATAAAATCAAAATAAGAATACAATAGGCAAGAAGAGCTTTCACTGCACTGGGAAATCAAAAAGAGATCAAGTCCAACACAAAAATCAGAATCTTCAACTCAAATTGCATGGCTCTGAATTATAGTGAACAAATTTAAAACAAAAAAACCAAACAAACCAAGAAGTCACAGTTTCATAAATGAGTGTTTGCACAGAACAGATGGTGTTGAACTGGTCAAATGGAGATCAACTGATGGACAGAAACAAATACCAGGGGATTATGTCAGGAAAAGGTAGTTGGATTTAGATAGAATACACATTGAAAAAAACCTCATGACAGAATTTGGATTTCGATAGAATACACATTGAGGAAACCAGATGACAGAATTTGGATTTAGATAGAATACACATTGAGGAAACCAGATGACAGAATTTGGATTTAGATAGAATACACATTGAGGAAACCAGATGACAGAATTTGGATTTCAATAGAATACACATTGAGGAAACCAGATGACAGAATTTGGATTTAGATAGAATACACATTGAGGAAACCAGATGACAGAATTTGGATTTCAATAGAATACAAATTGAGGAAACCAGATGACAGAATTTGGATTTTAAGAGAATACACATTGAGGAAACCAGATGACAGAATTTGGATTTAGACAGAATACACATTGAAGAAACCAGATGACAGAATTTGGATTTAGACAGAATACACATTGAAGAAACCAGATGACAGAATTTGGATTTAGACAGAATACACATTGAGGAAACCAGATGACAGAATTTGGATTTAGATAGAATACACATTGAGGAAACCAGATGACAGAATTTGGATTTCAATAGAATACACATTGAGGAAACCAGATGACAGAATTTGGATTTTAAGAGAATACACATTGAGGAAACCAGATGACAGAATTTGGATTTCAATAGAATACACATTGAGGAAACCAGATGACAGAATTTGGATTTCAATAGAATACATATTGAGGAAACCAGATGACATAATTTGGATTTCAATAGAATACACATTGAGGAAACCAGATGACAGAATTTGGATTTAGATAGAATACACATTGAGGAAACCAGATGACAGAATTTGGATTTCAATAGAATACACATTGAGGAAACCAGATGACAGAATTTGGATTTTAAGAGAATACACATTGAGGAAACCAGATGACAGAATTTGGATTTAGACAGAATACACATTGAAGAAACCAGATGACAGAATTTGGATTTAGACAGAATACACATTGAGGAAACCAGATGACAGAATTTGGATTTAGATAGAATACACATTGAGGAAACCAGATGACAGAATTTGGATTTAGATAGAATACACATTGAGGAAACCAGATGACAGAATTTGGATTTCAATAGAATACACATTGAGGAAACCAGATGACAGAATTTGGATTTTAAGAGAATACACATTGAGGAAACCAGATGACAGAATTTGGATTTCAATAGAATACACATTGAGGAAACCAGATGACAGAATTTGGATTTAGATAGAATACACATTGAGGAAACCAGATGACAGAATTTGGATTTCAATAGAATACACATTGAGGAAACCAGATGACAGAATTTGGATTTTAAGAGAATACACATTGAGGAAACCAGATGACAGAATTTGGATTTCAATAGAATACACATTGAGGAAACCAGATGACAGAATTTGGATTTTAAGAGAATACACATTGAGGAAACCAGATGACAGAATTTGGATTTAGACAGAATACACATTGAGGAAACCAGATGACAGAATTTGGATTTAGACAGAATACACATTGAGGAAACCTGATGACAGAATTTGGATTTCGAGAGAATACACATTGAGGAAACCAGATGACAGAATTTGGATTTTGATAGAATACACATTGAGGAAACCAGATGACAGAATTTGGATTTTGATAGAATACACATTGAGGAAACCAGCTGACAGAATTTGGATTTTGATAGAATACACATTGAGGAAACCAGATGATAGAATTTGGAATGTCATAGAATACACATTGAGGAAACCAGATGATAGAATTTGGATTTTGATAGAATACACATTCAGGAAACCAGATGACAGAATTTGGATTTAGATAGAATACACATTGAGGAAACCAGATGACAGAATTTGGATTTAGACAGAATACACATTGAGGAAACCAAATGACAGAATTTGGATTTAGACAGAATATACATTGAGAAAACCAGAGGAAAGAATTTGGATTTAGACGGAATACACTTTCAGGAAACCAGATGACAGAGTTTGGATTTAGATAGAATACACATTGAGGAAACCAGATGACAGAATTTGGATTTAGACAGAATACACATTGAGGAAACCAGATGACAGAATTTGGATTTAGATAGAATACACATTGAGGAAACCAGATGACAGAATTTGGATTTTGATAGAATACACATTGAGGAAACCAGATGACAGAATTAGGATTTAGACAGAAAACACATTGACAAAACCAGATGACAGAATTTGGATTTTGATAGAATACACATTGAGATAACCAGATTATAGAATTTGGATTTCGATAGAATACACATTGAGAACACCAGATGACAAAATTTGGATTTTGATAGAATACACACTGAGAAAACCAGATGACAAAATTTGGATTTTGATAGAATACACACTGAGAAAACCAGATGAAAGAATTTGGATTTCGATAGAATACACACTGAGAAAACCAGATGAAAGAATTTGGATTTCAATAGAATACACATTGAGAAAACCAGTTGACAGAAGAAGATCGCTACTACTGAGATGACTCTCTCATAGATGTAACTTTAATGTTTTAAATTACATTTATATATATTCTACTGATTAAAATTCATAGTTTCATGTTTCTATTTTATATCCATTTTCCTATGCTTTTTATGACAACTTTTGTTAAATTTTTTATTTTATTCAGCAGAAGCATCCTGATTATTGTAACGTACTGAATTTTGGTGAAGAAAATGACCTAAATTTACGTGAATCTTAAATTATGCGTGCAATTCCAGAATATAACCCTCAGGTAAATTGCAATCACAATGTACACATTCAAACTTCCAGCAAAATAAATTATATATATATATATTTAAAAAAGGAAAATAAAACCCATAAAATAAAAAAACACCAAACTAATTACACAACAAAAATCACAACTCAAATGCAAATATTTAATTACACTGGTTTAAACTACAAGTCAATAACCCAGAATCCGAACATCTGGAGACCTAAATATTCAGAAAATCAAATTTTCTCAGCCGACTTTTGAGCAATTTATGGGCAACTTGGGCTATTTTGGATGATATCCAAAAAAAATTGATTTCCGAAACACAGCCGTTCCCGAGCATTTCGGATTCTGGGTTACCAACCTGTACTGGTTAAAATAAAATGTGACCAAAGTAAAACATTTATCATGTTTATACCCAAGAAATGATGACTCACTGACAGTTGTAAGTAACAGCAATATGTAAAATGTGAGCTGTATTTTTAATCTGACCACGTTAAACTGACTTTAGTCAATTAGCTGTTTGTCAGGTGAGAGTTTGTTTAGAGAACTTTGGGTACAGAGAAGAAAAGCACAATTTACAGTTGGGCAAAGTCTATTTACCCTACCCATGAAATATGATGTGCTGGTAGTTAAGTGGTGTAGCCTCTAAAGTGAACATGATCTCTAATGCAGTACCTTCCTTCCAGTCTTCTTTTTACATTGTTGACAAGGGACATGAGAAGATTCTCTAGAAGTCCAGGACTCTTTGCATCATAAGTGCGCATTACAGTCACATTAATATATGATGAACTATTCCATCAATCTATTTTGCTTGTCTTTTCTTATGCTCTCTGCCCCCTCTATCCTGTTGTTCTAATAATGTAGGCCAGCTTATGTGATCACACTCTGACTAAGCCAGCTCTTCTGCTCACATTCTGACCAAGCCAGCTCATTTGCTCACATTCTGACCAAGCCAGCTCATCTGATCACACTCTGGCCAAGCCAGCTGATCTGATCACTCTCTGGCCAAGCCAGCTGATCTGATCACATTCTGACTAAGCCAGCTCATCTGATCACATTCTGACCAAGCCAGCTCTTCTGTGCACATTCTGACCAAGCCATCTCATCTGCTCACATTCTGACCAAGCCAGTTCATCTGATCACATTCTGACCAAGCCAGTTCACCTGACCACATTCTGACCGAACCAGTTCATCTGTTCACATTCTGACCAAACCAGTTCATCTGATCACATTCTGACCAAGCCAGTTCATCTGACCACATTCTGACCAAGCCAGCTCATCTGACTACATTCTGGCCAAGCCAGCTTATTTGATCACATTCTGACCAAGCCAGCTCATGTGCCCACATTCTGACCAAGCCAGCTCATCTGCCCACACTCTGGCCAAGTGTCTTAACCAGTGCATTTTAACACATCCCTATATGTTTTAAACATGTATCTGGTTCCAGCTGTTTCTCTCGTAAATGCTGTTTCTGACTTATCTCTTTTTGTATTGTTAGTTACTATCCTCAACACTACACCATAAGGTGTAAGTTTCAATCTCTGCGATTTTACTTTGTGTCCATGACTGATTTATTAGGAACAATTTTCTTGTATTAACACTTTGCTGACCAAATTCGACGATAGTCGAATTTCCGGTTGAAACCCTTGCTGACCAGATTCGACAAAAGTCGAATTAGTAACTCTACCAACGCAACAGACAGCCGTATCGATAGTTTTACGAAACAAGCCTCATCCGGGTATTTTTAACATTCCAAAATGGCTGCGCCCATGAATGATATCGTGAAGCGCTGTTTCTAGCGGAGTTTTGATTAAAATTTCATTATTTTTAGTACAAGTGCCCGTTCTTTGTTTTCATCATGTGTGATGATGAAAACCAGACTTATAACAGAGATGATTCTGACTCTGGCAGCGAATCTGGGGCCGAAAGTGATATCTCATGGCTAAGTAGAGATGTATCACTCAATCGTAACGCAACTGATAGCAGCGACAACGAATTTGGATTAGATTGTGATGTAAGTACATCTGAAGCAGGAGATGGGCGTGGCACAAGAGACCACAGCAAGACTGCACATCAAAATAATATGTGGAGATGGAGAAAGCTTGCTCAAAACGAACTTGTTGAGCTTGACATGCTTCCTCCATATGAAGAACAACAAGGTGTCATGGCAGACACAACTGAATATATGTCCATTGATTTTTTCAAACTTTTTTTCCCCGACACTGCCATAGATCTGATCACTGATGAAGTGAATAGGTACGGAGAAAATCACCTCTCTCAGTACACAGGAAATGCTAAGTACAAGAAACGTACTTGGGATAAAACTGATGCAGTTGAAATTTCTGCATTCATAGGCCTTCAGATTGGTATGGGAATGTGTTGCAAACCAGCAGTCTCAGACTACTGGTGTAAGAACTTTTGGTTGAATGATACACCATATTCGAGGGTCATGAGTCGGAACAAGTACCAACAGCTCCACAGAAATCTCCATTTTAATAATAATGATAACAGAATTGAGAGGGGGCAGCTGGGTATGACCCCCTCTTCAAGCTCAGACCCATACTGGATATTATTTTGCCTACATATAAGCAACACTACACACCTGGGCGGGAGTTGTCAATAGATGAATCGATGGTGAGGTTCAAGGGTAGAATATATTTCAAGCAATACCTGCCAGCAAAACCCACAAAGTGGGGATTCAAAGTATTTGTACTCACTGATGCTAAAACACAATACTGCCTGAAATTGAAAATTTATACTGGTAAGGCAAATGATGAAGGTTCTGTTGGGGCAACTTCCAGGGTTGTGAAAGATCTTCTTGATGGATATGGCAACAAAGGACATATTCTCTACTGCGACAGCTTTTATTCAGCCCCAGCTTTATTTCAAGAGCTGAAAGAAATTCAGATTGGTGCATGTGGAACAGTAGCAGAGAATAGGAAGCATTTTCCTGAAGCACTGAAGAAAAAGCAACTCAAATTGAAAAAGGCAGATCATCCTGTGTTTTGTGCCACAGAAGATAAAGGCATGTTGGCAGTTACCTGGCATGACACGAAAAGAGTTAACCTTTTATCTACTGTTCACTCCAATGATGTTATGGACAAGACAGTTAGAAAACGAGGAATACCTGAGGGCAGAACAATTCAGAAGCCAGTGCTAGCAGAAAAATACAACAAAAGTATGGGAGGTGTCGACCACTTTGGCCAACTGGGTGCAAGCTATCCCTACCCACACAGATCCTATAAATGGTACCTTCCATTATATCATTTCTTAGTTGAAACTGCCCTGGTTAATGGGCACATAACCTACAACACTGCCAACTCTACAAAAAAGATCACAGCAAAGAAGTTCAGGCAGGATGTCAGTCTCGCTCTTATTGAACCTGCTATTCTTCGACGCAATGTGACACCTTCAAAACCACAAGTCACAACAACACGACTTACTGAGCGCCACTTCATTGATAAATATGAAAGGGCAAGGTACAAACCAGACTGTAAAGTGTGTAAGGCTGCAGGGAAAAGAAGCCAGACTGTCATGTACTGCCCAGATTGCAATGTACCTCTATGCACGATACCCTAACATTCACAAACACTCATTATCAGATGCCGCAGACACAGAATACACTCAAAAAAGACAAATACAAAAATTAAATTTTCTTTGCATTTTATTCACAATTTTTGTTAGCCTTTTATGTTTAAATACATAGTTATCGTTAAATCAGTACATCAATTAAGATTATTTTCTTCATTGCCATCAATGTCCCTAACATTTTATTGCACTGACATCGAACAAATTCACTAAACACTGGAAAAATATCATGGTTTTAAAACATCTCCTGAAATTTCTATAAATAACCACACAAATTCAAGATGGCCACCATGATCATGTGACCAATTTGCATAAAATATATTTATTCACATGTAGCAACCATTCATAATGGCGCTCTGAAAATTTCAAAACCCTATGTCTGTTTTCTAATTTTTTATGAATTTAAAACAAAACCAGTTATTTTTAAAGAAATCGGCAAACAAACTTGGTAATGGGAGACATTAATGCACTGAATTGCTGGTTAATCGTTAAATCAGTACGTCAATTAAGATTATTTTCTTCATTGCCATCAATGTCTCTAACATTTTATTGCACTGACATCGAACAAATTCACTAAACACTGGAAAAATATCATGGTTTTAAAACATCTCCTGAAATTTCTATAAATAGCCACACAAATTCAAGATGGCCGCCATGATCATGTGACCAATTTGCATGAAATATATTTTTTCAGATGTAGCAACCATTCATAGTGGTGCTCTGATAATTTCAAAACCCTATGTCTGTTTTTCAATTTTTTATGAATTTAAAAAAAAAAAAAACAGTTATTTTTAAAGAAATCTGCAAACACCCTTGGTAATGGGAGACATTAATGCTCTGGATCGCTGGTCAGCAAAGTGTTAAAGGTATTATTTTTATGTACAAAACATCTGACAAGTGTGGCAGATTATTAATGGTCTAAGAGAGGTAACTGGGTGTACTAGTGAATAATAAATGAGTAGGCGGCGATTTGCATTTTTAATAAGGAGGCGCTACAATGTATCACGTGGTACAAGTTTGGGTAGGTCTATTAATAAGGGTAGACCACATGCCTTCATCTCTTTCACGCCATGTAACTCGCTGACACAACAGCACAGAGGTGCTCAGCAACATTATCGACATATGGTAGATGTCGGATCTGCGTTGCGCAAGACTATCAAGTTACAGTGAGAACAAGATGCTTGATGCCATGAGCATTGTAAGGTGACAAACCTATTACAGGTAGAGAAACGTTGGTACGTAGAAAAAGTATATTAGAATGTGTAGCCACACAGAGAAACCAGTTAGGTCATGAACAGACGAGGCCACGTGCTGTGGGCATGAGACGTTTTCTTGTAAGGACTATTTGCGGTTGAAATTAAAAATGACAGTGTTTACTCAGGAAAAATTAACATAGCCTGGAAGTTGTCCAGTAAATTACATCATAACCTGAAATCACATGTATGAATCCAGAATAAAGATGTCCTGTAATAATGTAGCAGACTGAAGAACTATGTGTCAAGATAGCCAATAGAAGATAAGCTTAACTTCCATGACCAACGAGAACACTAGGATGTATAAGATTATTGTACGAGGCGTGTTCAAATGAAACCCGCCCGTGCTGCGCGAAGTGGACATTTGTAGGAGGAGCATGATGACGTCACATCTGACGTAATAAGCACATACGAATGTACAAGTGTGTAAGTGTTCATTCTCCTAGTATTCATTGTTTGTGCTGCAGACCGTTAAAATAATGGCCGGTGTGATACGGAATCCGTCCAAGGTCGATCAGCGAGCGGTGATCCAGTTCCTAACAGCCGAAGGATGTCGACCAGACAACATTCATCGCCGAATTAAAGCAGTGTATGGTGACAAAAGTGTGTCTAAGACTACAGTGAAAGACGGCACGAATGTTTCGAGAAGGACGTCAGTTAACGAAAGATCTTCCTCGGCCAGGTCAGGTGCATATTGTTGCGACAGAAGAAGCCATCGCCATAAGGAAGAACGCATGGGGTGGAGTTTGAACCACCTTCTGCGTTACGAAGAGGAGGGTGGTGCATTTCTGTTGCGCATAGTGGCAGGCGATGAGTCGTGGTGCCACCACTTTGAGCCGTGCAGCAAAACAGCGAGCATGCAATGGAAACATCCCGGATCACCAAAACCCAAAAAATTCAAGTCACAGATTTCCGCCGGTAAGGTTATGCTGACCGCATTTTTTTACCTTGAAGGGCTTCTATTGGTTGACTTTAAAGAGCCTGGTGTGAACATCAATGCCATCCGCTACAAAGACACACTAGACAACCTGCATACAGCCATCAAGAATAAACGACCTGGCATGTTTTCGCGTGGTGTGATTCTGTTGCACGACAATGCTCGTCCACATGTTGCGAACATTGTGCAGGAAGCGTTAGCAAGGAAAAGGTGGGAAGTTCTGCCACACCCAGCCTACAGCCCCGATCTGTCACCATGTGACTTTCATTTGTTCGGACCCTTAAAAAAATCTCTAAAGGGACAACGATTCGACTCCGATGCAGACATCAGGGCCTCGGTGACCAAATGGTTCAATAAGCAACCAGTCATTTTTCTCGGACGGCATCCGCCGTCTACCCAAGCAGTGGGATGCGTGTCTGAATGCCTATGGTGACTATTTCTAAAGAACCCCAGTGAGTACTTGCTTCATAACAATTGCTGTATTTAATTCTACTACTGCTGCTGATGTACCTTACATATATTTGTTATAAAGCCACTGGGACGGGTTTCATTTGAACACTCCTCGTATATGCAGGAGGAGAATCGCCCTGCAGATTTTATGTTGACTTTCGTTCCATTCTTGACCTTTGTAAATATGTTAAATAAACATTCTGAAACAGCATGCGACTTGGGGTCAGTCAGTCAGCAAGTCTTGCTACATTCTATGATTACGTGTGTGTCACGTGAATTCATCAACATCATCATTCACGTCAAGGAACAAAGAACCTGCCACAATCAATCTTATATCACGAGCTAAAGAGGCTGAGCAGTCAGAGCTGTTACACAAGTCTCCTTTAATTGCAGAGGAATGGAGAGTAATAAAAATATCAGTGTATGAAGATTACACATCTGCACTGTTACCATAATTATCACCCTCATTGGCCTTCAGCTTCCCAAGGAGCATAGGCCTTCAACAAGCTCATGCAAAGCCCTACTGTTTCATGTAATCAGTTCTGGGCCATTTCATGTCTTCCTCATTCCTTCCACTTCTATCTTCAGTTCTCCTCTCAATGTATTTTTGTGTCTCCCTCTATTTTTCCCTGGGAATTCCAGAATAAGATCTGCACTGTAATGCTATTAACAAGTTGCCTCAATGCTATCAACTGGTGTCCTCTAAATTAGTGGTTCTCAACGTGGGCCATTTGACCCCCAGGGGGCCATGCCATATTTCCAGAAGGCCACAGTAAGATGATAAAGTACTTTTTTCCCAGCTAAAGAGGGGGGGCCACAGAGGTAAATGAGGCTCAGAAGGCAGCCATGAGCTAAACAGGTTGAGAACCCCTGCTCTAAACCATTGCCAGTGTCTTTCATCTCTTTGTTTAGTGCACTTGTTTGGTTCTTGTCATCAGTTCTATGGTGGGGAAGCTACAACAATATCCAGACTTATTTCATGGCCAGATTCAACAAGGATGCCAATATGTTGTTTCTTCAGCACTAATCATACTTGCACCTGTTAGTTATTACTTCCACGGAGGACAATGTGTTTTTGTAGTTGAGTAAAAAATGTTCTGAAACCCTTTTTTGTGAATAATTCAGACAGATGAGTGATGCTAACAATGAAGGGTGAGACAGATAACTCACTTGCGTCGTGATTTGAGGTAAGCTTCCACACTAGTCTCAAAATGATCAGGCATGTTAAATCCATAGCCTGGCATGTCCACAAGGTGAAACAAGTTATTCACATTGAACACATTCATCAGTTTTGTGTGACCCTGCAAGAGTACAATAATTGTGCAGTATGTAAGTTTCACCAAATAAACTTGAGATATAAGTGCATGAAGTGAGACGAATTGGTCATTTTTAAATTTTGACATGAATTTTATTTTAAGCCGAGACAAGAAAACATTAAAGCTGAATTCACTTCCCCAATTTGTTTTATATCAAAGACAAACACTGCAACAAGCTGGTCTTTGAGAGGAACTCTTTATTTCATGCCGTAACTTTATCCTCGTTTGGTTAATGAACTAATGGGTTGACCCCAATGTGCCCTAACGGTTTCCATAGTGAGTTTCTATCCTTTCAGAGGAAACAAAAAAATTATTATAAGACTAGAAGGCATTTTTGTAGTAATTAAACTCTTGGTTTCACAGAAATTTACTCTACATTTTATGCAGACACTCATAAGCTCCGAGCTCACAAGTAGCGTTTGGCACGTCATAAATGGGATTAAATCCAATGTCTTGCCTATATATGCTCTAGACCAGTGTTTCTAAAAATACTTTCCATGGCGGAACCCCTAAAATAATTAATGTATTAATGTACCCAGACAAGATTGTGACCATACGACCAGAAATTTCATGCCCTTCTTTGCGTACAGCAAAACTGCACCATTTGAATGTCTTATAATTTTTTCATGAAGGTTTTATACCCTGGCAGCATATATTATTATATTACCACCATAAAACTTGTATGCTCCTGAAAAGTGCATTACAGTGAAACAATAAAAATTAATGGGTATTGCAGTGTGCACACTTTGCCAAACACTGAATGTTCAAAAGTGAGTCACACCATGACAAGTATATTTAACCAAAACAAAATGGAAAAATACAGAAACATGTACAGAAAGTAAAAAGTATCCAAGTGGAGCAAGAAAAAGCTTCTCAAAACTTTGAAGCATAACAGAGAATTGTAGATATGAAACAGAAAGAAGCGAAGAAGAGAAATGGAATTGCCAAAACTACATTCAATAACATGAGCCACGGTGGTGCAGTGGTTAAGTGCACTGGCTTCCTAGCTCAGTGGTCCATGGTTTGATCTTTAGTTGACGTGGGATTTTTTTACATCGCAAACGGCTCCGGGGACGACCCAGCCCCATGAATTGGGTACCAGAGCAACTCTGGGAAGGTTAAGGTGGCCGGCTTGATGCTGACCACATCGCCCTTAGTGTGCCGATGGTCAAGAAAATATGGGTCTAACACCATATTCCCACTATGCATCAATGGGCGTGTAGCGGGATCATTTACCCTTTTCCTTTTACATTCAATAACATGACACACATGTAATATTGAACATATTATAAATCTGAGTCCTCAAGAGTTATTTATACTTTTCATTACTGGACAGCGCTGAAATGTGGGATACAGAAGAATTAATAGCATCTCAGGTAAAATAAGAAGGAAGCAAAGAAGTTGTTCATTTTGTTTTTAAAAGACAAAGTATACTGTTCAACCCTTCAATCAATCCTCAATACCCTTTAGCTCCCCAAGGAGCATAGGCCTTCAACAAACACATGCCAAGTCTTCCTGTCCTGTGCCATCCGCAAGTTCTTTCCATGTTTTCCTCATCATTTTCACCTCTGTTTCCAGTTCTCTTCTCCATGTGTTTTTTGGTCTACCTCTGCCTCTCTTTCCCTGTGGATTCCAGAACAAGGACTGCCTTGTAATGCTATCAACAGGTTTCCTCAATGTGTGTCCTATCCATCGCCAGTGTCTTCTTCTCAACTCTTGTTCCACTGGCACTTGTCTGGTTCTTGTCATCAATTCCACATTTGTGACTTTGTCATACCATTTCAGTCCTTCTATTCTACGCAAGCACCGTTTATAAAAGTCTGTAGCTTTTTGGTTGTTGTTTTTGTTGTTCTCCATGTCTCAGAGCCATACAATAGGACTGACTTCACATTTGAAGTGAAGATTCTTATTTTCGTGTTGGACTTGATTTCTCTTGTTCTCCATATACAAGGGGCTTGCCATAAGTCTTGGGCCTGACCATGAAAGACATGTCACAGAGAGCTGAAATTTTGTATAGTGTTTATTCCTTTTCAATATAGCCATCGTCTGAATTGACACACTTCTGCCATCTCTGCTTGACCTTGAAAAGACCTTGGGAGTAAAACACCCTATTTTTCAAACTAAACCAGTCATCACATGCCAGTATAACTTATTCATCACTGTCAAAATGATTTCCTTTTAGCTGTTTTTTAAAATTTGGGAATAGAAAAAAGTCTGATGGAGCCAAATCTGGAGAATATGGTGGGTGTGGAAGAATTTCAATATTCAAATCGTTGGCTGCTAGCTGCACAAGCCGTGCTTTGTGAGAGGGCGCGTTGTCTTGAAGCAAAGGAAGATTTTGAGTGCCTGTAATCCCTTGTTTTCTGGTCACAACCTTTCTTAGTTTGGTGAGAAGATTTGCATAGTACTGTCCATTAACTGTGTTGCCACGAGGCAGATAATCTTTCAACAGGACACCTTTGGCGTCCCAAAAAACAGTTAGCATCACTTTTCCTGCAGATGTCTGTGCTCTCGGCTTGACAGGTGTTGGGGAGCCCGGGGTTTTCCATTGCATGCTGGAAATTTTGGATTCGGGGTCATAATGGTATACCCAAGTCTAATCTACTGTCACCATGGTCTCCAAAAAGTTTTTTGACTGACACTTTTTGAGCAACTGTTGGCAGCAATTTACTCTCGTTTGCTACTGTTCACGTGTCAGCAGTCGCAGAACCCAGCGTGCACACACTTTTCCCATGTTCAGTCTGTTGTGTAAAATTCTATAAACTGTTCTTTCATTCAGTTTTACTCTACTAGCTATCTCCACAATTGTCATTTTTTGATCCTGGTCAATGATTTTCTTCACTCTTGTTGCATTTTCATCGTTGCACTCTGAGGCTGGTCTACCAGATCTTGGCAGATCATCAACATTTGAGCGGCCGCACTTAAACTGTTGACAGCAGTTTTTTTACCGAAGTATATAAAGGACAAGAATCACGAAACACTGGTTGCATCTCCCTGTGTATGTCTGTAGGTGTTTTTCCCTGAAACATCAGAAATTTTATCACAGCTCTGGCCTCCTTCTTTTCCATTGTTTTGTCAAATCTTTGGAGCAGCAGATCCGGTTAATAGGGTACATTGCGCCGCGCACCGTAGCGGGAAAAACCCATTGAAGAAACAAACGCGTACTTCACACATACAGTGCACATATGATGAACTTTAAATGTGCCAAGTTTCAACTTCCTCCTGTGACTCCTTCATGGTCAGGCCCAAGACTTATGTCAAGCCCCTTGTATTTCCCAATGCAATGAAAGCTCCTCTTGCTTTTTGTATTCTTATTTTGATATCACTGTCTGTCCCTCCAACTTTATCTATATTACTTCCAAGATATGTGTAAGATTCTACATCTTTTAGTGGTGTTTCTTCAAGTTCAACCTTGTTATCATTTCTTGCATTTATTCTCATAATCTTTGTCTTTTCCCTGTGTATTTTCAATTCAACCCTTGATGGGTTATAATTAGGATATACTAGCAATAACCCGTCAATAATGAAGTAAATAAAAAACTGTAATATATTTTTAACATATTGTTTAATTCAATATAAAAGTTTTTTGATGACAACATTTTTTGTGAAAGTGCATGGATTTGTTTCAAAGAATGTTCCCTGATTAAAAGTGTTTTTAATAAAAACTTTGAAGTTTTCATGATTTGTTCCTTGGGTGAGGGCAACATAGAGCTGGCTGTGGAAAACTCCTACGTGATCAAAAGATTGTCCTTGCACCTTATTGATCGTCATTGCACATGCTAAAATCACTGGATGCAAAGCCCAAGACTGAATTATAGGAAAGGACCCAAAGATGCAGCAATAGAGAATGCAGTCAGCGACCCATAGCTTGACTGCTTGCATCAGAGTCAGCGAACCAGAGCTGACTAAGACCCTACTCCACCTCCACGTGGTGGTCCTGGAAACAGTCTGCATCACTGCAGTCTGGCTGAGCGAGTAGGGATCGCAGAGGGAAGGCAAACCCAGACCCAAAAACTGCCATGCTGAAGTCGGATGTGTTGACCGAAAGGTGCAGATATCACAGCTCCGGCGTAAACAGACACAACGCAACCAACGTCCTTTTCAGGACGAATGAGGAAGAAGAAGATTAAATCAAGTACCATATCTGCATTGAGATTCAGCGGTGCTGAACCTCTGTTGTTTCCCACCTCTTATGTTGGTGGTTCATTCTGATTGGCTGTTTCATGTCCATCTGTTGATGTAATCTTTCCTTGTAGAAGCACTGTAATTATAGCAGTCAAGCTATGGGTCGCTGACTGCATTCTCTATTGCTGCGTCTTTGGGTCCCTGATTTAATCTGATCTTTGAGATATGCCCAAAAGCAAAGAGACAATGTCAGCAAAATAATGACCATTAAATAAGGCCTATTGTATAAATCATATAAATTGTGCAGTTATAGCAATATACTTCAGTTTTTTTCACTACCAGTATCTAAGCTGTTGCTTATTTCCATTTCTGTCCTGTCATTTTCTACAAATGTACATGCTATCTGAGCGCCCGACTAACAAAGTGATTAGAGCTCTGGTCTTTTGCTGCAAAGGTGCCCGGTTCGATTCACGGTATCGACATGCTTCAGTCTACCCAGCTGTAAAATGGTTGAGAATTGGACAAGCAAGACCATCTGACATTCTGCACTTCCTTTCTCTCATGTTTTATACTGAAATAATTTATTCTCACATGCATTTTACATATTAATGGGTCAATTTAAAGCGTTTTAACCGGGTATTTTCAAATGGTTGAGAACTGGGCAAGCAGGACCGGCTGACATTCTGTCCTTCCCTTCTCTCATCTTTTATACAGAATTCATTTATCCTCACATGCATTTTACATATTATTGGGTTGATTTCAAGTGTTTTAACTGGGTATTTTCAAATGGTTGAGAATTGGACACGCAAGATCGTCTGACAATCAGCCCTTCCCTTCTCTCATCTTTTATACAGAATTCACCTTGCATGCATTTTACATAGTAATGGGGCTTTCAAGTGTTTTAACCGGGTAATTTTCAAATGGTTGAGAACTGAACTGGGCAAGCAGGACCGTCTGACATTCTGCCCTTCCCTCCTCTCTTCTTTTATTCAGAATTCATTAATCCTCACATGCATTTTATGTATTAATGGGACGTTTCAAGTGTTTTAAACAGGAAAAGGTTAAGCTGAAAGTGAAAAAAAAATTGCAGAAAGCCAAAGAAATTCCAATGCAACGTGGGAATTCGAAATCAACAAAAAACTCATTCGACTTACAAGGTATAATCGTGTCTTTCATATTGAACGGCTTTGAAGTCCTAAAATCTAGGTCTTATAGTCAAATCGATTTATACTCGAGTATACATGGTATATTTTAGATCAAGATGCCACCAGTATAACAAATGTATCAGGCAATGTGTTAAATTAAAACAATTGTGCATTAATCATATATAGATACCCAGACTAACAAAGCCACAAATTTATAATCAAAATACTTACAGGCTTTTTAGATACTCGCACTTTTAAATCTGGAATCTGGGCAAACATGGCTGCCAGCAAGGAAGATTTTCCAACATTACTTTTGCCAATGAAAGCAATCTGTACAAATAAATATAATCAACACTATTGCACACCATTGTAAGACATAAGTGGTTTCTTATATCTTAATGCAAGGACTGTTTTCTTATTTTTAATACTGATTAAACCTACTGCACAGGAAGGAAAAAGTATGCCTATGTAAATATTTTCATCACATTAACATCCAGACATGGAACTGTCAAATCTAGTCAGAAGGTAAAAACCTCACATAAACACATGCACCAACTGCCCATATTGGCACTAGCTTCTTTGCAGCCATGTGAACACAAAATTAAATTAATAGTTTTCAACTGTTTCAACTGTCAGTTTAGATATAAAGCATGATGCTCTCCTTCTTCCTTGCTTTGCTCCTCAACAAATATGTGGCCAGTACAGTTAGCTTCATTGTAAGCAGCCTGCTCGCCAAGCATTACATTTGCTCTTGCAAAAATGGTTTCTGCAGCCGTTTATGTTGAAAGATGAGGCTGCTATCCCCAAGCACACATACTGCTCTATGTCAGTGGTTCTCAATGTGAGCCATATCCCCCCCCCCCCCCCACTACATCTCTTGGTGGGGGGGCATAGTAAGATGGTCAAGTACCTTTTTTCCAGCTAACAGCGACTATGAGGGGGCCCACAGAGGTAAATCAGGCTCAGTTGGGGGCCATGAGCAAAGAAAACGTTGAGAACTCCTGTTCTATATGATTTCAAAGGCTGAAGTGTTTTATAAAGCAGCCTGTAAGAACATGTAAAACTGTCTAAAAAACACCGGCATAAATTAAAGTCATATTTTAATTATGACTGATTACTAAGATATGTATTTTAAAAAAAAGCCGAAGATAAATATTGCTCAAAAACTTAAGACAGTTCTTTGAACGAGGTTTTTTTTCATTTTTGCTGTGCCTCTCTTGATATTTAAAAACAGATTTATTTTTTTAATGGCTCACCTTTTTCAGGAAATCTGCATGGCTGCAAAGTGAAGATTATTATATCAAACCACATGGTTTTATGTATTTTGATAAGACCTAATATAACCAATGGACTTTGTGTGTCGGATGTATGGTACACATCTCGCCAAAGTGAGGAAAAACTTTTTTTATAGAAATGACTACAAAGATGGCACACATAATTATTTCTGTACATTTTACTGATTGGTCTTTTTGAAGCTCAAGATTAGAAGCATCTGAATCTTGTGTAAGTAGCTCAAAGGACTGGTAGTAATAAGTAACTTTTAGCCATGCTATTCATGTACATTTTATTACGACACACTCCAACTGGAAAACACACTAATCAATGTACATCATGACTTTATTTTTCTACTCCCGTTGCAACAGGCATTGCCAAATATTGCCCAGATGAGCCTACATGATGTAAACCAACCATGTTTGTTCCATATATTTTTACTATTATCTGTGCCCTCCCAATGGTTCTTGTTTTTTCTGCAGGTCTCAAACGAAGCTATATTTTTTCATGTTTCTCAATATGTGATCTGGAAAAGTCAATTTTCTCTATTTTGTTTCCTCAGTGGTGTTAGTACTTACTTATTTTGTAAATTCTGTATTGGTTACATTTAGTTTATATTTAATTCAGAAAAGTGCCTTAAAACTATCACAGCAGAAATGTCAATAATTATAATCTATTATGAACTAATTTTCCAGAATTATGAAAGATACATAGTGAACAAAATACAGACTGCTTAGTAGCCGGCAATCACACAGCCAGTTTCATACATTTTAACAAGAACAAACTGAACCATTAAAAACAGGGCTACACACCAAGGTAAATTAAAGGAGAAAACGAGCATAAACAATAAGCAAACAGATTCAGTAAAGAGCACTGCTCAGAACAGTGAAGAACTGAATAGCTCTGCCTGACTGGGACGTACAATTTTCAAAGGAGGAACAAACTAGAGTGTCAACGGCAGGATAATTAATGCTGAATTAGCCTTCATCTCTCTCTGACGTATATGGAACTCTGCAACTATTTTACAAGTTCAACCCAAATGTAAAATGTGTGATACTCAATGGCTCAGAAACGTGGCATTTCATATTCAAATTCAAGAGATTCACCAACAGATGCCCTCATATCATACTCTGTATCCAATGACCAGATGTGATAACAAATAAATACCTGTGAAACAGAACCAGACATCAGCTAATGCAGCTGGTGATTTAAGAGAACAAAAAATGGAGATGGACAAGAAATAAAGGGCCAACCATCATAACCAAACATGCCTTTGCCTGGAACCCATACGGAAACAGAAGAATGGGTTAAGACAAAGAGAACCTGGAAAAAAACAGCGGAAGTGGAAGTTAAGGCTTCTGGACAATCAAAGGCGTAGCTGAAGAAGGCAGCCAAAACTAGAAATTGGTGGCAAGCAACATCTACAGCCCTTTAATCCACATGGAACGAAAATGACTGACTAACTAAATTGCGCCATGCTCATTTCACATTAGACAGCTAGTGTATGCCTCTTGTCACAAAGGAATAATTACACAAAAACAATTAGCACAGACCCTTATAACTGAGCCAGAAGGTTAGTATTTTTGAGTCATTATACATATTGTGACCTTAAAAAATTACAGAAATAAATAATTACCTCTGGAACATTCCATTTTGGCATGATGTGGGGGTTTGGCCATGATCCAAGAAACTTAAATATTTCACCTTTCATACCCTGAGGCTCAAAAAGTCTTGATGCCTGTTCCACTTCATGCCTAGTTGGCCTAAATGCATGTTCAGACTCTGGAATAATTGGCACTTGCATCAGTGGCTGGAGACGGTCTGCTGGATTTGTGTACAAATCAGATGCAGGCTTGATTTCATCCATATGTACCAAACTTGAAAAAGTGAAATGGATGTATCTTTTGCATGACCATGACACGGGTGACACTGGCACAAAAACTGCGTTGGCTTGCTTTAATATCTGTCTTGTCATCACAGATAAAATAGATGACCTCATCCGGCAAATCGTTTCCATTCCTCAGAAGCCTTCTTTCCCAAGTGAACGTCTGTTCAGCACTGCCGGCAACACGTTTTCAGATAACAGATGTTGTCTTTTGGCAGAGAATGTTGAGACTCGTTTTTTTTTAAAACACCAATGCATGTTTCATGCAGCAATTTAAAAAGTGATTAATGGCTATTTGCCGTATTTTTTGTAACGGTGTATAATTAATAAAAATGTCAGTAGACCTATTGAACACAACTGTTTATGCCCAACATTCACTCACTATTCGTATTCGGCCAAATAGTTAAAGGCCTCTATTCGCATTCGGCTGAATAGTAAAAACCACTATTCGGTGCAGCCCTAGTATCAACAAAGGATAACTAAGGACAAAAAAAAAAAAAGCACTACGACCTCTTTTAGCAATTAGCACAATTTTCTCATTGCAAACTGGAAATTTCTGCAGTTGATAAACATAAAAGGCAAAAGCAGCGAGGAAGGGAACTGGTCATCTCACCTCATAAAGCTTGACCTTGTAAAGTGAAGTTTCTAACAATGCACTCCCCCATGGTAGTATATGCTACGGGACTACAAAAAATTATTGACAGGCATAAATTAAAGTGCACGTTGTAGTTCCTGGAGACACTGAAGAGACAACGAAAGAACAGGAATACTACACATGCCGTACAAGGCGATTAATTTGAGGTTGTGCATGGGGCTGGCAACCTCACCATATAAAACCAGTTGCCACAGACACCACTGCTGTAAGAATATATGAATGGGTACAGGCTTCACACAACAGGGAATCATCTGCATTAGTGGCTCATGCTCTGTAGGGAGCGCAAAAGAAAATGATGAACAAATTAAAGTAAAGATAATGAACAAATTAAAGTAAAGATAATGAACAAACTAAAGTAAAGATAATGAACAAATTAAAGTAAAGATAATGAACAAATTAAAGTAAAGATAATGAACAAATTAAAGTAAAGATAATGAACAAATTAAAGTAAAGATAATGAACAAATTAAAGTAAAGATAATGAACAAATTAAAGCAAAGATAATGAACCTACTGACTGATTTTTTTTTCTTTTTAAATGACTTAATGGAAATTAAATTCCTTAATACATATGACATTTTAAAAAATTACTTTTATACTTTTTGTCTTTTACTTATTTGTCGTCAATTTTTTTCTTTCTTCTCTTATTAACACAATGACAGATATGAGGTGACTACCATTTTAAGACAAATGAAAAGACATATGCACATGTACACAATCTGACACGCTTAATTTACTCTATTTACAATAATTGGAAAGATGAAATGATACCATGATGAAGTATCAACAACTGAAAATTATCTGGATTTAGAGACACTATACATCCTAATTATAACCCATCAGAGGTTCTTCTTCTTCTTCTTCTTCTTTGATCCATAACCGCCAACCGTCAAAGCAGTCAGCGGCCATCACGCCTGGTGGCGTCTTGTAGGGCAGCAACAAATTGATTCCACTTTGCTCGGTCAGCGGCCATCCTTCGTACAGTGCCCCAACTGTGGTTCATTCTTTGCATCTCAGCTTCCACAGTTCTCTGCCAAGTTGTTTTTGGTCGGCCTCTCTTTCGCTTTCCCTCGGGGGTCCATAGCACAGCTGTTCTTGTGATGGTATCAGGGTCCCTTCTGAGGACATGGCCAACCCAACTCCAGCGTCTGCCAGCTATGATGGTGTGCATGTCCTCCTGGTTACTCCGAATAAGTAGTTCTTGGTTGCTGATGGTGTTTGGCCAAAAGATTCGGAGAATTTTCCTTAGGCAGATTGTGTGGAAGGAGGACAGTTTCGACATTTCCTTCTCTGTTACTCTGCAACATTCTGCACCATAGAGAAGCACAGAAAGTACACAGCTCTCATATAGTCTTAATTTGGTGTTTGTGCTGTACTGGGAAGACTTCCAAATGTTGTTGAGAACAGCAAAGGCTGTTCTCACTTTATTCATTCTGTTGTTAATGTCCTTGCTTGTTCCGCCGTCAGGTGTTACTATGCTTCCTAGGTAAGTAAATGTGTCTGTCTGTTCTAACTTCTGGCATCAGAGGTTGAAAGGGATATTTTTCTTCATTAAGTTTAAAAATATAATAAGAAAAATTAATGGTTGAATCACAGGGTTATAGACATGCCGCCATATTGCCCAAGTGAATATCGATACCTCTTGTTTGAATGTGCATGCATAGATTAATCAATTGCAAGTTGGCATTATTTGATTGTTTTTAAAAAAAATTAACGTACAGCTTGAATATTTGTTGGATATTACTATTTCTGAAAACGATGGAAACCTGGTTAGTATTAATGAACATTTATGCAAGGGTTATGGCTGACATCTTCGAAACAGGGTTAGTATTAGGTTATTAATAGCGGTGGATATTTTTTAATGCGTGAAAGTGGAGCAAATCGACAGCCACTTCGGCATACGACAGTGTTTGTCGGGCATTATTAATTTTGACAAAGCTCGAAACAGGGTTGAGGTTAGGTTAAGACTAGCTGTAACATAAATATGGATAGCCAGTCTGGCAACATGGTGGACTCTGTCTACTCTCTCGTCATCTACCCACTATTGTTTTAATTAAGCATTTGATCTGTTACATTCATTCCCACATTTATTTGGTTCTATTTGATCTACTTTTCTTGGTTTCTTTATCTGCCTTTTCATTTCTTTATATGCCAACATGTGAAGGTACTCTATTATGCTAACACATGCGAGTGAACATGGTACTACAAAAATATTTATAGATATTCCCAACCAGCCAGAAAGTAAAATCATCCGACTGAAAATAATGTTGACTGCCTGTGTAATGACACTTGATTGGAGCAACATCACATTAAAGCTGAAAAATACTACCTAATTTATTTTATTTTAATGATTAAAAAAAAAAAAAAAATCACGTTCAACCTCCACTGGGTTATAATTATTATATATATAGTGTAGCTAATTCAAGATAATAATTTTGATTTTCTATATCTGATCATGGCTTTGTTTTGCACTTCCAATAAGTTTAAACTGAGTAAATTTAAAATGTTTAACCGTGTGAATGTGTGTGCTTTCCTCATACCAGAAAAGTAGTCTCTCATACCTGCCATGTAGTAAATAAGGGTTGGGAAGAGGGGGGGGGGGGGGGGGGGGGGGGGGGTCATGTGTTTGAAATAACACCCTCACCTACCTTTGCCATAATATCACACCAACCCTTATATATATATATATTTATTAAATTATGATATTGTTACATAATGTTTTACTATACTGAGTAATTCTATTGGTCTGCCTATTCCCAACACTTGTTCTACAGTTATTATCGAACTGCATGCCAGTAAATAATCTAATATTGGTATTCTCTGTTGTTCATACTTGTTTCTTTTCAGTAGAAAATGTTCTATATTTTCTTGTAGAAATTCGGCATAGTAAGGTTCTTCTTCTATTCTAAAAGAGCCCATTCCCAGTCGATGTCTAAGTGGTTTCTTATTGCTGGGAATTGTTCTCTAGATGCCTGACAAGTTCTTGCTGGGACCCTAAACAATTTATGTGCATGTCTGCCCTTCAGACTTCCATCCCATGTTACTGTCTATTCATCGGTCACTTTTCTTTTAACTAAGCTCCTGATCTGCGTTAAACTCATCCACACATTTATATTGTTTCTTTTAGATCTACTTTTCTTGACTTTTTTATCCACCTTTTCATTTCCTTCTATGCCAACAACATGTGAAAGTACCCAAGCTATTAAAACGGAACATCCTCTAGAGCAGGCCTAGGTATTTTCTGCTATATCTGGTCTACTGAATTCTCGTTTCTTTTAGCTTGAATTTCTGAAAGTGAGAAAATACTACGTGAATCATCGAGCAATATTGACAGACTCACTTATCTATGCTCCAGAGGATGTTCCGTTCTAATAGCTTAGATACCTTCACATGCTGGCATAGAAGGAAATGAAAAGGCGGATAAAGAAGCTAAGAAAAGTAGAAATAACAGAAACCAAATAAATGTGGGGATGAGTAAAACAGAGATCAAAAGCCTAATTAAAAGAATAATAACTGACGAATAGACAGTAGGGTAATCTTTACTTTTAGTAACGTCGAGCTCCTATTGTTTACTTTGTACTTGGTATCGGAGTTTATTGTTCTGTGCCGAAGCATTTTAACTTTATTGGATACGCCGATCGAGCACATAATTCCGAGCCGACTGCATCAGAATAGGTGTCCATCGCCGGTCGAGGTCGTTTGTGCATCAAATGGTCATTATCCTACTTTAATGTAAACTGCGATATCAAGTACCAAGCAAAGGAAAGTCACGATAGAAGCTCGGCACTAAAGGTAAAGATTACCGACAGTACAGTGGGATGGAAGTCTGAAGGGCAGACATGCATATACACTGTTCAAGACTCCAACAATATATCCTAATTATAACCCATGCCGGGTCGAACGGAATACTTTGTTTAAATAATGATATATTAGTTCCTATTGGGTTATTAGCAGAAATAAAATTACGGTACCAGATATGAAATTGCGAGCTCTACCACTCTCTCCGAGGACTAAGTGGCTCGATTATTAACGGCTTGTGTTGATCCATTACTTCCGCCTGCAATGTCAAGCTGGCCAGGTGCCGTGCCTCAAGAAATGG
Source organism: Oreohelix idahoensis (assembly GCA_024509875.1). NCBI lineage: Eukaryota > Metazoa > Mollusca > Gastropoda > Stylommatophora > Oreohelicidae > Oreohelix > Oreohelix idahoensis. The sequence goes on along the minus strand of JAMPIV010000846.1, from coordinate 298,759 downwards.
CAACGGATGGTTTGAACACTATTGCATGGGAAATGATCAACAACAGAACTAATGGAGAACATTTAAAATATAGAGATGTGTAGACGGGATTGTATCTTTTGCCACTGCCTTCCTCTGCTTCTCATTCCACCTGTCTTTCCCGTGGCCACGATATTTTCGAGTGCTTCTCTCTCTTTGTTTGATGAAGAAAATATCCAGTTCAACTCCGATGGGTTATATATGTCTCGAATTCCAGATATTTTATTGCGCATACCTGATCATTGTATCATTTCTCCTTTCCAGTTATTGTAAATAGAGTAAATTAAAAGTGTCAACTTGTTTTTATGTGCGTGTGTGTGTTTTCCTTTGTCCTAAAACGATAGTCTCCCCATTTATGTCATGGTATTCAAAATGAGGGGTCTTTGACATGATAACTAAGTCACTATTTATTTGTCATTATCTGTATGCATTACGAGAACTTCACTAGACCTTACACTTTCCCACCAAACCCCCGCTAATCATAATATACTGCTCGTCATATGTACAATGAAGTTTGATTGTCTACTCCCTATTTATTTATTTTTATAAATCATCGTTCTTTGTACATTAGTTCTTCTCAAGCCAACTTAGCTGTCACACAAACTGACCTGTCATAACCCAATCTCATATTGTAGCCACTTCGAAGCACGGGCGATCATTTTGATGTTAAAAACGATAATTTAAATAATAGAGGACAGAAAACGACAATTATAAGTTAGGTTTTCATTTTAAATAAAAGTATACAGCGACGTGACTGCATACAGTGAACGTCCCTGTGTTCGTCAAGTTCATCATCATCTAACGAGTCTAATCATCACTAGCTCTTTAGTAGAACCTAGGATATGAGGTTGCCCATAGCCTCAAACACAAATCCAGATCACCACCTCAGGTGTTAACCTGACACCATCTGTACTACTACCACCACTATAGGACCTGCAAGAAAAAAAAAAACGCATAGGCCTAACAAGATAGACTGCAACATTTGAACAATGATCCTGAAAGAATAAAACATATAACAAGAGAGACTAATACCTGACACACTCACCAACACATCAGAAGAACAAATCTTCGATTCTACTAACGCACTAACAACCAGACAGATAAACCAACACACAGACTACACGGCCACAATATATACTACAAAAAGGAGTGACAATGTTTACTTCCTTTGCAGTAGTCACATCTACAAAAGCTAGTTTTTTTTGCTTCATATGTACAAGAATCATAAAGGCAATAAGCTCGTTGTTTTTTTTCCTCACTCCTTCCCTTTTTCGCTTCTTATGGAGCACTGGACCACACTTGCTTTCGCACCTATACTATTAGCACGTATGTGCTCTTACAGTGATTATTCATCAAGCAATTTGTTTGACACAATGGGGTTGACAGTTCCAAGCACATCACCGTTTTTGCCTCTTACTATATGCCTCATGGAAGCTGTAGGTCTGTTCTAAGCCTCATCAGACCTTCGGAAACCATAGAGGGCAGTGGTTCCCAAACTTGTTCCGGTCTCCACCCCCTTCGCTCAATAAACGCACCTAGAGTGTACCTACTCTACCTTATAAAAATCATTTATCAGAATAGCAGTTTGCACGATCCACTAAAGAAGATAATACCAATAACATTCAAAACAGTAAAAAATTAATTACATATTTATTAAAAATTCCTTTAAAAATTTTCAGTTTATATTTTATTCGACAAAATCTAATGATACCAGCTTTTTAAAGTATGACAGTCATTTAGAAAGAATCATATACCATATTAAGTAAATATTTCACAGTTAGTAAAATCTTAATGCGATGGGAGTGCTTGATGAAGTGATACCAGCTTCTCAATAGCTGGTCTCAAGTAACACACCTGGAGTCTTAAATACACAGATTTAGTCATTTGTAGTCGATTTCTTTGCTTGGAGAAAAGGTTTAAGATTTCAGTAAAGCCACGTTTGTGTCTGATGAATGGGATACCTGGCTCAACCCCATTTGGGTTAGGATTTGAATATATAGTGTTCTTTATTCGATATATTATATATCATTGTTTTTCTTGTGTTGGTTCTTCCAGGCTGTGATTTCTCAGCCGTTTGTTGTTGCATTACCTAGTGTGGGTAGTGTTTGTGGTGTATTCCCTTACACGTTCCTAGGTTAATCTCGCTATACCGTGTTGTGTTTTGAGGGGTTTGTAGGCTTTGTTTTATTGTACCTCTTCTCATCTTTTTTTTTTCTATTGCATTTGACATGATCTAAAATGTCATCTACTCAACACTGGTTGATTTTTTTTTTTTTTTTTTTTTTGTATTGGTAGTTTGTTTTACTTCTCGTACTAAAATTGTGGGGGAAATATGTTTTAATTGTTTTTGGTTTTTCGTTTATCATTTTCATTTGTTCCGGTAGTTACATGTTAATTCTCGTTTTGGTAATATAACATTTTATTGTGTTGTGACCCTGGGTAGGTCAATTTTTAGTAGTTTCTGATAAATTCAAGTATTTCATGATTGGTTTTCTATGCTGTTAATATTTCTTGCATGTTAGAACATAATATGCTATGGTGTTTTCCTCCAGACATGTTCCACAGCAGGGTTCCTCTGCAATAAAATAGCTAGTTCCTAATTGCAGTCTAATCAGTTATTACAGGGTATTCTGGCTCTCTAGACATCTGACATGTTCGTGTTGGATCTTAGCAAGTGATAAGTCTGCCTTTCTGGCCCTGTTTACATTTTTTGGTCCATTTCTTTTAAAAATAATATTTTAAATTATACTTCTGATCTCTGTTGTTCCCAACTCTGTGTTTTTGTGGTTTGGGCTGCCTCCTCCTGTTTTTGCTTCCTTGTCGGTCACCACATTTCCTTTTATTCCCACGTGCGCAAATATTAATGGTAACAATACCGTGCAGCCTCAGTTGTTTAGGTATGTACTAATCTGCAATACTTCTACATTTAGGATATAATTTCTAACACACACAAATTGGCTTGGGAGTTGTTTTTTTAATATTTTTTTAGGACCATGCACAGAAAAAAAAACTTGTTTGTCATGTGCATGGGATACACAGCATCATGTGGGTTATAATTAGGGTACGTAGTGTTCAGTATCCAGTATAGCATATTACAGTGGTTAATTGTCTTGTGTGTTGTTTCTTCTTTTGGGCTGTAATTTATCTGCCGTTTATTGTGGCCTTGTTTAATATCTATGGTGTTTATAGTGGCATCCTTCCTTAATCAAAGAGTGATCCCTCTATACCCTGTTGCATTTTGTAGGGTTAGTAGGTTATTTGTTATTGTATCATTTTTCTTGCAATTAGCATTTTTAAAAATGTATCTACTATAATGGATGGGTTTTTTTTTTTTTAATAGGTAGTTTATTTTTGCTTCTCGTACTAATATCGTTAGTGGGAAAGGAAAGGGGGGGGGGGGGGAGAATTAATGTTTTAGTGCTATTTCTTCCTTTGTCATTCTCATTTGTTCTGTTTGTTATATGTTAGTTCTTGTTTTGGCAATACAAAGTTTTAATAAGTTGCGTAGCTCCCTGGGTAGATCAATTTGTAGTACAGTTTCTAGAGATAGTGATAGAGTTTTGTGTTCTCAAGTATTCCATGAGTGGTTTTCTGTGCTGTTCATATTTCTTGCATGTTAACGCAAAATGTGCTGTAGTGTTCTTCAGACATATTCTGCAGTAGGGTTCCTCTACCATGAAATAGCATGTTCATAATTGAAGTCTAATGAGTTTTCTATTGCATGGTATTTTTGGCGCTCTAGATATCTGACATGTTCGTACTGGGGTCTTTAACAGATTATAAGCGTTTCTGTCTTTCTAGCTTTCTTTCCACTTTGCTGTCCATTTATTTGTTGTAATATTTTAAATTATGCTTTTGATCTCTACATACTTAAAGCGCCATAAGCGAGTGCATAGCAGTGTTGCATTTAAATTGTGTCTCGCCTATTCAGTATCCCTTCCCATCTGTTTGTTTGCTGAGCATGGGGCTGGCAAACTCATCATGTAAAACAGAATAGCTACATAAACCTCTGCTGCAAGAGCATGTAAATGCTTGTTCAGGCTTCCTGCAACAGGACCAGCTAAAGCAGTGTCTCCATGGTCCACAAGAAGCGAAAAGGAAAATGATGATGATTATCAAGATTCGATACGTGCGCTCCCAAAATGATGATGATTATAAAGATTCGATACGTGCGCTCCCAAAATGATGATGATTATCAAGATTCGATACGTGCGCTCCCAAAATGATGATGATTATCAAGATTCGATACGTGCGCTCCCAAAATGATGATGATTATCAATATTCGATACGTGCGCTCCCAAAATGATGATTGCTTTGCTAATGTGGTATATAAGGTCACTGAAAAATGGTGGGATAGAAAGGCGAGTCTTGTGCCGACAAGATAAGGAACACTTGGCAAACTTTTTTAGAAGTTGTGTTCCTTTCTGTAATTCAAGCTAAGGTAGTTCTAGTTTTTTTGGCCTCCCGACTTCTCAAGAAGGCTCCACTCGCTTCAAAAACGCGCAATGCGCCTTGTTGCTGATAAACATCAATCACATTGTATAGATTTATATAATTATCTTCAAATATTACCCCTCAGGAAGCGCTTCCTCTTTAACAAAGGGAAATTTATTCACAAAATCCTGTCACAGAATGCTCCAAAGTATCTTTGGCCGCTTTTAAAATACAATGACAGACGTAGTCAGCGCTTAAATAAATTACAGGTACCCAAGCCCAGGCTTGACCTATTTAAAACTAGTTTGGCTTACTCAGCTGCTCATCTTTGGAACAATCTTCCCAATGACCTGAAAAACACGCACAGTCCTTACTCATACAATCGTATACTATTCAAATACTTTATGAGTGCTGATTATATGCCACCCTAACTGATTGTGTTGTACTTTTATCTAATATACTGTATGGAGGCTCTGATGATCTAGTTTTCATTACAATATACTTATTCTTAATATTATATTCTTAATAACTTATATTCTTAATTTTATGATCAGGTACTGTTAATGTATGCTGTTATACTTCCTTGTAATGTTGCACTGTCCTTAAATGAATACTTTCAGTACGCTGGAGAATGTTGAGTAACAGTAATAAAAGATGAGCAAGAGGATGGAAGAATGCAAGAGGGGACTGTGTCCGATTTTCAACCCTTGGCAAATTAATTGCTTTCGTATATGTCTATCTAACTATCTACCTAGTCTGATTCTGGTCTTGAGTTTGGGACGCAAAGGAAATGGAAAGGAAAATGGAAAGTAACTGTCTACCCACCTCATCTTGATGAACCTAAAAAATAAAAAAAAATTTAAAAAAAAGTCCCTGAGTCATTCAGTTGAACACCGTATGAACATTTTACAAGTTCTCATAACATACCTCTGAATATGTCTCAAATCACTAATTTACAGTACGAAGAATTCGATTATTTTTTTTTTCTTTTTTAATTAATTTATTTTTTATTTATTTATTTATTTTTCAAATTCATTATTACTATTAATTATTATTATTATTATTTTTTTAAATTTAATTTTATTTTAAAAACACTTTAATTATGATGATTATTGCAAATGTAATATTACTTTTATAATGATAAATGCCTTAATAATGCTTAAAGTAAATGTGAGGATGAAAGGATATTAGTATACATGATGAGAGAGAGAGGAAGGGCAGAATGTCAGACGGGCCTGCGTGCCCAATTCTTAACCCTTTGAAAATAAAGTTCGTTCGTTCGTTCGTTCGTTCGTTCAGCAGAATTCTTTTAATTTCTCGTCCTTTTGTTTCATGCTGCTTGATTTATTGAATTTTTTGTTTTTAATTTTTAGATTATTTTTTACTTAAAGCATAATGATCAGACATATTTCAGAAGATATTTTTAAGAAGTTTTGTAGGTCTTGTTGATAGCCACTTTTAGCTGAGTGGTTCGCTTCTGTCTTATTCTCTATTTCATCTGCTCCCACTTTTTCTCTGTAGTAGCTCCTACAGTTCTATTTCTTGACGTCGTCATGTCACTCTTACGTTCTTCTTCTTCTTCCATCCTTAGCCACCAACCGACAAAGCAGTCAGTGGCCAGTACGCCTAGTGGCGTCTTAGGGCAACAGCAAATCGATTTCTTTGCCGCTGTAGCCCATCATGCCTTATGGCATCTTTAGGGCAGCGACAAATCAATCGACTTGCCATTGTTTCCGTAATCAAATTGACTAGCAAACAGGTGATCAGCCCGTTGTGCAACTCTTACGTTGGACAGGCTAAATTCAACCTCTTTGCACGTGGGCATCAGCACCAAGCAAAAGGTCTTTTATTTATCCCTTCTTGTGGGTAGCGGCAAAGTTCCCTGACTCTTTCAGAGAGAAGCCGGACACACAGAAAAAGTGACCTTAGCCTTTCATGTGTCCGAGTGCCTCTAGAATCGTGAACTCTGGTCGTTTGAATGACCATCAGAGTGTCGCTATAGCTTATGATACTTTCCTTTATCACAATACGCCAGGTAGACAACTTCCCGAGGCTCTTACGTCGTTGTTACGCTGCCACCAATGCACATGCAAACCCCGCCTGAACACCTGCTACTAAATTTGACTATATGTGCTAGGTGTCTCTAACACTTCTTGCCAATGTCTCCAGAGAATTTTCTACCTTGCAAAGTGATATCTGCGCCAGAGCTAATACCAGTTGTATTGTGTTAGGAATTCTTCGTCTTATTTGGTAAGCACACTCAATTACTTAATGCATTAGGGTTTTAACTCATATATGTAGAATAGTGTGACGACAGGATTTCAGTGAGATAGTGAAAGAGTGAAAGCGACAGATTTCGTGAGAGAATAGAGGGCTATTTTATTAAGAATGCCTGATATCTGCAGACATATCAAAGAACACTTTTCTCACTATCAGGGTAGTTCACGTTGTGAAACTGAAAAAGGAATATTTAATAGAAAGGTAATCTGTATCCCTCTCTTGATTGAGTTAAATAGAGACAGAGGATTGGTATTCTAGTCACACTTCTATCCCTTCCCTGATAGATTTAATTGTTATTTCATTTACAGTTATTTTACGGCTCGAGCCCCCAGGTAAAAGAATGAATAATTTATCTTAAACTTATTACCACATTGAAGACAACAACCATACATCTGACAAGTTACAAAGTAAAGTAGACACGGTTGGTTTAGTTATTCAAATGTAAAATAGAATTTTCAAAAGGAAAATAAAACAAATAAAATTCCACTATACAGAATGACAGTTGCACTGGTATTATTGCACATTTAGTGTTACAGTAGGCAAGTTTCATCACTTGGTGTAAAAGTTTGTGAAGTTGTATGTTTCGCTTCTCAATAGATGTTGTTTGTTACTCATCTTTTGGGAGATTTGTTGGTCTTCTGGGGTTCATGTTGGCGGGTTTTGACTCAATGAGTTGCCTCGGCTCTCAGTTAATTACAGTCTCTTACTTCAGCACATTTGATTGGTACTGCATAAGGACTTTCAGTCTTCACCATTAGGACTGGAAAATACACACACTTGAGGCTTCGTAAGTTTCCTGCTTGAGGTAAACTTCATCTTCCCTCCCATTCTATTTTCTGACCAACAGAAAATTATGCGTCCCTGACAAAACAGGTAACAATTGACATATGATGCAACTCAACGATCGCGAAGTACATGCGTTCTCCTTCTCTCCCCAACTCACGATGTAATCTCCGTATTTACTAACATGCCTCCAGCGGATATTGTTTGTTTACACTGGCCACCGATGGCTTATCAATACCTAGGCCGGGTGAAAGTTACGCTTTCTTTACTGACTCCGCTTCTATCATTCATGCTTGGTTAATCATGGAAAATATAGAAATTCTTTTCCCCAAACAAATAAATTGACATACATGCATTTAAATAATTATCAATAACAGTTCATTAATAAACACGCATAATGTACATTTAAGACAGAGTGATTTAACAGCTGATAGATTATTAACACAGAACTCAGCAGTGATAGAAGTGGAAGTTAATGAATGATCGATCTATATTCTTCCTGGCTCCAGTTGGAGCAGAGGTACAACATTGGCTTTATGACATAAGAAAGATCTATGTAGACCATACTGGATGAAATATGTCTTGCTGTTCAGCATAAAGTGATACAAAGACAGTGAGTAGCTATGCGACTGAATTAGAAGACGTTGCGAATCTTGCGTAGATCAGAGAACAAGAATTAATGTTACAATGAAATGAAAATATAGCTGCAACTACATCTCAATACTGATCATAAATTTATACGAGGGAAGGTCAAAAAGTAATGCCTCCTATTTTTTATGTATGTAAATACTGCATCGGTGTGCAATTTGTAAATTTAGCAGGATTCCTCAAACACTCTTCTGCACTGTATAGCATTACCAACTTGTTTCAGTAATAAGTGGCACCACTGTAACAGTTTAAAAATGGCTGCCAAAGACGTTCGGTTAAAACAACGTTATGTCATAGAATTCCTCAGTGCCGAAGGCGAGACCCCAATTCGCATCCACGAACGTTTGAAGAATGTTTATGGAGATTCAACAGTGGATGTTAGCACTGTCCGACGTTGGGTACATCGTTGTGACGAAGCTGAAGTAGGTCAATCCTCAATGGTTGACGCAAAGCGGACTGGCCGTCCGTCTACCGCAGTGACTCCACACAACATTCAACGAGTTAATGGCATCATTCGTGGTGACCGTCGGGTAACACTGGATGAACTTTCTTCCATGTTGTCCATTAGTAAAAGCAGTGTCCAGAACATCATTAACAACGTGGGTTATTCAAAAGTTTGTGCACGGTGGGTACCCAGAATGTTGACAGACAGACATAAAGAAACAAGGAAAACCATAGCCATCAACCTCCTGCACCGTTACGAAACTGAAGGAGAAGAGTTTTTATCGAATATTGTGACAGGTGATGAGACTTGGGTTCATTTTTTGGAAACAGAATCCAAGAGGCAGTCAATGGAATGGCATCACACAACATCGCCGACAAGAAAGAAGTTCAAAAGTTCACCATCTGTAGGGAAAGTTATAGCCTCCGTGTTTTGGGATGAGAAGAGTGTGATTCTTCTCGACTTCTTGGAACAGGGAAACACGGTGAATGCAGACCGTTACATTGAAACTTTGAAGAAGCTTAGAGGTCGTCTTCGGCGACTTTACCCATTAAAAGATCAGAGAACTGCACTACTGTTGCACGATAATGCCACACCACACATCGTTAAACGCACCATTGATGCGATTGCAGAATTTGGCTGGACATTATTACCACATCCCCCTTACAGTCCTGATCTTGCACCTTCTGACTTCCATCTGTTTGGACCACTGAAAGAAGATCTTCGCGGACATCACTTTGAGGACACCGAGACCCTTAAATGCGCCGTACGCCAGTGGTTTAGGAAAAAGGACACACATTTTTACTGTGTGGGGATACATGCCCTTGTGAGAAGATGGACAAAAACTGTAACAAATAACGGAGACTACATTGAGAAATAAATTTTTGAAGTTCAGACTTGGGGCTACATTTCAATGTGAATTTTATCTGTTTTCTTGCCTATTGAATGAAATTAAAAATTACGAGGCATTACTTTTTGACCGTCCCTCGTATATGCATATTAGGTATACAAATCGGTATTATGAATAATAACATTTATCGACATACCCTTTCTCAACGAATTCACTACTGCTATAGTTCTTGGTGGTTTTAGAGCGTTAAGTTCAATGACTTGAATCCGATTTAAATTTGCCAGTCCAGTTGGTACACAGTGTGAATCGTGGCTGTCTGACCGGGCACCAGTTTTGGTTCTTTGTGGAGTGCAAAACACTGTAGGTTCCTGATATTTAACAGGTCGTCCTGTTCCCTCCCCCAAGCATCACATGATTGGTGGGTAGGTATCAAAATGTCAAAAGTATCCTTTTCTCCAATAAGCTTGCGTTGGTCCAGAGAGGCAGACTTAATCTCAAAATAGGCTGTCCTTTATCTGGGCGTCACTGTCTGTTGCATATGTTCTCAGAATCGTCAACTATTCCCTGTTCAGAAAGTGTAGGGTTGGCAATAAATTGTATAGTTTCCTTACTTGCTCGAATAATTGAACGTGTGTATCTCACCTCTAAGTCTGTGAATCTGATCAATTACGCCGTCCGTGAGAGGCAATGTATGACTCTTGACGTCAAGTGTTAACCTTACTTGACGGTTAGGATGCAATGATCGTCGACAACAAGTCTGAATCTCAGTCTGTTCTCATGTCTAACCTATCTTAATGTCATTGAGAACGTCCAGAAAGGTGTCGACAGTAGAGTATGGCAACAGTACATGGCGAGCTGTTACGCTACTGTGGTAAAGTGGGATGTTATAAATATTTATAGGGGACTTAGTGTACTGACTGAGATCAGCTGTGAAGGTATCTGTATCTAATAGGTGTAGTGTTTTACAGATAACCTTACTTGCTACCACATTTATACCTCAGTCAGAATTATTCTGGAATATTGTGATGACTACGTTAAATGTCTAGGGTTATGTAAATGATGAAGTGTAAGTCACAACAACAACAGACAGATAAACAATTTAATTTATTCCACCACACTTGACAACACTGTGACACTCACACACATTTAACACTCTATAAGACTATCTTAATTGAGTCAATGGTAAAAGTTCAAATATATATGTATTAATTACTTTCACTAATATATATCCTGATTCAACTACACAGTGAACCAGGAATCACAATCAAATGTAATCACAATTTATATGTACATAATTTATAAATATGAACCTTGTAGTGACATATTGTATTAGTATTATCCTATGTGTGTCAGTTGTGTAGTAGTACTATGAATTAATACTGGTTTTGTTTTTCAAGCTATGTTGTTATTTGTCATCATGACTTCAAGTGTTTGTTTATCTTGGAAATAGTATGGGGAAACTTCACCGTTCCTATCAATTTAAACAATGTATTGACCCTCTGTTTTACTATAATGTCAAGTTTTGAGGGGGACACATAATGTTGAGCTCCTCTGGCCACAGAAGCTTATCTTTCGTGATGGCGGCAGGAAAAGTCTCCTCTGCTCGATAGCTTCCCTGTGTTCTGGAGACACCTCACTGGTCGTTATCTGGACCCAGGAGTATGCTGTCAGCCTCTAGATTCAGCAAAGCTCAGACCAGGTGCTGCTTCAATAACATAGGACCACGGTCACACACTTCATGGAAATAATACACAATTACGTTGACTGGCAATGAATATGGCACAAAATCCGACCTGCCGCTGTCTCAGGCTTTTATTTAGAAAAATATAAGCTGAATCTCAACGCACTGTTGCTTTAGAAAGTTTATTTGAAAATGTGGTGCTGAACTGACGCTTCTAATTGACTATATTGGCGGGTCTAACCAATCGTGCCATGTTTACACAGCTTTTCAAAAAAGTACCTCTACTACTGTTTCCCCTAACAACAACAAAATTAGTATTGGTAGTCCGACTAATCGTGTTTCGCCTTACATTTACTGCGCTCAAATCAAATAGGATTTAACATGGGGACCTATTTCCCGTACAATGGTGGTTTCAAAATCTGCCACTGAGCGATTCTGATTTTGGTGTTGTCTGACACCCTCACTATTTCTTTTGGCTATAATTTGTTAATTCCTAGACTATTTGCGTAACACTTAACATATTATTTGTCAGCAAGTCCTAAGGAACCCAAATATACAAATTTAAGGGAGCTAAGTGGCTGCGTTCAAAATATGTATTTTCTAGGATAGTCGTGTATTTGTTTTTTTATTTTTTTATGTTTAGAACCGCCACCTGTCCTGCTGTACTGTCAGACTAATGTCAGGATTTTAGACATAAAACAGTAGAATGTCATGTTTCCTAATAAGCGTTTTGTAAGTTTTTTAAACCTAACTCTCGTATGGGTAGTGTTTTTTTTTTTCACTGTCTATCTGAAAAAAAAGTATTGCTTCTGGCCTTTCGCGTGGGGTGGGTGGCATTAATTGTATATCGCGAGACGCGTGTTTAGTGTTGCATGCGTTCCTGCTTTCAGCCCTCCCTTCTCTCTATCCTAAGTTCATCTGTCTTTTCATCACGCCGTGTATAAAATGAAATTAATGGAAGTATTAATTTAGGTCATTACGCGGTGTGCCTAGCTCAAGGTTTTCTTAGAAATGCAGTACACGTTTTATGGTAGAAAGCGTGTAGTGATGCAGTAGGCTTTACTATCAACGTGAAACGTTACAATTTGCAGACGAAGTAGAAAACAAGGGGATTTTTTGTACGCCATTGTGACAGCACTGTACTTTTACCATTTCTCTTTCCTTTTATTGAATTTATGTGTTAGGCTTTACATTTACCTGATAATTTATATATGTGGATTAGAATTTCTCACGACAAATTCTCCCCACTTAAAACAGACGTTATATGTCAGTCTATAATTCTATATACACATAGAGAAATTTATTATCTTTCCTGGGGCTTAGGGTGATTCTCATCACACGGATGGCGGCTTAAAAAATCCGCTCCCAGATTTGTTTTTCCACTTATATACTCTATGCTAAACTCAAATGGCTGCATCAGTAATGACCAACGGAGTAATCTAGAATTTTCATGTCTAGCCTGCGCTAGAAACGACAAGGGTTTGTGATCCGTTTGCAACTTAAATGCCTTCCCATACAGATAAATATTGAATTTCTTTATCGCCCATATTACTGCAAGACATTCTTTTTCGCTAGTTGAGTAGTTGGTTTAAGCTTTATTCAACTTTCTGCTAGCATATGCCACTGGGCTTAATTCCCCATCCAATGCATCTGATTTCTGTAGCAGAGTCGCACCTAACCCAATATTACTGGCATCCGTCCTTACAATGAATTCTTGACTTAAGTCAGGTAATTTCAAAATAGGTTTACTTGTGAGCTTTTCCTTCAATTCCTGGTAAGCGAATTCGCATTGTGGAGTCCATGTAATTCGATCTGGATGTCCTTTACGTGTCAAATCAGTTAACGGTGCACATATGGAATTAAAGTTTTTGATATACTTTTGGTAGAAACCACATAATGAGACAAAGGATCTCACGTCTTTCTTGGTTTGTGGTCTTGGGGCTTTCTTTAGTTTCTCTAAATTCTTGGGGTCAGGGGTCATGTTTCCCTGATGGATTGTGTGTCCCAAAAATTCTAATTCTTTACATCCAACGCAACATTTGGTTGGTCGGGCTGTTAAATTCGCTTCTCTAAGTCGATTAAACAGCATGTTCAGAGAGTCAATGTGTTCCTCAAATGTTTCTGTGGCTATAAGGATATCATCCATGAAATTTGTGATACATGGATTATTCAGAGGGTCCAATAATTTTCTCATCATTCTAGAGAAGACACTAGGTGCATTCTTCAATCCAAATGGCAATCTGTTAAACTCATAGTGTCCCTCTGAGGTACTAAACGCTAGGTATGGTCTAACCTCAGGCTTTACTGGAATCTGATAGTATCCTTTACTCAGATCCGCTTTTGAGAAATATTTAGCTTTATTTAGTCTGGCAAACAACTGATTTGTATCCGGCAATGGATCCACCTGTCCTTCTGTAATAGCATTCAGTCTCCTGTAATCTATACAGAGTCTATGTTCTCCAGAGGGTTTCCTTAAGAGTACAACACTGGAACTATACGAAGATTCACTGTGTGAAATTATTCCTTCCTTCAACAAATAGTCTATCTCTTCCTTCAAAGCTTTCTCCTTAGCAAAAGGAATCGAATAGGGTTTCATACAGACAGGTGTGGGGTCTATCAGTTTCATATTATATTCCAATAAGTTTGTATGCCCCGGTCGGTCTGTTAACACCTCTGTATGATTATCTAGAACCTGTTGCACTCTCTCTTTCTGATTTTTCGTTAAATGTGTACTGATTTTCACCTGTGCCGCTGTCTCACAGGGATGTAATGGACATTCAAATGATGAAAGTGGTTCCTTTTTCATTTCCATGGCAATGGACAAGGTCAACAAGTGTGTCTCTTCCTGATTTTCTCTTTCCAAATATTTCTTCAGGAGATTCACATGATATATTTTTTCTTTCCCCTTCTTATCTATCTTATAATTGGTTCTAGACACCTTCTCTAGAACTGTATATGGACCTTGCCATCCAATTTGTAACTTATTTTGACTACCGGGTAGAAGAAGCAGTACCTTCTCTCCCACAGCCAAATCTCTGTCTTTAGCTTTCCTGTTATAATAGGCAGCATGTTTCTTCCTGGCTTGTTTCAAATTTTCATTGGCAAGTTTCCAGCCAGTTTTTAAACGAGTGGTCAGCTCATTCACATATTGGTATGAGGATGTAATATTTTCCTCTGCCTTTTCATCAGTCCACGTTCTTAACAGCGCTTCAAGTGGATCTTTTATTGGCCTTCCAAATAATAATGTTGCCGGGGCCATTCCGGTTGAACTATGGGGTACCTCCCGATAAGCAAAGAGGGCGGCGTGAAGGTACTGGTCCCACGTATCTGGTTTTTCGTGTGCCAACTTTCTCAGGATTGACATCAACGTGCCATTAAATCTTTCCACTTGGCCGTTCCCTTGGGGGTGGTACACACTACAATGGAAGTGTTTGGCCTGGAAGATCCTGACAACTTCTTCAGTTAGTTTCCCCTTGAACTGAGAGCCATTATCAGTCAAGATTTGATTGGAAAAGCCTAACCTTGTGAAAATTGTGAGTAATGCCTCTGCCACATGCTTAGAATCAATCGATGACAGGGCTACCGCCTCTCCCCACATAGAACAAGTGTCCACCAGAGTCAGAATGTAGCTGTTCCTTCTCTTAGTTCGAGTGAGAGGTCCCACAAGATCCACAGCAACTCTCTCAAAGGGTGTTCCCACTATGGGCATTTCCCCCAGAGTTGCTGGTGCAGTCCAATGCTTAGGTGCTACTCGTTGGCACTCTGGACAGGATTTTACATATCGTTTGATATCTTCAGTTATCCCTGGCCAGAAATAGTGACACGCTATTCGCTGTCCTGTTGCGCTGATCCCCATATGACCACTGAAGGGAATCGCATGCCCTAGCTCCAACACTTTAGTCCTATATGAAGTGGGAAGGACCAGCTGTCCGTGACCATTGGATTCAGATTCAGCCTTCCTATAAATCAGTTTGTTCTTCATATAAAATTCTCCCTTGCCTGGAGGTGTATGAGATTTGGGCAACTTCTTGAAACACGGCTTGAGTGTCTTGTCCTCCGCCTGTGCCTTCCTCATCTCATCTGGATGAGTATTTATTGGATTATCCTCCTCCTTTTTAGACTGTGATCTGGTCTGCACTGTTGCCAATATCACAGGTCTCTTGGGATTCCCCAAGAAGACATATCTACACCCCAATATCAGAGGGTAGATTGGCTCATTTATCACTGCTGCTTTTATGATCCCTTCCACATATCGCGTTTTCACCTTTATCCGTGCGACGGGAAGTGTCATGGTAGCTACATCCTTGGTTGCAGTTTGAATCTCCACATCGGTGCAGAAAGTCAGAGAGTAGTCAGTAGTCTAGTGTACCACTGCGAAGTCGTCTCATTACATCTCTCTTTTATGCCCGGGCAATGCGTCCTTCACCTCTCCTGTGGGCATTCATTTTCATTGCACAAGTCAAAGTTAGTTCGATCAGCTGGAGTCTCTCAATTGGGAGTTAACCTCGTAACGGCCTCAACGGATATTACAACCACACGCATAGGGCACTAGAAATACATCATTTGGTTGCTGAGTTCTCTACACTGAGAGCCTTAATCTACAATATTACCACTAGC
The DNA here is from genome assembly GCA_024509875.1 of Oreohelix idahoensis. Lineage (NCBI taxonomy): Eukaryota > Metazoa > Mollusca > Gastropoda > Stylommatophora > Oreohelicidae > Oreohelix > Oreohelix idahoensis. Next base: position 283,006 of record JAMPIV010000846.1, on the reverse strand, counting down.
TGCATCTGAGTTAGGTTTTTCTTTCCACGGCCTATATATATATTCGCTACAGTGACGGAATATATTTATTCCTTAAGTGTGTGGAATAGTGGAATAATAGTTTAGTGTACTTGAGTATCGCTAGTTAGTGATTTCTACAGCCTAGGAGGTACATCCTTCTGGGTTAATTTAACGAAACAGTAGCAGCTGTCTTCGAACAAGAGGACTGGGGGGCCACCCCTGTTCGTTAGATTTTTCTTCTTTTGTACTTGTGTGTGCACTTGGTGGTATGGAATCAATACGATTTGTCTGTGCTCTTTATTGTATTGGTGTGATATGAGATTGCTAGCCCATCAAAGCTAGTGAGGTTATTATTTTATTTTTGTGTGGATTTATTTAATAAATATATTTATATGTTCTAAGCAGTCAGAATTCACTTTCTATCTTACCTGTAACTGGGCGTTAACATGTGTTTTCCTTACTTTAATAGATTAAACTATTTAGCGGAGAGGACGGATGAGGTGCATGACATTCTAAACATTGTGTCGAGTGTGGCTAGGAGAAGACATTAGATACCTAACTACATATATCTTCCCTCCAGAAGTCATACCTCATTCCCTATTTTCATTAGTGACTCTATCCATATCTACTTTCAAACAACTCACTCATTTTCTGTCTAAACTTAGACATAATCTACTTCCATACTCGCGACAGTGTGTATTATCCAACGTCGGCGATTTCTTCTCACGTCTTGTTCCAGTGGCACTGACAGATACTAAGACTGATTTATGACCCACAGTGATTTCACGAGTTGAGTTTAGTATACATTACGGCCATTTGCTATTTTGAAGATATGTCAACTTCTCATGTGTTTTGTAATTCGCACCTTTACCGAGACTTTGTCTATGTGTGTGTTTTAATACTTGTCTAAAATTCTAGCCATATATCAATCAGTACTTTGTCTTCGGTAGGGGTTCCACGGGTTATGATATTTATATATTGTTTTTAATAAAATAAAACATATCCCGTTCAGCCCTTGATGGGTTCTAATTAGTGTAAGATAATAATTCTGATATCAAAATATGGCATCCTCATCCCACTCCACTCAGTCCTAATAGTAAATAAAAAATGTAAAATTGTGTGAATGTGTGTATGCCCTCCCCTTTTCATTAAAAAAAAATATATATACGAGTATATATAAATTTATAAAAAAACAACAACACAAAAAACTCACAACTGCCACGTTGTTAACACGGAGATGAAGGAGAAAGCTGGTGTGTCAGGGATGACACCCAATCAACAAATCATCTGCCGTCATCAACAAGCATGATAAGACCCACTCTAGAGTTTCACTTTCTCATCACACCATCACCGATCCTTATATATTTTAATGTTTGTTCGTGTTAGATACTGTTTGACTATATTGTGCAATTCTCTAGGTCTATCTATTCTCAACACCTGTTCCACAGTTATGGATGAGTCGAATGCCCGAAAATAATCTAATATTGGTTTCCTCTGTTGCTCATACTTCCTACATTTTAGAAGGAAATGCTTTATATTAGTTTCCTCTAGTAAGTTTCCTTACACTCTGCTCATTAAGGTTCTTCTATTCTAAAATAGCCCGTTCCTAGTTGCAGTCTCAATCAATTAATACCCTTTCGCTCCCCGGGGAGCATTGGTCTTCAACAAACACATGCCAAGTCTTCCTGTCCCGTGCCATCCGCTCAAGTTCTTTCCATGCCTTCCTCACCACTTTCACCTCTGCATCCAGCCCTCCCCCCCCCATGTTTCCCTTGGTCCACCTCTGCCCCTCCCTCCCTCCCTGCAGACCCCAGAACAGGGACCGCCCTGCAATGCCATCAACAGGTTTCCTCAATGTATGTCCTATCCATCTCCAGCGTCTTCTTCTCAACTCTTGTTCCACTGGCACTTGTCTGGTTCTTGTCATCAATTCCACATTTGTGACTTTGTCATACCATTTCAGTCCTTCTATTCCACGCAAGCACCCGTTTATAAAAGTCTGTAGCTTTTTGGTTGTTGTTTTTGTTGTTCTCCATGTCTCAGAGCCATACAATAGAACTGACTTGACATTTGAGTTGAAGATTCTTATTTTCGTGTTGGACCTGACTTCTCCCGTTCTCCATAAACTTACCAACGCAATGTAAGCCCCCCTTGCCCTCTGCATTCCCATCTTGATATCACTGTCTGTCCCTCCAGCTTTGTCTACACTACCACCAAGATATATGTACGATTCCACATCCCCTAGTGGTGTCTCTCCAAGCTCAATCCTGCCATCACCTCTTGCATTCACTCTCACAATCCCTGTCCTCTCCTTGTGTATTCTCAGGCCCACTTGATGTGACCTCTCATCGAGAATTTTCATTTTCTCTTGCATCTGATTATGGTTATGGGACAGAAAAGCCAAGTCATCTGCAAAATCCAGATCATCAAGCTGTTTAGTCAGATTCCACTGGATTCCATTTCTGTTGTGTGATGTCGATGTTTTCATAACCCAACCTATTGCTAGAAAGAAAAGAAATGGAGACAAGAAGCATCCCTGACTCACTCCCGTCCTTATCCTAAACGGTTCTTAAGTTGTCCTTCATGAAGAACTCTTGCATGTCAGGTCTTCATTTGTCTTCCTTAATAAGTTAATGATCTTCATGGGAACTCCATATTGCCTCATCAGTTTCCAAAGTGGTTCTCTGTCTACACTGTCAAATGCCTTTTCGTAGTCCACGAATCCGATTTAAAGCGGTGAATTCCATTCCAGCTTTGTTCAACTATTATTCTCGATGTGGCTATCTGGTCTGTACAGGATCTGTTTTGTCGAAAACCTGTTTGTTCATCTCTCAGTTGCTTGTCTATGGACTCTTTTAATCTCTCAAAGATGATTCTGTTTATTACTTTTCCTGGCAGTTTCTTATTGCTAGAAATTTTAATTCTCTAGATACATGACACGTTCTTGTTGGAGCCTTGAACAATTTATGTGCATGTCTACCCTTCAGGCTTCCATCCTACGCCGCTGTCTATTCGTTAGTTATTATTCTTTTAAGCTTTTCATATCTGTTTTACTCATCCTCACATTTATAAGGTTTTTATTATATCTACTTTTCTTAGAATCTTTATCAGCATTTTCATTTCCTTCTTTGCCAACATATGAAGGTACCCAACTATTGGAACGGAACATCCTCTGGAGTATAGGTAAGTACGTATTTGCCAGTAATATCTCTTCTGCTGTATCTGGTCTACTGCATTCTAACACGTTTCTTATAGCCTGAATAGCCGAAAGTGAGTCTGTCCAAATTTTCAATTTATGAGGAGGGTTGTTACAGAGAAGTGGTTTTACTGACGAATGTTAAAAATACATTGAACAGCTAAAATGAGTAACGATGTTGTCTGGAAAAAGGCCCGTGTGCACAGAAAGCTTATTCCTCGGGTTAATAGGAAGCAGTCCACTTTCTTTGGTAAATAAATATTACACACTTTCTTTGGTGAGTATTGTGCACTGGAGTATATTGTGACAACAGGGAAGATAGAAGGAAAAAGAGATAGAAGATGACAAAGAAAGAAGATTTTGAACAGTTTGACATCATGACGCGGAAAGAAGTCAACAACATAATTGATCAAAAGTACTGTAGACATGAAGTTGTGGACAGTATCGTATATTTTCGATAGGGTAATTAAGTTCAATTTTGGCCCAGCCTAAATAGGACTAGAACAGGTGATAGCTCAGTGAGAGATAAGGTAAAGAAATAGATTTTTCACAAGTGAAATGGTAAAAGGTAAAATCTGTCCCTGGATTTGAGAGATAATCAATCCAGCCTATCGATTACGACTGAGATTTGTAGATCAGACAGTTTCCCTATAAATAAATAAATAAATAAATAAATAAATAGATAAATAAAATATATATATATATATATATATATATATATATATATATAAATATATATATATATATATTTATATATATATAACCACTCACATCTATACACACACAGATACGTGACGACAATTAGACGCACAGACGTGAAACCTATATCTATGGAATTGGGATCTTTTGGGACAAGTTGACCGACACACGTAAATAAAGTTTATGTAAATTTTATTTATCATAAAGAAACTACAACACAACAATATCTTTGAATATCAAAATCAAATACAATGAACATAGGTTACTGAGTTAATTAAAGCGTTAGACTCATAGGTTTAATCCTCCCTCCCTCTGTTGAGACAAGATCCCGCTAGAGCAAAGTTATTAACCCCCAAAGAGTCAAAGGTTTTTACGCTGTGGTCTAAAATTCCATCTACAGTAAAGAACAGAGTTATAAGTTAATCTATTCTGAAGTGAAATAAAGGAGCAGCTTTAGCAAAACTTGCATTAAAAAATACAAAAAAAAAAAAGTACATGGGTTATATCCAAATATAATTATTCTTCCCCCGCTTTCTCTCGCTCTGACAAACCTGTGATCACAAATTCAGTCTCTCTTACCTACAAAGGTGCTTTCACCACATCTGGAACAATTGTTAATGGCACCCACAGCCCATCCATGGTTGGTTGTTTGTATAGCAAAGTTAGATTTTGCTGGGGAGGTTATGATGGTATCCTAAAAAGAATGAAATCCGTGTATGTATTAACCGTGTGAGGTCAAGCACATGTAGGCCCCTGACTCTATAAATGATGATGATGAATTATGTGCAGGGAACCTAACGCTACCTCCTGTCGTAAATTTATTTTGAGAGAAAAGAGTCGTAGAAATAGTGGTCCGGTTTAGAGTGGAAAATGATGATGGAAAGCTCAGTGATAGAAAATGTAGAGATTTAATAGTTGCTTCACAGCGTGCTGGAGGAGGGTAAAGACAGACTTATTTACGACAAATCGTGTCTCTCAATCTTCTCTTTCACTCTCCTGGTCAAACAATTATTTGCCAGTTTTCCAGACTCGCATCTGCGCGCTCACCGATTTGGTGTTTTCAAACACACACACGACGTTGATACAAACTATATTAAACGAATAGGGGAAAAGTTGGGCTTTGGGTATATCCAACACACAGAACTAAATGAGTTTAGGTGATTTTATTCACTTTAAACATCAATCACTAAAAATATAAGATATTACATAAAATTATCATAAGTACACAAATGCAAATAACAAGTTTGGGAGGGGGTGAAGAAGATTGGTATCGACTAAGCCCTTCCCGCTCATTAGACAAAGACAAACCCAGTCCAGAGATAGATAATATCAGGAACACGGGTACGTTAACCTAACAGTAAAGTTAATTACTCTGAAAGAGGTGTTACCAAGTTAGGTATAAGTGATAGAAAAAAAAAAACCTGTTCTTCCCAGCTGTTCTTCCCTTTACTAAGCAAATGGAAAGGAGGTGGTTTTAAACAGAGTTAACAAATTATCAACTATCCCACTTAAAGGAACAATGTAGGGTATACAGAAAAGATATATGTTACCAGGTAAGCAAGTTAACAAAATGGTCACACAAAAGAATTAATTTCCTGTCATTCATACACGCGCTAGCAAAGGCCTTCACTCATCTTGCTCTCACTTACCGATTGTGAAAAAATCTTGCACTCCATAGAATAACACAACAGCAGTTACACCTCAACTAAATGTATGAGTGTTTGTTCAAGTTCTAGCCCCAGATTATCGGGTAGGCGGTCAGCACATAAAAGGATCCCGTAATCGCTGGAAAATGAATCTGTAGTTGTGTCTCTTTTCTTAATAACAGTTTCTATGGGAGGGCACGGTCTCTGATATCGGGGTGAGGATGGTGTGGTCTATTTGGCTATGCCGCTGATAATAAAATTCTTACGCGTGCTGGTACACTTTATCCGTGAGGTATGGTTTAAGTCCAGTGAGAAAACTAGTCACATCACTGTTCAGGAAATTATGAATTATCTCTCTGTGTCAGTAAACTAACAAAGCTCGGGCCAGTGTTCTTCTTCCCGTTACGACTTAAGTTGTTTGATGGTGCGTTAAATTTGTCTTTGGGTGTGCTTTCTTTGCTATAAGTTAGATAGCGGAATTCCAAACATAGAATCGCCTCAAAGATTAAAAATTTTACACAGTCTCAACAAGTTCTGCGTCAGGGGAACTTTGCTTAGATTGATTTCTTTATTGCTTTCTTAATGCTGGGATCGCACAGGTTACGATCACTCTGTATGAAAGAAAAAAAAAAGACATGTAATATACCGAAAACAAATAACCTTCTAAAGCGCGATGAATTTCCCGTTAAGCCTATAATACACTCGAGTATTTAATTATGTATTTAATAAACACTGCGCGAATTCTAGTGGTTAAAAACCCACATCTATAAAACTAGGACTTAACTGAATTTATTAATTATAAATTCCTTCGCGACTTTAAAAGTTAATTTAAGCATCTATTATCTTTTGAAATAATATAATAGATAGATCATTATATTTAAAACTGGAACTCTTGAGATGGTTTAATTAAATAGATTTAAATTAACACAAAAATCCCTTGAAATAGAATGACTAGACCACTGATCACTTTACACAATATATATTTTACCGCTTTGCACAGAATTAGAAATCACTGCAAATATATATATAAAATCCAGGGGAAAATCTATAACAAGATTTCAATAAAGCTAGTGCTTCTGTAAAGGTCTGGCCAGCGAGTGATAACGTGTCTAGTTCTACATGGTCTATTTAGCTAAAATGAAATGTAAGTTGAGTGGGACATGATAAACTTGACAACTTATTTGATCTCACGAACTTTTGGGGATCTGACCGCCAAATCAAGAGAAGAAGCCGCCCCCTGGTCTTCGTATCCGCTCGCTGCTGCCCGTTTCGCTTTCCCCCGTTCGCTCGGTTCCTCGATTGACACCGAGACGCGAAATTAGCGGCAAGCAACTGCGTCTCGTATCAGGGAAAACTACTGTCTTTGATAGCGCCGATAGTCTCCCCTAAGATCCCTCGGTCTGTCTCTTTGATCTCGTCGCTGTATCCTACATGAGTCCCGGTGGAATGCGTTCTGGCAAACGAAAAGTTACAACAAATGTTCAGGGGTTCTAATGTTATGAAAAGCTAAAGGTCCCTTTAAATCATCCATCATATCAGGGAAAATTCACTAGTCAAACTAGACGTACGTCACACCTCCCTAGATCTCACACGGTCACTATTTTGGCTCTAGTGTCTGGTGTATGATGTACCTAGTGTCTAGGGGAGAAATGAAATGATGGTACACAACACAAAACTCTTTAAGTTTCTATGAGGAAGTGAATCAAAACCTGTGGTTAAGTTTTTCTTTAAATTTGATAATTTTTTGTACAATTTATTTTGCCTGTCCAGTCATATCTTTGGACAGGTCTTTGAAAATGAGGACAAGATAGTTTACAGAAAAGATCAACTAAAATTGTGTGGACAATCTGCCCAAATAACTACAAAGTTAATATATGTCTTTCCTGTTGGAATGTTCACAGCTTACACTTTATTCATCTAGTAGGGAGAGTCACTGTGTATGAGGGGCTGTATTATCATCCTACCCCATCAACTTCCTGAGTATGATTTGAAATACCAGTGTTTATTTAAAATGAAACTGTCAGATATACCCAGGTCCTTAATATATCACCTGGGGTTTCTTGTTGAATGATAAGATAGTGTGTAGTTGCAGAAATATCGATATCACATCACACGCCCAAGCTCCTGCTGTTATCTCTTGACAGCATACATGAATTTTCGGAGACTTCTTGGCATTATCGTCACTCCTCAGGTTTCCTGCTACCAGCTGGCAACAGGAAACAAAACCTCTGCAACAAAAGGACACCCTGGCCTTTTATATCTGATCACTTTTGATATTATTTATTTCCCTACTGTGGTATGGGGTCAGCCTCGCGTGCAATTCAGGTGCACTCGCCCCCTAATTTTTCATGACTCCCACCTTGCTGTGACCACACCTCAGGTCCCTATGGCAGATACGCCACTGTAAATTTTCATAGTTTTCCTCAATAATATAATGTGGGGTAACCACATTTTGTTTTATATATTTTTCTCTTCTTTTTCTTTTTAAATATAAATGCTTCAGGCATGTTTAACAGTGTTCATGGAACACAGAGGCTTACTAACATACTCTAATACAATACTATTCAAACATAATCATGACAACATACATTAGTTAGATACATTTCAACGTGAGGACTCAACAATGTCTGCTCCCGACATGTCCTTCACTTTTTCCCAATAGCATTATCTAACTTTGATAATGGGATTAAGCATATTAAATTCATAAAGCATTCTTACCACAAATCAAGAAATATAAAGAAATGACGCTGACTTGCAAAGAAATGGCCTCAGTTGCTTCTGAACTGTCCAGACTGTGAAATACTTATTTAGTTATTTAATTTACTTTTAAATTTATCACAGCTGTTCTCAGCGTATCTGAATAAAAGTTTTGTTCAACTGGCAATGAATAATGAAAGCTTTTTGCTAATATTTAGTAGCACTGGCCAATCGAAAGCTTGCGACTACCAGAATTCAAATGCGGTTTTTGAAAAAAAAAAAAATTCCAAACAAACTCTGCGTCTGGTAGTCTATTGGCCAGTCTGCTTTAGTTATGCCCAATACAAAAAGATGTTTCGTTTTGGATTACATATTTCCTACCGCTCCGCTTCTCCTATTATACTCTTTTTACCCAAGCGAATTTGAATTTCCTCAATGCCTTTCTTTTAAGCTCGCGTCCCCACTACCGTTATAAAAAACAAGCAGGAACGACAGTCTGTCTGGTCGAGAGTCCGTAGACATTTAGTATTTCCTCAATAACTTGGCAAATTCTAGGACTACCCTATTATTTAAAACACATTCTTGCTCAGTGAACTCTAAGCTATACTACCATATGATTTTTATGGTCAGATTCATATTCGGTTAGATTTTCAATTTTCGTCATAGTCAAAGGTCAAATACAATTTTACACAAGACCGCCATCTTTCCCTCTCTTTCATCTCGCTAGCATGTATTTTTCAAATAACTAACTTGTTTTTGTGACGTCAGAAACATTACCGCGAGGAGGAAATAAAATTGTCTGCGTGTTTTGCCTCTGTTGGCTTTGTCGCATCGTGTATATATGCATGGCAGAAAGTGTCAAGCAAAGCGGGGTGTTGGCGTGGCGGGTTAAGAATTGGCGTTAATAATTTGTATTGTATCGTGTAACACTACCAAAAAATGTAAGGATTACTACTAAATTTTGCGTTAAAGTTGACAGAATACGTTAATTCCGATAGTTATTTTGCGGCACACTTCCGCAAAATCGTTAATTATAAGGCTAGGCTGCAGAATGTATGCAGCAGATCTGGCAAAATGTTAAATGTTGGTAGTACGTTTTCGAAACCGAAACTAAAACTCGTGTTAGATTTTTACCGTGGGATCGTTCTATAGGCTTTAGCACTGCACAAAATTCAGCGCTATGCTGGCGTGTGAGAACATCACCGTCAGACACAATAGGGCGGGTTTATTTATTATCATTTTATGACTAAAATCTTACTGAAATGAGCGATTATTCTCGCAGATTTTACTACAAATTGGCAAACCAAGCCTCAGTTTCTCCAAGGACAAATTACTCAAATGTTGGGAAACGCTTGATTCACTATTGTAAGTAGGATGCTGATAAAGGTCACTTCAATTTTTGGTCCAGGTAGTAACATAATTAAGAGATCTAAATGTCACAGTGTACATTAGCTTGGAATCTTCAATCGTTACATCAAATGTCAGGTAAACAAATCGGTTTAGGATCAATCTTCTTCACAACACGTGGTCATTATACAGGTAATGTCAATGTTTGATTTGGTAGCCACCACAGGCTGAATGTTTATGAAATTGGGAAAAGAAGTCTGGATATTCTATAAGTCCAGTTATCATTTATTCTTAATATTCTTTGGGTTGGTACTCTGTCTCTTTCTGGGTGTACCACGAGACCAGACAAGTCACCTTGAAAAACCCGATATTATATCAGAATGTTCTTTGATAAAGTTTATTTCCAGTTTCATATGGAATGGAAGCCGCTGGTAAGGTTTAAGGTTTGACCCAAATACTGTATAGGGAGAAAATACAAATACTTAACATAATATAGTATAATTCACAATCCTATCCTTACCCCGCGTAACATAGAATATATTATCCACTTCGGTTATTTACCTTTAAAGTATAAACTACAAACTCAAAGCTAGTCTTATCGTTTACACTCCCGTGAAATGAATTCTAGTCATTTTAAAAAGAATCAATCATCATGAATTAGAAATAAATACATATTTCGTTAATACTCATGATGAATCAGTGCATTTACTTAGTTGGTTAAAATATTCTTAGTCTGGCTACTAGCAGTTAATAAAATTATATTATAGCTGGAAGAGTTTAGCTAGCAATTATTATTTGTCCTGCTAACCACTGTAACACAGAAAAACCTAGAGAAATATCCTTGACGGACCTATCTAGTAAGCTAGGTAAAAGAAAAATGAAGATAAAGAAAATAGATATATGAAATCAATTATCATAATCTGCCACAGACAGACATGATCACATACATCACATAGGCATGGTGCATGAAGACGAAGGTGCTTCATTACGCGAGATGCAGATGCAGAAAGAACGGCCGGCTTCAATCGAAGCGAGCAACAGAAACGCCGGAAGACACAGCGTTATGCCAAACTGCAGATGCAGACAGAACAACACTGACGTCAATCGCAGTGAGGCACAGAAACGCCGGATGACGCTGCATTACTTCGAGTTGCAGATGCAGAAAGAACACGGCTGGCGTCATTTACAGCGAGGCACAGAAACGTAGGTAGACGTTGCATTACGTCAAGCAGCAGAGGCAGAAAGAAAAACAGACTCTGTCTTCAATCGAAAGCGAGCCACGGAAACGCTGGAAGACGATGCATTACGTCGAGCTGCAGCTTTCACTAAATAGCAGAGATGTCATGCATCACATCGAGCCAATGGGTCGACGGAAGACGCTACATTACTTCGATGCTGAAGTTTTAAGGCATTGCCATGAATCGTAGAGAAACAATATAGTTAAATAAATAGTATACACATCAAGGTATGTTTTAGGCGCTCGTGAGAAATAAAGAAACAGAAAACTAGACAACAGAAAAACAGAAGTGAGTGACTTACTGGAGAATCGAATTCCCGTCTTCAAAGCACTATTTTCTGTGTGCCTAGCTGGCAGGGAGGATAGCCTGATTCGCTTCTGTTGCTAGGCGGGGGTGCCGTTCGGAAGGTCCTGGGTTCGATTCTCCGGCAAGCCACTCACTTCTATTGTTTTCTGTTGTCTAGTTTTCTGCTTCTTTATTTCTCGCGAGCGCCTGAAACACGTGACCTTTATGTGTGTAATATTTATTTGTTTACAGGCCTCCGGTTTCCCCTCTTTATTTGTTTAAATGTTTAAGACATATTGTAGTGTAAGACAACGGTTCATTACGTATTTCCAATCCACCACTGTTTCCAAACTACGAGTTTCATTCAATATTAAGAGATATGTTGAGCACCTCTCTGATTATGCACCTTACCGGTACTTCCATGAGAAAGTTCGTTGGTTTAATTCCCTCTGAGTTTTGCACCAACGGGTGCACAGATTGATAGCATCGGCAGTATGAGACTTCACGTCTTTAAAGTGCACGGTCAAACTGCATTCAATTGGTTCAATAATCGCTTCTCCGCATGTCATTTTTGAAAGGGTGGCCCATAGCTTCACATATGATGCATCCAGATCATTTTTATTACAAAGATCTACTAACGATGGCATGAAATGTACATGTATGAAATGTCCTAAGTAGAAATAGTGCCGTCACCAGGACATGTAACAGAGAGAGCACACTATAATTAAAATCCCGTCAATTTTGACGGGCTACTTACTTGTATATTTAGAACCTATTACTTTCGACGGTGAAAAGGATATAAATGTAGTTGTCATTATCAGTCATTAGTTTCGAATTCTAGAAATAATTCTGCAGTAGTATTTTACGATACTTTTTCAGTCTTCTTTGCGTTAAGAGTTAAACCGGTTCAACGAGGTCTCAGAAGCGGGCATCAAAAGATTTAAAAAAATTAAAAATACAGTTGATACAATGTCCTAAATTTAAAAGGCTTTCGAATGACGCAGAATGGAGAAAACCGAGAGGACGTTGTGAACTCCGCCTACCTTGACCTGGAAAGTTGCAAACTTTCATACACTGGTGGTAAGATGTCCCGTATTAACGGAATCTTCATAATTTCAGTGTCACGATTTCTTCTTCTTCTTCTTCCATCCTTAGCCATCAACCGGCAAAGCAGTATGTGGCCAGTACGCCTAGTGGCGTCTTAGGGCAACAACAAATTGATCAATCTATCGCTGTTTCCACCACGCCTAGTGTCACGATTTGTTTGATTGTTTTTAAATATATGAAGAAAATGTCCCCATTCAACAACTGATGGGTTATATATTAGGATATGAAATGACTCTCATTCCAGTTAATATGTTCAGTTGCCGATACCCAGTGGCGTAACTAGGGTGACATCAGGGCCGCATTATCCAATAGGCTAAGTAGGCTGAAGGTTAGGGGCCCGGAGCTCTTGGGGGGCCGTGCGTAAGTTTAACAACGTTTTTAATGCATAGATTTTTCACAAAAGTGTATTTATTGTATTTAGCTTAATAATAATAATCATCATCATCTCAACCCGTAACCCGTCATGGGTCGTAGGGGTGCCATGGTGGAAGCATCAGCAGACAGGGTCCTCCACTGCTCTCTATCTCCAGCAATGCGTACAAGTGTGGAAAAACCGTGCCCTGCCCATTCTTTGATGTTATCAGCCCGGGATTTTCTTTGCCTTCCTCTTCTCCGTTTACCTTCGACCTGGAGGATCGTTTTCGAAAGGGTGTCATGACGAGTTACATGCCTAAACCAGGCAAGCTTTCGACGTTTCACTACTGACAAAAGTGGTTCTTGGTGGCCTGCATAATACTAATTAAGCATTAATAAAATCTAATTACTAATAAAAGTGGTAAGCAATGCTAACAAACTAACTATTAATAATATTAGTATATACCATCACCATGCTAAGGGGTTTGAAAAAAATATTTTCACCATGCGAAGGGGTTTGAAAAAAAAGTTTTAAACTACAAGGGGCGTTCAGAAAGTAATGCACCACATCGTTTTTCTCAGGAGCTGTTTATTCAAATAGCATGAAATTTAGATACAATATACATGGATATGTCATGTAAACATCGGTATTATTCAACATAATCCCTATCAACTTGTACGGCTTTATGCAAGCGCGAAACAAGTGCATGTATTCCTAGCCCGTACCAGATTTTGTCTTGATCATGTAGCCATTTCTTCGCTGCATGAATCACTCCTTCATCATCTTCAAACCTTGTCCCACGGAGTGCATCTTTAAGTGGACCAAATAGATGAAAATCTGAGGGTGCCAAATCGGGACTATAAGGTGGATGGGGTAGTACAGTCCAACCCAATTTGGTAATTGCTTGCCGTGTTGCCAGACTCGTGTGAGGTTGCGCATTGTCGTGAAGGAGAAGCAGGTCTGCTGGATTCTTGTGCGGCCGAACTCTGCGAAAACATTGGTTGAGTTTTTTCAATGTCTTAATGTAAGCTTGCGAATTGATTGACTCTCCTCTTGGCATAACGTCCACAAGAATCACACCTTCAATGTCCCAAAAGACAGTGATCATGACCTTTCCAGCTGAAGGAATTGTCTTGAATTTCTTTCTTCGTAGTGATTGTGGATGATGCCACTCCATTGACTGTCTTTTTGTCTCAGGTTCAAAATGATGTGCCCAGGTTTCGTCACCTGTAACGATCTTAGCCAAAAAGTTCTCTCCATCAGCATTGAAAGGCTCCAACAATTCAGAAGAAATTGCTTTCCTTTGCAATCGGTGGTCATTTGTGAAACTTCGAGGAATCCATCTTGCGCAAACCTTAGAAAATCCGATAGTTTTTTAACTGCATTTGCACTACCAATGCTGACTGACAGCTGTAAGGCCAATTGTTGAGTAGATATTCGCCTATCAGTAAAAATAATGCCCTCAGCGCATTTCAACATTTCTGCGTTGGTGGCTGTGGCAGGACGTCCACAGCGCGGCCGATCAAGCAGCTCCGTATCTAAACTTCCTGATTCTTTGATTCTCTGAACCCAGCGACTAACTGTACTCCTGTCGACTGCAAAAACTTCCATACACATCACATAGACGCTTGTGAGTAATCACAACAGTTTCCTTCTCTGCAACGAGAAATTCTATCACAATTCGCAGTTTATAACGCAAGTTGCTAACACGCTCCATTTCAACGGTTTAGGGCAGCCGTATTATATGGCCGGTTGCAGTGGAATTTGGTGCACACAATTGGCACATACGATATTTGAAGTGTGCAAAATTTCATGTTTCTATCTTCATTATTAGCTGAGAAAAACGATGTGGTGCATTACTTTCTGAACGCCCCTCGTATTACCTATTAGGTGAAGTGGGGCCAAAACACCATAAAGCCTAGAGGCCCTTCTTGGCTTAATCCGGCCCTGGGTGAGACAGGTGGGGCACATGCCCTGGGCGCCAAATTTTGGAGGCGCCTTTTTTATGGTTAAAAAATTCATTAATTCGACTTCTCATTTGTTAAGGCACAGAAACGCAGGATGACATTGCGTTACTTCGAGCTGCAGATGCAGAAAGTACAAGGATGCATCTGTAGTTTGAATATAACGCTGCGTTTTCCAGCGTTTCTATTTCAGTAACGTGATTCGAACCCAGCACCATTGCCGCGAGAGACCAGCGCTATAACCACTCTGTCAATCGAACGCTTATTCTCATGTATAAAAATCTCATTTATCCCCCTTCACACCATCCAAATCATTTGTAAATATATGGTTAACAAAATGTTAATTCTGTTGGTGCTTTAAGATTTTTTTCTTCTAACAACAAGTAACAATTTGTTAAATACGCACTGGTAGTTTTTGCAATTTCTAAAATGAAATGGCATTGACAAAATGAGAAATAAGTACGTGGTTACAGTTATACAAAATATATTAGCAACAACATAAGTTTCATTTTTTTAACAATGAAATTATATTTTGTTTTCATTATTTTGTATCCGGTATTATAACAAGTGACCAGTATAAGTACCAATATAAGAATTCAGTATAAGTACCAATATAAGAATTCAGCAAGAATTTCAAAGAACAGTTTTCAAGGGGTGCCATTTTTTTTATTTGCCCTGGGCGCCTCCAACCCTAGTTACGCCACTGCCGATACCTGATCGTGGCACAGGTTCTCCTGTCCTATTATTGTAAATATAATTACAATTTTCAAATTGTGTCAATGTTCGTGCGTGTGTGTTTTTTCTTCCCTTTGCCCTAAAGTGGTGGTTTCTTCATACTTGTCGTGGTGTTTTTAAGAAAAAAGAGGGGGGGGGGGGGGAAAGAGAAGGTGAAAGCTTGGGGTGTCTAGTATGATATTTAAATAACTCTTTATTTGTTTGTGTTAACATGTCTTACTAGATGTCATTTCTAGATGCTGGAAATCAAAATTATTATATTGAATTTACTGCACTAATTATAACACATCAATTGCTGAATGGGATACGTTTTCTTAAAAAAAAAAAAATCTCACAAGACCTTCAGTTTCCCGCCATATCCCTACTAATTCTCATAAATTAATTTTTCTGTTCTCTAACACTAGGTTTTTAACATTATTTCAAAACTAGTACACTCTTAAATTCTTATTCAGTCATCTACCTTCTATCTTACCAAACTGTATCGGCCACTGCCGTTCTTTTGAGCCTATCGGCTACGTGGAGAGGGGGAACATGCTGCATGGGCAACAGCTTGATCTCCATATAACTGTACCCAAGCTCTTGCCCTGGAGAGGACACTCCAGCTTCACCCTATGGTGTCGGCACAACATTCCCGTAGTCAGTCATGACTGAATGGGCTACTACTACGACTACCTCCTATCAACGACTTTTTTTCTCATCCAAAAGATCTCCATCACCACCACCGTCATCATTATCTATTTGTACTCAACTCTTTCTATTTATTACTCCTCTTTTCATTTCCCACCTTTTTATCGTTAATTTGCATAAGATCAAATATTTTCATGTTTTTTTCTCCTTGTACTCACTCTACCACACCAACACAAGAGATTAGTTTCCTCATCCAAAGCATTATTATGCGAGTCGACATGTTATCATAAGAAACAAACAAAGAGAATAAACAGCTTGCCTGTGTTTTATTATTACTTTTGAGTAGTTTCTTGTTCAGTTTCGTTTCTTAGCTTTTTAGTATCCACTGTTTACACCCTGAAGTGGCAGCCATTTCTTTTGCTTGTGTCGCGTTCTCCCTTCGGCAGGCGTGCTAGGTTTTAGCCGCTTTTAGGGAAGTACCCAGTTTTTATAATTATCGTCATCATTGTAAAAAAAAAGATGTAAGCAAAATTTAAAAAAAAAAAAAAACCAAACAAAACTTTATGTCAGAAGCGAGTGTATAGTAAGAATGAAAAAAAAAATGGTGTCACTTTTGTACATCTGCAGTTGTACATATTATTTGCACTTGAAAACACTACCGTACATATCCTAACTATAAACCTTCTGAGGTTGAACTGGATATTTATATCAAATTATTAAAAAAACAAACAAACGAAGTAGAAATGTATTCCTTTACTCATTTATTTTATCTTTTGCACAAATACAACATAAGCCAACTAAAGACCACTAAAGAAAACAGGTTTGAGGTTACAATATCAACTAGTCTACACATGGCGAATATTTCGCCAAAAACTGTTTCAGCGAAGTAGGAAAGATTCGGAACATTTCAGTAATTACAAAAACCTCTCTCTCGGGTCCTGCCCGAAGGGAAGTTATCAGTTATATAATAAAATATATGTTTAAAAATTATAAATGTCATAACTGATTACACGTATGATTTTATTGTACTTTAAAATAAAAATTACACAAACATTAGATTAAAACTTTTTCAAGTTTACAATGTTTGGTAAATGTTCTCCTGTCTTGTAGTTTTTCTCGACTGTCCACATTAGCTATGAAAATTTTCATCTCGGACCTGGAAGCTGCTTTGTACAGTTGAATGCTCTCTCAGTTATGACACGAAAGAATGGTACCTTTGTCAATCTATATCGACTAAACCGTAGATATGCTGCGCCATTCAGCACTCAACAAACTCAGTTTTGTCAAACAGTGACACTTCTTGGAGCACTGATCTACAATTCGCTCTTGCTCGTGCATGGCTTATAACGTTACATTGAAGTCTACCTTGATTTAGCTCAACAGTTTCGTTAGCCAATCTATTTGAATTCTCTAATATCTACTATCAAGTTCACGTTGTGTATTAGATTCTTCATGTGTTGCAGTGAACGAACGAACGAAATCTTTATTTCATCAGGGTAAAGAAATAGGCATAATTGCCTTTTTTACATTTCTGCCCTGCAATACAATTTTCAGTGTTTTACAAATTAAAATTAAAATATTAACTTCAGACAGGATTAATTAATATTATTATCACAATCGGAAACTGAGCAAACACAAGTACATTTACTCATGGTCATTCACGCACAAAGAGAGAGGGATAGAGAGAGAGAGAGAGAGAGAGAGAGAGAGAGAAAGAGAGAGAGAGAGAGAGAGAGAGAGAGAGTGGAAGGTAGCTTATATTTCTTTGATTTAAAAGAGCTATCCCCTTCATTTTGATATAAAATTTGCACTCAAGAGATACATTTCTCCACCAAAAGTAGATTAAACAAAAGCATGAGCACCACAGAACTGACAGATAACAGAAGGGAAGGAGTTGAATCCCTGATTCATAAAATATACAAAATAATTGACTGGCCATCATTTAAAACAAAAATGTTAAGTAATAAGTGTAACTATAGATATTGACATAGAAGCACTACATATAGTAACAAACACACGCTGCCTCAGTGGCAATATATGAGTACATAACATCAGAGCAGTTATTGAAAAAATGCATTTCAAAACAGTCATGATAGGAGACTGTTTTGCTTATCACAAAGCCTCGGAAGGAAATACATTTTTTTTTGGAATCATGGAAATTATAACTAGTGTCCATGAAGTAGCAATATTAAATGATGTGTGCGCAACCAACATCAACCCATATACAAATCAGCTTGATTCAACAGTAAAAAAATGTGTCTCATAGATACGTGGTTTTTTTTACTGCAGTGCTAGGTATCTTCATCTGAAAATGTATCCTAAAGAGAACACAGACCAGAAACAAAGCAGTTTGAAATAAAAGTAGCACATGTGCTTTATTAACAAATAAATAGCATGACTACTGCTTCCACAAGCATGTCGTACAGTGTGGCTAACATAAGGTTGTGCATGGGTCTGGCAACCTCATCATGAACACATGATTGCCACAGAAACCATCACTGCAAGAGCACGTGACTGCTTGGTGCAGGCTTCCTGCAATGGGACCAGCTGCAAAGGGGGTGGGGGTCTATATGCTCCGTGAGGAGCACAAATGAAAATGGTGTGCGTTATTACCGTTGTTGTGAGGAAGTAAATACAACATCAGATTGTCACAGATACAACATCAGAATGTCACAGATACAACATCCGAATATCACAAATACAACATTTGAATATCACAAATACAACATCAGAATATCACAAATACAACATCAGATTATTACAAATACAACATCAGAATATACAAATACAAAATCAGAATATCATAAATACGACTTCAGAATAACAGTATCAGAATATCACAGATGACAACATCAGAATATCACAAATACAACATCAGATTATTACAAATACAACATCAGAATGTCACAGATACAACATCAGAATGTCACTGATACAACTTCAGAATATCACAGATACAACATCAGAATGTCACATATACAACATCAGAATGCCACAGATACAACATCAGAATATCTCATATACAACATCAGAATGTCACATATACAACATCAGAATGTCACAGATACAACATCAGAATATCACAGATACAACATCAGAATGTCACATATACAACATCAGAATGTCACATATACAACATCAGAATGCCACAGATACAACATCAGAATATCTCATATACAACATCAGAATGTCACAGATACAACATCAGAATATCACAAATACACTCAAAAAGAGCTTCCCAGAGCTTTAATTTTTGAACACAAACCCCAGTAAATGGTCATTCAAGCTTTCTTTCATGACCATTTTAAAACAAAGGAAGTAACGACATGTCAGGCAGCAACATGCAATGGCCGTTACTTATTACATTTAACTGTTGATAGTGTTAAGTCATTGTAAAACCAATGTACTGTTTGTGGTTAACATATTCTTTAATTTATAATACAGCAGAATATATTCCCAGTATCTTGATTATACTTCTGGAATGGCCAACTAGGCGACTGTTGGGAGTTGCCCTGCGGCACATAAACTCCAACCACTCTTTTCCGTGGTGTTTGTGTGCCACAGAGCACTCTTAGTGTGCAAAAGTTGCACTGTTGTTATATGATGTGTGAGAAATGACAAGTGTGACGTATACTGGTTACTAGGTGAGTCCGTTGGATGATGTCTTTGTGTTCGGACGCGTTTTTCAGAGGTGTGAATTCTCTGATGGGCTATTATTGTGTCCAGCAGTGTATGTGGACCTGCTGAGATATTCTTATATCCAGAAGTGTATGTAGACCTGAAGCATGAGACATGCATGGATTTGTACCAATTATCGATGTGATGTCTGTTAGTTTCCACGAAGTTATGTAATAAATTATTGGACCATCCACAGGACTTCAGTGACTACTTTATTTGAATGTTTATGTTGTAGGTGTGTATCATCCTCTTGCAACCGAAACACGTTTATCACCCCTGCTTATAAAAAAAGTGCAACAGCGCATATGCCTCAACATAAATGGGGACCAAGCCGTCTGTTGACTGAAGCAACCGTCATGTAGGCATTTTGTTCTACTATTATTGCAAATGTTTCGCTGTCAATCCGAACAGCCAGTATCAGTCTGTGGACTCTATAAGTATTGCAAGACAATCTATCTATGTTTATAAGTATCAGCTGTCTTATGAAAATATTGTGCTGACGACATTTGTATCAAGGTCAAGGTCGAGTCTACTCTGCCGGTCGTCACCATTTTGAGAGAGCTCAACGTTTTCCATCTTGTTTCAATGGTTTGTTGTCCTGCATGTTCCAGTGGGTCAGCCTGCAACAGTTATCTTTATCATCGAAGTTCGTTTTTATACATATATAACATTGAGTGCGTGTCCTGTTTGTCAGATCCAGTTAAGTCACGTCTCCTGTAGTTTATTTCCTGCACGTTAGCTGTTGTGTGTGTAACTCTGGGGGCCACCGCAGAAGTTTCTCCATGTTTGCAGCTTTCTGAACCAGATTATGGAGTCATTCAGAAAAATCTGTTTCTGTCAAGGCTCGTTTGTTGTACAGGAGCGTTCTATGGAACCTGTTTTCGTTTTTGAGATCTCTAGCGTTATCACTTTGTATGATACCGCTTGTGTGAGTTGTTATATTTGCATGTTCATTTTTATATTATATTGTGGGCGGTTGAGTTGGTGCTTGTACTGTGGAATTTTTCATCTGACTACAATACAGCGTTTTATAGGTATCTTGTGTGGTTACCTATTATCGTCCCTGCAAGAATTTATCATATTTTTTTTCAAAGGCTAAATGAGACGTTAATTTCTTTGTGTTATGGGTTACGTCATTATCTTATTTTGGTGCTCCAGTTTTGTATATAAACACTGTCATATCTCTTCTCAGCTATATTTTGGCACACAATTATTAATATGGAGGGTCCTATGTTTTTGTCCGGGAATTTTTATTGGTGGCCTTCCTAATTATTATTTTTATTTATGTATTAGTATATTAATGTGTACGTTGTTTTTTTTTCAGTTGCTCATCAGCTGTTTTCGTTCGTTGTGGGCTCTGTTTACTTGGTCTTTTGCTTTCATTTTTTGTATCACCATTGTCATCATTCATTTACATCGTTACATTCTATTTGTTACAAGGACACTGTTCTTGTTACATTCTATTTGTTTCAATGACACTGTTGTTTTAGCGGGACTACAGTAGACGTTGCATTGAATTTTAATTAATAATACCACTATTAGATTCAAGAACCGGTGGCTTTGTAAAAGTAGAACACGATGTCTTATTTACATGATTTTATAGATATTGGCACCAAATAAGAAAAAAAAAACACCTGAAGATTTGAAAGCAGACTAATTCTCACTTGGGGAGACAAGAAGAGTGACACAAAGAGGTTGGAGAAAAAAAAGGCTATCGAATTAGAATAATTGAAAATGGAGAAAGAGGAAAAAGGAAAGGAAAAAGCTATCGAACTGAAAAAAATTAAGATGGGGGAAAACAAAAAGAAAATGCTACCGAATTGGAAAAATTAAAGATGGACAAGGAGGAGAAAGACAAAGCACAAGCTTTGGAATCATAAAAAACAGAGAAAATACTATCGAAATAGAAAGATTAAAGATGGAACAGAAGGCCCAAGCCTTGGAAAAAGACAAAGCTACAGAATTGGAGAAACTGAGATTGGTCTCTGCAGCTGAGCAGAAGGCCAGGGATTTACAGATCGAGAAACTATGTTCGCAAAAAGATTTGGATGTTGCAGTGGCGTTGAATAAATTATATATAATTGGAGGCCCTAAGTTCTTACAGGTGGGACCTGTAGTTAATAACAAGGTACGCCTCCCTAATTTCATAGAATCCTATGACCATATGGATAGTTTTCTCCGACGATATGAGGACACGATAAAAGTTTTAAAATTACCCAAATCACAACGGAGCCCACTCTTTACCGGAAGTGCGTTCCAGGTTTGTTTTGATCTAGGCCCGATCAGCTGAGACAATTACAGAGCGCTTTGTGAAACATTAATTCGCAAATTTAGATTAACGCAGACGGGGCATATATACACTTTCCCTTCAACAGTGCTATGTAAGGATGGTTTCGGTGAATTTATTTCCTGTATTAAGATGTACTGAAAGTGGTGGAATTGATATTTTATTTATCTGGAATTGATAAATTCTTTGAGGGTCTGATGGACCCAATGTTATCTGATACGGTTTTGTCAGTATGTAGCACCGTTGGGGTTTCTTTCTTTCAAGAGAGAAAACCGAAAGATATTTATGCTGTGGAAATACTTGGTAGTCAACATATGATGGCTCACCCTGAGAGGGAGTTATAAAAACATACCATGACAGTGGCTGAACTTGTATGTGTGGCACGTCATGATTACAGAGATGGAAGTCAGAGACTTCGTTCACAAAGTGTGGACAGGGTGATTCGTTAGAATCAGAGATATTCTAACTTGGGGGTTATAACTTTCCACAACCTTGTTCACCATCTTTCAGAGATTACACAGATTGCTCTACCTGTGGCTCATGGTGTCACTACGCATGTGTGAGGATATACATCACAGACCTAGAGACTGCAACTTCACACAAGGAAATTCATTTTATAATTCTGACATAAACTCCTTTAGACGTTTTTCATGTCTCAATGAGGCATGCTAAAGAAGATTGTCCGGTCAATAACAAACAATCTAACAGTCATCGTGATAAGGAGGATCAGGATTATGCAGTAATGTTTTGTAGCATTTTCATGGTAACAATATAAAAGAGTCTTGTTTATTAAATATTCAGTGTACATTTTTATATAATTTCAGGCACATAATGAGAACTGCACCACAGTATGGCAAGCACCACGCTAAGGCCACTCTGGTTATATAAGATATAATACGAGGGGCGTTCAGAAAGTAATGCACCACATCGTTTTTCTCAGCTAGTAATGAAGATAGAAGCATGAAATTTTGCATACTTCAAATATGGCATGTGCCAATTGTGTGCTCCAAATTGCACTACAACCGGCCAAAAAATACGGCTGCCCTAAACCGTTGAAATGGAGCGTGTTAGCAACTTGCGTTATAAGCAGCGAATTTTGATAGAATTTCTCGTTGCAGAGAAGGAAACTGTTGTGAACATTCACAAGCGTCTATGTGATGTGTATGGAAGTTTTGCAGTCGACAGGAGTACAGTCAGTCGCTGGGTTCAGAGAATCAAAGAATCAGGAAGTTTAGATACGGAGCTGCTTGATCGGCCGCGCTGTGGACGTCCTGCCACAGCCACCAACGCAGAAATGCGCTGAGGGCATTATTCTTACTGATAGGCGAATCACTACTCAACAATTGGCCTTACAGCTGTCAGTCAGCATTGGTAGTGCAAATGCAGTTATAAAAACTCTAGGATTTTCTAAGGTTTGCGCAAGATGGGTTCCTCGAAGTCTCACAAATGACCACCGATTGCAAAGGAAAGCAATTTCTTCTGAATTGTTGGAGCGTTTCAATGCTGATGGAGAGAACTTTTTGGCTAAGATCGTTACAGGTGACGAAACCTTGGCACATCATTTTGAACCTGAGACAAAAAGACAGTCAATGGAGTGGCATCATCCGCAATCACAATGAAGAAAGAAATGCAAGACAATTCCTTCAGCTGGAAAGGTCATGATCACTGCCTTTTGCAACATTGAAGGTGTGATTCTTGTGGACGTTATGCCAAGAGAAGAGACAATCAATTCACAAGCTTACATTAAGACATTGAAAAAACTCAATCAACGTTTTCGCAGAGTTCGGCCGCACAAGAATCCAGCAGACCTGCTTCTCCTTCACGACAATGCGCGCCCTCACACAAGTCTGGCAACACGGGAAGCAATCACCAAATTGGGTTGGACTGTACTACCCCATCCACCCTATAGTCCCGATTTGGCACCCTCTGATTTTCATCTACTTGGTT
The DNA here is from genome assembly GCA_024509875.1 of Oreohelix idahoensis. Taxonomy (NCBI): domain Eukaryota; kingdom Metazoa; phylum Mollusca; class Gastropoda; order Stylommatophora; family Oreohelicidae; genus Oreohelix; species Oreohelix idahoensis. The sequence goes on along the minus strand of JAMPIV010000846.1, from coordinate 259,198 downwards.
CACTTAAAGATGCACTCCGTGGGACAAGGTTTGAAGATGATGGAGTGATTCATGCAGCAAAGAAATGGCTACATGATCAAGACAAAATCTGGTACGGGCTAGGAATACATGCACTTGTTTCACGCTGGCATAAAGCCGTACAAGTTGATGGGGATTATGTTGAATAATACCGATGTTTACATGACATATCCGTGTATATTGTGTATAAATTTCATGCTTTTTGGATAAACAACTTCTGAGAAAAACGATGTGGTGCATTACTTTCTGAACGCCCCTCGTACAATAAATATCATCTGAAGTTATACATTAAAAAAAAATTTAATTTTGCATATAAATCCAGATACCATTGTGTATGCAATCTCGGACAGACATCCACACAAATGTACATAAATACAAATTTTTCCTTTCATATAGTTATTTTTCAAAATTATACAATAAATATGCGTCTTTAAGGTATAAAAAAGATCATGCACAAATACAATGTTCAGTTGGCTAGTGCATTTTATAGACTAAGTAGATAAAAGGTATGTTGCCAGTATGTAAATAATAGAAATTGAATATATTGCTCTAATTTATGTACACCAGATATCATAATTATAATCTATCAGAGGTTCAACAGGATATCTTTATTCATTAATTTAGGGAAAGCCCCGGGTAATTCCCAGAGGATTTCTAAAGAAAGAATAAGTGCTGCACCCTCATGCAATTCATTCAAGGTGAATAATATCAAGTTGTGCTTTTGACTGGCCACTTCACCCTTAAAACAAGATGCCACAGAAACCATTAGTGCAAGAGTATATGAATGCCTGGTGCAGGCTTCCTGCTAGGAAACAAGTAGTGGCTTCATGCACCATAAGGAGTGCAATGGAAACAATAAAACATTGTGTATTTGTTAGATAATTCAACACACATAAATGAGCATTTAATGCTAAGAACATGCAATTTAAATTCATTGTTATATAGGAATATAAGTCACAATTTAGAGTTATGCACAAAATGCAACACACATGCAGTGCATAAATAAGCGAACCATTATACATTTGGTAGAATGCTTAAAAAACACAGAGTTTCGTGTACATGGAATGTGATGAAAATTCAATGCAATTTGCAGAGAATACTCGTTTATCTTTCCCACCGTTATCTTGTTCATCTCGATTACCTTCATCAGACTGTCCTGGAACATGTTTATGTTCTTTACTTTTATCTTCTTTATCGTTCTTCTTCTCATCTGTCTCATCTCCATTACCCTCATCAGACTGTCCTGGAGCATGTTAATGTTCTTTATCTTTCTTATTTTCTTTATCTCGATTACCTTGATCAGGTTTTTCTGGACTATATTTCTCTTCTTTATCATCTCGATTACCTTGATCAGGTTTTTCTGGACTATATTTCTCTTCTTTATCATCTCGATTACCTTGATCAGGTTTTTCTGGACTATATTTCTCTTCTTTATCATCTCGATTACCTTGGTCAAGTTTTTCTGGAATATATGTCTCTTCTTTATCATCTTGATCAGGTTTATCTGGACTATATTTCCTTTCTTTATCATCTAGATTACCCTGAACAGGTTTTTCTGGACTATATTTCTCTTCTTTATCATCTCGAGTACCTTGATCAGGTTTTTCTGGACTATATTTCTCTTCTTTATCATCTTGATTACCTTGATCAGGTTGTTCTGGACTATATTTCTCTTCTTTGTCATCTCGGTCACCTTGATAAGATTTTTCTGGACTATATTTCTCTTCCTTATCACCTCGATCACATTGTTCAGGTTTTTCTGGACTATCTTCTTTATAATCTAGATCACCTTGTTCAGGTCTTTCTGGACTATATTTCTCTTCTTTATCACCTCGATCACCTTGATCAGATTTTTCTGGACTATATTTCTCTTCTTTATCACCTCGATCACCAGGTTTTTCGAGACTATCTTCTTTATCACCTAGATCACTTTGATCAAGTTTTTCTGGACAATATTTCTCTTCTTTATCATCTCGATCACCTTGTTCAGGTTTTTCTGGACTATCTTCTTTATCATCTCGATCACCTTGTTCAGGGTTTTCTGGACTATATTTCTCTTCTTTATCATCTCGATCACCTTGTTCAGATTTTTCTGGACTATCTTCTTTATCACCTCGATCAGGTTTTTCTGGACTACGTTTCTCTTTATCATCTCGATTACCTTGATCAGGGTTTTCGGGACTATATTTCTCTTCTTTATCTTCTCGATCACCTTGATCAGGTTTTTCTGGACTAAATTTCTCTTCTTTATCATCTCGATTACCTTGATCAGGTTTTTCTGGTTTATATTTCTCTTCTTTATCATCTCGATTACCTTGATCAGGTTTTTCTGGACTATATTTCTCTTCTTTATCATCTCGATTACCTTGATCAGGTTTTTCTGGACTATATTTCTCTTCTTTATCATCTCGATTACCTTGATCAAGTTTTTCTGGTTTATATTTCTCTTCTTTATCATCTCGATTACCATGATCAGGTTTTTCTGGACTATATTTCTTTTCTTTATCATCTCGATTACCATGATCAGGGTTTTCTGGACTATATTTCTCTTCTTTATCATTTCGATCACCTTGATCAGGTTTGTCTGGACTATCTTCTTTATCAGCTCGTTTACCTTGATCAGGTTTTTCTGGACTATATTCTTTATCACCTTGATCAGGTTTTTCTGGACTATATTTCTCTTCTTTATCATCTCGATTACCATGATCAGATTTTTCTGGACTATCTTCTTTATCACCTTGATCAGGTTTTTCTGGACTATATTTCTCTTCTTTATCATCTCGATTACCATGATCAGATTTTTCTGGACTATCTTCTTTATCACCTTGATCAGGTTTTTCTGGACTATATGTCTCTTCTTTATCACCTCGATCACCAGGTTTTTCGAGACTATCTTCTTTATCACCTAGATTACTTTGATCAAGTTTTTCTGGACAATATTTCTCTTCTTTATCATCTCGATCACCTTGTTCAGGTTTTTCTGGACTATCTTCTTTATCATCTCGATCACCTTGTTCAGGGTTTTCTGGACTATATTTCTCTTCTTTATCATCTCGATCACCTTGTTCAGATTTTTCTGGACTATCTTCTTTATCACCTCGATCAGGTTTTTCTGGACTACGTTTCTCTTTATCATCTCGATTACCTTGATCAGGGTTTTCGGGACTATATTTCTCTTCTTTATCTTCTCGATCACCTTGATCAAGTTTTTCTGGACTAAATTTCTCTTCTTTATCATCTCGATTACCTTGATCAGGTTTTTCTGGTTTATATTTCTCTTCTTTATCATCTCGATTACCTTGATCAGGTTTTTCTGGACTATATTTCTCTTCTTTATCATCTCGATTACCTTGGTCAAGTTTTTCTGGACTATATTTCTCTTCTTTATCATCTCGATTACCTTGATCAAGTTTTTCTGGTTTATATTTCTCTTCTTTATCATCTCGATTACCATGATCAGGTTTTTCTGGACTATATTTCTTTTCTTTATCATCTCGATTACCATGATCAGGGTTTTCTGGACTATATTTCTCTTCTTTATCATTTCGATCACCTTGATCAGGTTTGTCTGGACTATCTTCTTTATCAGCTCGTTTACCTTGATCAGGTTTTTCTGGACTATATTCTTTATCACCTTGATCAGGTTTTTCTGGACTATATTTCTCTTCTTTATCATCTCGATTACCATGATCAGATTTTTCTGGACTATCTTCTTTATCACCTTGATCAGGTTTTTCTGGACTATATTTCTCTTCTTTATCATCTCGATTACCATGATCAGATTTTTCTGGACTATCTTCTTTATCACCTTGATCAGGTTTTTCTGGACTATATTTCTCTTCTTTATCATTTCGATCACCTTGATCAGATTTTTCTGGACTATCTTCTTTATCACCTTGATCAGGTTTTTCTGGACTATATTTCTCTTCTTTATCATCTCGATCACCTTGATCAGGTTTTTCTGGACTATATTTCTCATCTCTATCATCTCGATTACCTTGATCAGGTTGTTCTGGACTATATTTCTCTTCTTTATCATCTCGATTACCTTGATCAGGTTTTTCTGGTTTATATTTCTCTTCTTTATGATCTCGATTACCTTGATCAGGTTTTTCTGGACTATATTTCTCATCTCTATCATCTCGATTACCTTGATCAGGTTTTTCTGGACTATATTTCTCATCTCTATCATCTCGATTACCTTGATCAGGTTGTTCTGGACTATATTTCTGTTCTTTATCATGTCGATTACCTTGATCAAGTTTTTCTGGTTTATATTTCTCTTCTTTATGATCTCGATTACCTTGATCAGGTTTTTCTGGACTATATTTCTCTTCATCATCTCGATTAACATGATCAGGTCTTTCTGGACTATATTTCTCTTCTTTATCATCTCGATCACCTTGATCAGGTTTTTCTGGACTGTCTTCTTTATCATCTCGATTACCTTGATCACATTTTTCTGAACTATATTTCTCTTCTTTATCATCTCGATTACTTTGATCAGGTTTTTCTGGATTATGTCTATGTTTTTTATCTTTCTCATCTTTACCTTTCTCTTCCTTATCTTTATCTTTCTGATCGTTATCTTGCTCATCTCGTTTACCTTCATCAGACTGTCCTGGAATATGATTATTTTCTTTACCTTTCTCTTCTTTATCGTTCTTCTCATCCTTCTCATCTCGTTTACCTTCATCAGATTGTCCTGGAACATGTTTATGCTCTTTATCTTTCTTCTTCTTATCTTTCTCTTGTTTATCTTTATCATCTCGATTACCTTGATCTGGTTTTTCTGGATTATATTTCTCTTCTTTATCTTTCTTCTTATCGTTCTCTTCTTTATCATCTCGATTACCTTGATCAGGTTTTTCTGGACTATCTTCTTTATCATCTCAATTACCTTGATCAGGGTTTTCGGGACTATATTTCTCTTCTTTATCATCTCGATCACCTTGATCAGGTTTTTCTGGACTATATTTCTCTTCTTTATCATCTTGATTACCTTGTTCAGGTTGTTCTGGACTATATTTCTCTTCTTTGTCATCTCGGTCACCTTGATAAGATTTTTCTGGACTATATTTCTCTTTTTTATCATCTTGATGAGCTTGATCAGGTTGTTCTGGACTATATTTCTCTTCTTTGTCATCTCGGTCACCTTGATAAGATTTTTCTGGACTATATTTCTCTTCTTTATCACCTCGATCACATTGTTCAGGTTTTTCTGGACTATCTTCTTTATAATCTAGATCACCTTGTTCAGGTCTTTCTGCACTATATTTCTCTTCTTTATCACCTCGATCACCTTGATCAGATTTTTCTGGACTATATTTCTCTTCTTTATCACCTCGATAACCAGGTTTTTCGAGACTATCTTCTTTATCACCTAGATCACTTTGATCAGGTTTTTCTGGACTATATTTCTGTTCTTTATCATCTCGATTACCTTGTTCAGGTTTTTCTGGACTATATTTCTCTTCTTTATCATCTCGATCACCTTGATCAGGTTTTTCTGGACTACGTTTCTCTTTATCATCTCGATTACCATGATCAGGGTTTTCGGGACTATATTTCTCTTCTTTATCTTCTCGATCACCTTGATCAGGTTTTTCTGGACTAAATTTCTCTTCTTTATCATCTCGATTACCTTGATCAGGCTGTTCTGGACTAGATTTCTCTTCTTTATCATCTCGATTACCTTGATCAGGTTTTTCTGGACTATATTTCTCTTCTTTATCATCTCGATTACCATGATCAGGGTTTTCTGGACTATATTTCTCTTCTTTATCATCTCGATCACCTTGATCAGATTTTTCTGGACTATCTTCTTTATCACCTTGATCAGGTTTTTCTGGACTATATTTCTCTTCTTTACCATCTCGATCACCTTGATCAGGTTTGTCTGGACTATCTTCTTTATCAGCTCGATTACCTTGATCAGGTTTTTCTGGACTATATTTCTCTTCTTTATCATCTCGATTACCATGATCAGGGTTTTCTGGACTATATTTCTCTTCTTTATCATCTCGATCACCTTGATCAGATTTTTCTGGACTATCTTCTTTATCACCTTGATCAGGTTTTTCTGGACTATATTTCTCTTCTTTACCATCTCGATCACCTTGATCAGGTTTGTCTGGACTATCTTCTTTATCAGCTCGATCACCTTGATCAGATTTTTTTGGACTATCTTCTTTATCATCTCGATCACCTTGATCAGGTTTTTCTGGACTATATTTCTCTTCTTTATCATCTCGATTACCTTGATCAGGTTTTTCTGGACTATATTTCTCTTCTTTATCATCTCGATTATCTTGATCAGGGTTTTCTGGACTATATTTCTCATCTCTATCATCTCGATTACCTTGATCAGGTTGTTCTGGACTATATTTCTCTTCTTTATCATGTCGATTACCTTGATCAAGTTTTTCTGGTTTATATTTCTCTTCTTTATGATCTCGATTACCTTGATCAGGTTTTTCTGGACTATATTTCTCTTCTTTATCATCTCGATCACCTTGATCGGGGTTTTCTGGACTATCTTCTTTATCATCTCGATTACCTTGATCAGGTTTTTCTGGACTATATTTCTCTTCTTTATCATCTCGATTACCTTGATCAGGTCTTTCTGGACTATATTTCTCTTCTGTATCATCTCGATTACCTTGATCAGGTTTTTCTGGACTATATTTCTCTTCTTTATCATCTCGATTACCATGATCAGATTTTTCTGGACTATCTTCTTTATCATCTCGATCACCTTGATCAGGTTTTTCTGGACTATATTTCTCTTCTTTATCATCTCGATCACCTTGATCAGGTTTTTCTGGACTATATTTCTCTTCTTTATCATCTCGATGACCTTGATCAGGTTTTTCTGGACTATATTTCTCTTCTTTATCATCTCGATTACCTTGATCAGGTTTTTCTGGACTATATTTCTCTTCTTTATCATCTCGATTATCTTGATCAGGGTTTTCTGGACTATATTTCTCTTCTTTATCATCTCGATCACCTTGATCAGATTTTTCTGGACTATCTTCTTTATCACCTTGATCAGGTTTTTCTGGACTATATTTCTCTTCTTTATCATCTTGATTACCTTGATCAAGTTTTTCTGGTTTATATTTCTCTCCTTTATCATCTCGATTACCTTGATCAGGTTTTTCTGGACTATATTTCTCTTCTTTATCATCTCGATTAACATGATCAGGTTTTTCTGGACTATATTTCTCTTCTTTATCATCTTGATTACCTTGATCAAGTTTTTCTGGTTTATATTTCTCTCCTTTATCATCTCGATTACCTTGATCAGGTTTTTCTGGACTATATTTCTCTTCTTTATCATCTCGATTACCATGATCAGATTTTTCTGGACTATCTTCTTTATCATCTCGATCACCTTGATCAGGTTTTTCTGGACTATATTTCTCTTCTTTATCATCTCGATCACCTTGATCAGGTTTTTCTGGACTATATTTCTCTTCTTTATCATCTCGATGACCTTGATCAGGTTTTTCTGGACTATATTTCTCTTCTTTATCATCTCGATTACCTTGATCAGGTTTTTCTGGACTATATTTCTCTTCTTTATCATCTCGATTATCTTGATCAGGGTTTTCTGGACTATATTTCTCTTCTTTATCATCTCGATCACCTTGATCAGATTTTTCTGGACTATCTTCTTTATCACCTTGATCAGGTTTTTCTGGACTATATTTCTCTTCTTTATCATCTTGATTACCTTGATCAAGTTTTTCTGGTTTATATTTCTCTCCTTTATCATCTCGATTACCTTGATCAGGTTTTTCTGGACTATATTTCTCTTCTTTATCATCTCGATTAACATGATCAGGTTTTTCTGGACTATATTTCTCTTCTTTATCATCTCGATTAACATGATCAGATTTTTCTGAACTATATTTCTCTTCTTTATCATCTCGATTACCTTGATCAGGTTTTTCTGGATTATGTCTATGTTTTTTATCTTTCTCATCTTTACCTTTCTCTTCCTTATCTTTATCTTTCTGATCGTTATCTGTCTCATCTCGTTTACCTTCATCAGACTGTCCTGGAATATGTTTATGTTCTTTACCTTTCTCTTCTTTATCGTTCTTCTTCTCATCTGTCTCATCTCGTTTACCTTCATCAGACTGTCCTGGAACACGTTTATGTTCTTTACCTTTCTCTTCTTTGTCGTTCTTCTTCTCATCTGTCTCATCTCGTTTACCTTCATCAGACTGTCCTGGAACACGTTTATGTTCTTTACCTTTCTCTTCTTTGTCGTTCTTCTTCTCATCTGTCTCATCTCGTTTACCTTCATCAGACTGTCCTGGAACATGTTTATGTTCTTTACCTTTCTCTTCTTTATCGTTCTTCTTCTCATCTGTCTCATCTCGTTTACCTTCATCAGACTGTCCTGGAACACGTTTATGTTCTTTACCTTTCTCTTCTTTATCGTTCTTCTTCTCATCTGTCTCATCTCGTTTACCTTCATCAGACTGTCCTGGAACATGTTTATGCTCTTTGCCTTTCTCTTCTTTATCGTTCTTCTTCTCATCTGTCTCATCTCGTTTACCTTCATCAGACTGTCCTGGAACACGTTTATGTTCTTTACCTTTCTCTTCTTTGTCGTTCTTCTTCTCATCTGTCTCATCTCGTTTACCTTCATCAGACTGTCCTGGAACATGTTTATGTTCTTTACCTTTCTCTTCTTTATCTTTCTTCTTCTCATCTGTCTCATCTCGTTTACCTTCATCAGACTGTCCTGGAACACGTTTATGTTCTTTACCTTTCTCTTCTTTATCGTTCTTCTTCTCATCTGTCTCATCTCGTTTACCTTCATCAGACTGTCCTGGAACACGTTTATGTTCTTTACCTTTCTCTTCTTTATCGTTCTTCTTCTCATCTGTCTCATCTCGTTTACCTTCATCAGACTGTCCTGGAACATGTTTATGTTCTTTACCTTTCTCTTCTTTATCGTTCTTCTTCTCATCTGTCTCATCTCGTTTACCTTCATCAGACTGTCCTGGAACACGTTTATGTTCTTTTCCTTTCTCTTCTTTATCGTTCTTCTTCTCATCTGTCTCATCTCGTTTACCTTCATCAGACTGTCCTGGAACATGTTTATGTTCTTTACCTTTCTCTTCTTTATCGTTCTTCTTCTCATCTGTCTCATCTCGTTTACCTTCATCAGACTGTCCTGGAACATGTTTATGCTCTTTGCCTTTCTCTTCTTTATCGTTCTTCTTCTCATCTGTCTCATCTCGTTTACCTTCATCAGACTGTCCTGGAACATGTTTATGTTCTTTACCTTTCTCTTCTTTATCGTTCTTCTTCTCATCTGTCTCATCTCGTTTACCTTCATCAGACTGTCCTGGAACATGTTTATGTTCTTTACCTTTCTCTTCTTTATCGTTCTTCTTCTCATCTGTCTCATCTCGTTTACCTTCATCAGACTGTCCTGGAACATGTTTATGCTCTTTGCCTTTCTCTTCTTTATCGTTCTTCTTCTCATCTGTCTCATCTCGTTTACCTTCATCAGACTGTCCTGGAACACGTTTATGTTCTTTACCTTTCTCTTCTTTGTCGTTCTTCTTCTCATCTGTCTCATCTCGTTTACCTTCATCAGACTGTCCTGGAACATGTTTATGCTCTTTGCCTTTCTCTTCTTTATCGTTCTTCTTCTCATCTGTCTCATCTCGTTTACCTTCATCAGACTGTCCTGGAACATGTTTATGTTCTTTACCTTTCTCTTCTTTATCGTTCTTCTTCTCATCTGTCTCATCTCGTTTACCTTCATCAGACTGTCCTGGAACATGCTTATGTTCTTTACCTTTCTCTTCTTTATCGTTCTTCTTCTCATCTGTCTCATCTCGTTTACCTTCATCAGACTGTCCTGGAACACGTTTATGTTCTTTACCTTTCTCTTCTTTGTCGTTCTTCTCATCTGTCTCATCTCGTTTACCTTCATCAGATTGTCCTGGAACATGTTTATGTTCTTTACCTTTCTCTTCTTTATCGTTCTTCTTCTCATCTGTCTCATCTCGTTTACCTTCATCAGATTGTCCTGGAACATGTTTATGTTCTTTACCTTTCTCTTCTTTATCGTTCTTCTTCTCATCTGTCTCATCTCGTTTACCTTCATCAGATTGTCCTGGAACATGTTTATGTTCTTTACCTTTCTCTTCTTTATCGTTCTTCTTCTCATCTGTCTCATCTCGTTTACCTTCATCAGATTGTCCTGGAACATGTTTATGTTCTTTACCTTTCTCTTCTTTGTCGTTCTTCTTCTCATCTGTCTCATCTCGTTTACCTTCATCAGATTGTCCTGGAACATGTTTATGTTCTTTACCTTTCTCTTCTTTGTCGTTCTTCTTCTCATCTGTCTCATCTCGTTTACCTTCATCAGACTGTCCTGGAACATGTTTATGTTCTTTACCTTTCTCTTCTTTATCGTTCTTCTTCTCATCTGTCTCATCTCGTTTACCTTCATCAGACTGTCCTGGAACATGTTTATGTTCTTTACCTTTCTCTTCTTTATCGTTCTTCTTCTCATCTGTCTCATCTCGTTTACCTTCATCAGATTGTCCTGGAACATGTTTATACTCTTTATCTTTGTTCTTTTTATCTATCTCTTGTTTATCTTTATCATCTCGATTACCTTGATCTGGTTTTTCTGGAATATGTCTATGTTTTTTATCTTTCTCATCTTTACCTTTCTCTTCCTTACCTTTCTTTTCTTTATTTTTCTCATCGTTATCTTGCACATCTCGTTTACCTTCATAAGACGGTCCTGGAGTATGTTTGTGTTCTTTATCTTTCTTCTTATCTTTCTCTTGTTTATATTTATCATCTCGATTACCTTTCTCATCTATATCTGTCTCTTCTGTATTGTTCTCATCTCGATTACCTTGCTCATCCTGTCCTGGAACAGGAATATATATATATATGTCTTGTCCTTATTTTTTCTAAAAATACGTCTACTGAAGGGAAAACATCGATTATCCCCATGTTCTTTGTTGCCTTCCTCGATATCACAATGGTTTCGTCTGTTATTTCGTTTAACAACAAAGACAATGACTATAACAACAATGAATATAACAACAACTGCAATAACTACAGAAAGTACAATAACTGCATAAGTAGGCATCCCATTTTCCACCTCAGGTTTCTGACATGTTTCGGGAAACTGGTCTCCCACGAAAGCTGTACAATTCTGGCATTTAGTTTCTGTATGATTCACTTTATCCTGATAAGAGCCGTTGTGACAAGGTGAGCAACTCGCCTCCATACTAGTGGAATTAACATCAAGATACTGTTGCTTTCCACAAGTTACGCTGTCTGTAGTAGACAATGGTTTATTAGTATTATTTTGTCATCATTATAATCATCATCATAATCATAATCATTTAAGACAGAAAAAACTCCCCCAGGAAAGTAGATTTAAACAGAAGTGAAACTCCAAGTTCCAAGAAGTGCACACTGTAGCGAACAAAGACAAAACATCAAAAGAGACACAAGAAATATACAGAGGAGTTGGCAAGAAAGGCAGAGGAAGCTGCAGCCAAAGGAAATATGACAGACCTGTACAGCAGCATAAAGTAGCTAACAGAATGCAAGCAAGTAAATAGCCCCATCAAAGATAAGATGGCAAAATTGCTTAGTTATTTACAAGATAAAATGACGAGGTGGACAGAACATTTTGACGAACTTCTCAAAAGACCAGGTTCACAAAATTCCCCAGACATCAAGCTAGCATAACAGAAGCTACAAGTTAACAGTGAAAACAAAAGAAGAAGAAATAAATAAAGTTTCTAAAAGATGGAAAAACGGTTGGTCATTCCAGCAGATGCCATCAAAGCATATGAAGACATGACATGCAGAGTTCTTCATGTAGGACGGCTTAGAAATTTTGGGATAAGAAATTGAGTGTGGGAGGGATGCCTGTTGTCACCGTTTCTCTTCATACTGGCTATAGGATTGAGTTATGAAAACACTGACTTCAGCCAACAGAAATGGCATCCTGTGGACTATTGCGATTTAGATTTTGCCGACGACCAGGCACTTCTGTCTCACAACCGTAACCAGATGCAAGACAAAATGAATACTTGATAATGATAGTCTCAGCAAGTAGGTCTAAAAATACAAATGGAGAATACAAAGACAATGAGAATAAATGCAAGAAACGATAATAAGGTTGTACCTGAAAAAAAAAACACACCATAATATGTAGAATCATACATATACCTTGGCAGTAAAATAGATACATTTGGAGAGACAGACAATAATATAAAGAATACAAACGGCTAGGGGATCTTTCAAGGCATTGGCCAATATATGGAGACAAAAAGAAATCAAGTTTAAAATAAAAATCAGAATCTTCAGTTCAAATGTCAAGTCAGTCCTATTGTATGGCTGTGAAACATGGACAACAACAGAGACAACAACCAAAAATCTACAGGTTTTCCTTAATGGGAGCTTGCATAGACAAGAAGGATTGAAGTGGTTTGACAAGATCACTAATGTTGAAGTGATGACAATAACCAGACAAGCTCCAGTTGAATAAGGGATAAACTGGCGATGGATAGGACACATAACGAGGAATCCTGTTGAAAACCTTTGTTCTGGAATCCCCAATGTAAGAGTGGGACACGGAGACCAAAAAAATACACGGAGATGACAGCTGGAGACAAACATGAAGAGGATGAAAAAGACATAGAAAGACATTGACCTGATGACACGTGACACGGGGACATTACTTTGTTGACGGTCTATGTTCCTAGGGGAGCTGAAGGGTCATCATCACCATCATTAATTTCCACTGCACTCCTTACGGAGAATGGAACCACCACAGTAGCTGGCCCACTTTCAGGAAGCCTGCACCAAGTTTCACATGCTCTTGCAGCGATGGTGGCAATTTGTGTTACATGATGAGATGTCCAGCCCCAAGCACAACCTCATATTAGTTGCCTTGTACGACATGCCTGAGGTAGCAGTATTCCTATTCTTTCTTTGTCTGTTCAGAAACCGTCGGTAACCAGACCAAGGCATAAGTTGAATGTAGCTTGTGCATATTGGGTTGTGTGTGTGGGGATGAGGTTCCGAGCTTACCAGGCAAAAGTTAAGTGATATGGTATTCACAAAAGGTGAAGGGAGATAAGCATATCTTAAACTGTGTTATGCAAAGTATTTTGGATGAGGTTGCATACAGAGTTAAAGTAAAAGTTCCTCATGTCAGAGTTTTTTGTTTTTTTTAAACTTAGACGTTCGCCTCACTTCGTCAAGATGCGCCATATTCAGCTACATACATTAGTACTTTAGTTATTTAGGGACATGCGTAAATAGTTTTTCAAGTGCAGGATAATTAAAAAATAACTCTTTCAAACATGTATTACCCAGGAACCAGGTTTTATATAATTAAGTAGTCTAAACCCGTTTGTAAAGGAACTATCACAGTTATTTTTATAATCTTACAAATGATCAATATGCGCCCCTGGTGTTAGACTGCACATATCAATTCAATAGTCTACTTCTGTGTTGACTCGTGTACGCAAATATGATTATTGGCAAACTGAATTTAAAGACATTAAATTATTATTATTCTTGTTCAGGGTGTCTTCTTGATTTTTTATTTATTTATTTTATTTCTTTAACGTATATGCATAATTGTGATTGTCCCTATTTACAATTTGACAAATGTGATGCCACTTTCTCATATCGGCAGTTTTCATATTATTTGGAATTGAAAACAATATATATCCTAATTATAACCGATCAGAGGTTGAACGGGATATTTTTCTTCAATATATATTTAAAAATAATAATAAAATAAAAACAAACATGGGACCGAAGACGCAGCAAATGAGATGATTGCAGTCAGCGACTCATAGCTTGACGGCTTGCGTCAGGGTCAGCGAACCAGAGCTGACCAAGACCCTACTCTACCTCCAAGTGGTGGTCCTGGAAACATGCTGCATCACTGCAGTCTGGCCGAGAGAGTAGGGATCGAAGAGGGAAGGCAAACCCTGTCCCAAAAAATGCCGTGCTGAAGTCGGATGTGTCGAAACCGAAAGGCGCAAATCTCGCAGCTTCGCTGTAAACGGCGACACAACGTAACAAACGTTCTTTTCAGGACGAATGCAGAAGAAGAAGAAAAACAAACATGAGAATAGTGCCCGATCAATTACCACTATGCCCATACAGTAGTAGAATATCTGATGTCAGGGCACAGGGAAGACCAACAGGCAGATGAATCGACAATGTTACAGAAATCCTACAACAACATAGACTCACAGCAGCCAAATGCGACACACTTTGACACATACAGAAAAATTCTCAGCTGCACAGAAAGAGTGGACCGAAAAAGTATGTAACAAAAATAATAATAATAATAAGTAAACATATAAACCTCAGGAATGAGGTATCTGAGGAAGGTGGTTGGTGAATGTTTCGTTTTGTTGGAAGGACCATTTTCATTGCACACGGCCAACTCCATTACTGCTCTGATCACTTCCCTTGGATCACACAAGAAGAATCTCAGCACAGTGCACGAACTCCGTAGCACCGGCGAGGATCCCTATGTGTGTACACAGGAATCACACATTCTTTAAATATTTTTGTGGTGGGTAGGTTTCTTATTTTTTTTAAAAATTTTGCCAGGCCTACTCTTTACGATGTTCAACTGCCGAGGGATGTTTAACGTGCGAAACTTCCACACGGGACCTCCTATTTCTTCGCCCTTATCTGAGAAGGCTAGGCATCCGATCTCACTACCGAGGAGATCTCACTACCGAGGAGATCAAAAGGGAGTACGACATTATTAGGAACCACTGGTTCTGAAAAATAAATTCCATCAGTTATATTTCCTGTGCTACGAGCGAACCTGGTACCTTCAGAATTAGAGGCCGACACCATACCTCTGAGCCACTCCAATCCCCGACTTCTTTTTGAAGTAACAAGAAGAGGCATGGTCCGCAACCAGACGATACGTCATGACCTCAAAACTGAGGCGCTTCAGACCCGGGTGGAACAGGCCCAATTATGATGATTTGACCATTTCTGCAGGATGGGGAAAGATCGGCTACCAAGACAAATATGGGAAACCAAGAACCAGGGATCCAGACCCCCAGGAGGACCCAGAATTCGCTGGGAGGACGAAATTAGACAATATCTGAATGAACAAGGACTAGATTGGAACCGGGCCACAATGAAGACAGCCGATAGGATAGTATGGCGCTCTCTGGCAAACCTCTGCACCCCAAGGCAGAAGAGGAACGACTAAGCAAGTAGTAAAAATAAACTGTCACAGTTTGAAGATGATGCGGCTGTTTAGAGTAGTGGTTCCCAACCTGTGGTCCGCGGACCACTTGTGGTATTTGTTGCTTTGATTTTGCTCTGACCCTCCCTACGTTTTTAGTACACAGAAACCGTTTGCAAGTAGAACCAGCTCTGAGACTGTCTTTAACCTCTATGAAGCCTAATATTGAAAATCTAGTGAACGAAATGCAAGCACAAGGCTCCCATAGAATATTTTGTATTTTTTACCATTGCATTGTATGAATATATAGTATTTAAAACCAATATGAATGTAACCATTATGTATAAATGTATGTATAATTTATTAAGCATTATTGTTATTACCACCTCTACACCTCACGGTAGAAGGGGAACGACTAAGTAAGTAAGTTATTACCTTAAAAATCTGGCAAATATTCTGGTAAATAATTAACAACTTATGTTATTGAATATAAGACTATTGATCTATTGAATAAAAACAGTTAAGTGTTTATGGCTGTCAGAACATAACTTATGTTATTGAATATAAGCCTATTCATCTATTGAATAAAAACAGTTAAGTGTTTATGGCTGTCAGAACATAACTTATGTTATTGAATATAAGCCTATTCATCTATTGAAAAGAAAACAGTTAAGTGTTTATGGCTGTCAGAACATAACTTATGTTATTTAATATAAGCATATTCATCTACTGAATAAAAACAGTTAAGTGTTTATGGCTGTCAGAACATAACTTATGTTATTGAATATAAGCCTGTTCATCTATTGAATAAAAACAGTTAAGTGTTTATGGCTGTCAGAACATAACTTATGTTATTGAATATAAGCCTATTCATCTATTGAATAAAAACAGTTAAGTGTTTATGGCTCTCAGAACATAACTTATGTTATTGAATATAAGCCTATTCATCTATTGAATAAAAACAGTTATGTGTTTATGGCTGTCAGAACATAACTTATGTTAATGAATATAAGCCTATTCATCTATTGAATAAAAACAGTTAAGTGGTTATGGCATTGCGATATTAAATATAATCTGGTGGTCCACAACTTATATGTAGTTGGAAAAGTGGTCCTTAGATGTAAACAGGTTGGGAACCACTCATATAGAGGACTATGGGAGGGGGGGGGGGGATCTTCGAAAAATATATAAGAATCTGGAGATAAAGACAGATAAAGTATCAGAATTAATGAATGCTAATAAGACCGCGTGAATGATTTTTAGTAGAGAGGAGCAAGCTTCACGCCAAAACATCACGGTGAAATAATTATATTGTGCTTTTTATGTTACAGGTCTTAATGACGGCATTATTTCTACTCCTATGGTTATTTTATTCCTTTTCATCCCATTTCAACTTCATTGGATCTATGCAGCCAAACTTATCCTGACGTATAGTCAATGCTCATTGCATCATGAAAAAATATGGAAAGGCCCGTGTGCTTTTTAAAATGGGTGTTCAGTTTAGCTTTCACGGTTCAGTGCACGCATTTTCCCCGAAAAGCTGACAAGATTGTTTCATTGCAGGTTGCAGTTCGTGTCACTTAGACAATTAGTAATATGGGGATAGGCTTGTTGAAAACTGGATAACTGACCTAAATATGTAGCGATACAAAATAAGTTTAGTCTTATCTACCAAACACCCATCCATCCATCATACTGGACCAACGGCTGAACTGGAATACACACACATAGATAAACTGATAGGAACTTGCCGAGGATTAAATATCACGCCTAAGATATTGCAACGGAAATGGATTGGGTGCACGTACGAAGACATTGTTTTTACTCTATAAATCCTCTATGGTTGTTCGTCCATCACGGGTGATGAAGACCACTCTGTTCATCCAATTATTTAAGAATATGTTAGGTTAGTCTATGGGTACGAAGGTGACTGAAGAGCCCGATGCGGGCCTGGAAAGATCTTGGACAGTGTGGGCAGGGAATGTTTGCTTCATGTGAAGGTTTTATTTCACGGTCCTTTCTAGCTTGTCTCCGCTGTTCTGCTGCTGCTCTTCTGGATGATTCGCATGCTGCTGCACCTTTACGAAGAGATGTGCGCCAAGCAGTTCGGTCTTGCGCAGCAGCTTCCCATGTGTCTGGGTTTATGTCAAAGGTTTTCAATGACGTCTTTAACGTGTCTTTGAAGCGCTTCTTTTGGCCACCATGGGAGCGTTTACCCTTCTGCATCTCACCATAAAAGAGTATCTTTGGCAGTCGATGGTCTGGCATGCGGACTACATGACCTGCCCAGCGAATTTGTGACTGCATCAGAATAGTATCAATACTAGGGATACCAGCTCTGTCAAGAACGGCGGTATCCGGGATCTTGTCTTGCCATTTGATGTTCATTATCTTCCTGAGACAGACTGTATGGAAGTGGTTTAGCTTCTTTACGTGGCGCCTGTATACAGTCCATGTTTCACATGCATATAGCAGCACTCAGGATGAATGGATGAAAGAGTGACTTGCGCGGTGATTTGGATTAAAGTGAGGAAGAGTTGCGCAATTCGTCGACCTCACTCTCTCGCCTGGGTCCATCTCAATCCAGTGGCAAGACAAGTCAAGACGACTGGAGATGAAGTCAGGTGCAATGGATGACCAGGGCTTTCTACGTGCCTCGCCGTGCTCCTTACGCTCCACAGCGCGTTGCTGGTAATCGCCGTCATGCCCGTTGAACCAACAGGTGGTTTCTTCCGCGCAGTCTATCGAATCCAGTCTTCGCATGCATGGGTAGGCAGACCCTAACTCACCGAAGGTTTATAACCATTCGGCTACCCTCACCTAGTTTAGCCGGCCTGTCAAAGCCGTTGTCCGGGGGTGGCCGCTGTCGCATGCTGACAGCTACGAGGAGCCACAGGTGAGAGCTGGATGCCAGGTTTGGACCAAAGGTGGCTGAGCTGCCCTAAAAAGGGCATGACAGCTCCTTCACCAGAGGTACTACCAATACCTGACTTCCCAACACCCCCTCCTCTATAAATATTTGACTAAGGACGTGCCAGTAGATTCCTTGTTCTGGAATCCCCATGGTAAGAGAGGCAGAAGGCGACAGAGGAACACAAGGAGAAGACAACTAGACCCAGAATTGAAAGGGCATGAGAAAGACACGGAAAGTCCTTGAGCTGGGCTCACGGAACAGGACGTCTTGAGCTGAGCTCACGGAACAGGACGTCTTGAGCTGAGCTCACGGAACAGGACGTCTTGAGCTGAGCTCACGGAACAGGACATCTTCTTAGCATAGGTTTGTTCAAGGCAAGTGCCCACTCCCCCGTGTAGGATTACTGCTTCCTCAGACATATCGTACAAGGCGACTCATATAAGGTTGTGCATGGGGCTGGCTAATCATCATTTCAAACAGAATGCTACAGATATCTCAGTTGTAAGGGCATGTGAATGATTGACTCAGGCCTGCACGGGACTAGCTACATTTGTGGCTCTATGCTCAATAGGGAGCGAAAAGGAAAATGAATGATTGAATATGTTAATTGGGGACCAGGTCATTGAAGTATCCAAGGGGGTGGGGATGGGGCGATCGCCCCTCCCTTGGAACTTAGAAAACTTTTATTTCATATCAACCGCTCCAGTATCAGTATTCCCCCCCCCCCCCCCCCCTTTTTTTTTTCACTTGGGACATAAATGTAAGCAACCATGAAATCGGACGACGGACGAATCAAAACATGTCTAGTACTGGAGGTACCCTAAAATACCCTAAAGGTTACGAACGTAGTTTGCAAGTAATTCTAGGTGGTAGAACAATGAAAGACAATAAAAGGAACCGCCATACAACGAGACAAAAGACAGCGCCAGGCATCTGACCCAAGGGTTCTTCACTCGAACTGCAAAAACGGAGGAATTTGTGACAAGAGGTGGACAATTTCTGTATCGGGTGGCCAATCCCTAATAAAAAAATTGTTCTGCTGTAATATAAAATATGTATGAACTTTTATCAATTTTTTTCTGTTTGTAGTTGTACCTTACTTTTGTGTAATTATGTTATAAACAGTTATGATTTTTTAAAATTAAAAATTAATATTTTTGAGTTACTGTACAATCAAACTGAGAGATCCGAGATTCGTGATATGTGGTCAGAAGACGAGTACGTTGTAGTTCGTGCTCCCACAAGGACAGGGGGGTTTTTGCTCTAGTTGTGTATATCTGTGTTTTCATGCATTCTCATGCATTTTCATGCATTGTCTAAAAATATGTGTAAATAACGAGCGAGGGGGAGGGGGGGGGGGAACCTTATAATTCTGATGTATCGCCCCTCCTTTGGACAATTCCTAGACCCGCCAATGGACCAGGCGCAGTTGTACCTTGTAGTTGAACCCTCTATAAGGAGAAAAATAAGCTAAAAATGAGCAAGAAGAAAATGATGATCATGATGACTTGTACAGGACTGGCATTCGACTACCATGAAAATATTCAAGTGTTACAGACCATCATGGAGAAGAGAGCTGGAAACAGAGGTGATAACGATGAGGAGAACGTGGAAAGAACTTGAGATGATGACACGTGACAGGAGGACTTGGCAGGTGTTTGTTGAAGGCCTTTGCTTCTTGTGGAGATCATCGTTGTATATTTATCACATGTTACATTTGAGACCCACATACATATACAAATATACACGCAAGCGAATATACATGTAAATGCATATCAATACACACGTGCATAGGTACATAACCATATAGACATCAAACCGTTACCTGGTGGTGGCGTTGTGGAGCTGCTAACCTTCTCTATACACTGATTTTTGCCTATTATTTCCATGTTGGCTTTCTGACAACAGACTGTATCTCTTGTCTCTGTGCAGTTTCGTCCAACATAGTTATTTTCTTTCTTGACGCTACAATTTGTACATTGCGTGCATTCCCCCGGTACTTTAGGATCAACACTGGGTTCATAGAAATATCCTGCACGGCAGCCCCTTACAAAATCATGTGTTCCGGTGCAGTTTTGCTTGATTTCCATGTTGGATGAAGGATCTGGGATTCTACACACTTTGCAGTTGACATTGCTATGGTTTGTGTCAGACATGAAGGTACCGTTCGGGCAAGGCTGACATTCTTCAGATTGAAACAAATATTGTCCAGGCCCACATAAGAGAGGTCGCTTCACGCAAACGTCCTCAATGACGTCATAATTATCATTCGGACAACAAATTGTGTTGCTGAAGTTCTGACAGGGGCGGCCCGTGTGATTACTACATAAATCACATGACAAGCATGTTCCGTTTTCTATTCCACTGCCTTGAGTTTTTCTGTAGTACCCAGGGATACACACGATTATGCTGTCGTGAGTTCGATTACAGTTGGAGATAACGATCTCCAGATCAGGTTTATGGGGGGTACAATTAAAACATTGACGATTTTTATGATTGTTTTCTGACATGAAAGTCGACCCAGGACACGGCAGACAAACCGGTTGCCCACTTTGTGGGGTGTGCATATATTCCCCAATTTGACATGTATCTGGAAGAGCAGCCACGGATATGCACACCATGAGAGTGATGGCTAAGGCGAACATTGTTTTTTTTTTTTTTTAACTTTGGCTTTGAGTTGGTAAGACTTGCGTCCTTGTGCTGGACTTGCTGTCGAGGAGTAAGATAGAAAAAAAATGGTAAGATTTTGGCTAAATGAAACATAACATTTTAAATACAGGAAATTTTCGACTAAATAAAACATAAAATTTGTATTAAAGACGAGAGTGCGTGAAAGACGAGTCTAAACAAGTGCTTCTTAACCAAAGGTGAAAGCATCTCCTGGGGTTACGTGACCCACATTCTGGAGGTGCAAGACATAACAGAGATGTTAGAAGGCAAATTATCAAAAACACTGTATAATACAGAACTCAAATGCATTCGTACAAATAGAATATATAAATCAAAAAATAAAATGGTAAGGAGTCAGTTTTACAAATTAACGGTACACGGAAAACACGGGACGTTTCGGGTTTCACCCTTCGTCATTTAAAAAAAAAAGTATATGGCTGACGTAGGGTGAAACCCGAAACGTCCCGTCTGTCCCGTGTACCGTTAATTTGTAAAACTGATTCCGTACAAAGTGGCTACCCGAAGAGCAGAAGCTGGGAGACTTTTTCAAGCCATAAATCGAGGATTCCTCAGCAAAAGAGAAGTTGGTAAGAAGACGAAGATGGCTGTATACCGCTCCACCAATGTCCCATTCTTGACGTAAGGATGCGAGTCATGGGCAATGACTACAACCCACAAAAGCCAGATCCAAACCTCAGAAATGAGGTATCTGAGGAAGGTGATTGAAGTAACAAGAAGAGACATGGTCCGCAACCAAACGATACCTCAAGGCCTAAAAACCCAACCCCTGCAGACCCAAGTAGAACAGTCCCAACTGAGATGGTTTGGCCATGTCTGCAGAATGGGAGAAGATCGGCTACCACGGCAAGCATGGGAAACTAAGAGCCAGGGATCCAGACCTCCAGGACAACGCAAAGTCCGCTGGGAGGACAACATTAGACAATCTTTGATGGACCGAGGACTAGAATGGAACCAAGCCAGGAGGAAGACAGCCGATAGAATAGTATGGCGCTCTCTCTTACATACCTCTACATCTCACGGTAGAAGAGGAACGACTAAGTAAGTAGATTCCGTACCAATTTATTTTTTAATTTATATATATATTTCCTTACTAGTTTTACAGCAGTCTCCTCATTTATTCACGTATACTGTACAAATAGAACACTGGCAACGTGAATTAGATACCACACCGTAGTCACATTTTGTAAATAAGATTTTCTCAACTCATACTTTCAACTTTATTTCGCAAATTTGACATGTTTTTCCAGCTAAAAGAATACGGGATGCGAGGCGTCTTAAAATGTTGTAAAGGGCTGCGAGGGTTCTTGAGATGCAGTAAAGAAGCGCAAGGCTTCTTAAGATGCTGTAAAAGGGGCGCGGGACCTCTAGAATGTTGAGAAGCACTGTTCTAAACCAATAATGTTTAAAGTTTGGTAAGCGAGAAATTTCTAGATGATATCACAACTGTTTAGCGTACGATTGGCAGAGTTTTTAAAGCGTTTGCTGTCCCAGCAAAGCTACCGGGTTTGGGATCGAAACCTGGTCGCGCTCCAGACTACTCAGCTGTAAATGGGTACCTGACTGCTCTTGAGTTAGAAAAGGTACAGGCATCGAGCATGGGAACTGATGAACCCAACCTGAAAAAGCTAGAACTAGTATAGAAAAGTCTCTCACTCCCCTACTGCAGTATCTGCTATGGGACTACCTTTACATTTTTACCAACCACAAAAATATTTACAGAATGTGTGATTCCTACAATTACACACATTGGAATTCTCGCCAGTGCTGCGGAGTTCGTGCGCTGTGCTGAAATCCTACTTGTGTGATCTATAGGAGGAGATCGGAGCACTGATGTAGTTGTCCGTGTGCAAACGAAGCTGAAGCCTAGGGGCCCGGAACTCTCGGGAGCCCGTGCATACGTTAAAAAAAATGCACAGATTTATGGACAACAAGAAAATGTTTTCACTTTGCAATGGCATTCATAACGTTCTAAATAGACAGTAAAAACAAAAAATAGCTGAAAAGAAATAACGCACCCCGGCAACATGACAAATAATACTGCTAGTACGCGTATACTGTATACCATCACCATGCGAAGAGGTTTGAAAGAAAATATTAAAATCCTTGCCTATGAGGTGAAAACAGGGGAGAGGGCCCAAACACCAAAAAGCCTAGACGCCCTTCTTGGCTTAATCCAGCACTGAAGATATGTACGTGAAATTGTGTGTGGCTGTTACCTAACAGAGACACTAAGGCAAAAAGTATGCAAGTATATTTATTTTTTAATATATTTTTTTAAACATACGCCCGCTCCTACTCGAGGCAAAATCTCAGGTTAGTATGTCTCACCTGAGACTGATTTTACGTGAGTATCCTATTTTCCCTGTACACTGACAGGCGTCCTGTCGCCATTCAGGCAGATACTCGCCGTCTTCGGAGAGTACCCATTAGAGCTGGGTCGGCTCAGGAGCCGTTCAGGTTATTCCGGTCCCTGGTCGACGACTTACTTACTTAGTAGTTCCCCTTCTACCGTGAGGTGTAGAGGTTTGGAAGAGAGATCGCCAGACTATCCTATCGGCTGTTTCCTCATGGCTTGGTTCCATTCTAGTCCTCGGTCCTTCAAAGATTGTCTAATGTTGTCCTCCAAGCGGACTCTGAGTCGTCCTGGGGGTCTGGATCTCTGGCTCTTTGTTTCCCATGCTTGCCGTGGTAGCCGATCTTCTCTTAAAATTAATGTTTTGTACAATTTAATTTGCCTGTCCAGTTATGTCTTTTTGGACAGGTCTTTGAAAATGAGGACAAGATAGTTTACAGAAAAGATCAACTAAAATATCTGGACTTTTTGTCCACTAACTACAAAGTCAATATAGATATCTTTCCGGTAGGAATGTTCACAGCTACTTTTTATTCATCTAAGAGGGAGAGTCACTGTGTATGAGGAGCTGTGGTATCATCATGCCCCATAACCTTCCTGAGTATAGTTGAAATACCAGTGTTTATAATTATGAAAGTGTCAGATATACCCAGATGCTTAACGCATCACCTGGGATTCCTTGTAGTTTGAAATACAATATGAAATTGCAGAAAATGTCTCTCTTTCAAACGTGCCCAAGCTCCTCCCGTTTTCTTTGAACAGTATAAACGAAGGGTCGGAGACTTGATAGCGTTTCTGACTCAGCAGGTTTCCTGTCACCAGCTGGTAACAGGAAACCAAAACCTCTGCAACAAAAGGA
Organism: Oreohelix idahoensis; assembly: GCA_024509875.1. Classification (NCBI taxonomy): domain Eukaryota; kingdom Metazoa; phylum Mollusca; class Gastropoda; order Stylommatophora; family Oreohelicidae; genus Oreohelix; species Oreohelix idahoensis. The sequence goes on along the minus strand of JAMPIV010000846.1, from coordinate 235,107 downwards.
CACCCTGGCCTTTTACATCTGATCACTTATTATATTATTTAGGTTCCTAAGGAGGTATGGGGTCAGCCTCGCGTGCATTACAGGTGCACTCGCCCCTAATTTTAAATGACACCCACCTTGTTGTGACCACCCCTCAGGTCCTTATGGCAGATACGCACTGTACGTTTACATAGTTTTCCTCAATACAATAATGTGGAGTAACCACATTTCCTTTGGTATGATTTTCTCTTATTTTCTGTTAATATAAATGATTCAGGCATGTTTAACAGTGTTCATAGAACACAGAGGCTTACTAATATTCTAATGCAATAATATTCAAACAAAATCATGACAACATACACCAGTTAGATACATTTCAATGTGAGGACTCATCAATGTCTGCTCCCGGCATGTCCTTCACTTTCCCAAAAGCAGTATCTAACTTTGGCAGTTGGAATATACATAGTAATTCATAAAGTATCCTTACCACAAATCAAGAAATATAAACAAATGACGCTGACTTGTAAAGAAATGGCCTCAGTTTCTTCTGCAACTGCCCAGACTGTGAAATACTTCTTTAGTTATTAAATTTTAAAATTATCACAGCTGATCTCAGCGTAAACGCTATAAATGTTTTTGTCAACTGGCACTGAGCAGCGAAATCTTTTTGCTAATATTTATTAACACTAGCCAATCAAAAGCTTGCGACTACCAGAATTTCAAATGCAGTTTTTGAAAAACAAAATAATTCCAAACAAACTCTGCGTCTGGTAGTCGATTGGCCAGCCTGCTTTAGTTATGCCAATACAAAAAGATGTTTCGTCTTTGGTAACACTTTTCCTACCGCTCCCCTTTCCCCCTATACTCTTTTTACCCAAGCGAATTTGAATGTACCCCAATGCCGCTATTTCTAAGCTGCCGTCCCCTACTAATGCTATGAAAAACAAGCAGGAACAACAGTCTGTCTGGTGGAGCGTCCGTAGACATTTAGTATTTCCTCAATAACTGGGCTAATTCTTGGACTACCATATTATTTAAAGCACATTCTTGCTCAGGGGACTTTAAGCAACATTACCATATAATTTTTATGGTCAGTTTATTATGGGTTTAGATTTTCAATTTTATCACTGTCGATCGTCAAATAAAAATGTTTCACAAGACGGCCATCTTCCCCTATCTCTTTCACCTCGCCAGCCTGTATTTTCAAATAACTACTTGTTTTTGTGACGTCAGCAATACTACCGCGAGGAGGAAATAAAACTGTCTGTGTGTTCGTCTCTGATGGCTTTGTCACCACGTGTATATCTGCAAAGCACAACGTGTCAGGCAAAGCGGGGTTTTGAGTGGCGGAGTAAGAATTTGCGTTAATTATAACCGTTGTTTCGTGTTACACTACCAAATTTGTAAGGATTACTACTGATCTCCCGCGTTAAAGTCAATTTACTACGTTAATTCAAACAGTAGTTTGGCGTTACATTTTCAACAAATCGTTAATTATAAGGCTTGCCGCAGTCTCTATCATATCGGCAAAATGTTAAATATTAGTAGTACGTTTTTCGAAACCGAAACTAAAACGCGTGTTAGATTTTTACCTCGTGGGATCGTCTATCGGCTTTAGCACTGCACAAAAGGCAACGTTAGGCTGGCGTGTGAGACCATCACCGTCAGACACAATCGGGCGGATATATTGATTATCATTTTATGACCAAATTTTACTGAAATGAGCGATTATTCTCGCAGATTTTACTACATTACCATTTTCTCTTTTGCTGAGGAATCCTCGATTTATGGCTTGAAAAAGTCTCACAGCTGCTGCTCTTCGGGTAGCCAACTCTTCTTTGATGCCTCCCTTCCGGTCTATGACAGCTTCAAGGTATTTAAAGTGGTCGACCTGCTCCAGGACCTGTTCTCCCAGCATAATCTGGTGTCTTCTTTCCACTCGTGATATCACCATGGTATTTGTTTTCGAGCTGCTTATGATCATCCCTCTCTTCTACATTTCTTCTTTACAGACTTGCAGGTTGGATTAAAGATGTGCCTCCGATTTAGCAATCAGGGCAACATCATCAGCAAATGCTAGCTCTGAAATACAGACCTGTCTCATCTTCCAGTATCCCACTGAATACTTTCGTGTCCTCTCCTTACATGCCTTGATGACATCGTCCATGAGGAGTATGAAGAGGTAAGGTGATAGAATATCACCTTGTTTTACACCAGTGGTGGTCCTGAATTCTTCTGACTTATGGTTTGCTTTCCTCGCATAATTTCTGCAAGACTTGTAGAAGCTCTGTATAGCATGAATCAGAGGTGATGGAATGTTCTTCCTTGCCAAACAGTCCCAGAGTTTGTTCCAGGGGACCTTGTCAAATGCCTTTTCCAGATCTAAGAAGCAAAGATGGATCTCACTCTTGTACTCAAGGGCCTTTTCACTCAGCTGTCTGAGTGTGAAGATTAGGTCTTGAGTTCTTCGATTTGCTCGGAAGCCACACTGGACCTCATCCATTTGTGGCTCAGCTAGGCGTCGGAGTCTCTGCTCCAGGATTCCAGAGTAGATTTTACCAGGGACACTGAGAAGGGATATGCCTCTATGGTTTCCACATTGTTGGTTGTCACCCTTTTTGAAAATGGGTTTTATTATGGCAATCTCCCAATCCTTTGGTATGGTCTTGTTGCACCACGCTGCCTGTAGGACCCTTAGGAGTAATAGGTCGCCTGCTGCTCCCATGTACTTAACCATTTCTGGTGTTATGCCATCATGTCCTGCTGCTTTGCACATCTTGATTTTCTCCAGTGCTGCCTTCAGTTCTTCCATCTTTATGTCATCTTCATCACCATTGGTTTCCTCTTCTGTGCCAGTGGTTATCATTTCTGATTCTTGACCTTGCTCACCATCCAGGAGTTCTGAAAAATATTCTTTCCATTACTTCTTTTGGGGCAGTAAGCAATTTGCCTTGCTTGTCCTTTATAAATTTAAGAGGGCATTGTTTTTCCTTCCTCATGTTCTTTAGGGTCTTATAGAACAATTTCTGGTTTTCTTGCGCATCGTTTTCTAGCTTTTCTCCAAATTCTTCTCAGGACTTCTGTTTTGCTGCTAGCACCTTGTTCTTTGCTTCTAAATCCAGCATCATGGACATAAATCCAGCAACCTGCACATAACTTCAGCAACATGGAAATAAATCCAGCAAAATGGACATAAACCCAGAAACCTGGGAAGATGAAGTTGCCAATCGCACCAAGTGGCAATGCTCCCTATGGAGTCACCTCAGATTGGGCGAAAAGAGACAAGAGGCCGCCAAAAGGAACAGTAGGAAAAATAGCAGCTGTGGGCCATCACCTCAGGGGTGCATTGCCATAGTCAGTCATGAATGAAGGGACTACTACTATTTGTTAAACGGGCGTGAATATCTATTGCTTTCACAACATTAGTTCATTCTCACACCTAAAGGTCTTTTAAATTTGGACATGCGCCCTAATATAACCAACTAGGTTGAACGGGACGCGCCTCGTCAAAACTTTCTTTAAAAAAAAATATATATATATATATATATATATATATATATATATATATATATATATATATATATATATATATATATATATATATATATATATATATATATATAGAACAAATTAAGTGCAGCATTCCTTATATAATAGACTCAACTACCATGTTCAATACACGGGAAACCTGTACAAAAAATGTATACCACTTACTTAATAATTATAAGTAGTAAAAATATAGTATTAAAAATTAATTTTTTAAAACTTAGTACAAAGAATGAAATTACGTATCTGCGATACCATCTGCTTGGGTCTATCACCGACTACGACTTTCCGCCGGGGCCTATTCTGTACTAGGGCCACCGGGACGCGCCTGGCCCAGCTTGTGGTGGTTACACCACTGCAACACACAATGCAACAAATATAAATCATGATAACAATAACAAACTACACGGTGGAATATTCACGGTAACAACACGCAAGAAAACAACTTCACACGAAGACGGTTCCAATTATATCCAGAGCCAGCCTTCGGACAGAGCGCGCGGGACGACGCTCTGAGCGCTAAGTTCATAAGAGCGCAGGAGCGGAGGAGATCATCAAACATCAAGTATCATGCCTAGTGGCGTAGAAGATCATGTCTCTACACAACTCCCTGTCTCCAGTACAATTTATCAACTCTCCTGTTGACTTCTTTCCATGCCACAACGTCAAACTGTCCAATATTTGCTCTCTTGTCTTCCCTTATCTCTTTTTCCTTCAATCTTACCTGTTGTTACGATATATTCCAACTTTCCTCTTCTCATAACATGGCAAAAATCCAACCTGCAAGTCTGGAAGGAAGAGCTGGAGAAGAGAGGGATGGTCATAAGCAGCTCTAAAACAAAATCCATGGTGATATCACGAGAAGAAAGAAGACATCAGATTAAGCTGGGAGAACAGGTCCTGGAGCAGGTCAACCACTTTAAATACCTCGGAGCTATTATAGACCGAAAGGGAGGCATCAAAGAAGAGTTGGCCACTCGAAAAGCAGCAGCTGGGAGACTTTTTCTGGCCATAAATCGAGGATTCCTCAGCAAGAGAGAGGTTGGTAAGAAAACAAAGATGGCTGTATACAGCCCCACCTATGTCCCAGTCTTGACATATGGATGCGAGTCATGGGCAATGACTACAACCCATAAAAGCCAGATCCAAACCTCAGAAATGAGGTATCTGAGGAAGGTGGTTGAAGTAACAAGAAGAGACATGGTACGCAACCAGACGATACGTCAAGGTCTTAAATCCTACCCCCTGCAGACCCAAGTAGAACAGTGCCAATTAAGATGGTTTGGCCATGTCTGCAGAATGGGAGAAGATCGGATACCACGACAAGCATGGGAAACAAAGAGCCAAGGATCCAGACCCCGAGGACGACCCAGAGTCCGCTGGGAGGACAACATTAGACAATCTTTGAAGGACCGAGGACTAGAATGGAACCAGGCCAGGAGGAAGACAGCCGATAGGATAGTCTGGCGCTCTCTCTTCCAAACCTCTACACCTCACGGTAGAAGGGGAACGACTAAAGTAAGTAAGTAAGTATAACATGGCAAAAAAAGTGGATTGCTTCTTTCTAACTTGGGAAATGAGTTTCCTTCGCGCATTTGCCTCGTTCAGGACATCCACATTACTCTTTTTGCTGTCCGTGGTATTATTAACATTCTTCTGTCAAACCACATCTCTATGGCCTCCAGTACCTTCCCTGAAGAATGTTTATCAAGGTCGGCTTTTCTTATTCTGTAACACAATGCGCCTCCCAGACCAAACCATGCAATCTTTTATAAGAAAAACACTAAAACCAGAGTGACGTATTTTAAACTTTGTTTTTAGTTTTTATCTTGTCTTTTTTTTTTGTTGTTGTAAGTAGTAACTTTATTCTTCTTCTTCTTCTTCTTCTTCTTCTTCTTCTTCTTCTTCTTCTTCTTCTTCTTCTTCTTCGTTCGTCCTGAAAAGGACGTTTATTACGCTGTGTCGCCGTTTACAGCAAAGCTGCGATATTTGCGCCTTTCGGCCCGACACACCGGTTTCAGCATGACATTTTTGGGACCGGGTTAGCCTTCCCTCTTCGATCCCTACTCTCTCAGCCAGACTGCAGTGATGCAGCCTGTGTCCAGAACCACCACTTGGAGGTGCAGTATGGTCTTGGTCAGCTCTGGTTCGCTGACCCTGACGCAAGCAGTCAAGCTTATGGGTCGCTGACTGCATTTATCACTGTTGCTGCGTCTTCGGTCCCAGTAACTATCTAAAATTGATCTGCAATTTTATTCACGAATCTTACTTGATTGTCCTTCACTTTCGCAGCTACAAGTGTGGGGGAGAGGGCACATGTAAAGCCACAAGCCTCAGGCGCAGAATGCTCTGAGCATTCTAAGGCCGGCTATGAGCATAAATAGATATGCGCACTCGAGCGTGTGATAAAATGTTACGTCTTGTGTAGTTATGAAATAATAAAAGAAACTCACCTTTACAGCCTTGTAACTATTTAATCAACACATTTAACACCAGGGTACAACCAGTCGAACACGTTCATTGTCAACAACATACTGTGCAGACGAGTAAGCGTCGCTCTTCAGAAAAAAACGTTTCGGAGAAATGTTGGTATTAGCAGAAATAACACACCATAACAGGAACATGTAGATAACACATAACCTACATCGAACTGTGTGATCTACCGTGTACTAGAAGAGAAATCAAAACTCCTTGTCAGCGGCAATACAGCCGTGTTCATATTATCACACCTATTTCATTTAAGCGGAACTGCTTATTATTCACAACTTAGTTGAAATCAGTAAAACAAAATTAAACGTAAAGATAACGTAAGTATAGGCCTACAGCTGAGCTGTGATATCTGCGCCTGTCAGCCCGGCACATCTACTTCCAGGAAACTTTTTCATTCCGGTTTACTTTCTTTCGCAATTGGATGTTCCCATGGCTACCTACACGACAACAACTTGTTTGAAAACATGAAGTTTATTCTTCTCTAGATAAGATACCGTCAACGGCTGACACGCTTCATCTACCTGTGGCATTCTGACGTACTAACTAAAGGAAGCCAGGTCCCGTGTAGTCCCCGGTGGCCTGTTCTTGTGACACAAAGATAGAACAGTACTACTGATCCCCTCAGGCGTGTCGTACAAACCGACTGATATGATATTGTATATGGCTCTGGCAACCTCACCATGTAAAACCAGTTGCTACATAAATCACATCTGCCAGAGTATGTGAATGCTTGGTGCAAGCATCTTGCAAGGGGGCTAGTTGCAGTGGTGCTCTCATGCTCCATAGGGCACCCGGGACGGATGTTACCTGTGACACCCCCATCCCTCATAAAGAAACACAATAGTAAGTTACATTTTACCTGTAAGTACTATATCAATAATGTCCGATGGCACACCCATCCTGCTGTCACCTGGCGGACTGCCCCCCCCCCCCATTCGGACCCCCTTAGTACGCCCCTGCAGGAGACGAACAGGACAGTAGGACTTGAAGGTGACCAACTATAATTTCATCAAAGTGAGAGTACGGTTAATTTTTATTTTTATTTTAAATCGGAGTTTTGACTAGGCACACCCAGGGCCGGATTATCCATTAGGCTAAGTAGGCTGAAGCCTAGGTACCAGGAGCTCTTGGAGCCCGTGCATAAGTTTTTTTTAAAAAAAATGTTAATGCATAGATTTTTTTATATAAAATGTGTTTGTTGTGTTTAACTTAATAATAATAACAATTATACTAATAAACATTAATAAAGATAATTACTAATAAAAGATGTAAGCAATGCAAACAAACTAACATACCAGTCTAGTATATAACATCACCATGATAAGGGATTTAAAAAAAATTTATTGCTTATTAGGTAGGGGGGGGGGGCCCAAACACCAACAAGGCTTAATGCCCTTCTTGGCTTAATCCGGCACTGGACCCAACCCATTCAACCTAGACACAAGGTGCGTCGGTTATATTAGGGCGTATATCCAAATATAAACCTTGCGGGTTTGGTGTATGATCCTAACCAGTAACAATGGCTTCGCTAAAATAAATGACACTACTTATGACCTACATTAATTAGACAATGAAGGTGCTTATCTACGTGTCATTTTCCTGATATGCAATTGTAAGATCTGAACCTACCGGTGAAAAACAAGTACGGTCTCCTAATACCTTTTCCCTTGGAAGAATATATTGAAGACACATGTAACAAACGTGTTACGGAAGATTGTGTAGTTCGCGATAACACATTACTTCACAAAGTCTCTCTCTCTCTCTCTCTCTCTCTCTCTCTCTCTCTCTCTCTCTCTCTCTCTCTCTCTCTCTCTCTCTCTCTATCTCTGTCCTATATATATATCCTCTCTTCTTATTATATATATATATATATATATATATATATATATATATATATATATATATATATATATATATATATACATGCATGGCCTATATTGATAGAGAATCCTATATATTGTCTTGGATGTTGTTACTAGCGTGAAGGTTACACACTGACATTATCAAAATAAACTATAAACTTTCAGACAGCTGTGTACGTCCAACGAATAGTGAGATAGAAAATCAAATGGTTCGTACACGTTATTTTGGACATTCAAACTGAAAGAATGAAACTTCCCTAAAATGCACAATTACAATTAAAAGCGACAGTCTTCAAACAAGTCAACAGGTTCAAATACTGGGCCCGTTAATGATATCAGTCGGAAGATGCGTCGTAGATGTGTAATGTAGAATAAGGTAACGGTAGTCCCAAAGCAGATACTATCATAAGGGAGTGGCGCGTTAGTCTCAACTTCACTTGTCAATTGAAACATAAATGGGTATGGTACAGTCACTCGAAATAAATATAGAGTAATATAGACTACTGATTCTCTACGTGGGCCATATGCAACCCCCGTCCCCAGGGGGCCTTGCCATATTTTTAGGAACGAACGAACGAACTTTATTTTCGAAGGGTTAAGAATTGGGCGCGCAGGCCCGTCTAACATTTTGCCCTTCCACTCTCATTTATCTTGCATATTATTTCCTTTCATTCCCACATGCTACTTAAAGCATTAATATGAAGGCATGCAACATTCAATCAATCAATACCCTTTAGCTCCCCAAGGAGCATAGGCCTTCAACAAACACATGCCAAGTCATCCTGTCCTGTGCCATCCGCTCAAGTTCTTTCTATGCTTTCCTCATCATTTTCACCTCTGTATCCAGTTCTCTTCTCCATGTGTTTTTTGGTCTACCTCTGCCTCTCTTTCCCTGCGGATTCCAGAACAAGGACTGCCTTGTAATGTTATCAGCAGGTTTCCTCAATGTGTGTCCTATCCATCGCCAGCGTCTTCTTCTCAACTTTTGTTCCACTGGCACTTGTCTGGTTCTTGTCATCAATTCCACATTTGTGACTTTGTCATACCATTTTAGTCCTTCTATTCTACGCAAGCACCCGTTTATAAAAGTCTGTAGCTTTTTTGGTTGTTGTTTTTGTTGTTCTCCATGTCTCAGAGCCATACAATAAGACTGACTTCACATTTGAGTTGAAGATTCTTATTTTCGTGTTGGACTTGATTTCTCTTGTTCTCCATATGTTTCCCAATGCAATGAAAGCTCCTCTTGCTTATTGTATTCTTATTTTGATATCACTGTCTGTCCCTCCAACTTTGTCTATATTACTTCCAAGATATGTGTACGATTCTACGCTTTTAGTGGTGTTTCTTCAAGTTCAACCTTGTTATCATTTCTTGCATTTATTCTCATAATCGTTGTCTTTTACCTGTGTATTTTCAGGCCAACTTATTGTGACCTCTCATGGAGAATTTTTATTTTCTCTTGCATCTGATTATGGTTATGGGACTGAAGAGCCAAGTCATCTGCAAAATCCAGACCATCAAGCTGTTTAGCCAGATTCCACTGGATTCCATTTCTGTTGTGTGATGTCGATGTTTTCATAACCCAATCTATTGATAGTAAGAAAAGAAATGGAGACAAGAGGAATCCCTGTCTCACTCTCGTTCTAATCCTAAACGGTTCGGTAAGATGTCCTTCATAAAGAACTCTGCATGTCATGTCTTCATTGGTCTTCTTGATTAAGTTAATGATCTTCATGGGAACTCCACAATGCCTCATCAATTTCCAAAGTGATTCTCTGTCTACACTGTCAAATGTCTTTTCATAGTCCATGAATCCGATGTATAGCGGCGAATTCCATTCCAGACTTTGTTCAACTATTATTCTCACTGTGGCTATCTGGTCTGTTCAGGATCTGTTTTGTCGAAAACCTGCTCGTTCATCTCTCAGTTGCTTGTCTATGGACAATGTAACATTAAAAAGGTAATATAACAGCGTACGTTTACAGTATGCAGTCATAATCAAAATTAAGTATTTTTCATTTAACAAACATTATAATACAGTAGAACTCCATTTATCCGAACCCCATGGGACCGAGCATCGTTCGGATAATCAAATGTTCGGATAATTGGATTACATAATGTATCGAGTACATGTACACATATTTCTAAAAATAATTAACCATCACAAGGAAAATACACTATAAAACATATTTACTTGTACTGTAATTATAATACCCACACTGTATTAGACCACTGTATCACCAAAATCTTTTATTACACTGCAGTGCATGTACTACTTGTATTAATTATTTTTGTTAAGAAAGAGAAATGTTTTCAAAATAACATTACAAACGATTCAAAACCAAGCGCAACTTACGTATATATGTACTTGCACAGATGTAGCCCACTATTTAAAATAATGAGGAATCCTCTTTTGCACCAAACTGGATAGTCTCCTTTTGGCTGCTAAGTCCCGCATTCTCTTCAACAGCAGAAGCTGTGTAGGACAGCTGTCATCTTCTTGCTCGTACCAAGCCATCGCTGTTTCTAGTGCTATAAAGGCCTCTTCAGGACTTGGTCGACGTTTTGGTTTTTCTGCATAATCTACAAGTACATCATGTACTTCTGAGGTGTCTTCATCATCGGTCACTACATGTATTTGGTTTTCTTCTTGCACAAAAGACAAAATTTCTTCGTCATTCAAAAACTGAAAACCAGAATCATTATCATCTTCTAGCCACATGTGTGCATCATCTTTGTCACAGGCCGAAAATCCGGGCATTGCTTGAAACAGTTCCACAACTTCATTTATACAATCATCATTTGTGTCCACTGCAGTAGTTTCATTTCCTCCTTTTTTCCCAAGCAATCTACTCCAAGCCTTGTTGAGATTATCTTGTGTATGGTCCAAGCATTCAGCTAACATATAGCAGCAGTCTTTGAGATTAAGCTTTTTTGCATCAACTGCATTCAATGTATATCCGTCTCTGGATGAGATGGTGCATTGTCCAGTAGAAGAATTACTTTTCCAGTTTTCTTTTCTTGTTCTCTCAACCTCTTCACATTTGGGGTGAACTGATTTGTATACCAATCAAGAAATATTTCACTATTCATCCAAGCACTCTTCTGTGCTTTGTAACACAATGGGAGACATGTCACATTCTTTAAACAACGTGGTTTTTTTGGCTTTGCCGATCATTAGCACCGATAAACGATGACTTCCACTGGCATTCGCGGCTACCAAAATTGTTACTCTCTCTTTGCACTTTTTAAACCCAGGGGCAGCTGCTTCGCGCTGAGATGCAAGTGATTTTTGAGGCAATGATTTCCAGTATAAGCCAGTCTCATCGGCATTATACACATCATCGAGTGAATAACCTTCTTCTTCCAAAAAAGCCAAGAATGTTTCTTTAAAATTTTTAGCGGCAGTTGCATCGCTAGATAAAGATTCCCCTTGAATCTCCAATTCTCGTATGCTATGACGAGCTTTAAAGTTTCTTAACCATCCCTGGCTAGCCTTAAAGTCAGGAGGACCGTCAAGTTGATTGTTGAACTGAAGTGCCTTTTCACACAACAGAGAACCAGAGATAGGTTCCCCTTTGCTTCTTCTTTGCACAAACCATATATACAAAGCCTCTTCCAATTTCACATCTTTCGCATTTCTCATGGTTTTACGTTTCTTCGACCCATTTTCACTATCAAATTTCGATGCAAAACTCATAATTTTATCCTTGTTACTTTTGATGTCAGAGACGGTAGCTTTCCCAACATTGAAAATCCTCGCAAGTGAAGACACAGTTTCACCTTGTCCTAGTCTCTTGATAATTTCTGTTTTCGTTTCAATTGACAAAAACATTGCGGTTCCTTTTATATGCTTTAGGCCTACTGGAAGATGCCATATCGCACAGAGAAATACTTGTACACCAAAATTATTCTGCTGTAGTAGCAGACACAATTATTTTAAGTTGAACTGTCTGTTTAGCCAGTGTTCTACCTAGAACGCACACGTACACTGGATTGGTAAACCAGATATTAACTGACTTTACGATCTAACTGACTTCCTGTACGTAAGCGACCGACCATTAGCCATCCCATTCTCTACAAATTGTTCGCACACATTTGAAGTTTGCCGCATCAAAAGATTCAGAATTTTAGTCTAATGTGACTGTGGCATCTGATTTTTTATTTTTTTCTGGAAAAAGTGTTCGGATAATTGGATGTTCGGATAATTGGGGTTCGGATAAATGGAGTTCTACTGTAACATAAAATAAAATGAAATTTAAAAAAAAATTAATTAATTAATTAAATTTAATTTTAAAATAAAATTAATTAATTAATTTTAAAAAAATAAATTAAAAAATAAAAAAAATAAAAAAATATATTTAAAATTAAAAAAAAATAATATCCGTACAGTAAATCATGAATTCGAACATAATCAAATTAGGTGGCATGGTATCAGAACTCATGAAGTATTTGACAGTCTGCTTGTAGTGGTTTTTGATGTTATTGTATGGTTGCTATGTTACCTAGTGTACTGGATGAGGTCAGCTGTGAAGGCTCCTGAAGATAACAGTTTATGTGAGTTACAGAATGCCTTTCCGCTACCACTTATGACCTCAAACAGACTTATTCTACTATTATGTATGTTAGCTACGTTTAATGTCTAGGGTAATGAAAAGTGATGTGTAGGTAATTGAATACACAGACACACACATGTAAACACTAAGTCTAATAATAATAATAAGCTCTATGATCAAATCAACTAACACTGGCTTTAGAAGTTTAGATTTTACAATTTTTTGAATTTATTTAGTCCTGAACCAAATGTTTCTTCTGGTCAGGACGTATGAAACAATATGTATTTATCAATAAAAGTGCATATACAAGGGGATTGACATAAGTCTTGGGCCTGACCATGAAGGACATGTCACAGAGAGCTGAAATTTTGTATAGTGTTTATTCCTTTTCAATATAGCCACCGTCTGAATTGACACACTTCTGCCATCTCTGCTTGACCTTGAAAAGACCTTGGGAGTAGAACACCCTATTTTTCAAACTAAACAAGTCATCACATGCCAGTATAACCTCTTCATCGCTGTCAAAAGGATTTCCTTTTAGCTGTTTTTTTAAGATTTGGGAATAGAAAAAAGTCTGATAGAGCCAAATCTGGAGAATATGGTGGGTGTGGAAGAATTTCAATATTCAAATCGTTGGCTGCTAGCTGCACAAGCCGTGCTTTGTTAGAGGGCGCGTTGTCTTGAAGCAAAGGAAGATTTTGAGTGCGCGTTATCCCTCGTTTCCTGGTCACAGCCTTTCTTACTTTGGTGAGAAGATCTGCATAGTACTGTCCATTAACTGTGTTGCCACGAGGCAGATAATCTTTCAGAAGGACACCTTTGCCGTCCCAAAAAACAGTCAGTATCACTTTTCCTACAGATTTCTGCGCTCTCGGCTTGACAGGTGTTGGGGAGCCCGGGGTTTTCCATTGCATGCTGGCAATTTTGGATTCGGGGTCATAATGGTGCACCCAAGTCTCATCTACTGTCACCATGGTCTCCAAAAATTTTTTTGACTGACACTTTTTGAGCAACTGTTGACAGCAATTTACCCTCGTTTGCTTCTGTTCACGTGTCAACAGTCGCGGAACCCAGCGTGCACACACTTTTCTCATGTTCAGTCTGTTGTGTAAAATTCTATAAACTGTTATTTAGTTTTACTCTACTAGCACTCTGAGGCTGGTCTACCAGATCTTGGCAGATCAGCAACATTTGAGCGGCCGCACTTAAACTGTTGACACCAGTTGTTTACCGAAGTATATGAAGGACAAGAATCACGAAACACTGGTTCCATCTCCCTGTGTATTTCTGTAGGTGTTTTTCCCTGAAACATCAGAAATTTTATCACAGCTCTGGCCTCCTTCTTTTCCATTGTTTTGTCAAATCTTTGGAGCAGCAGATCCGGTCATTAGGGTACATTGCGCGGTGCACCGTAGCGGGAAAACCCATTGAAGAAACAAACGCGTACTTTACATATTCAGTGCAAATATGATGAACTTTAAATGTGCCAAGTTTCATCTTCCTCCTGTGACTCCTTCATGGTCAGGCCCAAGACTTATGTCAATCCCCTTGTATATATATTGAATAATCAAATGAAAATTTTATACATAAATATATTGTTACATTGGTTAATATAAATACTAACTACAGTGTCTTTGGAAAACTAGCACTGGATGTCTAGTCGGGGTGGTGTCATCATGCCAAATCTCTGTTTATAATGTTCATTGTCTTTGAAATATGGACTGAGGTATAGTGTTTGTACAACAGGATTTTATTTATTTATTTATTGTGGAACAGTTTGATGAATCCACAGCAGGCCAGGTTTTCACTTATCTGGCCTGTGACGATGCAGTAAAGAATTCAAGTGGCCCACTCCTCACAGTACTGGAGTAAAATGATAGGCTTCTCAGGCATCCACTCTTGGACTTCTACAAAGCTTCTGGCACTAGCGTAGTGCCAGACCAGAAACTCTGAAACAAAAATTTGTGCCATGTGTCAACACACTGCCTACTGCACCAATTTTTACACATAACAACGAAAAAACATTACAAAGATCGGGTCAGATCTCTCTGACCAACTCAGCACATCTCACCCAGGTGTTATCAAATAGCACCAGTTTCCCATGACTGCATTGCATCCGAAATATGTTCAATAGTTTCCTCTTCCATCCAATAAGGTGGGTAATATGTTCCCACTGATCTCAAATATAGATCTGTCTTCTATAGTCTTAGATATGTTTTCCTATATTATTTGGTTGCCTCTAGGCCCTGGACTGCTGCTGGGGACCTAGAATAAGCACTCACTTGTCGTAATCATTTTTCATGACATGGCAGTATCAATCACTCAAAATATTAAAATAAAAAAGGTAAATGCTTTTTCCCTTACCACAATTCAAAATTGAAAACACAGTTACGTTGTACTAGCAAAACTCAGCTGAGCTGCTGGCTAGATTATGGCGTCCCACTGATAATATTTAATATTTCCTGGAAATCACACCTAGAGCATTAACGAACTGTGTAAATGGACAGTCTTCTAAAAATGGCACTAGCGGGCGTCTTTCTTTCTATAATATGAAAGCTTCTGTCCAATCAGCGGACTTCCCCTCAACCTTTCAAATATTCAAACTACAAATGTCCAATTTCGGTCTAGTCTCAGTCTAGTGTGTAGTATTTTTCTGTCGGTCTATCCGTCCCAACTTGGTTTTTCCCAAAATTACACTTGTTTTTGGACGAAACTACAAGAAAAAACTACACAAATTTTAGTCTCCCCCTACTTCTAAGATTCTATGCTAAGTTATTTTTAGCTACTATCCTCCTACCCTGCCACTAGTCCACCTGCAGTTTGTTTTTATGCGTTAGGCTCAAGGACGCGTCAAAATGTAACTTTAGTGAAAATATGCACAAATAACTGTTGGCTAGTCTGTATTGAACAATACAGTCTTTCGTCAATATCTTCCGTGTTATCTGTCCGTCTGTGTAATTAAAAGCATATTATTTCTCTAGAAAAGATGGGCTATCAAACTAGCTAGTTTTTATTCTCCTAAACTTATTATTAAGAAAAAACCTACTTTTTTCAAGGTTAGTTTTGAAATTTGTTTTTGAACCTTCTTGTACGGCGTTTGCCGCTATATTCAAACTAAAAACGCCTATTTACCGTAAAACGTCCAAGATACGTCTGTTTCTAACAAGAGCTAAGGTCGTTTTTCTTCCAATTCCTTACATTGTGTCAACTAGTGGCGTAATTTTTTTCTTTAAAAAACTACAAATTGCGTCTTTTAGACTTTAGATTCAAACACGTGTTCAGACCGTCACATTTTTTTCTTTTATCTCCGTTTCCACCCCGTCTAAAAGGATAGTCCGTTAGTTTGCATG
Source organism: Oreohelix idahoensis (assembly GCA_024509875.1). Lineage (NCBI taxonomy): Eukaryota > Metazoa > Mollusca > Gastropoda > Stylommatophora > Oreohelicidae > Oreohelix > Oreohelix idahoensis. Next base: position 219,324 of record JAMPIV010000846.1, on the reverse strand, counting down.
TTCTAACTAGTTAGTGTCAATGGCGCTAGAAAACGCTGGCGTAGGTGAAGAAGCCTCGGCATATCTTACTTATATTTTTATCCCTACATGTTATTTTACCTGTTATCTTTATAAATGGAGGAATTTTAACGTTGCATCACTGTAATTTCACCACACTGCTATTGAAGGAGGTGAGACTTGGTGTTATTTCTTTGCCCTCCTTAACCCAAGAGCAGAATCAGTAGGAGAGATAGATGGACATAACTTTATTTAAAAGGGTAAAGAATTGGGGACCCAGGTCTGTCCGACCATCCAGCCCTTTATCTTTCATTCTGTATCCCGACACTCACTCATGTGTTCATCAACAATTAATCTGCATTTTTGAATTAAACATCAATACACAAATTACATAAACACATTCTCGCTTATATCCTTACATTCTTGAGGGAAAATGAAATAATAATAATAATTTCTTTCGCACTTCTGTAGCAGGACACATTTTCGAGCAGTAAAAATGTATATCTGCTCATTTTCATACACATCATCACATTTAAGCAAACAAATGCATTATATATTTCAAAGTACAGTGCCATGCAGGTGCATTCTCACATACATTACACTATATATTACTGTTCAAAAAAAGAAACGCATAGCTATCCGAGGGCGCGTTTTTATGAGTTTGTAAGTAAAATTTGGTGCTAGTGTATATAAAAACCAGCCTCAAATGTTCTTTACAGTGTCAAATGCACGTGTTGACCTGAATTGCGTTCGTTTTTGTAAGCATTACAAAGCAGTGGTCAATAGTGTTTATGACGCAATTTTTGACCACAGCTCATGTTGCGCGCACGTGAAAGCAACACAATTTGGGGTGAACACTATTCAATGACTACGCAACTGAAACCCTATAAAAGGATAACGCAACACAACAAAAATTCAGTTCATTTTCAAGCAGACATTTATGGCGTCTCTATCGATAAATTTAAGGAACATTGCTATTGGCCGACTGCATGCAGGCGAAAGTCAAAGTCAGGTTGCCAGGCATCTAAACGTGCATCAGAGTACCATCAGTCGACTTTGGCACCGGTTCCAAGCCACTGGCTCAGTTGAAGACCGGCATCGCAGTGGACGACCCAGAGTGACAACAGCAGCGGAGGATCGCTTTATTCGGCTTCGTCACCTCAGAGACAGGTTTACAACAGCTTCCTCAACTGCCCAGTCATTGCCTGCAGGACGTCATGTGTCTGATCAAACTGTCCGGAATAGACTGCATGACGCTGGACTTTGGGCACAACGACCTCACCGAGGACCTGTCCTTACGCGCCGCCATCGCCAAAATCGACTTCTTTGGGCCAACCAGCATTGTCCCTGGGCAGCTGACAATCAATGGAGATGTGTCTGGTTTAGTGACGAATCTTTCTTTTTGTTGCATCGTCATGATAGACGGCGTAGGGTCTACCGTAGGCGAAATGAACGTTTTGCCCAAAATTGCGTTGATGAATCTCCGCCGCACTGTGGTGGAGGTGCAATGGTGTGGGGAATGATCAGTTACAACGGAAGGAGTCAACTGGTGCACATTGAAGGAGGCTTGAATGCGCAACGATACGTCAGTGAAATTCTTCGACCCCATGTCCTTCCACTTTTGGCTGCCCAAAGGTCTGTGTTTCAACAGGACAACGCCAGACCCCATTGTGCACGGTTGACCACGCAGTTCCTGACTGCCAACAACATTCTCACCCTTCCCTGGCCATCCCTGTCTCCAGACATGAGTCCGATTGAGCACCTGTGGGATGAGCTGCATAGACGTGTTTGCCGCCGAGACGTTGCTCCAGCCAATCGTCATGATCTGTTCCAGGCACTCCAGGAAGAGTGGGCAGCCATCCCACAGGCCCACATCAGATGTCTGATCGCATCCATGCCCAGGAGATGCCAGTCGCTGATCGATGCAAGAGGAGGCCACACACCATACTAACGGGAAAGCCCGTACGCCAAAATACTCTCGTGACCCAGATGCAAAACAACTGTCAATTGATTGGTTGAACCCTAAGGTATTCTTGTGTGCAATTTGAACAATTAACTCATTAAATTAAAAAAGTTATTGAATGTCAAAATTATGGCTATGTTTGTGCCTTCAGTAGCTATGCGTTTCTTTTTTTGAACAGTGTCACGGAGTGTTTTGATGGTATTTTGCATGTGTGAATGTTCCCATGCTCCAGCGGGAGTTTATTAGTCATGTGAGTTGTTGTGAGCTGGGAATGCATGCATGGTAAGAATTTAGCTACAGGGTTGTGAGCGTTGCTTGAGACAAGCTGTTAGCTTTTGTGATGCTTGAATGAAGATCAGTGGAGCGTGAAAGGGTTTCACGGGTTTTAGTGAATACGCATGAAAGGGGCAGTCAGCGGGAGGAGTGTGTTGGTTTAGACGTGTGTTGAGTCAGTAGAGAGCAGACAGTAGACAGGAGACAGCATAGAGTGTAGAGCAGAGAAGGGTGGATGTTGCAGTAGTTGTTTATGAATAATTCTAGTTGCTGTGTGTAGTGATTCCGAGAAGCAGAGTGCTTACTGAATACTCGGGATTGATGATGTCTACATTATTTGTAATGGCCCTGCGTCCATTGTGATTTGTTGTTCATATAATATATTGTGGAGATTGACATAGCTGTTGGAGTTGCTTCTTAGACAGTGAGCTAGGACGAGTGGTGTATAAGTGTTTAACCTTTCTACATCCACCCACATACACCCTACCCGTCACAAACAGTATAGTAATACTACATGGATATAAAACAGATTATTCACATAGACAATATCGAGCGGAAGAGGAAAAGAAAGGTTGAAATATAGATGAGATGTGGACTGATAAAGGCTGTTTTTATGGGGGTAGATAATCGGTGTTGATCAAGTGTTTGAAAAGTGCTTTGTTGAATGAGTATTGTGTAGGTAGGTTTTTAATGTGGTGTGGAAGGCTGTTCCACAAGTAGGCTCCAGAGTAGGCTAGACTCTTTTTAAACAGGTCTATCCTAGGTTTGGGCAGACGTAACTGATGGAATTGTATTGCCTCTCTTCTTCTGGTTTGAAACAATGATCGCAGGGACGCGGGGCATTGTTTGATAGAATTGCGTGAGTCAGCTTGGCTTTGTTGTAGAGGAGACATTTTTTTAGGTACAGAATTTTGGGTTCTTTTCGTGTCCTTGCGTGTGGTATCGTGCGATCATCTGTAATCAGACGTACTGCTCTCTTATGCAGGGAGTGCAGTCTCTTTGAGGTGGAAGCAGGGCAACCATCCCATAGTGTAGAGCAGTAATCTAGATTTTTCTGCATATGTGAGGTGTAGAACAATAGTCTAGTGTCTGCGTCTAAGAAGTGTTTTATTTTGGCCAGCTGGTATGTCTTTTGAGCTAAGTGTTTGGTTAAATTCCGTACGTGAGAGTTCCACGTTAAGTGCTGGTCAATCGTCAAGCCTAGAACTTTGTGTTCTGTTACATGATCAATTTGTATTGACTCCGCATGTAGCTGTAGCGATCTTTTGGTGAAGTTTAGGAGTTTCTGTCTGGTGGTAATCAACATAGATTTTGATTTTGCTGTGTTTACTGGCATACGGTTCATATTACTCCATTTTGTTAGATTGTCTACATCGCTATGAAGAGTCATTTCAAGTGCCGCGCAGTCAGTGTCACTAGTGTAGATAGTAAAATCATCTGCAAAGAGATCACATGTTAAATATTTTAGATGTAGTGGCAGGTCGTTGATGAACAGTGCGAAGAGTAGGGGTCCAAGAATAGAACCCTACGGTACTCCTGTATCTATCTTCGAGAAATCTGATGTCGAGTTGTTGTGGAGCACTAACTGTTGTCGATCTGCCAGGAATGATTTGATGATGTTTAGTGGATTAGGGCCTATTCTGAGGGTTTCTAACTTTTGAACTAAGATAGTGTGGTCAATCATGTCAAATGCTTTTTTGACGTCGACAAAAACAGCACCACATAATTTTCCATCATTTACGTTCGACAGCCAGTTGTCTGCCATTTTGGTGAGAGCTGTGTGACAGGAATGGTTGGGTCTAAAGCCTGACTGGCTCTCAATTAGCAGTTTGTTTGTTGTTAAGTGTTGAAGTGTGGTGTTGTAAATGTGTTTCTCTAGTGGTTTTGATATAGATGACAGAATGGATATTGGTCTGTAACTGTTGGGATCGCTATGTGAGCCAGATTTATAGGGAGGATACACTTTGGCAGTTTTAAATGCTGTGGGAAAGTAGTTGTGTGCAATACATTGGTTGTATACATAGGTTAAAGAGTCGCAAATGATAGGTCAAGCGTATGGTAGAATCTTTTTTACTGAAACCATCAAGTCCAGATGAGTTGTTGTTTTTTAATGCCAAGATATATTTGAGAACTTCGTGTACTGTTAGAAAAGGAATATCTCTTAGATCTGTTATGGTGTGTTCGGTGTTGCAGAAGTCTGTTAATTTACTAATATCGCAGTCCATAGGCTTTAGAGTCGACTTGAGATGAGCAATTTCTGTTTTGAAGTGGTTACTAAAATGAGTTGCCGTGAGGGAGCAGCTTCCTTTGTTCCAGCTAACAGCGACTAAGAGGGAGGTCACAGAGATAAATGAGGGAGGTCACAGAGATAAATGAGGGAGGTCACAGAGATAAATGAGGTTCAGAAGGAGGCCATAAGGATAAAAAGGTTGAGAACCCCTAATCTAGACAACAGAAAGGTAACAGAAGTTATAGGCTTACCGGGTAATCAATCCCAGGACACATGTGGCCTTTTGTGTTGGCTTGACTGTCTGGTTGTGTTAGTAGAATCGAAGATTTGTTCGTCAGTGTGTCAGGTATTAGTCTCTCTTGTTATGTGTTTTTCTCGCAGATCGTATAGTGGTGTTGGTAGTACAGATGGTGTCAGGTTAATACCTGAGATGGTGATGGTTATTTGTGTTTGAGGCAGCGAGAAACCTCCTTTGTCAGGTTCTTTTTCTGAGCAACCTTATAATGACAGAAGTTATTCAAGATAGATGATCTTGACAGAAATACAAACGTTCATCAACTCTTGTCTACAACGATGAAACTTGACGACATGTATTTCTTTGACGTCACGACAGTGTTACATATAGGGTATTCACCAAGACGCGTTATATATTTATTAAGATTTGTTACGACTGGAATAAATATAGAGGATCATGCAGGATACGCGAATGATTGCAGGTTTTCATACAGGACATTATGGTCAGCATATACAACAAAAGCCGGCAGGTGAACAGGTCCACGGGAAGACATGGTTGACATTTATTGTACGTTCATCACAGGAAGACATCCATCAAGATATATACATGGTATAGTATATGGCAGGAAAACATGTAAATGCGATAACCAGTTACGTCAGTCAATAACGAGCCTCAATCATTAGGCCTTCTTCATCTCCACAGTTAATAGTAGAGTAAACATATAGATATATCCTTAAATCTTTCATCAATCCTGGCCGTGTACTAATAGGTAGTGCAATATTCCCGGCACCCAAGTAATGTGGCGGAAAAACTGATGATGGCGACCTAGACTCAGTTACCTCAATATCTTTGAGATACTCCTTACGAAAATATCAAGAGGCGTTGTCCAAGACTTCTCAATAAGTTTCCTTACCCATCTAGAACGTTCTTAACAAGGTGGCGGCCTTTGGAAAATACATTTAATGTCCCGGCTAGAAAAACATACTCTCCATAAAAATCATGGAGCTTAGAAGAAATCACGTCCACTTCAAACTAGTGAACGAATACGAAAGGTCCAAATAATTAACACTTCGAATCCACGACATGTGACAAAACTACGTCACTAGTGACTGTCGCTCACCACGGGTGAACGCTTCGTGCAAAAAGTAGTTTGTCTACCGGCGAACACAATTCCTCACATAAAATGGACATGTGCTACAATATTTTATCCCCAAATCTATCCTTAACAAGATTAAACAGTTCTTCAAATCTTTCTCTTCTTTTCTTTACAATGATGGAAATTTTACATCAGCGAAATAAATAGTTCAATGCATTCTCTCAACTTTTAGTCCGTCCAGTTTTTCTTCCCTATTCGATGCTACACCAAGTTATTTGTAACGATTAGCCTTATTGATGTATCAACTTCAGAAAAATGCATATCTCTGGCCTCAGAAAAATTTTAAAGTCTCTTTAAGGTTCGATAAGCCGTCAAAAATTGCTCTTTCAGGCAGAGCTGTAAGGTTATCTTTCTTCTGACGTGAAAGTCTACGTTATGAGCGAAACTGTGACTACACGAATATAAGTCTTTCACAAGAGTTTAAAATATTCGTCAGCATATATTTGAGCAGGCACAACTAATAATGCACAAATACTTGTTACCTCTCCTTTGTTAGGAAAAACGTGCACCGAAGGCGTAGTGCTTGATGTTGAAGAGTTGCTGTTGAAGTGTGTTGGAGAGATCTTTTTCTTGTTTCTGTTTGTATTCCAAAAATTTTGAAGTTTGGAGTCTAAAGTGTTGTTCTACCTTCTACTAGCACTCTCTGCTGCTCTGTCTGCCCGTCTGCTCTCTTGCTCTTCCTTGATCAACGTGATCTTAGTTTTTTTTATCATTCTACATTTTGTTAATGGTTCTCACGCGTTGCTCTACCTGTTGACAGACCTTGTACTTGTTTCAACTCGTGCTGGCCGTATTATTTTAATATTTCTAGTGCAAATGAATGCTTCTAAACTTATTTGTAGTTACTAGCATCAAACTTAGGGACTTGTCCTATATATTTTGAGAACTACTGCTGATGCAAACTTTGTCGGTCATGTAGTACGACCTTCTATTTTGACACAAAGCGGGTCACAATGATCTGTCTGCACTGCAGTCACCTCGCTGCATAGTTTTATTTAACATGAAAACCTAGTTGGTACTAATAATTGTCATTCTCTGTCAACCACATAATTATTATTTTTAACATAAATAAAATTGCCTGTGCTCCGCAAGCGGCTACACACGTCGAATGGTGCCATATTCTCGCGACGGGAATGAATCGTGCCTAAATACACCTGTGGCCGTTGGCATACACCTACATGATAGTTATCTGTATAGGGCTGGTCACTAGGCACCAAATCATACGTGTGACCGTGCGCGTTGATGTATTGTGATGAATATCATGTTTGATCGGATGTGGGTTCGTCTCTCTACCCCTCAGCAGGCAGGTTAAGTTGCTGTTAAGGTTATGATTCTGCTATTTCTAGATAACCAACAGATCACAAACACAATGATGAATGATTTCAACTCGATGAGTGACGTGACTTTAACAGCGACGATTAACAACTTGAACGTTTATTTACAGGATCAAATGTTGACAATATGACATACTGAATCTTCTTCCTCTATATGTATTCTGTGTTCATGGTCATTACTTCTGTACTATACTGCTGTCCGTATTTTCAAATGCTGTCTCTATTGCCTGCGGTGGTCATTGGCTTGAGAACTACTGCTGTTGCTACATTCTTCTGTCATTTTAAATTCTTCATCTGTATGCGAACGTTTTACACTAGTTGTCTCCTTCCCTCTGATATAGTTAATCTGACTCCGTCTCTATTTTCTAGTAGGTACTGTATGGCGTATCTGGTAGAGACTGGACTGACCGCCAGGGGTAATAATTTTAGCCAAAGTCTATGCTTCCCTACTTCTCACGTTTTAATAGCTGTCTACTCTACTGCACTTTGACTACCAAAGTTTATCATGGCTAGTAACCTCATATACCTGTTGGTCTTGAAACAACTTGAAAACTTGTATAACTTCTTGAATATAGAAACTGGCAACACTGTCTCTCTGGTCATGTTAAATACCCAAAACGTGTCTAACAGCTACAGATGAAGTGTACCAAGCGACGATGGCTAGGCAAATAGTTTAAAATCTATTTCTGTGAACACAGACCCAAACCACCTTCAGTGGCCTATTCGCCCGAATGTACCATCAATCCCGCGCTTACCACTTCAAAACTTTAATACAGCAAAACTGGCTTTTCTGCGCTAAGCGCGTTCAAAATCCGACTGACTAAACTAACTGCATCGATTTCCCACTACGATTAAAATCGTTCACAAAATCCGTGCGACACTCACTTCATTCATATTATTCGTAAACCCGAACTCACTCATTATTCCACAGGGAACGTAATAATAATTAATCTCCCTTTGCTAAATAAGTCTATAAACCGCGCATTCTTGTCTCCCTAAGTTACCGTTAATTGCGTATGCAAAGTTCTGAAACCATAATTTCCGACAACCGACAACCTATAAACTAAATCCACGATCTCTTCTTTAAGGGCGTAATAAAAGATGTTAACTCCTTTTGCCCCAAAATCAACCAATCATAATTGTATTTCTCATTTAGTAATGTCTAACAGTCCGTTACTACTGTATGCAAATTTTCTAAACCAGATTTAAATCACCAATACTTCAGACCTAAGAGTCTTTTATGTTTGGACATGCGCCCTAATATAACCGACTAGGTTGAACGGAACGTGCCTCGCCATAACGAGGCAAAAGTTTTACATTTAAAAAAAAACCAGATTTACTCAAAAGCAGACTATCTCGGGCGTTGGCGTTGCTGGCGAGTCCTTTTTAGGGCTTTATGCTAGCGGATAGATAATGTTGGTCCTGTTCAGGACTTAGTATCTATCAACCCTGATCGGGTTAGCAGTAAACAGAGTTGACTTTTTAAAAACTCTTTTCTTTAACTTGCCTTGTATGTCATTCTCTTGTCACCTTCAAATCTTACAATCGATTTTTCAATCACTCCCAGATGAGGAATAGCTCTGAAAAATGGCATAGTTGTGTATTGTCCATGACAATACAATAATCAGTCATAAAAATAATAAAATTAAAATTAATAATCATATTTTTGTCTGTATTGTATTGGCACGGAAATGGGCGATAACTGCAAATAATCTAGGTGTATTCTTTCCAACAAGATTGTCTCTCTTCAGAGAAATGTTGAAACTTCTCCCCCTCCCCCTTCACACACACACTATCGCACGCGCAAGCACAGACACACAGACAAATACATTTTAACACATGTAATTTACAACTCTTATCAAAATAAAAAAAAACAAAAAAAAAATATTAACTTTCCGTGTAATATACTGAATAATGAAATCCGCCTCCTGTGCTCTGGACTCGTTTATCGCAAACTGATGATGTCATTAGCGGATCGATTACATTTGACTCAAATTTAAAAACAACAAAAAAAATAACACTAAATAGAAGAAAATAAAAAGTATTTAAAAATATATTTTAAACACACGCTTTTAATGCACTAAAAAGCCACAAATAATTATTCAAGGAGTTTGTAGCTTGCAGTCAAAAAGTGTAACTTCAAATTGACAAAAAGCGTGGGGCGCTGATTCTGCATGAAATTAACTTCTGCTTTATACTTCATTAGACACTATTGGATAAAATATATAAGCGCTTAAGTGCTCCACTGCAACAGAAACATGAGGGCATGGACATAAATCCAGCAACCTGGGAGGATGAAGCTGCCGATCGCACCAAGTGGCGATGCTATTACGGCGCCACCTCAGATTGTGCGAAAAGAAGCTCTCACAGCAAGCAGAAGAGAGAAGAAAACGTCCACCAGGAAAATAAGCAGCTGAGGGCTGTCACCTCAGCGGCGCATTCCCAATGTCAGCTATGACTGAAAGGGTTATTATTATTATTATTATATCAGTGCATATACGTTAGACCTAAACGTTGTGAAATGTGTCTGAATTATTAATAGTCACTGTATTAACAAGTAAAAGTACACACTGTCGTAAGATTTAAAAAAAAAAACAACTTATTAAAATGGGATAGTTTATTTATACATCGATACGCCTCCGCAAAAAATGGGCGGTCACTAACTGTACTTTGCTTCTTTGTCGCCCGTAATGGAGGTGACGATGGAAAGTACCGCTTCCTTTTTTTTATTGTTGGGGGTAGCAAATGTAGCACTCCCTTGGATTTTTCGTACGAATGCCGGGGTCGCTAAAGGTAAACAGTACCCCTCTTTGTCTGTTTCTATCTTGTCTCCCTTCTCCACCTCCAAGTGGTGGTGCTGGAAACAGGCTGCATCACTGTAGTCTGGCTGAGAGAGTAGTGATCGAAGAGGTAAGGCTAACCCGGTCCCAAAAATGCCATGCATAAACCGGATGTGTCGGGCCGAAAGGCGCAAATATCGCAGCTTTGCTGTAAACGGCGACACAACGTAAAAAACGTTTTTTCAGGAATAACGCAGAAGAGGTAGTTTCACTATACTAAGTCCAGCTTTATGAGGTGGGGGTCACCGGGTCTCTTCCTCGTTGCCCTTGCCTTCCCTAACTCAAGAGCAAAGTCAAATACCCATTAACAGTTGGGTAAAGTGGAGCGTGAGGCTACAGGTAACTTCGCCGCGAGAGGAAAGCGCTCTAAAAAATCTGCCAGTTAGACTCTTTGTAAAAAGTAGAATAACCCAAGCAAAAGCAGCGTTCTATAAAAAGAAGGGAATTCCACAACTGACCTTACATTTTCTTATGGTATTTAGGAAATACCCTGTGGCTTTGGTAACAGTTTATTATTAAAATTCCAATGTGAACATGTTATGGTCACAGGCAAACTAATAATATAATAACCGTGTTTTAAGTTGTGGTGGGTTTAGATGTTATGAATGTTGGTGTTGTATTTAATTTGTAACTGAGTGAGGTCAAGCTGTGAAGGCCCCTGAGTCTAACAATTGATAGGGTGTGGTCTCAGGGGACATTTCTGCTACCACCCTAAGATCTCACTCAGATAAATTTTTTTGAACTTATTATGTATGGTGACTACGTCTAAATGTCTAGGTTAATGTAAGTGTGGTTTGATGGTAACCCAATACACAAAACACTCACAAATATTAATTTCTATGATCAACTCAACTAACAAAGTGTTTTAAATTTGGTATTTAACAATGTTTTTACAATTTATTTTGTCCTGAACCTAATATTATTTTGGTCAGGACTATCCATATCAAATGAAATCAAATTTTATATACGGTATATATATATATATATATATATACCGTATATATATATATATATATATATATATATATATATATATATATATATATATATATATATATATATATATATATATATATATATATATATATATATATGCAATTCAATTAAACCAAAAGGGACAATCTGTCCAAGCACATAATTGAAAATCTAAGAATAGTGTTAATATATCTCTACTACTGTTTAACTAGTACTAGATGGCGGGTTGGGGGTTGTACATCATCCCCTGTCTTTATTCACATATATTCTTTTCACTTTATACACGTTATTTGGTGGAAATGGTTCGTATTTTATACAGTTAGCTTATTATATGGTAGATAGTTGATGAATCGTTCCGTGCCAGGTCTTATGCACTTATCTGGCACGTGAAGCTAGATGTTAGTTGTCTTTCCGGCCAACGGCCCCTGTCTCAATCTTCCTGGGGCAATCTTGGTAGAGAGCTTGTACCAAGATTACAGTTCCAGTGGTAGAGAGCTTGTACCACTACAGCAACCTCCACTTTCACACTGTTTATTATATTCAGGAAGCTGGCACTAGCATAGTGCCAGTAACAAACCCTGCAACATGAAGATTATGGTTTGTCTTAACATAATATCTAATCCACCAAATCCACAATTAATAATGCATTCAACATAAAAGAACAGGGTCAGATCTCTCTGACCAACTCAGCTCATCCAATCTAGATTGAAGGAACATTTGTACCAGTTTTCACATTCCTCTCCTCTAATGGCTGCAACACCTATGCCAGATTCATTGATCTTTTTCCATAAAATAAGGTAGGTGATATGATCCCTTGCTGACAACCTATGTAATCTTTTGGTTCTACACCTCTGGTAGTTTGTTAATATGGTGGAGCAACAAATAGGCCTTGCATAAGTCTGCTAGTGACTTATGTACTTACAGTCGTAAAATATATTCATTACCCAAGTCATACAACACAATTAATAATATAAATAATGTTAATAATTTCTGTCTTACCACAAATTCAATGAATAAACACAGGAACGATGACTTGGCACAGATTCAGCTTTGCTGCTGGCGAGACTATGAATTTTATTTTATTTAGTTTAGTTTTATTTAAAATTCACACTTCTAGTTCATCGTCCTGCTCAAGGGACAGATTCTTAGACAAATGGCGTCCAGCCTTCAAAGTTTTCATTAATATTAAATGTGTTGGCCAATGGGATAGGGCGACTAACATTTTTGAATCAAATTTTGAAAAACAAAATTCCAAACATACAATGTGTTAGTCTGCCTTAGATATTACTCTGCAAAAATATATTTAGTTTCGGCCCAACCAATAACCTCTCTCCCTCTTTCTAACTACACCCAATCAGATTACATGTACCCTCTTCTGCCTCATTTCAAAAATGCGTTCAAAAAATGTTATGGCTAAAATAAGCAGGCATGAGTGTGTTCGTCAGTCTGTCCTAGAATATATAGTATTATTGCAATATCTTGGTTATTAGTTGGACTATTTTGTGATTTAAAATATATTATTGATCAGGAGACCCTATTCCACAAAACTATCTAAGTTTTATGGCCATATTCCTTTTAGTTTGTAATTTCATATTTTTCCTTTTAAATAAAAATACATCATCTTTTTCCTCTCTCCAACGCTTTTTTCAAACTAAAACGACAATGTCTGTGTTTCGTCAAAATTTACGCTACAATACAGGAAATGAGAGCGGTGTGTGTGTTTATATATTTCCACTGCGTGACCAAAAGACGAACATGTATTGGCCTTGTGTCGTATTTTCAAACTGCCAAAGCCAATATCGCGCGTTCGTTCCAATTTTTGATTCCAAACAACGCGTGCTGGTGGTAGCATTCTGTCGCTCCTTTCCCCTCTTTCGTATCTCTCCTTCCGTCTAGAACCAAAATTACGCCTCGATTTGTTTCAAACATGTTACATTTATTTTCTCTACAGTAAGGCCTATTGAAAGCGATATGTTTGCAGGCGGGGCGAAGAAGCTAATCGCAACCCAATATTGTATTTCTACCTTATTTTGACTTTATACTCTATAATGTTTTATCTAATTTATCGATTGTATTGAGGATATCACTACATAAGTGAATATCTCAAATTTCTTAAATCAACAGGATTCACTCTTATCAGCAATTATATTGATTGCTTAATTGTCTTAACTCTGCAAACCGTAATACTATCACATATTATTCTTAAAAAGGCCCTGTATGAATGAAGTATACTAGGAAGAAATGAGTGGTTTCAACATGCTCACAATTTAGTTCCCGGGTCGCAACGCACCATGAAAAGTTTGCAACTTTAGTAGGAAATGATGGGACAACACATTAAGGTAATTCTCTAAAAGGAGATTTTATTTTACGTTCTCTTCATTTCTTTCACTTTTTCTTCTTTTTTTTTTGCGGACGTAATTTTTCTCAGTATTTCTGGCTTTTAACTGGCCAAATGTAAATGGAAATCTCTACATAGAATGTTTCAAACATTGGATATTGCTAGCAGAAGCCACTAATCGATTCCACAGTAAAAGAGTTTCTCTCTCCTTAGATCATTGCATGTGCATCGCTGAAAACAATTTTTCAACAAATGCATTGTGTAGTGGTGGAGGAAAAAAAACAGTTTAAGAGCTCCGAGAACACCTCTCGATTTTCACGCTGGCTGAAATAAGTAGAACTTTTTTCAGTGGTTTCAACCACATGTCCAAATATTCAATACAAGATGTATATAAGTTTTAAATATTTCCTCGGAAAACGTTCTATTTCTCTACCCTTCCCTCTTGTTACTTATTCTGCAATATTTTCTTAACTCTGAGGAAAATGAAATGATTTTTATTTCTTTCTGAAGAAAATATCTCTGACAGAGACAAGATCTTTAAAAACCTCTATTAAAGAATTGTCATTCTTTTCAATGTTGCTTACATGTGAGTTAAAGGCTGAAAATGGACAAGATAAACTTCACAAAATTCATCTTACAAAATATATATATATATATATATATATATATATATATATATATATATATATATATATATATATATATATATATATATATATATATATATATATATATATATACTGAAGCACATTAAAAACGCACCACCTGTATAATCCAGGAACAGAGTGTGAAATGTAAATATAAGTGTGTACAAGTTTACATATTTGGAATCTTTATTCATTTTCCTATGAATCCATGCTGGTCATTAATTTGTACATTTGATTGTTATGAAATTCATTGCATTCTGTGCAGGCAAGGGAGAAAACCAAAAATACAAAAAAATGCACGTGCGTTATCCTGCTGGAGAAGCTGCAAATCTGGATAAATTGTGAACGCAGGAGCAGCCAGTGCATCCAGAACCTCATCTCGATATGTCACAGCATTAACATTTCCACGGAAGACGTGAAGAGGCAAGCGATGGTGAAAACTGAATCCTCCCCAAATGTGAATACTGCCACCTCGAAATCGGTTGACACAGCAATCTGCAAAGCGCTCTTCACACCGTCGCTAAATCCGCATACGTCCATCTACAAAGGATATGTTGAATCTGTTCTCGTCTGTGAATAGGACAGCATTCCACTGCAGTCTAGTCCATCTGATATGTTGCTCTGCCCATTGCAGGCGCTGCTAACGATGTCTGTGAGTCAAGTTTGGCCCAACATAAGGTCGTCTTGCAGTAAGGCCTGTATCTCTGAGTCGTCGTATGACTGTCATTCGAGAGACTTGCCCATGTCTACCCACTATTGCTCTTGCTGTTTGACTTGCCGGGAGAGTACGATTCCTTAGGTGACTCAGCACAATATGACGATCTTGCGCAGGGGTAGTAACTCGTGGTTGGCCACTCCGAAGTCTATCCCGGGCACTGCCAGTGGTTCCGTAACGTTCATTGAGACGTACAATAGTGCTGTGGTGGCAATTCATCCTTCTGGCAATGGCCCGCGAGCTCATTCCGGTCTCCAACATACCAATGGCTCGTTGGCGGTCGTTTTTAGATAGTCGTGGCATTTCAAGCACATGTACTGGGTGTTTTGTCTCAAGGGCCTTTTTATACCGAGAATACTGCCAGAACGCGTACACATTTTCAGGGTCATAGCTGTTGGGAATCGTGTTGCACGTGTAACTTTCATCGTTTTCATGTAGTCTGTACACACACCCGTGGGTTAAATCTTGCACTTTCCATTCCAGCAGCCATTCGCTCTCTACCTCATGGCAAACACGGGGAAAATCCATTCCCACACTTTTTTTTGCCAGCTTCTCGGCATCAGTATATATAATAGTGGTGCGTTTTTAATGTGCTTCAGTATATATATATATAATAAAATAAAAATAAAGTATCAAAATCTTGGGGGAGTTTTCAAGAGATATAGACGGTCCGCGACAGGTT
This sequence comes from Oreohelix idahoensis, assembly GCA_024509875.1. Lineage (NCBI taxonomy): Eukaryota > Metazoa > Mollusca > Gastropoda > Stylommatophora > Oreohelicidae > Oreohelix > Oreohelix idahoensis. Next base: position 203,939 of record JAMPIV010000846.1, on the reverse strand, counting down.
AAAAGTGAGGACGTCCGGGAAAATCAGAGATGATGGCAGCCATATTCGTGAGAAACTACAGGCAGTCTAAGTGGTGTGAGGAAACCGACTCAAAGATTAATCTTAAAAAAGACCCTGCCCAGCCACAGCTGTGATTTTTCACGCATTTATAATGTTTGCATAATGTTCCACATTACTGTGAGGAGAGGTATCGGATCGTTGTAAGTGTGGCAGTGCCTGTGATTAAACGGCACTAAATTTCTTGTAGGTGTCAGTGTTGAATGAAAGTAAAGTTTACCCAGGTTCGCGGTTTAAGTTTTGCCAGCAACTGTTTGGTCCTTGATGCAGTCTTCTTCTTCTCGTTCACTATTGTTTAGTAATGTCTACACAAGAAGTCCGGTTCTCTGGATGTATGTTGTTGTGGTTGAAAGTTCTTCAAGACTCCCAAACAGCTTTGTGTGGATGTGCGTCTCTGTGGGCCAATGTTTAGTTCGCAATTGACTAAGCATGTGGCAGTCTTGCAGGATGTGTTCGGCTGTCTGTGCTGCCTGTCCACACGTACATAGGGGTGATGGGACCAATCTCAGTCTGCAGTGATAATCATTGAGGATTAGCTTATTACACCTGATTCCGTACGCAAGATCTTTTAAAAGATGCAATGGACGACCGCTGTGTCCGCAAGATCTTTTAAAAGACTCTGATTTATTTCGTTGTTTCTTTCCACTCTGACATTTTATACTGACCGGAATTTATCTCGAACGGAAGTAAACACAAAACTGCGCAAATTTCAACAAGCTTCAACTTCCTTTGTTTGAGTTTGAAGGGAATTTTTTCACATTTATCTTCATTTTTTGTCGTGTTTTGTCGTATCACTATAATGGCCGAAAACACACTAATATGTGAACAGTGAACAAACTGTGTGATCAACCACAGCTTTCATACTTTTTATGTGTTTCTAAATGGATTACCTTCACAAAGAGAGCAGTGAAACTGTATTGTGATAATAATTTATGTTACAAGCCTTAGGTAAGTGGAAAATTTATGTTCAAAATTTCAAGTTATCTTTTTTCCTATGTACATATTATCTGTCCTAACATAAACATAACATAAAATTAGCTAGAAAAATATGTATATTCATATTGTCCATCCAATGTACTTTAATTTGGTATATAAATTATTATACTTAACTCATGATTAGACACACATTGTCAGTAAAAGTAAATTATGTATATGTAAATTTTTGGGGCTTAAAAATAATTCCGTCCAGAGCTGAAAATAATTACGTACTGAATAAATGAAACAATCTGTACCAGCTAAACTTAGCAACTCGTCACTTTGTTAAGATTTTTCTGTTTGCTTTAGGGTCTTGTCCATCCAACTATGGTAGAGATCTTGTTGAATATAAAAACATGTCGGTGCCACGTTTTTGCCGTGATTGAAAGTCACAAAACATAATTTAAAATATTGTTCTTTCCTTTAGACCAGGTTTTTTTAAATCCCCGTTTGTACCATGGACTCCTTTGATTTTCCTAGGAAAGCTATGGGCCCTTTCAATTTTCCGATGAAGCCTATGTACCCTTTCGATTGTCCGATAACGTCTACGGATTCCTTCTTGGAAAATCTTTTACATAAAATCATAATAAAAATACTTCACATTTGACATTTTAATTTATGTACACCGGACTCCCTAGAAACCATTCTTGGAGCCCCAAATGATCCGTAGACCGCATGTTAAGAAACCCTGCTTTTGACCGTAAATAGTAGGAGCAGAATCTGTTACATGATTTCGAAGAATAGCTCATTCCAGTGCCAGCGAATGAAATTCTGCAAATGTACTTTCACTTATTCACTGAATGTAAATAAAACAGTCCAAGGTACTACTTACTTGCATTAATAACTGAAGAACACGACCAAAGAAATTCTTGTTTTGTTCGAATATGAATACACCTTATTCAAACTCTCACGTTAGATGGTCTACTGACGAAAAATATCAACTTCAAAGTTGTGACCTCTTTTCTCACTTTAGTTTATATACTGTAATTAATAGCGTCGCTTCTAGATTTTCTAAATTTGATTGGCTTATACCTCTGGGTGGAAGTACATTTTATTGGGTGTTTCAAAATGAAATTCAACATTGACGCTTTCCTAACACGCAGTTTGTACTATTTTTGGTAACAGTTACTATTAATAACTCTTTGGGAAATACCTTGGTGAATATAATTAGTGGACATTTTTTTTGTAACCAGTGCTTTTTAATGTCATACACTCCCTCCCCTGATCTCCTGGGGTGAGATCGGATGCCTAGCTTACTCGGTTACGGGCGAAAAAAAGTGGAGGACCTGTGTGCATGTTGCGCACTTTAAAACTCTCTCGGCAGTTGCATATCGTAAAGAGTAGGCCATACGGCCGCTGCCCTGGCAAAATTAAAAATAATTATGAAACCTACCCACCGCAAAAATATTTGTAAGAAGTTCGTGCACTGTGCTGAGATCCTCCTTGTGATCGGAGCATTGACGGATTTGTCTGTATACTATGAAGATGGTCCTTACAACCAAATTAAACCAAATATGAAATGCTGATACCAATGACTCATCTCAGATGTAGCTTTTTCCCGCCGTTAGAGTTTTTCCTTCACAATGTCACGTTGACCCGTTCATATTAGATTTTAGGTTAACCTGTTTTTCTAAAAAAAATTGTGGGGGTGTCTTTTCTTTTTATCAATGTCTCCACAACTATTATCTGTTGCGCACTGCCCCCACAATCACAATACCAGCAGTATGCATACCTGTTTTAGTACATCGAAAGGCATATTTTGAAAGTTCGTATTACTGTGCATTACGAGATTGGAAAACCACTTAAGTTGCAAGTTGGTTTTTGATTTACATGTGCTGTGTTTGCCCCATGACAACCTTCTTAGATATGTCACCCTGTGAAAATGTTAAGAGCGAGGTGACAACCATGGGTGAAGATCGGTAGTTTGTAATCAGCCACCCCGTTCTGTGGAACAATACTTATTGTACACGCCTGCGCATTTGCTCCTGGACGTGCTAATACATGCTATATACTACATTAGCCATATTACACTGTCTACTGACTAGATCTGTCGTAGCCGGGATCGCCACGTTAAAAAAAAGGGGGGGGGGGGCGGGATGGGCGTATGAAGGAATCATTTCTATGATTGTTTCTTTAACTGCGACAATCCCCATATACAGAATTGTCGAAAGTGTTCGTTCTAAACACATTCCTACCAACTTACAACCTTTTATGGAAAGACGCGCATTGCGGCGTGGAAACTAAATTGTACTCTGATATTTCGCAGCGTATGTACTTAATTAATATTAAGGGAAAACTTTCCGTATTTGACGTCATAGCTTAAAGATCGCGTAATATCCTCGACGCATATTGTGAAAAAGGGCTTCGGTAGTTAACTTGTCTAACGGCCGAGAGAGTGAAAGAAGCGTAAAAAGAAGGCAAAACTGTGAAGAAGAAAGATGGAGAAAGAATCATAAGTACAAGCAAATGGTTGACAAGACAGATGCTATTAATATGAAAACGACAAGCAATATCAGATATCAAGATTAGTCGACAAGTTGATCATGACTGATCTAATAATCCTTACAAAAACTTTACCTTGTAAGTATGGAAACCATTGTTTCCAGCCCGCTTATGATTTTGGGCATCGTTCTACACAATACTGTGGCCTTGTACGTTGATGCTAAAGTTTGACCACAGACCTGTTAGACATCCTGCCGTCTAACGACAATAACATCTCAGCACAGTGCACGAACCCCGTAGCACCGTCGAGAATCCCAATGTGTGTATATAGAAATCACACATTCTATAAATATATTTGTGGTGGGCAGGTTTCTAATTTTTAAATTTTGCCAGGGCAATGGCCTGATAGGCCTACTCTTTACGATTTCCAACTGCCGTTTGATTTTTAACTTGCACACGGGACCTCCTATTTTTTCGCCCTTATCCGAGAAGGTTAGGCATCCGATCTCACTACCCAAGAGACCATGGGGAGTATTGCATCATTAGGACCACTGGTTCTGAAAATAATATTTCCATAAATTATATTCCCTCAACTGGGAATCGAACCCGGTACCTCTAGAATTCGAGGCGGGCGCAATATCTCTAAGCCACTCCGACGCCCAAATTTTGTATTTAGAGTTCATGTGGGTAAGTATGAATAAGTATCTGAATATTATATATTTATATTTAGCCAACGAAACATCACTGCATAGTGTCACAGAGAGTTTTATGATCAATAAATTTTCTATATTCTCTTCTTTCTTCCACCCGTGTCCTCTATGTTATTATCACTCTTTACCTTTTTCCTGTATTTTTCGCATTCGCTCATTTGCGAGAAATATTTTCTTTCACATTCTCACTTTGCCGTTTTTTTTCTTTCTCATACTGACTAGTAACCCTATTACGTAGATGTCAGTCGCTGCAGATAGACGACAAACTGTGAAGAGTCGCTGCAGTCAGACAAGATGTGTGATTATGTTTCATACTCGGGACCCAAAGACGCAGCAATAGAGAACGCAGTCAGCGACTCATAGCTTGACTGCTTGCGTCAGGACCAGCGAACCAAAGCTGGTCAAGACCGTGCTCCACCTCCACGTGGTGGTCATGAAAACAGTCTGCAGCAGTGCAGTCTGGCTGAGCGAGCACGGATCGAAAAGGGAAGGCAAACCCGGTCACAAAAAATGCCGTGCAGAAGTCGGATGTGTCGACCGAAAGGTGCAGATATCACAGCTTAGGCGTAAACAGACACAACGCAACCACCGTCCTTTTCAGGACGAACGAGGAAGAAGAAGAAGAAGAAGTTTCATACTCAGACATGAGAGCAGACAAATTGTCTACATTTGCACCTGTCACGCGGGTTTCCTTGGCTGAGTTGCTCTATGAGGTGTGAATCGCGCCAGACATGCTCGCTCAGAGCAGACAGAGTGTCTAGCATTTCTCAGATGACACTCACGCTCCACGGCAAGTTTTGGCGTAAGGTGTGAAGGCAAGTTTTGGCGTAAGGTGTGAACGCAAGTTTTGGCAGTTACGGCATGCGTCTAAGTTAACGTAAGTGTTAGGAAAGACGAGAGATTGCGTGGTTTTGGTAATAGCGCACATCCTTTGTGTGTGTTTCATATATCTTAACGAGAGTTTGAGATTTAATTCACTCAGTAACTTCGCAGTCAAGACTAGAACAAGCCTTCGTTCGATTCCCAAGAATCTCTGTTAATAGAGATGGCATTTAGTTTGGTCGAAGTGGTTTAAGTTCTTAGTAGTTCTGTGTTCAGGTAAATATATTATATTTAATATATCTAGATTTTGTGAGTGATTAAGTGTTAAATCGCTTTTTCTCTAGTGATGATGAGTTACAGTGGGGGGGAAAAGACAGAATAAATTATTTTTCTTCTTCTTCTTGCGATCGCATCTTTGATTTATCATGAATTCGACTGTTTCCATTTGAAGTTCCTCTTTAAACTCACAGTTCTGATTTGTGAGTGTAAATATCTTTCGCTTAATTCATGACATTTATTCTTTTGTGGTGCAGGGTGAATTGTGCAATTGTTTATTCAGTTTGTTATCCCTGTCTGAGTCGAAAAAATAAATTGTCCCTGCCGGTAGAGTTTAGTCTTTTGGGTTGGTTCTGTTCTCTTCTTATAGTCTGGATAGCTCTCTTTTTCTCAAAGTATGTGACTTCATTATCTTCTTGTTCACATTCTCCTCCCTTTTTTGCAAGTTTATCTGCCTTTTCAACTAAAATAAATTATAATTTCTAGCTTAAAATCATGTAGCTATAATGAATTTAATTTAACTGTTAAATAATCAGACGAGAATAATTTTTCTAAATTAACTTATAAATGCTAGATGCCTCATGAGTGTTGACGGAATACGTAGGTATTCCTAATTCATGATGATTGATTTATATATATATATATCTTATTTCACGGGAAAGTTTAAACGCCAAGTCAAGCTCTACGCTTGCAGTTCAAAATGTAAGTTATATTGAGTACATAATATGTAAAATATTTCATATGTGTTTTTTTCTTTATTCAGTGAATACTGGGGTAACCCAACTTTGCCGGCGTTTAGTACAGAGACATACCTGTGAGAAACATAAACATTTTATATCTTTAACCACGTGGGTTTTCAAGTAACACCGGTCTGACAGGGCGTGTGTGCCTTCAAGAGATAGACAGAATACCAATCCCACTAACGGGTTTTTTTTAAAGACTAAATGCTTATACTGGGCCTTTGAGCCAGATCATATTTCTTCACAAACTCTAATGTACATGCTGCCTTGTGGCGAGAATAATTACAGAAAAAACATTAACTTTTCCGACATTGTTGACAAAGTGTGTGGTGAACCAAGATTATGTGTTGAGAGAAGTTGTCCACCGGTCATCTTCCTAATTAAGGGGAAACCTCGTGTTCGGACACTGTGTGCCCGCTGAAACCCTAACTCTTACCTCGTGAATAAGTGACATTAACTTAAATCTGTAAAGACAGAACGATCGCCTGAAAAGGACGCTCCCGGGACCCGGTGAATGAAACCAATATCTGCAGAGCTGGGTATCCGCTTCATCCACAGATAGACAGATTAAACGAAGTGTACACTAAGGCTTGCGCCAGACGGCGAACCACAGCACGATTGTAGGTAAGGTTGTGTGAATCAGGGCCCTGATGAAAGAACCGAGTGAAAGTAGACTGAAGGATGTTCTTTGTTGATTCATCTCCTTTGTAACTTTCCTTATGCAAGATTTGTTGCTAAATTATATTTTTCCTTAGAATAGATACTGCGGTCAAAGTCAGTCATACCCTCAAAAGGGGAAAATATTAGACCCAAATCATATGTATCTGTGACTCTTTGGGCTATCATCTTTCTCCTAACGAGACTGTGGGCTAAGCATCGAGGGAAGGATCATACCAACGGGTCTATCATTCTTGTAGCAATTCATTGATTTTTCTTACCTTTGTGTATATGTTTTTTTAATGTAATTTTATATGTTGTGACGCAAGTTTACTATGATAAATTAAACTACAACTAAACTTGGTCAGCTCGTGTTGGTCAGCTCGTTCTAGATTATCTATATAATCATTTGTTATAGTTTTCCCACGTCTGTACGTCTAACTGTCGTCTTGTATGTGCGTGCACGTGAGTGGATAGAACTATATATGTAATATATACGTGTTTAGACTGTCCGACTCCTCTAAATCTGTCGTAGAAGAAAGGTGAAAGAGAGAAGATTTCTCGATTTCAGAGACAGCCTCTATCACATTCTACCACCTCACTCGTGGACATCTATTTTCTATTTCTATCTCTCACTGTGACTATCACTCATTCTAATCTATTCAGAAGGGACCAACCCAAGTCTTAATTCTCCTATCAAAAAATCTACGACACATAGCTAAGACTGTGCCTGTCGCTGATTTAATTCTGAAGAAAAGTGGAAATGGGAGAAATGATCACAGGAGAATTGGAACCGTTATCAAGACATGCAGTTGAAAGATCGAGACATAATTATTTTCCATCTTGTTTTGGCGGAGTACTTGTTCCAATTCTACACACCAGACCAGTTTGTGACGGTCGATGATCTCAGGATCTCAGGGTCTGCTTGACAGCTTTATGTAGTCCCATTTTATAGGATAACAAGTCTGAATATGCCACTGTTTTCTAACTTCATAGAATATCAAGTCTGAATATGCCACAATTTTCTAACTTCATAGAATATCAAGTCTGAATAGGTACCGTTTTCTAACTTCATAGATTATCAAGTCTGAATATGGCACTACATAGAATATCAAGTCTGAATATGCCACTATTTTCTAACTTCATAAAATATCAAGTCTGCATATGCCATTATTTTCTTACTTCGTAGAATATATATGGATATGGAAAATCCTGAGACATTATGGAATCCCAAAGAAATTCATTAAAATTATCCAAGATTTCTACCAGGAGGTCTCATGCAAAGTAGTGCATAAAGGAAAACTATCAGAGCCCTTCACAGTACACAGTGGGGGCAGACATGGATGTGTGCTATCACGAACAATTTTTCTCATGGTCATAGACTGGGTTATGAGGCAAACAACAGAAGGAGGGAAAACAGCAATACAATGGACATTCAACAAACAGCTGGAGGATCTTGACTTTGCAGACGATTTGTGCCTTCTATCACATAGACAACAATATATGCAGGAGAAAACAAATAGATTTAGTGACAGAAGCAGCAAAGATGGGACTACACATAAATGTAAATAAAACAAAGGAAATGAGAGTAAATAATAGGCAGAGAGACTCGATGAAGATCAATGGTTGTTATTGAAGAAGTAGAGGGCTTTACATATCCGCGGAGTAACATTGACAAAGGAGGGGGAACCGATATTGAGGTCTGTTCTAAGATAAATAAAGCCAGATGCTCTTTTCTCATGGTCATAGACTGGGTTATGAGGCAAATAACAGAAGGAGAGAAGACAGGAATACAGTGGACATTCAACAAACAGCTGGAGAATCTTGACTTTGCAGATGATTTGTGCCTTCTGTGACATAGAAAGCAAAATATGCACGAAAAAACAAATAGATTAGTGACAGAAGCAGCAAAGATGGGACTACACATACATGTAAATAAAACAAAGGAAATGCGTATAAATAATAGGCAGATGGACTCTATGAAGATCAATGGTCAAGTTATTGAAGAAGTAAAAAGCTTTACATATCTGGGAAGTAACACTGACAAAAAAAAGGGGGGGGGGGAAGAGAACCGATGGTGGCGTCTGTTCTAAGATAAATAAAGCCAGATGCGCTTTTAATGCCCTTCGACCAATATGGAACTCCCCAGCTATATCCTGAGAGAACACAATCAGAATCTTTAACTCAGATGTAATGTCAGTCTTGCTGTATGGCTCAGAGACATGGCATGTCTTAAAGAGTATCACCTCCAAACTATAGATATTTGTAAATAGATGTCTCCGACGGATCCTCCGTATAAGATGGCCAGATGTAATAAAAAATGTAGAGCTAAGGCAACGATGTGAGCAACAGCCAGTACAAATGGAAATTAAGGTAAAAAGGTGGGAATGGGTAGGACATACACTCAGAGGAGAACAATCAAGCATAGCCAGATGTGCCCTCATGACCGGTGCCACACTATTTTGCGCCCTAGGCAAGGCTAAGTAATTATTCTGGTTTCTCACACTTCTCACTCTCTTAACAAACTGACACTACACTCTGCGCCCCTCTGAGGTCTGCGCTCTAGGTGGCCGCCTAGTTGGCCTAATGGTAGCACCGGCCCTGTGTGCCTTTGACTGGAACCCACAAGGGAAAAGAAGAATGTGAAACCAAGGAGAACTTGGCATTATTTTTTAACTTCATAGAATATCAAGTCTGAATATGGCAATTTTTTCTAACTCCATAGAATATCGTCTGAATATGGCATTTTTTTCTAACTCCATAGAATATCAAGTCTGAATTTGGCATTTTTTTCTAACTCCATATAATATCAAGTCTGAATATGCTACTATTTTCTAACCATGAAATATCAAGTATGAATATGCCACAGTTTTCTAACTTCGCCGAATATCAAGTCTTATTGTGCCATTATTTTCTAACTTCATAGAATATCAAGTCTGAATTTGGCATTTTTTTCTAACTCCATAGAATATCAAGTCTGAATTTGGCATTTTTTTCTAACTCCATATAATATCAAGTCTGAATATGCTACTATTTTCTAACCATGGAATATCAAGTATGAATATGTCACAGTTTTCTAACTTCGCCGAATATCAAGCCTGAACTTCACAGAAAAACAAGTCTGAATATGCCACAATTTTCTAACTTCATAGAATATAAAGTCTGAATGTGTTACTATTTTCAGGCGTACTTCTCTACATTTCCATTGTAGTTGGTGTAATTTCTGTTGATGTCATAATTTTGGACTGCGGAATTCGTGCAATTTTTTGATGTTTGTTCATTAATTAATCTTTAACTCCTTTGGAGTATAGGCTTGTAGCGGCGGTGACAAAGGACAGATGGCAGTGATGACCACCGCTTACGTGAGTTGCAGATGAGGTAGGGAAAACAGTGTCACTCTTTGGGTTCTAGTTTATATACAGCACAGTCGCTTAACCTGATCACATCTGTTTTTAGTGGCAGTCCCTTTGCTTACGAGCACGTGCGCAGAAAGCAGTGGGTAAGACCAGAGACAATGGCTCCGGGGAACAAGAGGATTCCTCGAGATTACAAAGATAAAAGACCCCCCCCCCCCCCACCCCCACCCCCGTCTTCTCCATAAAAAAGACAGACGAGTTTTTCTGACCGGTGCTAGGCCGCGTAGACAAAACAAACCAGGGGACATGAAACGACACTTGTAGACGCGGGTACAAACAGCCGTGAGGTGCTAGTTATGTAACCCTACGCGAGCGCAATTCTGGTCGCTCGAAGAAAGTTACGTCATGGGGTCCAGTCCAGGGGAATCACTAATGAGTTGAGTGGTTCGACAACAAAGACCTACAAAGTTCAACACCTAGAGATTCAAAGAACTAATGCCGTTGGCCTGTAGTGAAATCCTGGATGTAGATAAGACGAATAAATGGAACTGGGGCGGTGGGACCTCAAGACGCAGCAATAGAGACCGCAGTCAGCGACTCATTGCTTGACTGCCTGCGTCAGGACCAGCGAACCAGAGCTGGTCAAGACCGTGCTCCACCTCCACGTGGTGGTCCTGGAAACAGTCTGCAACAGTGCAGGCTGGCTGAGCGAGTACGGATCGCAATGGGAAGGCAAACCCGGTCCTAAAAATGCCGTGCAGAAGTCGGATGTGTCGACCGAAAGGTGCAGATATCACAGCTACGTTGGAAACAGACACAACGCAACCACCGTCCTTTTCAGGGCGAACGAAGAAGAAGAAGAAGAAGAACAGGGGCGGTCACTAGCAAGAGTGACACTCGGAAATCAGAGTATGTACAGCAGGAAGAAGCGAACGAAAGAGGAGGGGAAAGGACTACAATTAGAGGACATAAATGGTGTTTCTTTCCGGATGAAATTGACAGAAAATTCCGAGTCACTCACAAAACTTATAAAATGTTAACACATAGCTTTCATGGCCCCTACATCGTCCAAGGTCATTCCACATCTTCTGTATCGCTTTCAAGCCTGTCTTCAATTAGCTTTTCAGAGTGTTATTTTTTGTTGCCCCCCCCTTTACCTCTCTTACTCTGGGTTGTCCAGAGCAATGGTTACCATGTAATACTATCAGCAAGTTTTCTCAATCTATGTCAGATCAATCGTCTTCTTTCACTGGATTCCCTTTGGCTTCCTCTTCCACCGTTTTTCATCAGGCGTAGCTTTTTTTTCCCACCGCTTTTCATCAGGTTCTCCTTAGCTTTCATTTCCACCGTTTATGCCAGGCTTTCCTTATCTTCCCCTTCTATTGTTTTTTTTGCCAGGCTATCTTTAGCCTCCCCTTCCACCGTTTTTGTTGTTGTTGTTTATTTGCCAGGCTTTCCTTAGCTTCCCCTTCCACTTTTTTTTTTTGCCAGGCTCTCTTTAGCTTCCCCTTCCACTTTTTTTCATCACATTCTCCTTAGTTTCCCCTTCCACCGTTTTTTACCAGGTTCTCCGTAGCTTCCCTTTCCACTGTTTTTCGCCATGTTCATTTTAGTTTATCCTTCCTCCGGTTTTCGCCAGGTTCTCCATAGCTTCTCTGTCAACCGTTTTTTATCTGGATCACCTTAGCTTTTTCTTCCACCGTTTTTCATCAGGTTCTACTTAGCTTCTCTTTCCATCGTTTTTCATCATGTTCTCTTTAGCTTCTCTTTCCACTGTTTTTCGCCAAGTTCTCCCCCCCCCCCCCCCCCCCCCCCCCCCCCCCTCCCCCCCCCCCCCCCCCCCCCTCTCCTTCTCTTCCACTGCTTTTCATCAGGTTCTCCTTAGTTTCTCTTTCCATCGTTTTTCATCATGTTCTCTTTAGCTTCTCTTTCCACCTTTCTCATTAGGTTCTCATTAGCATCTCTTTCTACCGTTTTTCATCAGGTCCCACCACCCGCTCGCCTTCTCTTCCACCGTTTTTTCATCAAGTTCTCCTTAGTTTCCCTTTTTACTTTAAAAAAAAAAATCAGGTTCTCTTTAGAACAACATCATACTTAACAGGTTCCACAGTTTAAATACTTAGGAAGTATTTTCACAAAAAATAGAAGACGAGTGATAAATTGAACCCAGATGTCAAAAAGCAGTAGATTTACCAACTGTCGCCATTGCCCAAGAATTCGAATATCAGTATGGAAACTAAACCACAACTGACAAATACTGGTACTGACTTTTTGCTATAAGTGTCAAACGTGGTCGCTGACCAGAGCTTAACGGCAGAAGACCTGGTTTAAGGGCACCAGGAAGACCAAGAGGCAAACAGACAGACAGTATTACAGAAATCCTACAACACCACGGGCTCACAGCAGCCAGTACAACAGACGTGGCTCAAGAACAAAATCTTCAGCTCCTGCTATGCTTTACGACAAGTGTGAACAGAAAATAAAGTACAAAGTAAAGAGAGTTATCTAACATTTGTCCAAGTAGTTTCCTGGAGTCTCTTTAGAGACGAAGAAAGTACACAGTAAAAAATAAAGTAAGTTAGTAATGTCACATTTGTCCAAGAAGTTTCATAGGGTCTCTTCAGAGACGAAGAAAGTACAAAGTAAAGTAAGAAAGTAACGTAACATTTGTCCTAATGTTTTCAAGAGCCTCCTTAGAGATAAAGAAAGTAAAAAGTAAAGTAAAGTAAATAATTTTTTTTTTTTCGTACGCCCGCTAATACTCGAGGCGAAATCTCAGGTTATTTTTAATGTCTAACCTGACATTGATTTTTACGTGAGTATCCTATTGTCTTGTACAGAGACAAGTGTCCCTCGCCATTCAGGCAGATACTCGCCGTTTTCGGAGGTACCCATTAGAGCTGGGTCGGCTCAGGAGCCGCCAGTCGACGACACTCCTTCAAATGTCCTCGCCAGGTCTCGAGTTAATCCAGTCCAAATCCCGGTCGACGAAAAATCCTCAAATGCCGTCGCCCGGGTTTCATCCTGAATCACCCGGTCGCCAGAGCGGTGTTCTAACCACTACGCTAGCGCGGCTCCCAGTAAATAATGTAAAATTTGTCCTAATAGTCTCTTTAGAGACAAAGAAAGTAAAAAGTAAAAAGTGAAGAAACTAACGTAACATTTGTCCAAGAGGTTCCGGGAGTCTCCTTAGAGACAGAGAAAGTACAAAGTAAAGAAAGTCACGTACGGTAACATTTGTCATAATTGTTTCCAGGAGTCTCTTTAGAGACAAAGAAAGTAAAAAGTAAAGTAAAGTAAATAATGTAAAATTTATCCTAATAGTTTTCTGAGTCTCTTTAGAGACAAATAAAGTACAAAGTAAAAAGTGAAGAAACTAACGTAACATTTGACCAAGAGGTTCCGGGAGTCTCTTTAGGGACACAGAAAGTACAAAGTAAAGAAAGTCACGTAACATGTGTCCAAGAGTTTCCAGGATACTTTTTAGAGACACAGAAAGTACAAAGTAAAAAGTAAAGTAAGAAAGTAATGTAACATTTGTCCAAATAGTTTCATGTAGTCTCTTTAGAGACAAAGAAAGTTAAAAAGTAAAGTTAGTAAGTGTAGTGGATTTGATGGTATTGTATGATGGTGATATTACTAAGTGTGATGCATGAGGTCAGCTGTGAAGGCTCCTGAGATAAAATGTAGCTGTGAATTGTCAGAAGGCCCTTCTTGCTACCACTACGACCTCACACCTATCTTTTTTTTACTAATGAATGTGGCTACGTTAAATGTCTAGGGTAATGATATGTAATGTGTTGTGGTAGTTTACATACACACACACAGATATTTACTAAGTCTAATAATATTAATAAATGTTATAATACACTGAACTAACTCAAGTGTGTAAAATTTTGATAGTAATTTTCTTTAAATTTATTTGTTCTGAACCAAGGTTTTAATTTGGTCAGAACATATGAAAGGTTTTGCAATTATGAAAGAAATACATGAATATTACATAATACATGCAAGGTGTGTACATATGTATGTTACTAAACTAGTTAATATTACTACTGTTTCTAGTTGTAATCTATTTTGGGAGAACATTTAATGGATGTGCTGTTGGGGTGACCTCATCACTCCCTGTCTATGGTGACTACACATTGTCCAGTTATTTGATGGGAATTTTATGGGTGTGTTAGCAAATAAGTTGAGTTGGTGAATTCTCAGCAGACCAGACGCTCACGTAGCTTGAAGGTGTAGCTCTGATGCTGAGATCTGGTGGCCCCACCTCTCCGTTCTTGGGGGCAATATCAGAAGTTTGGTGGCCCCACCTCTCCGTGCTTGGGGGCAATATCAGAAGTCTGGTGGCCCCACCTCTCCGTGCTTGGGGACAATATCAGAAGTATGGTGGCCCCACCTCTCCGTGCTTGGGGGCAATATCAGAAGTATGGTGGCCCCACCTCTCCGTGCTTGGGGGCTATAATAGGCTGCTCTGACAAAATGTTACTGCACGGGTCCACTCTTGTAATATTCAACAACTCATTTGACACCGCATTGGTGCCAACTGAAACTCACAGTTCTGCAATCAAAGTATTAGTCATGTGTCAGAATTCCATCCTCTAACCATTTCTGGACACAACACTATACAACAGCAACACCACATAGACGGGTCAGATCTTTCTGACCAAACAACACATCTTACCAAGTTGGTTTCACATAGGATAAGTTCTCCCAGACTACGTATTCTGAAATATGTTCATTAGCTTCCTGCCATAGAATAGGATAGGTGATATGTTCCACTGATCTCAACACTTGATCTGTCCTTCCTAATCCTTACTGGAGTTTATGTATTTTATTTGTCTCTAGACCCTGAACTGGGGCGGGGGATCTAGAGCGAATCCTTACTTGTTGTAAGGGACAGATTATGCTATTGCAGTATCAAATCACTCGAAACCTTAAACAAATATTAAAATGTACAAAGAAATAATTTCAGTCTTACCAGAATTATGAATATAGAACACAGTTAAATGCTAGCAAAACTCAGCTGAGCTGCTGGCTTTAGGATGGCGTCCCTCTAAATATTTCAATAGCTTCTGGGAATTACACCACTTAATAATTCACTGTGTCTACTAGGACAACTTATAATGAATGGCACAAAATGCGCGTCTGAGCGCCGATAATATATTCATCTATGGCCAATCACTGCCTTTTCTTTTTCAAATTCAAATATCCTACCAATAAGTCATTTCAGTCATACCTCAGTCAAGTATGCCTTATTGTCTGTTGGTCCGTCCGTCTCTACTTGCGTTTCACAAAAAAACACACTTGTTTTTTTGAACCAACCCTGCCTTCCCCTACACAATTTTGCCTAAAAAGTTATTTTTAGCCACAATTCACCATCCCACCCCGTCTCTTCATTCCAACTAGATTTTAGCACTTGCGTCTTCAAGGCCACAATTTTTTGAAAATTAGTGACATGTTTTATTTCAATGCAGACGCTCGCTGATATGAACAACACAGTCTTTTGTCAATATCTTTCTTATTATCTGTCCGTCTGTATAAATGAAAGCATATTATTTCACTGCTCAAGATGGGCCACCCGGCCAGCTAGGTTTTATATTCCTAACATTATTATTAAGAAAAGTTACTTTTCAAATATTTTCTAGAATCTTCTGGAATGCGTTCATCACTGCATTCAAATAAACGGACTAAGTTATCGCAAAAGCGTCCAAGAAATGACTGTGGCGTATAATATCCAAGGTCCCTTTTGTCGATTTCTTTACTTTATGTCAACTTGGGGAACGTGACTTTTTCCTCCTTTCCCCACCACTTGCGTCTTTTAGCCTTGCTAATTTCAAGCACGCGTTCAGTCAGATTTTTCCCTTTGATCTCCGTTCTCATCCCGTTCCGTTTTGCCTTCAAGTCTAACAATTTAATTTCCATGGCGGGTGATGACCCGCGGCGTGGGCGATCATGTATTCTAGCAGCTTACGCATTAGTTTTTATCCCTACGTTGTATCATTGGAGATATTTTAACGTTGCATCACGGTCAATTTTATGACACATCTCCCCACTTGAAAACATGCCTACGGCAAGTTCCAAAACCAGTGATACACATAGATAAAATCTCTCCTCACTCCTGCCATTACTCTAATTTTGATCACAGGGGTGCCGACTGAGGAAATCTGCACCGACATTCAATTTGCCTGGGATATATTGGATACTAAACTGATAAGGTTGAAGCAATAAAGACCACCTCAGCAATCTTGCGTTTTCATGCTTAGCCTGAGATAAGAATACGAGAGGCTGATGGTCCGTCTCGACCACAAAAGTCCTACCATACAGATAGATTTTAAACTTTTTTATTGCCCAGATTAACGCTAAACATTCTTTTTCGCTTGTGGAGTATCCTTGTTCCGCCTTATTCAATTTGCGGCTTGCATAAGCGACTGGTTTCCGTTCCCCATCAGGTGAAGATGATCTTTGCAACAAAGCCGCTCCGAGTCCTACATTACTTGCATCGGTTCTTAAGACAAAGTCCTGTGTCAAATCAGGTAGTTTGAGAATAGGCTTGCTAGTGAGTTTTTCCTTTAAGTCTTGGAACGCTAATTCACTTTGCGCGGTCCAATTAATTTTATCTGGAAGTCCCTTGCGAGTCAGATCAGTCAGAGGAGCACAAATAGAGTTAAAATCTTTGATATATTTTTGATAAAATCCGCATAACGACACGAATGATCGCACGTCCTTTTTTGTTTGTGGTCTAGGTGCTCTCTGCAGTTTTTCCAAGTTCTTGGGATCAGGGGTCATGCTACCCTGATATACAGTGTGTCCCAAGAATTCCAACTCTTTGCATCTGTCGTAGATTTATGATAGGAGAATTAAGACTAAGGTTGGTCCCTTCTGAATAGATTAGAATGAGTGACAGATACAGTGAGAGCTGGTGAAAAAACCAATAGAATTTCCCCACGTGAGATGATAGGATGTGATATAGAGGCTGTCTTTGAGAATCGAGATAATCTTCTCTCTCTCACCTATCTTCTACGACCACTTTAAAGGCGTCAGACAGTCTAAACACAGACATATATATTAATATATATCTCTCTACTCACGGGCACGCTCATACACGTGACGACAGGTAAACACACAGACGTGGGAAAACTATAACAATGATATACAGATAATTGGGATCGAGCTGACCAACGCACTGAGTTTTTTGTTCAAGAGAGATATTTTAATTATCATATCAAAATTTCTCACAACACCAAAAATTACATCAAGGAAAACCTATACAAATAGTCATAAAATTTAAGAAAATGCTACAAGGATGATAGCCCGTTAGAATCTTACTCTAGGTTTAGCCCACAGCCCCGTTAAGAGAACAGATGGTGGCCCAAAGAGTTATAGATACGTAGGGTTGAGGCTAAGAGTTTTTCTTCTTTTCTCGTAAATGTATGCACAGAGTTGAATAATCTGATTTAGCCTAAGAAGTAAAGAAACTCTAGCAAATAGTAACAAATTCTGCAGGTTAAACAAAAAAAGAATTAAGACAGTAAATGGGTGACAATATACAACTGTAAAATAACACTCTGATCTGCGTACACTCATTCATTCAGCCATGGCCATGGGTACACAGTTATACTCACAACTTTGCTCGCTGCCTCTGGGAACATAATAATTCTAGGACCTTCACACAGACCCGAAAATGCAGTCCTTGACCAAGAAATCCCCAGTTCCAAAAGACGTACTAAACTCTCAGGGAACGATTCCTTGGGTGTTCTAATTTTTTCGAATGTCTGATTAAGTCACATAAAATATTGTCCAGGCACAAAAGTTAGCAGAGCACAATGTCATTAGCTTTGGATTCTAGGATTTAATGAATGTCAGATCGGTGTCTTCTATCAGGCAGGTACTATATTTGGTCACCACAATACTAGTCACAATCTCTGTCGGAATGTTACTGTGATTCTTGTAATATTCTCGCCGCCAGGCAGCACGTACATCTAAATTTGTGGAGCAATATGAACTGGCTCAAAAGCCCAATATATATTTCTAGTCCTTAGAAACCGTTAGTGGGATTGCTATTACTGTCTCTCTCTGATGGCATAAGCACTGTCAGATCAGTGTTACTTGAAACAAAAAAAACACCCACGTGGTTAAAGATAGGAACTGTCTATGCTTCACACAAATATGTCTCTTTACTAAACGCTGGCAAGTTGGGTACCACCGTTTCACTATATAAAAGAAAGAACACATATCAAATAATTTACATATATGTACTCAATATAACTTACATTTTAAATAGCAAGCCGACCGCTTGACTTATAATTAAAACTTCCCGTAAAGTAAGTTATATAAAATCAGTCATCAGGAATTTAGGAATATCTTCGTATTCCGTCAATATTCACTGATGTCGCATCTAGCATTTATAAGTTAGTTATAAAATATTCTCGACTGAGTATTAGCCGTTAAATTAAATTCCTTATAGCTACTAGTTTTAGTAAGCTAAAGATATAATTTATTATGTATTTCCACTGTATGCGTCACTAGAAAAATCATAAAAACTATAAATTAAGCACTCTGGACACAGAACTAGTTTAGAATGAAATAGGCGATTTTAACATTAAATCACTTTCCAAAATACTAGATATCTATTTTATTAATCTCACCACAGCACTACGGTAACGCCACGACTAGGATAATTCACTAGATAGGTATTTAGAAGCTCGTCACAAATCTGACGAGAACTATGAAATTTGCTATACAAGCTTCATTCGCTAAGCACGTGTGTTCCGTCTACTGGAGATGTTGGAGACTGAAATGAAATCAGATTTCAGCTCCTGGGTGGATATTTGAAAACAGCGGCAAACAATCCCACATTTTCTCAAACTCCGAAATCATCTCCCCTTTCCCGTGTAAAACACCTTACGTTTAACATTACCATTACTAGACGTCTTACATAACTGACACTTCTGCATTTCCGCACCTCGCGCTGACCCGGCCAACAGTGAGCCGTGTCAGCTGGGATTTCCGGACGACAGATGTCTGAAACTGCGACTATAAGGTGTAAATATTCGCTCCTGCTTAAGCGTTCGGCCGATGCAACTACTTGTTGACCGTTGAAAATGCAGACGGATGTCGGCTCTCTCCTAGCATTCTCACGCGTTTACGTCGAGAATCTAACTCAGGAGTGTCGTGTCATCTGAAGGTGCAGACCCAAGTCGGCTCGATGTCTGAGATGGACTGCAACTAAATCGCACTTCACGTCTGACTGACATCTATGTAATAAAATTACGCATCCCAGTATGAGAAAAAAAACCCCGGTAAAGTTTTAGAATACTGAAGAAAATATTTTTTTTTCGCAAACGAGTGATGCGAAAATACAGGAAAAACAAGTGAGGAAAGATAATAAAATGAAAGGATTAGGGTGAGAGAATAGGAAGAAGATGTAGGTAATTTAATGATATAAAGACCTACGTGACAGCATCCAATGCAACATTTTGTTGGCCTAGCAGTCAAGTTCGCCTCCCTAAGCCTATTAAATAACATTTCCAGAGCGTCAATGTGTTCTTCAAATGTCTCTGTGGCGACGAGAATATCATCCATGAAATTCGTGATACATGGGTTATTCAGGGGATCCAACAATTTGCGCATCATCCTTGAAAATACACTCGGAGCATTTTTCAGTCCGAATGGTAGCATGTTGAATTCATAATGTCCATCCGAAGTGCTAAAAGCCAAATAAGGTCTCACTTCAGGCTTCACTGGGATCTGGTAATAGCCTTTACTAAGATCCACCTTTGAAAAGTATTTTGCCTTGTTCAGTCTGGCAAATAACTGTTTTGTGTCTGGTAATGGATCCACTTGTCCTTCTGTGACAGCATTCAGTTTCCTGTAATCTATGCACAGTCTGTGTTCCCCAGACGGTTTTCTCAACAATACGACACTAGAGCTAAAAGATGATTCACTGTGTGAAATAATCCCCTCCTTCAACAAATAATCTATTTCTTCCTTCAATGCCTTCTCCTTCGCGAACGGAATAGAATAGGCTCTCATACAGATTGGGTTTGAGTCTACCAGTTTCATGTCATACTGTAGCAAATTTGTATGGCCTGGTTTATCTGTTAATACATCTGTATGTTCCTCCAGAACCTGTTGAACTCTCTCCCTCTGGTTTTTAGTCAGGTGCTTACTGACTTTTACCTGTGCTGCTGTTTCACAAGGATGTAATGGGTATTTGTTGCGTGAGAAATTCTCGCAACATCGTTTTATTACAATATATATTTTATAACGCAAGGGCAACAACTGCTTGAAATTTATAGTCACTTTTCTCGGTCAGCAGTTGTCTCCTCGCGTTGGTATTGAATGCAGTTAAGTTTGCTATGCTAGGCCGTTTTCTCAGAAAACGGTTGGCAACCTGTTGGGTTATCCTTTTAAGGTAATCATTCTTACGCTGGTTCGTAGTAAAGGTCCTTGCGTCTTAAGTTCTGAGCTGTGGTCATTTTGCGCTGGACTGCGCATGTCTGGTCTTGCTTCTTGGTCGATCGATTTCCGCCCACCAGTCAGTCGAGTGAGCGATTTTGAATAGCTAGGGGGATGCCTCGCTGAAGAGGGGATCTCCGCTATTTTTTGTTCTGTCAGGAATGTGAAGTCCTCTTAATGGATATTTCGTTTATTCGAGATAATACCTCTAGTGTATTTCCACATGCCGGGGAGGCGTAATATTTCTGTGTATTTCCTGAAGGCAAGGTAAATTAACCTTTCATTAACTCTATCGATTTTTGGTCGTGAGCGATTTTTGATTGATAGCCTGTCTTCGAAAGGCGTCGTCACGAGATGTTTTCCCAGCTCACGTGTTGCTGTATTGTATCGCATTGGTTGATGCATGTCCCAAGGACTATTACTTGCTACTTTGTTACATGAACTAGGTTTGAAAACCTTTGTTATCTAGAGGATATTTTTGAGGACATTATTTATACTTCAGCAGACGTGCCTGTCTTGCTGAAGTCAGATTAAGGAGAGTGAACTGATCTCATACATCTGGTTATCTCCTGGCTGTTATAGAAAAGGATGGAGTTTTTTCACCTGACTACATTTACAGCACTATGAAATATAACATGCATCTGACTCATCATTGTAATGCTGTCTACCGTCCATTGCTGTATTGAATGTTGCTGTGATAATGACTGTTTGATGTGCCTACATATTCGCGTAACCATTTTGTCACTGTGGCGTCCACAATAAATAATGAAGAAAAACGTCATCGGCTGTAAATCATTGACTTTATACGTCGTGAGTTTACTGACGTCCTAATGTGGATTGCCCTGTTATTTTGTATGATCATTGTTTGTCTGAACACCTCTGCACACTTCACAAAACCAGACCACGGGCACCATCACTCAACCCATGGTGCACGCGTCATTTGGCGGCCAATTACTCAATCATAATATAAATTGGGCGTCATCATTTGGTGGCCATAAGCTGGTTTGATCTGGTACCAGCAAACACGGGGTCCCTTACCCACTTCAAGTCAACACTACAGCATCCTTCATTTTCAACTTCAACATTTTTCAAGAAAGTCAACACTTCAAATTTTCAAAGTACTCGGCGTTGCCCGGTAAAAGTCAAAATTTCAATTTTTTGACGGAAACAGAAATTTGACAGTACACGGCGTTGTTGAATATTGCCGGATAACACGGACTACTGTTGTCGTTAACACAAGTCAAGCAAGTTGCTGTTATCAAGGTTCCAGTGCTGTCGTTTTTTGAGAAGGTCAAGTGCCGGTTGAAACGGGTTGTTTTCTGAAGAAGGCCAAGTACCGATTTCCATCAATTTACTATTGGATTAGAAGGTCAAGTGCCGAAACAACTCAACATACAGTATTTCAGAAGCTCAAGTACCATCGTGTTAGCAGTGGAAGCAGTTCAGATGTGCCATCATCGTTGGAGCTTCGCTCTCTAGGACGTTGATTGACATCTGTTTTTCTGCTGTTCTACGATTGGAAGCCTATAAGTTAAGTGGCCTGTTTGTATGTAAACTGTGCCCTTATACTTCTGCTGAGTCTTCTGTGTATCATCTCATTCTATTGTTATATGTTATTCGTATATTTATATGTTTATATTTCAGCGGGTTCTCGGTTGGGTGGTGTCTCCCTTAGATCATGCCACGTCATAGAGGTCGTCTATTGTGAGCGTTTTCTGTAGGGTGTGCAAATTTCCGATACTGGAATTTGCTAAGCGACTTCTGTTGCTATTTATGTTAGTTGTGATGACATGTATTAATATTGTTTTCGTTATTATTTCGCATTCTTTAGTTTTGTTTTGATTTGTTTGTATTTGTTAGCCTACTCTTGACTATAGTTTAGTTTCATACAACATTTTTGTTTATACACTGTGGTGTCATGTATTTTGTTTAATTCTATCGCAGATATCGTCACATTTTTTGTGATATTTCATTAATTTCTGCTTTATTTTTAGTTGATTTCTGCGAACGTTTTTGTATTGTTGCTGATCTTTGTTATTGTTTACATTGTTATTGTTTACATTGTTTGCATTGTTTTACATTTTCAATGTTTACATTCTGCATGTGTTTACATAGTCATTGTTTACAGTTATAGTAATTAGTTATGGGCTATGCTAATGCACTGTTACTACTACACTGATGATAAATGAATGATGAATAGTGTCGTGCACTATTGAATGAGAAGTGCACCTATGATCAAGAGTTGATTGATAATATTTCAAAAAGGTCTATACACAAGTTCTTTGATATGAGACTTGTTTCCCACAGAGACTGGGATAATATAATGTGATGTGAATATACAAGTGCTTAATTAAGACTTGTTACACTTAGGTTTGAAATAAATTAGTTAATTATTTCAGGTTTTTGAACTCATATTATTACTCATCATGTCTACATTTGAGCACTTTATTGAGCAGGGTAAATTGCTTGGGAAGACTGGTGATAAGTTAGAAGAATTTGCAACTGCTCGATATGATAAAGCAATGGAAGCTGAACAAAAGAAACTGCAGATGCAGGTGGATGAAAAAAGATTCCAAATGGAAATGGAAAAAACTCCAGCTACAACTAGAAGCTGAAAGACTTCAAAAAGAGGCTGAGAATAAAAGACTTGAGAAAGAAGCTGAAAGACTTCAAATAGAGGCTCAGGCTGAGGAAAGAAGATTACAGAGAGAGTCTGATGAGAGGAAAGAGAAAGCAAAAATGGAACATGAAGAAAAGGTCTTAGCTTTAGAGTTGGAAAAATTGAAATTGATGAACATGAGTAATGGTAATGATTCAAACAAGGGTTCATCTTCTGGTAAGGCTAATAATGATACTTTTAAGATTAAGTTACCAACATTTAGTCCTTCCAGTGATGACATAATGTTCTATCTGGACAGATTTGAACAAGCATGTACAGCTCATAACATAGACAAAGCAAAATATGTTTATCAGTTATCAGGGATACTGACAGGTAAAGCTCTAAGTATATTAAATATGGTGGATGAACCTGACAAGAACAATTATGAGGTTGTGAGGGCCGCTTTGTTAAAGAAATATCAGCTTAACGAAGACGGCTATCGTCTACAATTTAAAAACATGTTACCTGAAAATGGAGTTGAATTCTCCGAGTTTATTGCAAGAATACGCATTACTTTCTCACGATGGGTTGAACTATCTAAGACGGAAAAAACTTATGAAGGACTTATGGACTTAATACTTAGAGACAAAGTCATGTCGTCTGTCAATGAGTCTTTCCTTGCTTTCCTTCATGAACGTAAACCTAAAACAATAAAAGAAATGGAAGATTTCTGTTGCCAATATGTAACTGCGCACCCACACATAACCATGGGTAACTCTAAGGTGAAAGAAGGTTTACCGGTTGCTTCGGCAGCACCGTATGGTCAAAACTTTGCTCGTAGATCCCAACAAAATTTTGATAGAAAGGGCAGCGGTAATTTCTGTCAAAATCATGGGAATCAATTTCATGGTGATTCTTCTTCGAAGAATTGGAGACAACCTGATAGTACTCGTTACTATCACCCTAATAATTATAGGCATTTCAAAAGAGGATATGGTAATAGAGGTTATTCCTGCCGAAGACCTCAAAACCAAACAAATAGATGTTCGCATCAATGTGAACATGATAGTAATCGTGGAAACTGGAATTCGAATCATGATAACAATTACAATAGAGACAATAATAACTGCAGAGATAATAATAACTCTGATAACTTCAGAGGTAATAATAGTCGGGGTAGATCTCAACACAAAAAAAAGAGATATCAGCAGGCTAATTCTGTACAACAGGAAACTCAGGGAGCCTGTAATCAGGTCGTTGATAATAAAAACTTTGACGCGGTCACTGGTTCTGCTTTTGACTTTGAGAGAGCAAACAAATGCCCCCAATGCAGTACTTTATTCGAACCGGGTACCATAACTACTTTGAGTTGTGGTCACCCTCTTCCCGCTCTTCCTGCTGCTGTTGCGCATGACGGGAGGGGTTCTTTAATCCTACATAAGGGTCTTGTTAATGATACTCCGGTCTCACTACTTTTCGATTCCGGATGCACCACTATTGGTGTTAGACAATCGCTTGTAGATCCATCTTGTGCTACAGGAAAGGTTATTAAATGTGTCACATTTGGCGGCACTCTAGAAAAATATCCTACTGCTGTAATTCGCATTGCCACTCCTTTCTTTACTGGAGATGTGCATGCTTGTCTCTTACCTAATCCTATTGCGGACCTTATTATTGGTCGTATTCACGGAGTTAGGGAGTGTACCCCACAGCAGATTGCTGCTTGGGAAGATAATAACATGCAAGCTACAAATGCAGTAGTTACAAGAGCACAAGCTCTACAAACACCCGAAACTTCATTGAATTGTGATAATGAAGTTGATAGCCAAGATAGTCACTTAGTGATCACTCGGGACTCTTTCATAAAATTGCAAGAAGAAGATCCTTCTTTAAAAAAATTCTTCATTCTTGTGAAGAAAGGTGATCCGAATCAGGATACAAATAGAAAATCTTGGATTGCAATGAGAAACGGCGTACTTGTACGTATGGTACAAGATTCGACTACGTCGGCACATTCGCAAATTCTTGTTCCCAAGAGCATGAGAGTGCAAATATTGCAACATGCTCATGACTCGCAATGTGCTGGACATATGGGTTTTTCCCGTACGAAGTCGAGAGTCCTTGCGGCTTTCTTTTGGCCTTTTGTCAACAAGGACATTCGTATTTACTGCCGATCATGCAAGGTATGTCAGGAGGTCAAATCTAGAGGACCACGACATGCTGCGCCTATCCAGGCTGCTGACATTCCTATTCGGCCGTTTCAGAAAATGGCCATAGATATTATTGGCCCTTTTAAGGTCAAGTCGGCCAGAGGACATCAGTTCATCCTTACATGTGTCGATATGTGCACACGTTGGCCAGAGGCTATCCCTCTTAAGAGCATATCTACTACAGATATCGCAGATGCTCTTTGGTTGATATTTTCTCGCTTGGGGTTCCCCAGAGAAATATTGTCAGACCATGGCACTCAACTCATATCTGACACTATGTCACAGGTAATGTCTACCTTACATATTGAACGATCTCTCAGTAGTATCTACCATCCTATGTCTAATGGGTTGGTTGAGCGTCTGAATAGAACGCTCAAGACTTTGCTTGGTAAGATAACTGAAGATCATCCTCAAGATTGGGACAGGGTTTTACCCGCGGCTCTCTTTGCCTATAGAGAAGTCCCTAATGAACACACAGGATTTTCTCCTTTCGAACTTGTCTTTGGCGCGCGTCCGCGCGGCCCTATGTCTTTATTACACGATCTCATCACTGCCGATGATATTAGCGATGAAACTCAATCCTCATATGAGTATGTCATTGCTCTTAGACAAAAGATCATTGAGGCATGTAAGCTAGCAACTGCTTCATCAGAAATTGCTAAAGAGAAGGCAAGGCAGTTTGCTAACAAGAATAGATGTCTACGACAACTTTGTCCAGGTGACAAAGCATTCGTCCTACTCCCCAGTAGGGAAAATAGACTTCTTATTGCATGGAAAGGTCCGTATGCAATAGTCTCTCGGATTTCCGATGTTGACTATGTGGTCGATATTGATGGAAAGCATAAAACTTTCCACATAAACATGCTTTCGGAATTTCACGAACGTCCGGACTATTTGCTGCCTATTTTCCAGGCAACGGATGATGCTCCTGCACCTCACGGTAATTATTCATCCCTGTCTGTCATACAGGATGAGGAATCTACCTTCTCTGATGTCAATCTTCCCCTTCCAGTGGTTCCATTACATTCCACGGAATCTTGGAAAAACGTTTCTGTTTCTCCTAATCTTTCTGGTGACGAACATCGACAAGTCTCGTCGATGTTACAAACATTTCGGAATGTTCTCACTGACATTCCTGGACACACAGATGTCATAGAACATGACATAATTCTTACCGACAATAATCCAATTAGGGTTAGGCCTTATCCTATTCCTATACACTTTCAGTCGCAAGTGGAAAAGGAATTGGATGAAATGATTCAATTAAATATAATTGAACCATCGACTTCACCATATTCTTCTTCCATGGTTATTGTCCGGAAGAAGGATAAGAACATACGAATTTGCGTTGATTATCGCAAATTGAATCAGGTCACAAAGTTCGATGCTGAACCGATGCCTTTGTTAGAAGATCTACTGATTAGACTTTCTAATTCTAGATTCTTCACTAAACTTGACTTGTCTAAAGGTTATTGGCAAGTGCCTTTAGCAGAGCATGCCAAACCTCTTACTGCTTTTTCTACACCTAGGGGTCTATTTCAATGGAATGTTATGCCTTTTGGTCTCATGAACGCCCCTGCCACTTTCGTTCGCATGATGCGTCGAATTCTGTCACATCGATCGGATGTCATCGCATACTTAGATGACATCTGTCTCTTCAGTGATACCTGGGAAGATCACTATTTAGGGTTATATGACTTACTGTCCACTCTACGTGAGAATAATTTGACAGCAAAACCTTCTAAAGCTTTTGTTGGTTTTGGTGAAATCTCTTTCCTGGGTCATCGTGTTGGTCATGGTCTCTTGAAGACAGAAGACCACAATACTTCCAAAATACTGAACATCTCTGTTCCTAAAACGAAGAAACAAGTTAGGAGTCTCTTAGGTTTAATTCAATTTTATGGGAGATTTATTCCAAATTTATCTTCGATCATGGCACCTCTCTCAACATTGTTGAAGAAAGGTTCGCCTAATCTGGTCCGTTGGTCTGAAGAATGCCAATCTTCACTAGACCAAATCAAGAATATATTTTCTTCTCCTCCCATCCTAAGATTACCTACTCTTGATAGGACTTTTGTTCTTCGAAGTGATGCTTCATCCACTGGGATTGGAGCAGCACTGATGCAAGAATATGCAAATACTCTGCATCCTGTTATGTACATTTCTAGAAAACTAAATGCGGCAGAGAGGAACTACTCGGTTTTAGACCGTGAGTTGTTAGCGATGGTTTGGTCAATTCTAAAACTACAAAGATTCCTCCTGGGCGCACATTTCATTCTAGAGACTGATCAGAAAGCTCTTACAGCTATTCAGACTAAGAATTTGAAGAGTTCGAGATCCACTCGATATGCTATAGCTCTTCAACCTTTTCACTTCACGGTACGAGCTATCCGTGGTGCGGATAATGTGATGGCTGACATTTTGTCTAGATGCCCACATGACTCCAACTAATACTTCTGTCCTATATTTCCATATATTACAGAGTCATAACACACCTATATTACTACAATAGATTAGCACATCTGTACTCACTTTATATGTACACACTATCGTGCTTTGTTATCATCTTCTTCTGTTCGTTTTTTAAGATGATAGAGGAAGACTGAGTGGTTAATATAAGGGCCGTTAGTTTACTAAACAGCCACAATTATTAATAATGTATTGTACCTTATGAAGCATATTAGTTATTAATTAGCATTATATTGCTTGTACTTTCTCAGAATGTCATTGATGAGCTGAGGACTTACCTTACTACTATCAATCATGACGAGTTCTAGATTGTGTACTTACCCTCGGAATGCCAGAGGATATGTCCTGGATCGTCATGTAGTTTAACTTTACTATGTACTTATGTCATTACATGTCAAATAATGTACTATTTAAATTTTCCTATCAGATTTGTACATCCATTTTTAAAGACAATATTAGATTATGCTATTTATTAATCTATGGTAACTTGCATACGTATATTGTGTTTACATGCTAACGTGATGTGTGTTGGTGACACCTCCCCGATGTGAATATTTTTTGAGACATATTTATTTTTCTGTTGAGGTATATCCTCACCAGACACTCTATATTTAGCCTCATGTTAGGCACTTTAATTAATTATCAGCGCATAATTCGTGCGTTTTGAGCCGCTTATCGCATGCTCTTTGATATTTAAAAAAAAAAAAAATATGTTCCACATTTTTTTTTTTATCGGGAGGAGGTGGTGATATGTTGCGTGAGAAATTCTCGCAACATCGTTTTATTACAATATATATTTTATAACGCAAGGGCAACAACTGCTTGAAATTTATAGTCACTTTTCTCGGTCAGCAGTTGTCTCCTCGCGTTGGTATTGAATGCAGTTAAGTTTGCTATGCTAGGCCGTTTTCTCAGAAAACGGTTGGCAACCTGTTGGGTTATCCTTTTAAGGTAATCATTCTTACGCTGGTTCGTAGTAAAGGTCCTTGCGTCTTAAGTTCTGAGCTGTGGTCATTTTGCGCTGGACTGCGCATGTCTGGTCTTGCTTCTTGGTCGATCGATTTCCGCCCACCAGTCAGTCGAGTGAGCGATTTTGAATAGCTAGGGGGATGCCTCGCTGAAGAGGGGATCTCCGCTATTTTTTTGTTCTGTCAGGAATGTGAAGTCCTCTTAATGGATATTTCGTTTATTCGAGATAATACCTCTAGTGTATTTCCACATGCCGGGGAGGCGTAATATTTCTGTGTATTTCCTGAAGGCAAGGTAAATTAACCTTTCATTAACTCTATCGATTTTTGGTCGTGAGCGATTTTTGATTGATAGCCTGTCTTCGAAAGGCGTCGTCACGAGATGTTTTCCCAGCTCACGTGTTGCTGTATTGTATCGCATTGGTTGATGCATGTCCCAAGGACTATTACTTGCTACTTTGTTACATGAACTAGGTTTGAAAACCTTTGTTATCTAGAGGATATTTTTGAGGACATTATTTATACTTCAGCAGACGTGCCTGTCTTGCTGAAGTCAGATTAAGGAGAGTGAACTGATCTCATACATCTGGTTATCTCCTGGCTGTTATAGAAAAGGATGGAGTTTTTCACCTGACTACATTTACAGCACTATGAAATATAACATGCATCTGACTCATCATTGTAATGCTGTCTACCGTCCATTGCTGTATTGAATGTTGCTGTGATAATGACTGTTTGATGTGCCTACATATTCGCGTAACCATTTTGTCACTGTGGCGTCCACAATAAATAATGAAGAAAAACGTCATCGGCTGTTACAAGAATCATTGACTTTATACGTCGTGAGTTTACTGACGTCCTAATGTGGATTGCCCTGTTATTTTGTATGATCATTGTTTGTCTGAACACCTCTGCACACTTCACAAAACCAGACCACGGGCACCATCACTCAACCCATGGTGCACGCGTCATTTGGCGGCCAATTACTCAATCATAATATAAATTGGGCGTCATCAGTATTCATGTGAGGTGAGTGGTTCCTTTTGCATTTGAGTTGCGATAGCTAAGGTCAGTAAGGGGGTGCTTTCCTGGAGTGGTCTGTCCAGATACTTCTTTAACAGGTTTACATGATAAACTTTCTCCTTCCCCTTTTTGTCAATTTTATAGTTTGTTCTAGACACCTTCTCTAGAACCGTATATGGACCTTGCCATCCAATTTGTAATTTATTCTGGCTACCGGGTAGTAGAAGCAGCACCTTCTCTCCCACAGCTAGTTCTCTGTCCTTTGCCTTCCTATTAAAATATGCTGCATGTTTCTTCCTGGCTTGTTTCAAATTATCATTTGCCAGTTTCCATCCAGCTTTCAAACGAGTGGTCAGTTCGTTCACGTATTGATAAGATGAGGTAACAGTCTCTTCCGCCTTCTCATCTGTCCAGGTCCTTAATAGTGCTTCTAATGGACCTTTTATTGGCCTCCCAAATAGCAGAGTTGCGGGAGCCATCCCGGTTGAACTATGTGGTACCTCCCGGTACGCAAACAAGGCGGCGGGCAGGAATTGATCCCACAGATCCGGTTTTTCGTGTGCCAGCTTTCTCAGGATAGAAATGAGAGTCCCGTTGAACCTCTCTACCTGGCCGTTCCCTTGCGGATGGTACGGACTACAATGAAAGTGTCTGGCTTGAAATAGCTTAAAAACGTCTTCCGTTAGTTTCCCCTTGAACTGAGAACCATTATCCGTCAAGATTTGATGCGGGAATCCTAATCGGGTAAATATTGTAAGTAGTGCCTCTGCTACATGTTTTGAATCAATTGATGGCAGGGCTACCGCCTCTCCCCACATAGAACAAGTGTCCACCAGAGTAAGGATGTAACTGTTCCTCCTCTTGGTCCGAGTGAGAGGTCCTACAATATCCACTGCAACCCTCTCAAAAGGTGTTCCCACTATGGGCATTTCCCCTAGAGTTGCAGGAGCAGTCCAGTGCTTTGGAGCTACCCTTTGACATTCTGGGCAGGATTTGACATATCTTTTTATATCCTCCGTTATCCCTGGCCAGAAGTAATGACAAGCTATACGCTGTCCTGTGGCGCTGATCCCCATGTGACCACTGAAGGGAATCGCATGCCCGAGTTCCGTCACTTTATCCCTATATGAAGTGGGAAGAACCAGCTGGTTGTGACCATTTGTTCCAGTTCCGGCCTTCCTGTATAAGAGTTTGTTCTTCATAAAATATTCCCCCTTGCTCGGAGGTGTGTGGCATTTGGGCAATTTTTTAAAACATGGCTTGAGTGTCCCATCCTCAGCCTGCGCCTTCCTCATCTTCTCTGGATGAGCATTTATAGGTTCACCTTCTTCCTCCTTCTTCTGTGACCTGGTCTGCACTGTCGCCATGATCACAGGTCTCTCGGGATTCCCCAAGAAGACGTATCTACACCCCAATATCAGAGGGTAGATTGGTTCATCTATCACTGCTGCTCTGATTTCTCCTTCCACACAGCGAGTTTTCACCGTTATCCTTGCGATGGGAAGTGTCATGAGTGGTATGTCCTTAGTTGCCCCTTGTATTTCCACTGTTTCTGTGGTATACTGACTTGGGTCCACTAGGCTAGACTTCACAACTGAATCATAATCCAAACCTGTATCATAAAGGCACCTTATGGTGACCCCATTACAAATAACATCCTCACAAACTGGGGGGTGATAAGGTTCCTGCTGTCCCTTAGGATTAACCTTTAATCTTTGAGTCCCCGACTTCATTGCAGCAATGTTTGAAGGTTTCCTTCTACAAAATTCGGTGTTATGGTTATCTTTCTTGCACCATTTACACCATCTTTTTCCTTGGTTAAACGGTTTTCTTTCATTTGATTTTTGGTCATTGAACTGTGAGTTTCTGTCTCGGTAGTCATTTCTTGGCCGTTCAAAGTTTGTCCTACCTTTATTTCTCTGCTCTCTATTATCAAATTTATTAAATTGCTGTGGAGCTTTAAAATTGTCTATGTGCTTCTTTTTAGCACCACTTACCTCTGCCTGGGCTGCCTGATACCTTTCAGCGACATTTAAAACCTCTCCCAATTTCTCTGCACCTTGTTCCATGAGAAATTTTCTCATGTCTGGAGCCATGGACTCTCTCAATTGCTCAATCATGATCATTTCTTTAAGATCTTGGGTCTTCCCCAGAGCAGTCCATTTCTCCAAATAGGTTTCCAGTCTGGCAGAGAATTGGTGGTATGTCTCCCCAGACAACAGTTTGGCATTTCTAAATTTCTTACGATAAAATTCCCCATTTTTTTTTTTCGTACCTCAATAACAAAGCCTGCTTTAACATGTCATAATTCTCCTGGTCTTCTCTGTTCATTTTTTCGAAGACTTCGTAAGAAGTACCTCTCAGTCCCTGTGATAGCTTTAAACTCCACCTCTCTCTCTCTAACCCATATGTAGTAGCTAATAACTCAAAACGTCCTAGGTACCCCTCTATGTCATCGTCTTTTTCAACAAAATGGTCTAAATGAAACCCCATAGCTGATGTTGAGGCTCCCAGACTGGGCGTAGCATCTGAGGCAAAAGGGCTGGCACCATTTTCAGGAGCCTGGCCTTGTAGCTCCAGCTCCCTTAGTCGTAATTCGTGCTCCCTCTGCAACCTTCTATCTTCTGCCTCCCTTTCGGCCTTTTTATCTTCTGCCTTCCTTTCGGCCTTTTTATCTTCTGCCTCCCTTTCGGCCTTTTTATCTTCTGCCTCCCTTTCGGCTTTTTTATCTTCTGCCTCCCTTTCGGCCTTTTTATCTTCTGCCTCCCTTTGCTGTCGTTTGTCTTCTGCCTCAATCTGCAGCCTCTTAATTTCTCTATCAGCCTCAATTTGTAACCTCTTCTCTTCAGCCAACCTTTCAGACTCTAATTTTCTTTCAGCCTCTTTTTCTAATCTTCTTTCTTCCCGTTCAATATACTTATCACATTCAGCCGTTACATATTGAATTAAAATCTGACCATCCATTGCCATCTCCTTTGCCGTCAGCACAGCAGCTGATCTGAATTTGGCCAGCTCCGCCATACTTTTTAAACAAATCTAGCAATGTGCAAGATAAAATTTCCAACCACTAAAGTACTTCTAATTACTCTAGTCTAAAATAATTCTAATTAATTAATTAACTACCACTGGCTGTGAAGATTCACCAACTTTTATTTTCAGGGACACTTTTAATTTTAAGGGACACTTTTAACTTTTATAATGTGTTCCCCTAATCTAATTCTCCCCCCAGGAGATCCTAATATATTTGATAGGCTAATTATCCCGGGACAAAGAGACCCCAATATATGTAGTGGATTTGATGGTATTGTATGATGGTGATATTACTAAGTGTGATGCATGAGGTCAGCTGTGAAGGCTCCTGAGATAAAATGTAGCTGTGAATTGTCAGAAGGCCCTTCTTGCTACCACTACGACCTCACACCTATCTTTTTTTTACTAATGAATGTGGCTACGTTAAATGTCTAGGGTAATGATATGTAATGTGTTGTGGTAGTTTACATACACACACATAGATATTTACTACGTCTAATAATATTAATAAATGTTATAATACACTGAACTAACTCAAGTGTGTAAAATTTTGATAGTAATTTTCTTTAAATTTATTTGTTCTGAACCAAGGTTTTAATTTGGTCAGAACATATGAAAAGTTTTGCAATTATGAAAGAAATACATGAATATTACATAATAAATGCAAGGTGTGTACATATGTATGTTACTAGACTAGTTAATATTACTACTGTTTCTAGTTGTAATCTATTTTGGAAGAACATTTAATGGATGTGCTGTTGGGGTGACCTCATCACTCCCTGTCTATGGTGACTACACATTGTCCAGTTATTTGATGGGAATTTTATGGGTGTGTTAGCAAATAAGTTGAGTTGGTGAATTCTCAGCAGACCAGACGCTCACGTAGCTTGAAGGTGTAGCTCTATTGCTGAGATCTGGTGGCCCCACCTCTCCGTGCTTGGGGGCAATATCAGAAGTTTGGTGGCCCCACCTCTCCGTGCTTGGGGGCAATATCAGAAGTCTGGTGGCCCCACCTCTCCGTGCTTGGGGGCAATATCAGAAGTATGGTGGCCCCACCTCTCCGTGCTTGGGGGCAATATCAGAAGTATGGTGGCCCCACCTCTCCGTGCTTGGGGGCTATAATAGGCTGCTCTGACAAAATGTTACTGCACGGGTCCACTCTTGTAATATTCAACAACTCATTTGACACCGCATTGGTGCCAACTGAAACTCACAGTTCTGCAATCAAAGTATTAGTCATGTGTCAGAATTCCATCCTCTAACCATTTCTGGACACAACACTACACAACAACAACACCACATAGACGGGTCAGATCTTTCTGACCAAACAACACATCTTACCAAGTTGGTTTCACATAGGATAAGTTCTCCCAGACTACGTATTCTGAAATATGTTCATTAGCTTCCTGCCATAGAATAGGATAGGTGATATGTTCCACTGATCTCAACACTTGATCTGTCCTTCCTAATCCTTACAGGAGTTTATGTATTTTATTTGTCTCAAGACCCTGAACTGGGGCGGGGGGTCTAGAGCGAATCCTTACTTGTTGTAAGGGACAGATTATGCTATTGCAGTATCAAATCACTCGAAACCTTAAACAAATATTAAAATGTACAAAGAAATAATTTCAGTCTTACCAGAATTATGAATATAGAACACAGTTAAATGCTAGCAAAACTCAGCTGAGCTGCTGGCTTTAGGATGGCGTCCCTCTAAATATTTCAATAGCTTCTGGGAATTACACCACTTAATAATTCACTGTGTCTACTAGGACAACTTATAATGAATGGCACAAAATGCGCGTCTGAGCGCCGATAATATATTCATCTATGGCCAATCACTGCCTTTTCTTTTTCAAATTCAAATATCCTACCAATAAGTCATTTCAGTCATACCTCAGTCAAGTATGCCTTATTGTCTGTTGGTCCGTCCATCTCTACTTGCGTTTCACAAAAAAACACACTTGTTTTTTGAACCAACCCTGCCTTCCCCTACACAATTTTGCCTAAAAAGTTATTTTTAGCCACAATTCACCATCCCACCCCGTCTCTTCATTCCAACTACATTTTAGCACTTGCGTCTTCAAGGCCACAATTTTTTGAAAATTAGTGACATGTTTTATTTCAATGCAGACGCTCGCTGATATGAACAACACAGTCTTTTGTCAATATCTTTCTTATTATCTGTCCGTCTGTATAAATGAAAGCATATTATTTCACTGCTCAAGATGGGCCATCCGGCCAGTTAGGTTTTATATTCCTAACATTATTATTAAGAAAAGTTACTTTTCAAATATTTTCTAGAATCTTCTGGAATGCGTTCATCACTGCATTCAAATAAACGGACTAAATTATCGCAAAAGCGTCCAAGAAATGACTGTGGCGTATAATATCCAAGGTCCCTTTTGTCGATTTCTTTACTTTATGTCAACTTGGGGAACGTGACTTTTTCCTCCTTTCCCCACCACTTGCGTCTTTTGGCCTTGCTAATTTCAAGCACGCGTTCAGTCAGATTTTTCCCTTTGATCTCCGTTCTCATCCCGTTCCGTTTTGCCTTCAAGTCTAACAATTTAATTTCCATGGCGGGTGATGACCCGCGGCGTGGGCGATCATGTATTCTAGCAGCTTACGCATTAGTTTTTATCCCTACGTTGTATCATTGGAGATATTTTAACGTTGTATCACGGTCAATTTTATGACAGTAAGTAATGTAACATTTTTCCTAATAGTTTTCATGAGTTTCTTTAGAGACAAACAAAGTAAAAAGTAAAGTTAGTAAGTAATGTAAGTGTCATCATGTAAGTACTGTATGTCAACACAATACAAATACGCACGCTACCACTGCACGTCTGAACTTTACGCAGGACAGGAACAATAAGACTCGTACACGCTAAGGGCTTAACGAACAGTGGTGACACAAATAAAAGCAGGCTCAAATAGCAATTATACCTTCATTCAGTGAACAATAACTTGGCCAGACATTGCTAGAATTAGATACAAAATATATATGTGCTTCTTTTGCAAACAGTACGATAGATATAAACTATCCGATCAGCCTCACCGTCAAGTCTGACCATCACTCAGCATAATGGGCGACGAGCCGAACTACAGTATAACATTCTCATATACATATTAAACACAATGCGAGAATGAAAATAACACGAATATAGCTGACAACTTCGTAAAGCAAAATAGTTGTGCACCAGAACAAACAAACACACCAGGACTTCATTTAGCAATGCCAACTACTCACTGTCTCGCCATAAGCCAAAAAAAATACGGTATCAAAACCGGCATTCCAAAAAATAGGTCTATACCAGACGGCTACCCAGACTCCAATCCCATCTATGCCTCCTTTTACGCCATAATTCAACCTAGTCACGTGACATCACACGACATCACACGACGGGCTGCTTACACCGGAACTCAATCATTTTGAGTTTTGTTCAGGGCCCAGGAAAACACAAATTGGCTTCCGACCAAGCATTCGAGTCGAAACGGCAGTAAAACGTGTCGTGACAGTAACATTTGTCCAGATAGTTTCCTGGAGTCTCTTCTCATTAGAGACAAAGAAAATACAAAGTAAAGTTAATAAGTAATGTAACATTTGTCCTAATAGTTTCATGGAGTTTCTTTAGAGACAAGCAAAGTAAAAAGTAAAGTTAGTAAGTAATGTAATATTTGTCCAAATAGTTTCATGGAGTCTCTTTAGAGACAAAGAAAGTAAAAAGTAAAGTTAGTAAGTAATGTAATATTTGTCCAAATAGTTTCAAGGAGTCTCTTTAAAGACAAAGAAAGTAAACAGTAAAGTTATTAAGTAATGTCTATCTGTCCAAATAGTTTCATGGATGCTCTTTAGAGACAAAGGAAGTAAAAAAATAAAGTTAGTAAGTAATGTAACATTTGTCCAAATAGTTTCATTGAGTCTATTTAGAGACAAAGAAAGTAAACAGTAAAGTTAGTAAGTAATGTACCATGTGTCGAAATAGTTTCGAGGAGTCTCTTTAGAGACAAAGAAAGTCAAAAGTTTGTAAGTAATGTAAGATCTGTCAAAATAGTTTCACGGAGTCTCTTTAGAGACAACGAAAGTAAACAGTAAAGTTTGTAAGTAATGTAATATTTGTCCAAATAATTTCATGGAGTCTCTTTAGAGACAACGAAAGTAAACAGTAAAGTTTGTAAGTAATGTAATATTTGTCCAAATAGTTTCATGGAGTCTCTTTAGAGACAACGAAAGTAAACAGTAAAGTTTGTAAGTAATGTAATATTTGTCCAAATAATTTCATGGAGTCTCTTTAGAGACAACGAAAGTAAACAGTAAAGTTAGTAAGTAATGTAATATTTGTCCAAATAGTTTCATGGAGTCTCTTTAGAGACAACGAAAGTAAACAGTAAAGTTTGTAAGTAATGTAATATTTGTCCAAATAGTTTCATGAAGTCTATTTAGAGAGAAAGTAAACAGTAAAATTAGTAAGTAATGTCGTATCTGTCCAAATAGTTTCATGGATGCTCTTTAGAGACAAAGAAAGTAAAAACTAAAGTTAGTAAGTAATGTAACATGTGTCCAAATAGTTTCATGAAGTCTATTTAGAGACAAAGAAAGTAAACAGTAAAGTTAGCAAGTAATGTACCATGTGTCGAAATAGTTTCGAGGAGTCTCTTTAGAGACAAAGAAAGTCAAAAGTAAAGTTTGTAAGTAATGTAATATTTGTCCAAATAGTTTCATGGAGTAATGTAATATTTGTCCAAATAGTTTCATGGAGTCTCTTTAGAGACAACGAAAGTAAACAGTAAAGTTTGTAAGAAATGTAATATTTGTCCAAATAATTTCATGGAGTCTCTTTAGAGACAACGAAAGTAAACAGTAAAGTTAGTAAGTAATGTAATATTTGTCCAAATAGTTTCATGGAGTCTCTTTAGAGACAACGAAAGTAAACAGTAAAGTTAGTAAGTAATGTAATATTTGTCCAAATAGTTTCATGGAGTCTCTTTAGAGACAACGAAAGTAAACAGTAAAGTTTGTAAGTAATGTAATATTTGTCCAAATAGTTTCATGAAGTCTATTTAGAGAGAAAGTAAACAGTAAAGTTAGTAAGTAATGTCGTATCTGTCCAAATAGTTTCATGGATGCTCTTTAGAGACAAAGAAAGTAAAAACTAAAGTTAGTAAGTAATGTAACATGTGTCCAAATAGTTTCATGAAGTCTATTTAGAGACAAAGAAAGTAAACAGTAAAGTTAGTAAGTAATGTACCATGTGTCGAAATAGTTTCGAGGAGTCTCTTTAGAGACAAAGAAAGTCAAAAGTAAAGTTTGTAAGTAATGTAATATTTGTCCAAATAGTTTCATGGAGTCTGTTTAGAGACAACGAAAGTAAACAATAAAGTTAGTAAGTAATGTAATATTTGTCCAAATAGTTTCATGGAGTAATGTAATATTTGTCCAAATAGTTTTATGGAGTCTCTTTAGAGACAACGAAAGTAAACAGTAAAGTTAGTAAGTAATGTAATATTTGTCCAAATAGTTTCATGGAGTCTCTTTAGAGACAACGAAAGTAAACAGTAAAGTTAGTAAGTAATGTAATATTTGTCCAAATAGTTTCATGGAGTCTCTTTAGAGACAACGAAAGTAAAAAGTAAAGTTTGTAAATAATGTAATATTTGTTCAAATAGTTTCATGGAGTCTCTTTAGAGACAACGAAAGTAAACAGTAAAGTTTGTAAGAAATGTAATATTTGTCCAAATAATTTCATGGAGTCTCTTTAGAGACAACGAAAGTAAACAGTAAAGTTAGTAAGTAATGTAATATTTGTCCAAATAGTTTCATGGAGTCTCTTTAGAGACAACGAAAGTAAACAATAAAGTTAGTAAGTAATGTAATATTTGTCCAAATAATTTCATGGAGTCGCTTTAGAGACAACGAAAGTAAACAGTAAAGTTAGTAACTAATGTAATATTTGTCCAAATAGTTTCATGGAGTCTCTTTAGAGACAACGAAAGTAAACAGTAAAGTTTGTAAGTAATGTAATATTTGTCCAAATAGTTTCATGGAGTCTCTTTAGAGACAAAGAAAGAAAGCGGCTTTGGCCCCTCAGGCATGTCGCAGGAAGAGCCTAACATGAGGTTGTAGATGAAGCTGGCAACCTTATCATGTAAAACAGATTGCTACAGAAGCCACCACTACTAGATTACATGGATTCTTTGACGGAGCTTCCTGCAGAGCGACCAGTTGCAGTAATGGCGCCGTGCTCCATGCATAAAGAGTTAAATATAAGACTGTGATGACGATGATGAATGCAATATTTTTATGTTAAATTTAAAAATTTAAAATGAACTCCTCCCAGTGTTAAGTATGTGATGTTCTGCATGTTCTTAAGAAAGGGAAAGGTTGTCCTGTATAAGATACTGTCGTAGTGGAGTCAAGTGTTAGAGACTTCACAATGCGAAGTCCTACTTTATGGGGCGGGTGAGCAGTCTCCTTCGCCGTTGCTTTTGCCCTCCCTAACTCAAGAGCAGTGTCAGGTACCCACTTGCAGCTTGGTGGACTAGAGACTGACACTACCAGGTTTCGATCCTGGAATCCAGTAAGTTTGTCACGAGATGGGTAAGCGTTCAAACCACTTAGCCAATCTTCTTCTTTGATCATTAGCCCCATGGCTGATAAAGCAGTCAGTGGTCATCACGCCTAGTGGTGTCTTGTAGGGCAGTAACAAACTGTCTGAACTTTGTCCGGTCGGTGCAGTACCCCAACTGTGGTTCATGTTTTGCATCTCGGCCTTCACAGTTCTCCGTCAGATTGTCTTTGATCCGCATCTCTTTCTTCTTCCTTCTACGGTCGAGATAGCATTTCAGTTCTTGTGATGATGACGGGATCTCTTCTGAGGACACGGCCAACACAGTTCCAGCGTCTGCCCACAATGATGGTGTTCATATCTTGTTGACTGTGTAAGCAATTCCTGGTTGGCGTCGGAATTCGACCAAACAATTCTAAGAATTTGCCTTAGGCAGGTTGTGTGGAAAAGGATAATTTAAACATGCAGTTGTCCTTAGCCAATCGGATGTTCTTATACATCATTAATAATAAAACATTCGTATAATTATTTCACTTTACTTTTGTGGTTATTAAAAACATTATTTTACAATATAAAACAAGTGTAAGCTATTCTTGATGTGACTGCAAGCATTTCATCTTTACCTGCGTTCTTCACTTTACCAAGACTATTACAGTAGCAAAAAGAAGGCAATATCAAGGGAGAAAACTCAGAAGGAGGAAGAACATTTTCAATTTTAGAGTTATTTTCAGTATGGTGATAGGACGGTTACAAGATATAATACTTGACATTGACTACACCCTTTTCTACTATGCCTGGCTGAAACGCATTAAAATTGTGAACAACACAAAAAGCGATTAAATATCTTCAAACTGCGGACTACTGTATTTTTATCAGTGGAAACCTGGATACTAAAAACGATTAGAAGACCTTCGTATTCTCATAAGTTCAACAGAGTGGACACTTTATCCACAAAAAAAGAAAGAAAAGTGATGACTTCAGCATGGGGATTTCTATATTTTCGTGAGTTACCAGAGTGGAAACATGGATACTTGAGGAGCTTAGGCCTTCAACAAACAAATGCCAAGACTTCCTGTCCCGTGCCATCCGCTCAAGTTCTTTCCATGTTTTCTTCATCATTTTCACCTCTTTATCCAGCTCTCTTCTGCATGTGTTTTTTGGTCTACCTCTGCCTCTCTTTCCCTGTGGATTCCAGAACAAGGACTGCCTTGTAATGTTATCAGCAGGTTTCCTCAATGTGTGTCCTATCATCACCAGCGTCTTCTTCTCAGCTCTTGTTCCACTGGCACTTGTCTGGTTCTTGTCATCAATTCCACATTTGTGACTTTGTCATACCATTTCAGTCCTTCTATTCTACGCAAGCACCCGTTTATAAAAGTCTGTAGCTTTTTGGTTTTTGTTTTTGTTGTTCTCTATGTTTCAGAGCCATACAATAGGACTGACTTGACATTTGAGTTGAAGATTCTTATTTTCGTGTTGGACTTGATTTCTCTTGTTCTCCATGTTTCCCAATGCAATGAAAGATCCTCTTGCTTTTTTGTATTTTTGTTTTGATATCATTGTCTGTCCCCCCAAACTTTGAC
Source organism: Oreohelix idahoensis (assembly GCA_024509875.1). NCBI lineage: Eukaryota > Metazoa > Mollusca > Gastropoda > Stylommatophora > Oreohelicidae > Oreohelix > Oreohelix idahoensis. Next base: position 162,989 of record JAMPIV010000846.1, on the reverse strand, counting down.
TATATTACTTCCAAGATATGTGTACGATTCTACACTCCGATTTTAAAGCTCCATTCTAAGGATGATTCTGTTTAGTACTGTTCCTGGCACTGAGAGTAACATTATTCCTCTATAATTTGTGCATTCTTGTAAATTTCCATTCTTAGGCAACTTGACCAGATAACCTTCCTTCCATTCTGTTGGTATTTCCTCTCTCTCCCAGACTTTGCCAAGTAGTTTGTATAATATCTCTGTAGAGGTATCAATATCTGTTTTGATGGCCTCTGCTGGAATGCCATCTGGACCAGTTGCTTTTCCAACCTACAGAAGCTTTATGCTTTCTTTATTTCTTCTCTACTTGGTCGTTCACAGCTGATCTGTAGCTCCTCTTCTGCTGGCTGGATGTCTGGGGGATTAGTTGGAGCAGGTCTATTGAGAAGTTCCTCAAAATGTTCTGTCCATCTCTTCATTTGTTCTTGTATATTACTAAGTAATTTTCCATTCTTATCTTTTATGGAGCCATTTGCTTGCTTATATTTCCCTGTTAGCATCTTCTGTTGGCTAAAACAAAATTAAAACTCAAGAAATTGACAACAGTACATAGCTATAGACAGCAATACTATGCGGGATATAAAAGAAATCAGGAAATAAGAGAAACATTTTCTATCACAGTATCCAACAAATACCAGGTACTCCAACAGCTGGAAGATGAAGCAGATACGGAAGACCATTGGCAACAAGTTAAAAAAATATATGGAACGAGACATGTGAAGAAGTACTGAGAAAAAGAGAACATCGGCACAAAGCATGGATAACAACAGAAACCATTAACAAGATAGAAGATAGGAAAAACAAGAAAGCAGATTTAAACAGAAGCAAAAACAGAAGCTCCAATGCCAAGGCTCATGAAGTGTACATAGAAACAAACAAAGAAGTAAGAAGAAACACCAAAAGAGACAAGAGGAAGTATATTGAAGAATTGGCAAAGGAAGCAGAGGAAGCTGCAGCCAAAGGAAATATGAGGGACCTGTACAACAACACAAAGAAGAAGAAGAATCTGTCACAATTACAACAGCGTATTGCCTTTCTGTCTATGAAAAATCTTAGTCAACATTCTGCTGTTAAGTTGGGAGTGGGCCGATGCAAGAAGAATGAAAGACATAAATCTGAATGAAAGATTTTTCCAAAAATAGAAGTGGCTAATCTGTTTAGCTCAGTATTCAAAACCATATAGCCAAAAATAAATAACAGCGGCTCAGACATACGACGAAAGTACCTGGCTGTGTGCCACTTTCTAACTTCGCGACCAGGATGCACATTCTGATCTTTAATGCAGAAAGGTTAAAGATATTCCATGAAATCTTCATGAATGTTCATAATAGAGCTGTGTCGGGAGTCAAAGTCGTGGAGTTGGTTGTTTTTTAGTGAAGTCGGAAAAAAAAGCCGAACCCCGATTTTTATGACAGATGACTATTAAAAAACTGTAATCGGAGTCGGGAGTTGAAGTCGGGAGATAGAGAAAGGATTTATACAATTTCGGGATTGGGAAAATCTTTTGGCCCACTCAACAACCCTGGTTCATAGGCCCCACCAAACGTTCCAAACCAGAGTGTCGCCACACACCGACATATAGCCAGGGTTAGCTTTGTGTGTCGCGACACAGTTATGTAGTGAGAGGCTAGACTGTATGTGGCGACACACAGCTATGTAGCCAGGGTCCGCACTGTATGTGGCGACACACGGCTACATAGCCAGGGTCCGTGCTGTGTGTCAGGTCTCCGCTGTGTATCATGACACACCGCTATGTAACTAGGGTCTCCGCTGTGGTGTCGTGACGCACCTCTATGTAGCCACTAAGTAGCCAGTCGCCCTGTTGTGTATTCTGACACACCGCTATGTAGCCAGGTGCCCCTCTGTGTGTCGTGACCAGCGTTGCAACTCCTAGGTGGATTCACCTAGACCTATTTTTTTTTTCTGTCCCGTCTAGAAGTCATTTTCCTTCATTAGTTGACAAACGCTACCTATATTGCCTAAAATCGGCAAAAATAGCCCTAAAATCGCCCGTCGCCGCTATTTTGGTTTTTTTTTTAAATTCAGAGTGGCAACGCTGTTCGTGACACACCGCTACGTAGCCATGGTCTCCTCTGTGTTCCTTAACACACCATTATGTAGTCAGGTGCCGCGCTGTGTGTCGCAAAACACTGTTATATAGACAATGGTCAGTGTGTCACAACACACCGCTATGCAACGAAGGGCCATGCTGTATCCGCGACACATTGTTAAATAGGCAGGATCTGCGCTGTGTGTCGCAACACACCGCAGTGTGCTACCAATGACGCACTAACATTGTAACTCTGAAATACTGTGTCGGTAAATCACGCAGGTTTGGTAGCGTATCACCATTCAATAAATATTTTAGAACCACTTGGCGAGACGCTAAGCTGTTTACTTTTACACTTCACCTGTGTTACAGACAGCGTTGCCACTCGTAGGTGGATTCACCTAGATTTAGCTTTCTTTTTTTTTTTTGGCCCCGTCTAAGGTGCCATTTTCCTTCATTAGTTGAAGAACGCGTCTAGATTTCGCCAAAGTAGCCCAATTCATTCAAAGTGGCCAAAAAATAGCCATAAGAGCCCGAAAACAGCCTAAAGTAGCACAAGTCGCCTAAATCTATGTTTTAAATTTCGGAGTGTCATCACTGGTTAAACTAGCTTTGCGTGAAAACAGTGTAGGCTCATAACTTCGTGGAAGGAAAAAAAAGTTCCGTTGGGGTGTGAATGTGTAATGTAACACATCACTGCTCACGAAGTGCATGCAGTGACAGCCGCAAGGAGAGCCGTATGGAGATAGAGGCAGTTGCTTGTAGCGGCCCTCCGAACACTAAATCACCTCAACTTTTGAGTTGCTTGGGCCGCTATCAGTCATCCAGAACTATCTCTGAGTGTATATATTTACATCTTAAAGACCGGCTGACTAAATCAAGAGATTGTGAAAAGAAATTTAAAAAAAAAACATGCCAACAAAGTTCTTTGAACCATTAGTACACCGTGCATTAGATAGAGAAAGTAGGACAATAAATGAGCTGTCTTCAGGTAATAAAAACACAATGATGACATAAGCGTTAACTTGCTTGTGGAAAAATAACAATACGAACTGAAAGACACACTTCTCATAGTCTAGTAAGTAATAATTCAGCGGTAGACAAACACATCGTAGTGTGGGAACAAATATATATATATATATATATATGTATATATATATATATATATATATATATATATATATATATATATATATAAATATATATATATATATATATATATATATATGAAGCACATTAAAAAAGCACATTAAAAAACACCACCTGTATAATCCAGGAACAGAGTGTGAAATGTAAATATAAGTGTTTACAAGTTTACATATTTGGAATCTTTATTCATTTTCCTATGAATCCATGCTGGTCATTAATTTGTACATTTGATTGTTATGAAATTCATTGCATTCTGTGCAGGCAAGGGATAAAACCAAAAATGCAACCAATAAAAAAAAAATTCATTCACACTATCCTCAGTATCTGGTATGTCCACCGTGTGCTTGCAAACAAGCTTGGCAGCGGCTCCGCATGGAACGCACACGTCTCTGAAGGAAATTCCGGGGAATCAAGTCCCATTCACGTGTAAGAGCAGCTTCGAGCTGTTGCAGATTAGCTGGAGAACCTTGCCTGTAGACTCTGCGTCCAAGCTCGTCCCACAGATGTTCTATAGGGGACATGTCTGGTGATAGGGCAGGCCAATCAATCGTCACAATGTTCTGCTGCTGTAGATATTGCTGCGTAATGCATGCGGTGTGCGCACGTGCTTTATCCTGCTGGAGAAGCTGCAAGTCTGGATAATTTGTGAACGCAGGAGCAACCAATGCATCCAGAACCTCATCTCGATATGTCACAGCATTAACATTTCCGCGGAAGACGTGAAGAGGCAAGCGATGGGGAAAACTGAATCCTCCCCAAATGTGAATACTGCCACCTCCAAATCGGTTGTGCTGACGAACACAGCAATCTGCAAAGCGCTGTTCACACCGTCGCCAAATCCGCATACGTCCATCAGCAAAGGATATGTTGAATCTGCTCTCGTCTGTGAATAGGACAGCATTCCACTGCAGTCTAGTCCATCTGACATGTTGCTGTGCCCATTGCAGGCGCTGCTGACGATGTCTGTGAGTCATGTTTGGCCCAACATAAGGTCGTCTTGCAGTAAGGCCTGTATCTCTGAGTCGTCGTATGACTGTCATTCGAGAGACTTGCCCACGTCTACCCACTATTGCTCTTGCTGATTGACTTGCCGGGAGAGAACGATTCCTTAGGTGACTCAGCACAATATGACGATCTTGCGCAGGGTTAGTAACTCGTGGTTGGCCACTCCGAAGTCTATCTCGGGCACTGCCAGTGGTTCCGTAACGTTCATTGAGACGTACAATAGTGCTGTGGTGGCAATTCATCCTTCTGGCAATGGCCCGCGAGCTCATTCCGGTCTCCAACATACCAATGGCTCGTTGGCGGTCGTATTCAGATAGTCGTGGCATTTCAAGCACATGTACTGGGTGTTTTGTCTCAACGGCCTTTTTATACCGAGTATACTGCCACAACGCGTACACATTTTCAGGGTCGTAGCTGTTGGGAATCGTGTTGCACATGTAACTTTCATTGTTTTCATGTAGTCTGTACACAAACCCGTCGGTTGAATCATGCACTTTCCATTCCAGCAGCCATTCACTCTCTACCTCATGACAAACACGGGGAAAATCCCTTCCCACACTTTTTTTCCAGCTTCTCCGCATCAGTATATATAATAGTGGTGCGTTTTTAATGAGCTTCAGTATATATTAACAATACGGTCACATAGACAAACACGTTGCATTATGGGAACACATATTCAGTAGTAATACAATAATACAACCGCATATGATAGGAAACTCTTTACAGAGCGATACAACAGGAAGCAATCTGATCATCAGAAGAGGTCCCACCGTCCGACAAGTGTTTCGGCCCGATATACTCATTTACACTCTAAGGGGAGCGGGCCCACTTGGGTCATGACCCCCAAGCGTCTCAGCCTCCTGTTGTCTTGTATCGAAAATGAACCCATTTCACTTATGGTAGCAACGTTAATCCACAACTCCGCCAGCCGTGGAGGCAATTGTGAAAGTAACAAAGAGAAGACAAATTATTCCGTTCGTTCCGTCGCACACACTGAGACACCATCGCGAAGCCGACGCCACTGCGCGTTCGCCACTGAAATTCTGACACTGACACCTCTATAATATACACCGCCTGTCGCCTCTCAGCCACAGCCCTTTCACTAGTACACCAAAAACTCAGCGTATTGTGTTTTCTGTACCGCAGCGTTTATTGTCACGATTTCCATTGCCCATTGCGCTTGTTCCACAGCCAGCCTGATGCCTTTTCGGCAGTTTCACTAAGCCTCTTCAGTGCCCTTGTTCTCGACTGTCCCCTCAGCCCCAACAGTTTCAATAGATCATACACTGATGCAGCCACAAGCCCTCTTGCGCCCATTTCAACAGCCATGACCCTTGCAGTGAACCCATCTGTCGTGAAACATTCTAAATCCACATATATAAATTAAAAGGTAAATGTAAAGCCTAACACATAAATTCAATAAAAAGGAAAGAGAGATGGTTAAAGACCCGTGCTTTCCAATAGCGTACGCCTGTGTTAATAGAACGTCATGCTAGTTGAACAATAAAAAACCATTTTTTATGCTTCGTCTGCATATTCTCACGCTTTCACGTTGATAGTAAAGCCTACTGCATCAATACACGATTTCTACAATAAAACGTGTACTGCATTTCTAAGAAAACCTTGAGATACGCAAGCTGATTAATGACCTAGATTAATACACTGCGTAATGAAAATACAGATGGAATTAGGATAGAAAGAGGGAGGGCTGAAAGCAGGAACGCCGGCAACACTAACACGCGTCTCGCGATATACAATTAATGCCACCCCCAACGCGAAAGGCATGAAGCACTAGCTTTTTTTTTCAAATAGACAGTGATAAAAAACACTACCCATACGAGAGTTAGGTTTAAAAACCTGTAAAATTCTTATTGGGAAACATGACATTATACTGGTTTACGTTTGAAAGCCTGACAGTACAGCAGACACCCTAAAGTTTGGAAGTGAGGAGGTGGTAACAGCACGACTATCCTAGAAGAAAATACATATTTTGAACGCCGCCACTTAGCTCCCTTAAAGCTTATATATTTGGGTTCCTTAGGACTTGCTGACAAAGAATAGGTTAAGTGTTACGCAAATAGTCTAGGAATTAACAAATTATAGCCAAAAGAAAATAGTGAGGGGGTCAGACAACACCAAATAATAATCGCACAGTGGCATGTTTTGAAACCACCATTTTACGGGAAATAGGTCACCATGTTAAATCCTATTTGATTGGCGGGAATGATATGTAAGGCTAAACACGATTAGTCGGACTACAAATACTAATTTTGGTTGTTAGGGGAAATATGAGAAGGGTAAAAATTTTTTAAAAGCTGTGTAAACATGGCCCGATTGGTTAGACCCACCAATATAGTCAATTAGGAGCGTCAGTTCAGTGCCACATGTTAAAATAAACTTACTCAGAAACAGTGCGTTGAGAACCAGCTTATATTTTTTCTTAATAAAAGCCTGGGACAGAGGCAGATCGGAATTTGTGCCATATTCATCGCCAGTCAACGTATTTGTGTATTATTTCCATGAATTGTGGTAAGCTTGACATATTTGATATCTTTTTAATGAAAATTGAATGTAAATTGATAATTTATGTCTGTATATGTGTGTGGTTTAGTAGCAAACATGAGGCAAAGCCTAGATAGTGCTCCAACCTGAACAGGACGTGTCGGAGAAAAGTAAAACTGCATGGAATTGCCAAACAGTACACTGACACCTATCTTATTGACTAGATAGAATTAATTCTGGAATTGCAGAGGCGTAGTAACCATTAGGGAGGAGTATACTGGTGTAAATTGTTTCAGATGAAGCTAGCAGTTGGCCTACCGCTCTGAACTCAGTGTTTGTTATGTATTGTGTTCAGTGTGGAAATAGATTATAAATTAGTTATGAAGTAGGAGGTACAACCTTCTTGTTTCAGGGACCGTGGTCCTAAGTTATTGAAGCAGCACCTGGTCTGAGTTTTGCTGAATCCAGGGGCTGACAGCATACTCCTTGGTCCGGATAGCGACCGGTGAGGTGTCTCCAGAACACAGTGAAGCAATCGAGCAGAGGAGTCTTTTCCTGCCGCCATCACGAAAGATAAGCTTCTGTGGCCAGAGCAGCTCAACATTATGTGCGGCCCCCCCCCCCCCCTCTAAAAGTGACATTATATTAAACTCAGAGGGACAATAAATTGGTTCAAATGACAGGAACTGTGAACTTTTCCCAATACTATTTCCACGATAATCAAACACGTGAAGTCATGATGACAAACAACAATCTAGCTTGAAAAACAAAACCAGTATTACCTCATAGTACTACTTCACAACTTACAGACATAGGAAAATACTAATAAATTCTGTCAATACAAAGATCATATTTATAAATTGTGATTACATTTGATTGTGATTCCTGGTTCACTGTGTAGTTGAATCAGGATATCTATTGTTGAAAGTAATTATTACACATATATTTGAAACTTTACCCTTGACTCATTTAAGATAGTCTTATAGAGTGTTATATGTGTGTGAGTGTCACAGTGTCGTAAAGTGTTGTGGAATAAATTAAATTGTTTATCTGTCTGTTGTTGTTGTGACTTACACTTCATCATTTTCATAACCCTAGACATTCAACGTAGTCATCACAATATTCCAGAATAATTCTGACTGAGGTATAAATGTGGTAGCAAGTAAGGTCATCTGTAATACACCACACTTATTAGATACAGATACCTTCACAGCTGATCTCAGTCAGTACACTAAGTCCCCTATAAATATTAATATCATCCCACTTTACCACACCATCGTGTCTCAGATCCGCAGCCAGATCACTATACTGCTTTGAACAAATGTTGCTCGTCTAATCTGGATTCAAATGGCACGGTCAATTATATCAGTATGACCTGAAGCGTTGCTGAAGAATGAAGCACTATATCCGGCCGTCTCCGCGATTTTCTGATACTCTCTGGATATGCCCCTCGTCCAGGTAGGTCTACCGCCATCTCCCAGTCGTTTGCACAGTCAAGAAGAGATGGTAAACTGCTACCAGGTTTACTCGGTTTGGGGTGTGCTGACTTTCCTGCCCTCAGAAAGTGTGTATTTGCGGTGCTCGGCCTGGGTTTGCTATTCGCATTCATCCTTGCCAGATCTATTGTCGCAGCAAGCTCATTAGCACTTTGTTATGGCGCCAAGTGTATCGCCCTTGCCCTAATGACACCTTACACGCTGAGAGCACGTGTTCGAGTGTCTGCCTCCCCTGGCACAGGGGGCACTGCTCATCATCCGACTTTCCCCATTTCACAAGGTTGGTGGCCGACGGCAGCAGGTCATACATTGATCTAACAACGAAGCTGAGCCTAAACACCATAACAGCAAGAAGGAAAAAAAAGTTGCAGGAAATAACTAATGTAAAAATGCCAGAAGATAAACATTAAGGCTTTAGCGTGAATAATAAAAAGACAAAAGTAATCGTCGTCTCGATGAAAAGGAATGCACCATCAAAGTAAATGAAATAAATAAATAGATTCAGATGCCAAGTCACGTTAATAATATCAGATGGTAGATCTAAGGAGATTCAAATAGCCTCAAACTAACCACTGCTTTCTTTGAAAACATTCAAGCAGACGTGTGAGAGTGTACGAAGAAGCAGCTGGTAGATGCATATCTGAGGTGAAGAGTGAAAAGCAGCATCTACTACAGAGAAAAGTATTTTATGCAGCAAATCTTCTTTTTTTTTTAAAATCAGCGTAATTAAGAAAGTGAATTCTTCAGCGTCATATAGAGCCAGTCCTGACATTATGGAAGAAGGTCATTGACAATTAATAGGGATCCCGTTACACGCCCATTGAGGCATTTTGGGAATATGGTGTTAGGCCCATATTTTCTTGACCATACGGCATACTAGGGATGGCATGGTCAGCATCACGCCGGTCGCTTTAGCCTTCCCAGAGCTACTCTGGTACCCAAATTCATGAAGCTGGGTCGACCCTGGAGCCGTTTGCGGTCTAAAAAAAAAATCCCATTTCAACTAGGGATCGAAACATAGACCACTGAGCTCGGAAGCCAGTGCACTAACCATTGTGCTACAGTGGCTCTGGACAATTAATAGAGAAAGAGGAAATCCATGGAAATGACACTGAGATGTTGTCGTACAGAAGAACGTTAAGAATTCCCTGACATCTAACAAGATGTAATGAGAATGTCCTGAAAGAAACCAGTGGGCAAAGGATGCTTATTACTGACATCAGGAGGAAACAGTACATTTTCTGTGGGCATGTTATGAGAAAAGGAAAGGTGGCATATATTGTGACAACAGGCAGAGGCGTACTTGAAGTATTTGGCACCCGAGGCGGATCTTACCTTTGAAACCTCCCCGAATAAATAAAAATAGTTGCAAGTATATGTTTAACAATACGTACTGTCATAATATTGTCCGATGGCACACCCTCCTGGCTGTCACCCGGGGCGGACCCCCCCCCCCCTCCCCTCCTTTCGTACGACACGGACAACAGAATAGTTTGAACGAAAAAGAAATAAAATACATATAAAAGAAAGAAGATACTAGACAGTTTCACACTGTGACATGGACATAAATCAAAAACAAAAACTGATGAACTGGGGTCAGAAGTTTGTGAAGAGACACGAAAGCCTACGCCAACTGGCATGGCACTTATAGGAGGAGGAGGAAACGGAAGAGGACAAGAAGAAGAAAAATGTGGATGAGAATAATAATAATACGCAATATTCTGGGAACGAATATTCATGAAAGGCTAAGATTTAAAAAAACAACAACAACAACAACAAAGCAAAAACAAAGCAATTAAAAAAAAAAATGTAAAAAAATGGAATTTCATCAGAAGGCACCGAGAACGTACTCGAATAACCACACAGAATGGACGAATACTTCAGAATAATCGATACTCAAAAGTTCTATATCCATTTCTTTATTATTTCCCTATCCGCTCCTCATGGAGCATACAACCACAACTGCTGCTGGTCCCCTTGTGGAATCCTGCACTTATAACATTTATAAGCTTTTTTAGTGGTGGTTTCTGTAGCAGTCAGTTTGACATGATGATGTTGCTAACCTCTCATGTTAGTCTTCTTTTACTGAGGAAGCAGTAGTCCACTTCTATCTGTGTCTCCTCTGTGACCCCCCGGGGAACTAAAAACAGGATATATTAATTTTCATACGCGCTCAGTGGCTAGAATGTCTGTCGTTAAGAAGCAAATAACCAGATGGGCTGAGGGGTAGGACAATAGTTTCAGGAGGAGAGAACACACTGACATAATGACCACATGAAAGGCTTAAAAATGTTCAAGAATCTCTTTAAACCGCTTAAAGATACCAGAGAATAAGTAAATTAAGTAAAGTGCTAAATGAGTAAAATGCAATGTAAAGTGCTAAGTGAGTGTAGTGTTGAGCAGTGGCGGCTTTCTTTAATGAGCTGTAGAGCTGCAGCACTCCCAAAGAAAAGGACTGCATACTGCTGTCTCTACTACAACATTATAATACATAATACGGACAGACCAAAAAATTGAGGTTACACCGGAGGGGTTAAATAAAAAAAAAATTATCTTACACCGTATGTGCTGCAAAAGATTTCAGCTCAAGTGACCTTGACCTCTTATAAGCGAATGCTTGTCATACACACAGCTAGAGACGAATTACGATTGGTTTGAATTTTTTATCATGAGCTGCAACGGATCGCAGCTCGTGTAAATTATCTCTAATTAAAGGGAAGTTACAATGAAAATTTTAAACACGAGAAATAGTGCATACAAGTCTGTGTAACCGGTTTGAGACTCGGGAAGCTGCTACGACTGCCAATGATTACTCCTAGTTGCAGTAAACGTTTAAAATAACTTTTCAGAACTTCTTGACAGATTTGAGATGAGATAGGACACTATTCATTTGTGTCTGGGTTGATATTTCACATGGTGGTCACAATTTGTGAGTATTATGTACAGTATTTGAAATGAATGAACAGTGCAGCACCCCCAATGACAACCCCCTGGAACCGCCACTGGTGTTGAGTAAAGTGTTGAGTAAAGTGGTGAGTAAAGTGTTAAGTGAGTAAAGAGTTAAGCAAGTTAAACGTTAACTAAGTAAAGCGCTAAGTGAATAAAGTGCTATGAAAAATGCCAAGTAAGGAAAGTTATAAGCCAAAGTGTACTACAGTGTAATTAGTTATCTTCCTTTTCAGTACAACAGTATACAGTAAAATTAAAGTATCTATGTACTTTCTGTGTAGGTATTTTTAATGAATGCTATTCGGTTATTGACTTCACGGCCTAATTTTGATTTTTAATAGCCAGCTCATTTCTTACCTATGAAGGTAAAAACTCACAGTAGCCCCACTATGTGGCTCTGAAACAATGAGAACTCTTTCTTCTTCGTACACTCTCAGATGCCTACTTGCATGTTTTCAAAGAAAGTTGTGGTCAGCTATTTGAATCTCCATAGAGTTTTTTTTTTTCTAAAATGGTACTGGTGACAACCATAAGTGCTTTCTATGCTCTTCATATGTTGGACATCTTTGAAGCAGATGTTCAGCAGTCATTTTATCAGGGCCACATTTACATTCATCGGTAGTTCCTTTCTTTAGCTTGTTGTTCTTCTTTGATCAGTAGCCACCGACTGTCATAACAGTCAGTGGCCATCACGCCTGGTGGTGTCTTGTAGGGCAGCAACAAACTGCTTCCACTTTGCTCGGTCTGCGGCCATCCTACGTGTTCAGACCCACCCGTTGGCTATATATATTCAGTCTTTCTGTTTTTTCTTGGATGTGTTGATGTGAATGTGCGAGTAGTGCAATGTTATCTGCATATTTCAGATCTTTAAGTGTAGAAAACGCTCTCCACTTTATTCCTCTTGGACTTCCCTCTGTTATCTGGCGCATCACCCAGTCTACTTCTGTCAAAAATAAAGTGGTTGATAAGGGGCATCGCTGTCGTACTCCTGTCTTCACCTCAAAACTTAGGTTGCTCTGCTGAACAGCATACATGTAAAGTTAGCATAGAGGTTTTTTTATGATGGAAACAATGCATTTGCGAATTCCATAAGCCCTCAGTATTTTCCATAGGCTGTCCCTGTGTATGCTGTCAAAAGCCTTTTCAAAAGCACCGCTCTATAATGTTCCTGAGGGTGAATAGACGATCGGCACATCATCTTTCTAGGTCCTGCTTGTTCTTTCCTCTGTTTATGGTCTACTGCTTATGAAATCCTCTGGATAATTATCCTGTCGAGTATTTTACTTGGAACTGAGGAAAGTAATTCTTCTCCCCTTTAGCTTGTTGAATAGATGATGTCAAAGTCTGTTGTGGCCCGTGCGGAGTCTGAAGATTATCACTTGTTCTCTTCTGCTAAGCTGGTAATATGCATTATTTTGTGTGTGCCCTAAATGCTCTGCATCCCATTTATTTCAATATCTGGTTCTGATAAAACTCTCTACCTTTTCGAAAGTTTTGTTTGCTTCAGGTTGAGGTATCTTACCACCTTTTTTTGCCACTCTGTCAGCCTCTTCATTGCTGGGAATGCTACAATGAGATGGAATCCATTGTATCACAACCCTTTTGAATCGTTGACTATAGTTTGTGGAGCACAACTCTTGGGTCATCCAGGTCTGCATTATTCTGGCTCCTCAGCGTTGCAACTATTGACATCACGTCTGTGAAGAAAACACCTTTTCTCTCGGAGCTTTCCTCTGCCATTAGAACCTCTGCTACAGATTTTAAGGCCTCTGCTGTGAAGTTACTTGAGAATTTTCATATTGCCACTGACATGTTTGTCACGAGAGGGTAGATGTTATTTAAATTAATAAAGATATCCTGGACACAAAGTTGTATCAGATGATACCAGGATAGTGCCAGATAAGAGTCTGGTCTTATAAGAGAGACCCCCTTTTCTGAAAAGAATAAAGGTGTATAGACATCAAAGGTAAGATCAAGCTGTATAAGTTTCTAGGTATGATGATATTGTATTTTCCTAGATTTCATTCTTTGATTATATTATTATTATTATTATTAGCTCTGCTATGGGTATTAACTAATTTATCTACCAACAAGAACTATAACTTAACTTAAATAATTTAAGTAAATCTGCTGGTAAATATTTACAATTTATTTTTACAGGTTTTCTTTTCTGCTTAAAATTTCTTTCAAGAAAACTCAAATTCAATTACACCAGTAAATAAATAAAACACTTGAAATTAGTCACAATTATCTACAGTCTTTTTTGCATTATATAAATGTTCTCCGCTTTAAGCTGAAATCACGTTGTTGAAGACAGTCTTTTTCTAGTATTGCTTCAAACTTGTTCACAGTTACTTAAGGTTGTCTATTTCTGAATTGCCTAGATAAAATGCTTTGCCGGATCATCATAAACTATTTTGGGTAGATACTGGAATAACCGAACAGTAGCCTTGTGTTGCTACTTAGCTTGAAATATGGGCTTTGATTCTGTTTCCACCTCTGTTCTGGCAGGAAATTGTGTCTCCCCCGGGCCTAGGATTTGGGTGACCGTCCCTATAGCACCAAGGGCACTCGCACCACTAGCTCCTATATTAGAGTCAAGCTCCCGAAGGCGGACGTCAGTTACAGGATACAACCTGAAATATATTCAATTTCACCACTATATTGCCTATCTCTATCCCCTTTCTACAGAAGTAGGAGGTAAGAGATATTTTCAGACGACAGAGTGCAGATAGACGCACAGGTCATATCAAGACAGCATTAACACACTTTAGTTCAATGTGAATATACTTTGTCTCCAAATCCTTAGTTAGAGCCATCTGTCCATGATTCGCCTCCATACATTTATTAGGTCTTGTGTAAAATGACTAAATAATATATCAATCAATACAGTAAAGTAATTCTTTTCATCCTTTGTTATGTTCCAGGTGTGTGTCCCATTCCATCAAGAAATAATTCTTTAAATGCCTTTCTAAAACCATAGACACACTCTCGCTACCATTCACAAATTATTTGAATATATACTGGCTAAGTTTTTCCTCCAGAAATGCACAGTAATTTTATAACACATCTTCCCTTCCTAACACACAATTTAATTAATTAATAGAAATACCTATAATTATATATATATATATATATATATATATATATATATATATATATATATATATATATATATAATATATATATATATATATATATATATATATATATATATATATATATATATATATATATATATATATATATATATATATATATATATATATATATATATCTAATGTGTATGTGTATGTGTGTATGTGTGTATGTGTGTGTGTGTATGTATGTATGTATGTATGTATGTATGTATGTATGTATGTATGTATGTATGTATGTATGTATGTATGTATGTTCTTTCTTACCCTCAGGCACATACAGTCGAGCTGTTAATGGTTATTATGGTCTGCTCTCAGTTACAGAAGGCAAAGGCACTCTTCATTAACACTTGTGTGCTCGCTGTGATTTTCAAACTATTTTGGCCTCGATTTGCAGAAGGCAAGTTCTTAAAAAGGTCACATCCGGCGACAGAGAGAGCAGTGGCTGAAGGGGTGTTTGCGTATCTCAAAATGTCTGCACAATCTGTCTATGTGTGCAAATCTTGAAAACTATGTTTTTAATTATCTTCCTTATCCCTGGAGCGATTTCCTTCGTCTTAGGCTTAAAATACGCTCTGAATTATCCTTTCTCTATTGCGATAGTGGTCTTTTATTATCATACTACCGTCTTTTCCTAGGCGTAGCCCAAACAGCAAAATTATGGACTAACCTGGTGTGTCGATGTCTTTCTACTCGATATTTCTCCCTTAATATAATACTTTCCGTGGAGGTCTTTGCACAGACTTATAGATGAACATTCCTATGTGTGATTTCTTGACCTCTACCATGCTGTACTTCGCTCATAAGTCTGTAGTTAAATTCCACATCCAACGGGTTTGCATAGATTTGAGCCTCCATGCTGAATGCATAATCTTTATTTGTAAACAACCGAATAAAGACGGCGTTTCATTGGTTCTGCTATCCTATAGTATTTATGAAGTAGGGCGTGCAGTTTTGGTAAAAATGACGGGTTTGTGAATTCGACTTCACGACAATGTTTGTGTGTCACAGTGCTAAAGAGCAGAAGAAAACTTCCACTTCCATCTTTTGATCAGTTTGTTGTTGATCCATCCATGAGACACAACTAAGAAGCTATTAAGTTTCACAAATTGGGGTTTGAACAGACAGAAGGATTAAAATGGTATGTCAAGATCTAATGTGGAAATGATGGTAAGAGCCAGACAAGTAAAAGTGTAACAAGAGGTCAGAACCAGCTGTTTGCATTGCGGCAACCAGCAAACAGCGTTACAAGGCAGTCCGTGTTATTGAATCTCCGGGGAGGGGGGATAGTGGGAGACTCAAAATAGAGTGACCCTGATGAAAATTTGAGACTAACCTAAAATATAAATAAGACTTTGAAAGAGCGTGAACCGTTGGCAAATGACAGGATGCCTTGGCGTGAATTAGGTTTTTATCCACAGGAAGCCTAACCGTGATGGTGGTAAACCTTGGGTAACAGGAATTCCAGTTCATAGCGTTTGTATAAGAAAATGCTAGACTTCGACTTTGCTAGCTGTCGTGGAACGAGTTGTGTAAACCCACTACTTTGTTAAATCCCTATGTCGAGAGCCCAGCCAATCAACGCACAGTTGCTGAGCCGGAATAAATTACAAGAAGTTACGCCAGGAAAAACTTAAGCCCAGTTTTTTCGGATGTGGGTCGCGGCCATCTTGTTCACGCAAGATGGCGGAAGAAAACTGAATAAAATTAGGCTGTACGAGCATAAGACGAAACTGCAGGCAACCAATCAGCTTGCTCCGCCAGGAACCAACCAAACGCTTTCCTTAACCAGTAGAAGTTACTTTACCTGCCTATATGATCGGGCGAAATTTTATGCTAAAACACGCAACACCAGACTTGAAGCCAGAGATACCGACCGACTGAAGAGAGGAGCAGTCAGCTTTGATTTATAGCTTACCTGAGGGCATTGACCTGCAGCATGCTTCACTAAGTCGAGTCAAAACCTGGCCGGTTTAAAATCTTAGAGGGTAAATATAATTCACTATAAACTGGTAGGAAAATAGGTACAGCAGGTATATAATGTTGGTATTTGTTGTGTGTCATTTATACTACCTACTCCTGTATATATTTTATATATTTTGGTTCAATATGAACGTATCAGGTTACTGATTGTATCTTGGGGGAATTAGGTATAATGATTGTATTTCCTAATATGATTGAATAGACGAAGACTAATAGGACTCATACTTCAATCTATGGTCTCCTATAACTTCAGTCTATTGTCTCAGATAACTCCAAACTGAAATATAACCAAAACAGTCCTTGTTAGGACTCAACCTATTGTCTTCTATAACTTCAATCTATTTTCTCAGACCAACTGCAATATAACCAAAACAGTCCTTGTTAGGACTCAATCTATTGTCTCCTATAACTCAATCTATTGTCTCCTATAACTTCAGTCTATTATCTCAGATAAAACCAACTGAAATATAACCAAAACAGTCCTTGTTAGGACTCAATCTATTGTCTCATCTAACATCAATCTATTGTCTCCTATAACTCCACCTGATATATCACCAAACAGTCCTCGTCTCATATACTCCTATCATAAGAACATAACAATATTGTTAGGATATATGTTACCAGCTTGTATAGCACTTGTCAGAGAGGGCCTGGTATACTATAGGGGGAAGGAAATGGTTGTATCACACCTAGGTGTACATATTATGGGATGTATTCATGTATTGAATTTATATTATGGGATGTATTCATGTATTGAATGTATTCATGTATTGAATTTATATTATTGAATGTATTCATGCATTGAATTTATATTATTGAATGTATCCATGTATTAGTTTATCAGAAAGAATGTTTTGCAAGTAGACACCTGTCTTGTCTCGCTATTGCTAAATCATACTGAGCCATGTTGTCATTCATCCTACATGCAGACACCTGAGACACGCTCATTTCATCCACATTAGAAATAGGTGGGCTTGATGACAGAAATTAGCCCCTATTTTTCCTTGTTACAGGTTTTATTCGTGTCATCAAACCTGAGGTCGTATGTCGTGTCAATCCAGCTGCCTGGAACGTCACAGGAGCACAGTGATTGCACAGGATCAACCTCTTTAGTCCCCCTCAGTCTTGGGTGGGCTAACGAAACGACCATCAGCGGGTGTTTTGTGTCAACCAAACCAAGAAGGATTACGGAAACAACAGCAGATGGATTGATTTGTCGTTGCCCTGAAGACGCCAATAGGCGTGATGGGGAACAATGGCAAAGAAAACCTATCTGCTGTTGCCCTAAGACGCCACTAGGCGTAATGGCCACTGACTGCTTTGACGGTCGGTGGCTAAGGACGGAAGAAGAAGAGAAACCAAGAAGGACAGAACTTTTAAGAGATGAGTACACAGTAGTACCATTTCTGTCAGCATTGTGAGAAAAAGCTAGTGTCAGTGACGAGAAAGTGAATTAGCATAGCAAGAGACAAAAATAACAGCATAGCTGATAAATGTTATATACTTAATTAACAGCACAGCTGATACATTTACTATAAGTGATTAACAGCACAGCTGATATAAATTTGTTTCCTATAATTGGAAGACTTGTTATATATATATATATATATATATATATATATATATATATATATATATATATATATATATATATATATATATATATATATATATATATATATATATATATATATATATATATATATATATATATATATATATCTTCTTCTTCTTCCATCCTTAGCCGCCAACCGGCAAAGCAGTATGTGGCCAGTACGCCTAGTGGCGTCTTAGGGCAACAACAAATTGATCAATCTATCGCTGTTTCCACCACGCCTAGTGGCGTCTTTGTGGAACAGAAACAGACCAAACAATCTATCGTTGTTTCCGTATTCAGATTGGTTGGCAAGCAGGTGATCAGCCCACTGTGCGAAGTTTTTACGGGATGGGGTAAACAGCCCCATGCCCAACCCTCCTTAGTCGCTTTTTACGACATGCGTGGTAGGGTGCAGTGTTACTATTCTTTGCTCCCCTTTCGGGCCCCAGCAACACACGGGTGATATATATATATATATATATATATATATATATATATATATATATATATATATATATATATATATATATATCTGTTACACCCCCCCTAATGTAGGTGTATCGTCATGGCCAATGACTTAAATGGCAGCACTGATAACGTATTGGTTTGGTGGATATTGATTATCTGCTAACGTTACTGTTGTGTTGTGGATCTAGTAATGTCTACAGTTGATACCTACATATACGCCACACAGGCAAACACTGTAGAAGTCTACTGGTAAGCGATGCACAGGTTCTCGATACAAATAGACCACGCCCACTCCGGGGCTATTTCTAAATACGTGTTAAGTTCCCTGTCACACTTGTAATATTAAGTGCGTGTGTTGGTTTAGTCGTTTACACCACAGGTACGTACACAAGAGTCATGGATGGTTGTAAACGACTGGTGACATTTCATATGGGTTTATTCACGTCACAACACATTGATGAAATACACATAGAATACCGTTCACAGCACAACCCAAGATATAAATTACCACATAAGAACTGCGCACTCGGCAGCTACAATGATATCATGATTCATGGCCTAAAGTACTCTTATTAAACTCAGCGCTATAAAGAATCCTCAATAACAATCCTCTCACAGGAGCTATCATGATTCATGGCCTAAAGTACTGTACACTGCAGTTATAAACACTTCCACAATAATTAAAACTGCAGTTTCATACTACGCTGTACCCACAGCGAAAAATCCGTCGACATTTTAAATTCAGCACTGTACAGGCATTTCACACTTCCCAAAAAACACTGTCTTCCTACCCGGTCAAAACGCCCGGAACACTCTCCCTAGATAACACACTCGTCCCGCTCAAAAGCAGACACGAGACTTTCTCACTGTTCACACAACACAAACAATTGCGGGCTAGCAGCGAGCTTCTCTCACCCAACTCAAAACAATACAGAATAACTATATCAGCGCTTTTCACGCTGTCTGTAATCTGTCTCTCGAAACTATCACGAGATACTCTCTAAATAATTCGATAGCTAACAAGCAACTAAGTGCTATAACTCAAAATCTATTTCAACTACTAACATACTCCAGTTTACTTCCCCTTACACTAAAACTGTTCGTTACATCTTACCTCACCCCCAGAGAAAAAAATTGATTCTATCAATTTTTTGACAAATACATTCCCCAAAACCAAAAAAAAAAAAAAGATTAAGAGGACAATGAAACTCTAACATATGCATATAAGAATTACTTTAAGTTAAGTTAAAATAAGACATCTACAAAATATAAGCATTAAGTGAAATGTAAAAATGAAGTATCCAATGTAATCAACTAAGCATACCCAAAAATAATGCATTACAAAACCAAGTTAAGTGAATACAGCACAACTAAATAGGAAACAACCGATAGTACAAGAAAAGACAAGATCAAGCAAACGAAAAAATGATCCGTAATAAAAGTAAGTATGAAATCAGAATATGAGGAAAAAACAATAATATTACATTCAAACAATTTGTTATATGTAAAATAATTACAAATATCACAAGTAGCTACACTATATTAAGTTATACCATTAAAGTAACAATACATAGAATGAAAGTTTAAGAAGCGAAAGAAGAAGTATACAAGGAAAATGAAGTGAAACGTAAATAAAGCACGAAATGTAAACAAAATATGAAACCATACTGAAAAGACAATAGAAAAGAAGGAATGGAATGAAGGATAATCAACAGAGACAGATAGAAAGCAAAAGGTAAGAATATAGAGAACGTTGGTAAAAATATATACTAATAACAATTTAGATCAACAACGTATTTCAAAATAAATACAAACACGATCGAAAAGCACAAAAGAAAATAACAAAGTTGTAACTGTCTTTTTTTCTTTCTTGATGTGATCACTGGCCCAAGACAGTATACATGTTGTTAGATGTGTAGTGCGAGCGTATGATGAATTTAGTGTGGGTGCGAATGAAGGCGCGAATGTGTTTAGGCTCGTATAGATGTAGATCCTGCAACCCATACTCTCACATGCAGTAATCAAGGATGCTTTGACACTGCAGGCATGTTTCAAGACATTTATTGACGGGAACACCCATAATATCAACAGGAACAGTCAGTGTAACAAGGTCATGCTGACCTTACATCGATAGGTATACATTTGGCATTCAAAAAGGTAAACATCAGAATAGACGTGCATGGTCAATAGCAAAGTTCTTCAATAATGACAGTTCGTAGCGTCGCCCTTGGCGTCTCTGACTAAAAAAAAAAAATGCCTTAAAAAAAAAACTTTGAAACAAAAAAACTTGGCACTCCCCGCCAATTGCACATATCAGGCTGTAGTATAATAGCCGAAAGCACAGGCCTCGTTCTGACGTCGGCCGTGTACTTCTGTTAAATAGGTTATCATCAACCCTGCAGTAATACTTATTGTAGATAGAAGTTCCGCCAATCTGCGGCTCCCACAATATATCTTCGTCACTGGATTTCTGGACAATATAAGACTAACAGTCTTGGATGGCTACCTCGAGCACAAATATATAAGTTCTGAAAAAAATCAGTGAGCTGCTGTTCACCCTAAAAAACATGTTCTGCCACCGAAAAGCGTAATAATGCATAAAGGTCGGTATTACCTGGCAAATGAATCCTCAGAAAATCACAAGGAATTCTGTCGTCATTTTCGAAAAACAGAATTCAAAAAAAAAAAATGCCAAAGCAAAACACTTTCGAAGAAAAAAAAAAAAAATGGAAAAAAATCAGAAAAAACAGGACCTCCCGGCTTCCCGGAAGTAATCTCAAAAAATAAAAAACCTTCAAATAAAAACGCCGAAAAAATCAACCTCTGAAAAGGTCAAAAAACAATGAATGAATAAAAAAAAAAAGACAAAAAACCCTAATCAACCTAACATCGCAGGTGGTAAAACACAATTAAACTTATGATTAAAACATAAAGCAAATAAAAAAATGACTCCGTCGAAAATGAAAAGCAACAAAAAAATTCCTATACTAATTACTACAAAAAAAAAAAAATAACTAAACAAAAAAAATAAGTAATTTAAACAAGTTATACAAGTTATACATAATCAACAATAAAATTATCGACACCACACAAAAAAAAAAAATATTAGCATTGCTATAAGACCAACGCATAATCAAGCGCTAATACAACATAACAACATAACATCCAAAAACAAACAAAAAACTTTCTTTAAAGAACTAACATTACCCTACATATAACACATAGCACATAGTCAAACGCTAGGCATACACAAAAACAAAAATAAAAAATTACAATGTCTGGGAAAATAAAAATATTTTCCAAAAAATACAGTACAAAAATATTTCGTAATGCTAAGTTACATAAAAATAGTATTTTAATTAAATTAATTCAAATCTATAATTAACAAATTAACAAAAAACTAGCTTTAGCAAAATGAGAGACATATAACAATTCCTGCATCTAAGGAAAACCTACCCACCCGTGTAAGGTTTTTTTTTTTTTTTTTTTTTAAACGTCACAGAGAAACACATAGAAAAACACACTATTACCAACATACAAGTTTGCAAATACATGAAAACAACGTAATGTATGTTAAGCAAATGCTTAAATCAGATCTCTAGATTTCTCAATCCAATAACAATATCAGCAACCGCTGTTAATTTTCTCTATACAGCTCAATTTAAACTTTTAAATATTTCCGGCTGACAATCACGTTCAGCTTAGCTACAGTGTTATTCAGTTAATAAATTTATATCTATCTCCACCTGATATATTAAAAGTAATTATTGTAACATTACAACTAATGAGTATGTGCATAGGGCTAACAAACTCATCATGTACAAAACTATTCTACCCAACACATCTGTAAAACAAAACCAAAAAAAAACTTCAAGTTCTACACCAGAGTATAAAAAATAGGCATAAGTTTGTAACCAGTAAGGTTAAATATAAACCTGCTCATTGCATTCATGAATAGTAAACAACACGTCACTACCATCTAACACACTACATATTATCCAAAACACAATAGTATAAAAAATAGCATCGAAATGAACTAATTTATAATTAAAACAGTCATACATATCAAGAAAAACAATAGACATCAAATGATGCGTAAAGATGATGATCATAATATAACAACCTATAATGATCTATGCAATAGAATACATTAACATCTTCTGTCCTAATAAACAAACAAAACAAAAAAGAATCAACCGCAAAAAAAAAAAATCTCCATAGGTCTTGCCGACATCTCATAAACACTAGGGGTAAAACGTCCAATGTATCGTTAGCACGCTGATATGTTTCGCTTGAGAAAACACTCGGGCACAATGTTGACCTATATTCTTGCCGCTACCGTAAACAGCCGTTAACGTAAACAGGAGCGCTGACCCATATCAAGAAGTCGCCTCTGTTCAAAAAATACAAATGAAAATTCCATTTTAATGAATGGTGAAATTTACTACGAACAACGGAGAGGTTAAACAAACAATTACCCCGCACTGTGGTTCGTGTGGAAATCTGGTCACCCCACGATGTCATCGACTCTTCGTTTAAGTTCACAACAACGTGCTGCTCTTTCAAAATCAGAAACATAACAAGCAGTAGTATTTGTGACATCATTATCATTGCTACTTTGCTTAATAACAATGCTTCTAGGCTCATGTCGAGCAAAATTAGCATAATTGCACTTATTCGTCGTTTGATCAAAATATTTATCATCATTTCCTCTTTGTTTGAGACTATTATTATGTCTATAATCCCAGTTAGACTTGTTATGATTAACGTTTCTACTCCGCACAAAAAATCTGTCAGAAAAATTATTGCACGATTGAAAACTCTTCTTGTATTTGTCTGTACCATTATTTTCAAAATTCTCAGAATTAAAATGTTGAGATACATTAACCTGTCTCTTATCTCTCTGAGAAGGAAAATTATTATCATATGAATTTCCTTGGTACTTTCTAATCTTAGAAACATCTCTCCTACAAAAACTCTTTCCATTCTTTTCTTTGACAATATGCTTGTTTGCCGTATCATCTGCAGATCTATAAGTATCTTTATCGTCACGCCTATAATGGGTTTCATCCTTGGAACCACTACTTATAACTTTATCCCTTGTTATCATCTTATGAGAACTTCCAAAATCAGTTACTCGTTTAATCTTTGGGCTTTTAGCTTGAAATCTATCAGGACTGACTGTTACCTTATCATTCTCTCTATTACACTTCCGCCAAGATTCGTTGCTATTGGAAGCAGAATCAAAAGACCTTCGAAAGTTATATTTTCCTCGAAAAGATATTTGTCTATCACATCTAACCTTTCTATCCGCAAAGATTGTATGGGGCTGGATCTTTGCTTTTTTAACCTGTTGGTAAACAACTTTCTGTCTAGCATTGTCCACATTTACAGAAGACCATATTCCGCTGTTCAAAATAACATCGAGTAGACCCTGTACCCTTTTTGTACTTTCTGCAATTTCAACATTTTTTTGTGAAATTTCTTCACTTAATTTCTTATTTAATTTGTCAAATGTCAAAACTTTACTTCTCTCCTCTGTTAACAATCTCGCAATCTTAATGATCTTCTCTCTCTCAGTCGTTAACTCTTCTAATCTCTCTTTTTCATCCATTTCTTTATTTGCATCAATTCGTCGTGCCTCAATTTGACTATCATCATTATCCATAAATACATCATCTTTCTTCGGAAATTCTGTATACTTTTCTTTCATTTGGTGACTAAAATTCGCATTGTCACTTAACAGCCTAATAAATGTTTCATTACATAATTTCTCACATTTCTTGGCCTGAACTTTCAATTTCTCATGTATCTCTTTCTTTTTTTTAACTTCTCGAGTGAGATTACCCACTTCATCATCTTTGTCTTTCACCCGAATTTCCAACTCTTTGTTCTTGTTCAATGCTGCATTTAACGCCGCATGTACTTTAGTAAGTTCCGTGTTTGACTTATCTAACTCATTTTCGAGTTTAGAGACTGTTTCGTGTAGTTTACTCACTTCAGTAGTAACTTTTAAACAATTGTCCCTTTCCCGTAGGGCACTCTGTTTGTTGACTTTTATTTGTTTCTCACTTCCTAATTCCTTTTTCTGCTCACCAGGAATACCGTTGTGGATCATTTTGAATATATTTTGCATTATCTGTCCGTGTTCAAGTTCAATATACTGTTGTAAAAACACACGAAGGTGCTGTAGCAAATCAATCAAATCCTTAGCCATTATTGAATTACAAAGAAGCTTAAAGTTATGTTCAGCAAATAACTTTAGGGATACTGACACATTAACCAACAAATCGTCCATGATCCATACTCCAAGTCTTGGACCTCTCAATCCCTTTTCATCTCTACCTATTAACAATGCACTCTCCAACATAGGCCTTATATCTGCAGGATTATTATCAAAATCCATGGTGATTTAATCACTCAGTTAACTATATATCTATATCAGTATAATTATTAATGTCGCAAGTTTATGTTTCAAGAAGTTCTGACAATTACCCTTCCATTTCACACAGTTCAGTATGTATACCAAAAATATTATTCATAACTTTGTATCATCAATTCCTCTTCCATCTGAGGGAAGTCAACATATATCATACAACCATCAATACTTAGCATCAATACTAAATCCTAATAATATGTCTATATAGAATTAGACAACAAAAACAACAGATTTCAACAGTATAGGAGATGCAAAGCACAGGAAGGCTCGTTGACATAGTTAAGGTGACACAGTTCACATCACAAACATAACCACTTATCTTGAATGAAAACTCTTCTGTTCCTTTCCGTTAACACCCTGGATATCACAAAGTTCAATGGTAAAACAATCGACAACAGAAAGGCATTGGAACTTGACACCTTGATTCCGCTCAGGTCCTCGATTCAGCACGCTACGTGCTAACACACCGCACAGGAAAGCAGGAAATGGGTCACCGTCTGTCAATTTCGTTGAAAGGAGGTACACCGCTCGTTCATACTGCCAGATGATTACTTGTACTGGTATACAGACGCCACTGTATATCATGACATCTCATAATCTTGAGTAATAAATTTCTTGACTTGCGAGTTGCGACTTGCGACTTGAGTTAACAGTTCCCAGTTTAACTGATACTGAATAAGTTTTCCTTGAGCCTGGATACAGCTCTCAAATGTGATGTCTGTCTTTCATATACTAACGCCACTCAGGCTACATGCTAACAGTTGTGAATTAATATCACGCGAATTTCGCGGGTATCTGATCCTATAAAACTAGCACACCACTGTTACACCCCCCTAATGTTAATGTTTATTTTTCAAGAGGTCATCACTGTTGTACCTCCGTAAAGCACGTGAAAGTCATGGCCATCAACTTTTGTGAAACGTCATGGGGCTTCACTGATAACGTATTGGTTTGGTGGATATTGATTATCTGCTAACGTTACTGTTGTGTTGTGGATCTAGTAATGTCTACAGTTTGATCTGACCCCTCCCACATACCTACATATACGCCACACAGGCAAACACTGTAGAAGTCTACTGGTAAGCGATGCACAGGTTCTCGATACAAATAGACCACGCCCACTCCGGGGCTATTTCTAAATACGTGTTAAGTTCCCTGTCACACTTGTAATATTAAGTGCGTGTGTTGGTTTAGTCGTTTACACCACAGGTACGTACACAAGAGTCATGGATGGTTGTAAACGACTGGTGACATTTCATATGGGTTTATTCACGTCACAACACATTGATGAAATACACATAGAATACCGTTCACAAGCACAACCCCCAAGATATAAATTACCACATAAGAACTGCGCATTCGGCAGCTACAATGATATCATGATTCATGGCCTAAAGTACTCTTATTAAACTCAGCGCTATAAAGAATCCTCAATAACAATCCTCTCACAGGAGCTATCATGATTCATGGCCTAAAGTACTGTACACTGCAGTTATAAACACTTCCACAATAATTAAAACTGCAGTTTCATACTACGCTGTACCCACAGCGAAAAATCCGTCGACATTTTAAATTCAGCACTGTACAGGCATTTCACACTTCCCAAAAAGACACTGTCTTCCTACCCCGGTCAACAACGCACTGATACTGGCACGCCCGGAACACTCTCCCTAGATAACGCACTCGTCCCGCTCAAAAGCAGACACGAGACTTTCTCACTGTTCACACAACACAAACAATTGCGGGCTAGCAGCGAGCTTCTCTCACCCAACTCAAAACAATACAGAATAACTATATCAGCGCTTTTCACGCTGTCTGTAATCTGTCTCTCGAAACTATCACGAGATACTCTCTAAATAATTCGATAGCTAACAAGCAACTAAGTGCTATAACTCAAAATCTATTTCAACTACTAACATACTCCAGTTTACTTCCCCTTACACTAAAACTGTTCGTTACAATCTCATCTCAACCCATAACCCGTCATGGGTCGTAGGGGTGCCATGGTGGAAGCATCAGCAGACAGGGTCCTCCACTGCTCTCTATTCTCAGCAATGCGTACAAGTGTGGAAAAACTGTGTCCTGCCCATTCTTTGATGTTATCAGCCCAGGATTTTCTTTGCCTTCCTTTTCTCCGTTTACCTTCGACTGTTCCCTGGAGGATCGTTTTCGAAAGGGAGTCATGACGAGTTACATGCCCAAACCAGGCAAGCTTTCGACGTTTCACTATTGACAAAAGTGGTTCTAGGTGGCCTGCATAGGTGTTTATCTTCTCTCTAACATAGACATTTGTTTTGTGCTCTTTATAGCAAATGCGCAAAATTCTTCTATAACATTTATGCTCCAAAGCCTGAATCCTTCGCTCCGTATCTGCAGTGAGTGTCCAGCCCTCACACCCATACAAGAGAATAGATAATACAAGTGATTTGTATAATTTGATCTTCACAGGAAAACTGATGTTACTTTTCCAGATCACATTCAGCCTTGTTATGGCAGCTGAGGCCATCTCAAGTCTTGTCTTGATTTCTTTACTTGATCTTCCATCACTACATATAGTGGACCCCGAGATATTTAAAGGTGTTAACATTAACTTCTTCTAACGTTTGCCCATTTAACGTAATATTGGTCGGAACATGTTTCTTATGGCTATTCACCAATATCTTGCTTTTTTCTATATTAATTTCCATCCCATACGTTCTTGTTACTTTCTCCAGTCTAGAGGTAAGGTCTTGAAGTTCTGATTCTGTTCCAGCTATCAGATCAATATCATCAGCAAAACGTAGATTACACAGAGGGCGGCCTCCAATCGATATGGTTGATTTATAATCGTAGAGAGCCTCCTGCATAATATGTTCTAGATATATATTAAAGAGCACTGGTGACAGGATGCATCCCTGGCGAACTCCTACAGTTGTTTTGAAAAATTCTCCAATGTCGTTGCTTGCAAAAACAGCACTGCTTGCGTCCTTGTATAGTGCTTCAATGATATCTATGATGTTGGTATCAAAATTGAATTTTCTCATTATTTGCCATAAGCCTTCATGCCAGACTCGATCAAAGGCTTTTGTGAAATCGATGAAGTTATGGTATAAATCATGTTGATGCTGGAGATGTTTTTCGATCAGTAATCTAATATTGAAGATTTGTTCTGAGGTACTTCTTTTTGGTCTAAAGCCAGCCTGTTCCTCTGACAAGATTTCTTCTGATTTCTATATAATATATATATATATAATATATATATATATATATATATATATATATATATATATATATATATATATATATATATATAATATATATATATATATATATATATATATATATATATATATATAATATATATATATATATATATATATATATAATATATATATATATTTGTAAATCATATGTAAACTGCACAAGAGTAGATTGTGTATATACTAAATAAATAATAAGGAAATTGTATTTGAAGACTTGTCAATTTTATCATTGTTAAGTAAAATCTGTTTCCTTGTCTTAATATCACAGTTAGTTACACAGCGGAGGTGGCAAGTTATGTCGGTCTCCTCTCTACTAATTTTTCGAGATCAGAACATTCACAGCCGTAACTAATTTGTGATACCAGTAGTTCTCTCAGACACTGGGACTTCACCATTTTTCTGCAGAAATTCTATTTCTGTAATTGTCAGTACTATACTGATCCTAGAGCCAAATAAAACCTCACGCCACACTAGCCCGAGAGTCAGGGTCGTGATAACCAGACCCCTCAGAAAGATCGACCCTGTACATTACCTATAGACATTTCAGAGACTGAAGTCTTAAACTACTCTGAAATGCCCCCACCTGCACATAGAGGACGCTAGGATGTATGCCTACCAGATTTCACAAGTACTTTTTGAAAACAGCCCGCCGCCTGAAATTTGATCATAATTTCGTGTAAATATTCAGGTGAAAATGACACTTACAACAAGTGACTTAGCTTCAGGTTACACAGGTGAGTGAAACAAGATTCTTCGCGCAATCTCAGGTAGACCGTGGTGGCAAAACACCCCGATAGTTCCTGATATTGTTCAATTTTACACTCAGACCATCTTCTCTATCTTTCTTTTTTAATCCATTAGTTTCATTCCCATATTTTCTCTCTGTCAATTTGATGTCAGCTTAAAACAACATTTAAAGCAAAAGCAAACAAAAATAATTATCTATCTATCTGAGAGTCCGATTGGCAGAGAGGATAGAGCGCTGGTTTCTCGCGACAAAAGATGCTGGGCTCGAAACACTGTGACGTCATGCTCCAGTCTACCCATCTGTAAATTGGTACCTGACTCTGCTCCTGAGTTAGGGAAGGACAATGCAGGTGGGAGGAAAGGAACTGGTCACTCTCTCCGTCAGTATCTGCTATAGGATTACCTTTGCTTTCTTCTATCTATCTATCTATCTATCTATCTATCTATCTATCTATCTATCTATCTATCTATCTATCTATCTATCTATCTATCTATCTATCTATCTATCTGTCTGTCTGTCTGTCTGTCTGTCTGTCTGTCTGTCTGTCTGTCTGTCTGTCTGTCTGTCTGTCTGTCTGTCTGTCTGTCTGTCTGTCTGTCTGTCTGTCTGTCTGTCTGTCTGTCTGTCTGTCTCTATCTATCTATCTATCTATCTATCTATCTATCTATCTATCTATCTATCTATCTATCTATCTATCTATCTATCTATCTATCTATCTATCTATCTATCTATCTATCTATCTATCTATCTATCTATCTCTGTCTGTCTGTCTGTCTGTCTGTCTATCTATCTATCTATCTATCTATCTATCTATCTATCCATCCATCCATCCATCCATCCATCCATCCATCCATCCATCCATCCATCCATCCATCCATCCATCCATCTCTCTATCTATCTATCTATCTATCTATCTACCTATCTATCTATCTATCTATCTATCTATCTATCTATCTATCTATCTATCTATCTATCTATCTATCTATCTATCTATCTATCTATCTATCTATCTATCTATCTATCTATCTATCTATCTATCTATCTATCTCTATCTAATATACTGTATGGAGGCTCTGATGATCTAGTTTTCATTACAATATACTTATTCTTAATATTATATTCTTAATAACTTATATTCTTAATTTTATGATCAGGTACTGTTAATGTATGCTGTTATACTTCCTTGTAATGTTGCACTGCCCTTACATTAATACTTTCAGTACGCTGGAGAATGTTTGAGTAACAGTAAAAAAAGATGAGCAAGAGGAAGGAAGAATGCAAGAGGGGACTGTGCCCGATTTTCAACCCTTCGCAAATTAATTGCTTTCGTATATGTCTATCTAACTATCTACCTAGTCTGATTCTGGTCTTGAGTTTGGGACGCAAAGACAGCGAGGAAAGTAACTGTTTACCCCACCTCATCTTGATGAACCTAAAAAAAGTCCCTGAGTCATTCAGTTGCACACCGTTTGAAAATTTCACGAGTTCTTACAACATACCTCTGAATATGTCTCAAATCACTAATTTACTGTACGAAGAATTCGATTTTTGTGTCTTGTTGTTGTTGTTGTTTTTTTTTTTTTTTTAAATTTTATTTATTTTATTTTTAAATTCATTATTATTATTATAACTCCGCCTATGCCGGTCCCAAGCCCGGATGAAAAAGGAGGAGGGCGGCCTGCATGGAGGCCGTAAGGAGGCAGCCCCTCCACCATGCAAAGGCACAACAGGCCAATCACCTGTTTGCTTTAAATCACGATTACGAGCAATACAAGAGAGAAAATTGGACTGATTCTAAAGGCGACGAACTGGAACGGACTACGGACTACGACTTATGGAACTTGGAACACAAGAAGTATAAATGGGAAGGAAGAGGAGCTGGTGGAAGAGATGAGGAAAGCAAAACTAGAAATCCTGGCTATAACGGAAAAAAGAAAAAAGGACAAGGAGTCATGGATCTCTATGGCAACACGCTGCTCTACAGTGGTGTACCCACATCTGAAAGAGCTAAAGGGGGCGTGGGTTGCATCAAAAAGATATTATCAAGGGATGGAACTTTGTCTCGGAGCGCATTATGGTCGTAAAACTAAAAGAAGGAGAAACCATAGTCAACCTGGTCATTGTTTATGGACCAAATGAGGATGAGAGAGCAAAGGTCAAGGAGGAATTCTTCGAGCTGCTTCAAAGGACAGTGGATGACTGCCTAGATGAAGTTATCATGCTCGGAGATTTTAATGCCAGAGTTGGAAATGACCATGCTAGATGGGGTGGAGTTATCGGAAGATATGGAGAGGATACTCTCAATGACAATGGAAAGCGACTCCTTAGATTCTGCAGTGAGCAGAATCTGATCATTACAAACACAAAGTTCCCCCATAAGCGCAAACATGCATACACTAGATGTGAACCAACAAAGAATGAGAAGTCAGTGATCGACTATGCCATTGTTCGGAGAAGCTCATTCAAATATGTCCGAGATGCTAGAGTCTGGAGGGGGCCAGAGATTGGAAGTGATCACTACCTGCTAACAATCAAAAGAACAACTGAAAGAATTGCTCAGCTTAGGAACTGCCCAACATCACGCAAGAAACCAAGTAAACGAGCGGGAGAAATGAGCATTAGGACCTACAAGCTGAGAGAGCCAGAAATTAAGACCAGATATCAGGGGCTTATTGCTGCAGCGGTGAGCAACACAGAAGAACGACCTGATGACTTGGAAACCCTCTGGATTAAATTCAAGGATATCATAAAGACAGCTGCTGCAGAAGCATGCGGTGAAGTCCGACTTGGGAACAAGAGAAAGATGACACCTTGGTGGACAGAGGAAGTCAAAGAGAAAATAAGAGAGAAGAAAATGGCATGGAAACAATACTTAGGAGCTAAAAACACAACAGGACAAATGGAAAAATATAGAGAATATGAGACACTCAGAACAGAAGCAAAGAACAAAGTGCTAGCAGCAAAACAGAAGTCCTGGGAAGAATTTGGAGAAAAGCTAGAAAAAGATGCACAAGAAAACCAGAAATTGTTCTATAAGGCCCTAAAGAACACGAGGAAGGAAAAACAATGCCCTCTCAAATGTATAAAGGACAAGCAAGGCAAATTGCTTACTGCCCCGAAGGAAGTAATGGAAAGATGGAAAGAATATTTCTTAGAACTCCTGGATGGTGAGCATGGTGAAGCATCAGAAATGATAACCACTAGCACAGAAGAGGAACCCAATGGTGATGAAGATGACATAAAGATGGAAGAACTGAAGGAAGCACTGGAGATAATCAAGATGGGCAAAGCAGCAGGGCATGATGGTGTAACACCAGAAATGGTTAAGTACATGGGAGCATCAGGCGACCTACTACTCTTAAGGGTTTTACAGGCAGCGTGGTACAACAAGACCATACCAAAGGATTGGGAGATTGCCATCATAACGTCAATTTTCAAAAAGGGTGACACTCGACAGTGTGGAAACCATAGAGGCATATCCCTTCTCATTGTCTCTGGTAAAATCTACTCTAGAATCCTAGAGCAGAGACTCCGACGCCTAGCTGAGCCACAATTGGATGAGGTCCAGTGCGGATTCCGAGCAAACCGAAGTACTCAAGACCTAATCTTCACACTCAGACAGCTGAGTGAAAAGGCCCTTGAGTATAAGAGTGAGATCCATCTTTGTTTCATAGATCTGGAAAAGGCGTTTGACAGGGTCCCCTGGAACAAACTTTGGGACTGTTTGGCAAGGAAGAATATTCCAGCACCTCTGATTCATGCTATACAGAGCTTCTACAAGTCTTGCAGAAATTATGTGAGGACAGCAAACCATAAGTCAGAAGAGTTCAGGACCACCACTGGTGTAAGAAAAGGTGATATCCTATCACCTTACCTTTTCATACTCCTCATGGATGATGTCATCAAGGCATGTAAGGAGAGAACAAGAAAGTATTCAGTGGGGTACTGGAAGATGAGACAGGTCTATATTTTGGAGCTGACATTTGCTGATGATGTTGCCCTGATTGCTAAATCAGAGGCACATCTCCAATCCAACCTGCAAGTCTGGAAGGAAGAGCTGGAGAAGAGAGGGATGGTCATAAGCAGCTCTAAAACAAAATCCATGGCGATATCACGAGAAGAAAGAAGACATCAGATTAAGCTGGTAGAACAGGTCCTGGAGCAGGTCGACCACTTTAAATACCTCGGAGCTATTATAGACCGAAAGGGAGGCAACAAAGAAGAGTTGGCCACTCGAAAAGCAGCAGCTGGGAGACTTTTTCAGGCCATAAATCGAGGATTCCTCAGCAAGAGAGAGGTTGGTAAGAAAACGAAGATGGCTGTATACCGCTACACCTATGTCCCAGTCTTGACATATGGATGCGAGTCATGGGCAATGACTACAACCCACAAAAGCCAGATCCAAACCTCAGAAATGAGGTATCTGAGGAAAGTGGTTGAAGTATAAAGAAGAGACATGGTACGCAATCAGACGATACGTCAAGGCCTTAAATCCTACTGTTGCTGTCATTTTCGACGGAGTCATATGTCAAGTTATTTGCTTATGTTTTTTCACCCTAGTCAAAGGTGAATAATTGTGTCTTTACCTAGCGATGTCAGGTGGATTAGGGGTTGTCTTCCCTGTTCGTTCATCCTTTGGGGTTTGACCTGTATGAAGATAGGGTCAAAGGTAAACAGTTCGGGTGTGTGCCCATGCGCAGGTTTTAAGCGCCAAGTTGAGTTACTTCCGTCAGGCCGGGATGTAAGCTGGCTTCTGAGGGACGAAGGTCCATTGTGTTTTCGGGGAAAATCTTCGAAGTGACTGCGTTGGCAGGTCTCCCCAGTGAATCTCTGTGCGTCGGAATGACGACAGAGTTCCTTATTATGTTCTGAGGATTCGGTTCCAGGTAATACCGACTTTTTCCATTATTACGTTTTCGGTGGCAGAACATGTTAGAAGATTACCTAGTCTGTGAACTACAGCTCACCGGTCCTACATTTCAGAACTTATATTTGTGTGCTCAAGGTAGCCATCCAAGACTATTAGTCTTTATATTATCCAGAAGTCCAGTGACGAAGATATATTGTGGGAACCGCAGATTGGCGGTATTTATGTCTACATAAGCATTACTGCACGGTTGATGTTAACCTGCTCAGAAGAAGTACACAGATGACGCCATAACGAGGCCTGTGTTAAGGCTAATATATTACAGCCTGATAATGTGCGATTGGCGGGGAATGCCAAGTTGTACCTGTATGTCAAAGTGATTAAGGTATCTGACGCGTTTAGTCAGAGATACCAAAGCGGCATTACGAACTGTCATCGAAGAACATTATTATTGACCATGTACGAATATTGGAATGTTTACCAGCCTTTTTGAATGCCTGATGTATACCTAACGATTTCCGGTCAGCATGACCTTGTTTACACTGACTGTTCCTGTTGATGCTATGTGTGTTATCGTCAATAAATGTTTTGAAACGTGCCAGCAGTGTTCAAGCATCCTTGACTACTGCATGTGAGTGTATGGGTTGCATTACACCACAGATACGAGCCTAAACATATTCACGCCTTCATTTGCACCCACACTCAGTTCATCATATGCCAGCACTACACACCT
The DNA here is from genome assembly GCA_024509875.1 of Oreohelix idahoensis. NCBI lineage: Eukaryota > Metazoa > Mollusca > Gastropoda > Stylommatophora > Oreohelicidae > Oreohelix > Oreohelix idahoensis. Next base: position 128,594 of record JAMPIV010000846.1, on the reverse strand, counting down.
AACAACATGTATACTGTCTTGGGCCAGTGATCCCCTCAACAAGAGAAAAAGACAGTTACATTTCTGGTAGGCCAGCTGATGGGGCTATTTTCATGAGAAGGACAAGTGCACATTACATTTCTGGTGGACCAGATCTGTGGGTTTAAGCTGGACAGAGCGAGAAATTAACATTTCCGTGGACTTTGTGCTACATGTTTTGAGAAACAAGGTGGACAGATAAAGAGAATAACACACATACTCTACACTTTCAAGTTTTGGCTACACAGGACAGAAATAGGTCATCAACTGTTGACCCAGATAAACAGTGCTAGCATTTATGTTATAATGCTGCATAAACAACAACATGACAAGTACTGAAGTTAGCATCGAGGCATTTGCTACGTGGACCACAGTTGCATACGAGTCGATTCCCTTTTTTTGAACGGTATCGCTGGTCGTTCACACGTCTCAGTCAACAACAGACTTTTCTACGTCCGAGCATTCAAGTTACATTGTTCGAGGTCAAGTGTTTGTAAACAGTACGATAAATTGTCAACATTCGATGTGCAAGACTCAAGTTTCGAGAAGGTCATAGTAACTTTATGTTCTGGAAGACCACTTCATGCTACAGTGGATCTGTCAATCAGTGCGCGCTTGACATTTTGTTTCTGTTTTCGCAAGGAGCAAGATAGTTACTGTAACATCATGTGTGACTAAGCTTTTTTTTTTGCAACACATTCAATTGCTATTTATGTTACTTGTACTATTGTTGTGTATTTTTCTTGTGTTTTTCATCGGGCTGGTTGGGTAAGGTGACTCCTTTAGATAAATACCACGTAATAGAGGTTATCTATTGAGAGCGTGTCGTTAGGGACTGCAAATTTCCTTAATTGGAATTTGCTAGCGACAATTGTTGCTATCTACGTTTAGCTGTGACGACATGAGTTAGTGTTGTTTTCGTTATTTTTTCATTCTTTGATTTTCGATTTGTTTTGTTTGTATCTGTTCTTCTCTCCTTCCTTCCGTTTATTTCTTTACACCTTTTTGTTTATAACAGTGTTGCCATTTGTCTTGTTTACTTTTCGCGGTCATCAGTTCACATTTGTGTAACATTTACTTTACTTTTTGCTGTAATGTTATTTGACTTCCGCGAACGTTTTCGGTCATTGTTCTGTATCTTTGTCTTTGTATTTATGATTGTACTACATTATTGTCATACACAGTCTACATACATAATTTGGTCATGTATTATTATTATTATTAATAAGGTACACTCTTCATATAGAGATTGTTGATAAAATATTATTATATAAGATATTTATACAAGTTCTTTCTAAAAAGACTTGTTGTCCAAAGATTGAGACAAGGTGGAATACATATGAAAGTTCTTTATAAAAAAGACTTGTGCCCACAGTGTGTGGTATATAAAGGTATTATTTTCCACAGGTACTTAAGTGATTATTTGTTATATTATAAACAAGATAACCATACAAGGTCTTTGACTAAGACTAAGAGAGTGAAACAAAGTGAAGTGAGTACACAAGTCTAATAGGACAGACTTGTCTCCCATTGAAGTGGGATAAGGTAATTTGTTGAATTTTTCAGGTTACTGATCTCACATTATCAGACATAATGTCAGACATGATGGATATTGTACATCATTTTCTTCAGGAAGGAAGAAAAAAATAAATTTATTTGGTGAAGACTGTGAGGATTATGCCACAGAGCATTTCCTACTTCAGGCGAGTGATGGTCTTAGAGAATATGCTATATGTAATTATAGAAATGGCTATTCTAAAGATAGAGTATTTAGACTATCTAAATCACTATCCACACTCTTTTATGATGAAGGTAATTTTGTGGAGTTGGATGCGTTGAAAAAAAAACGATAAATGAGCTTCGGAGTAAAAATAAAGCTCTTACTGATGAGCTACAGATGTCAAAAATGCAGAATGAGAAGAAGTTCTCAGAAATGAATTCTGAAAATGCTACACTGAAGAAGGAAGTGGAGTTTCATATAGAAGCTAATAATAGACATGTTACAAATTGGGTTAGTCAGAATAGAGATTGGGCTAGTCAGAAGAAAGAGTTGGAGAATGAAGTGACCTCATTAAAAGAGATGTTGGGTAATCAGGTAGATAAGGTGAACTCTTCCACGCTTGATTTAAAACTACTGTGGAAGATTATAGAAACATTAGCTCTTCCTAGTGAGAATAAATTGAGACAATCTCAACTGGAAAAGGAGAAAAAAGAGTTAGAAGTTGAAGTGAGCTTAATGAAGAACAATCATCTTGGTAAAGAACAGTCTCTTATTGGTGAGCTAAAGCAAGTCAAGATGGACTGTGAGTTATTAAAAGTTCAGGCTCAGGAACGGGAAAAGTCCTATAATAAAACACTTCTTCGTCTCTTGCATGATAATAGTAATCTCGAGAGCCAACTTAAAGAAAAGAATGCAATATTCCCTGAGAAGGATATTGTTGTTCCTGAGAAGATGGAAGCTAAGAGACATGAGGATGAGAAAGTTGATGAACTGATGACTACTCATCACAGTGCTATGGAAGCACTCAAACTTGAACTTGTTCAAGAGAAAGCTAAGGTTTTAGAAACCACATCTCAAAAGGAAAAGTTGAAAATGGATCTTAGAGATAGAATAGTTAAAGAGAAGACTCTAACTTCACAGTTAGATGACTTAAGGTTAGATTGCAACAGGCTTCATGTTAAGGTCAACGAGAGAGTTCATAAAGCTGTTTCTAGAGAGAAAGCTGTTGCAGAAGTGGAAATTGCAAAACTTCGCAACAGAATTGATGGTTTATTAGATATTGTTTTGGAGAACAGAATGTTGTCTACTAATAAGGTGAATAGATTTGAACACAAACCTGATGGTCAATATGTTAATGCAAAGAGTCAACGACATGCTAGTAGTAACATGAAACAATATGTCAACAAATCTTTTCGTGGAAAATATACTTTCCCACGGAATAACAATACTGCCTCTAATGGGAGTTGGCGTCAGGCCAACAAAGGTAAATCAAGTTTGGATCACGGTGAGGACTTTCATAAGTGTCATGTTAAGATTCCTCAGGGAAACCGTGCATCGAATTCCCAGATTCCTGATAAGTGGGTAAAAGAAAACAAAACTGTTAGTACCCATCGTACTCAGCTCAGTCAGTACGATGTACCTGTTAAGCATATTGCTACAGGGAAAAATAAAAACAACTTTGCTAGAAGAAATAACCGTGATGGTGGACAGTACCAAATGCGTCCATCACGTAATGGTTCTTCTTTAAAGAATTGGAGGGGATTTAATGGTCCTAAACATTTTGGTCCCAGTGACTATAAGAACTTTGATAGAGGTTACCAATCTCATAATAATTATTTTTGTGGACAACAAAATCCACGTAATAGGAATTTTGATCATAAGGGTAATAACACAACTTTTCATAACTATGGTAAACGGAGTTCAAACAAGAGCAATGGTCTCAACAGAGATAATAATTTTGATAGATCTCGTTGTGATGGTAGATCTCAACATGAATCTACTTAGCTCTAGTGTCCTAGTTTTCCTGATACACTTTCAGACTTAGGTCTGCCCTTAATATCCTAATATATTGTAATACATACGTTTTACTATTTGGATAATGTATAAAGAATTTAACAAATTTGATTTTGTCCATCCATCAGTGATATGTTGCTAATATAGCATTGTAATTCATGATATTTGTATATTGCTATAATTATAGTATTTAATAATGTTTGATATATGATTGGTATTGCCAGCAACTTAGGTTTCTTTAATGATACCTCCTGAATTTGTTTTGCCTTTGCTTTGAGAAATATTTTCTCTTATGTTGGGAGATGATTTTTATCCTCTTCAGACGCTTTATTTGTGCGTCCATTGTACCTGATAGTAGGTTCATTCTTTCATGAGCGCATAATTGATGCTTGTGCTGTCTTGCTCATAGATATATATATATTTTTTTTAATGTATCATTTTTTTTTACAGGGGGGTGTAGTAATATGTTGCTGTCATTTTCGACGGAGTCATATGTCAAGTTATTTGCTTATGTTTTTTCACCCTAGTCAAAGGTGAATAATTGTGTCTTTACCTTGCGATGTCAGGTTGATTAGGGGTTGTCTTCCCTGTTCGTTCATCCTTTGGGGTTTGACCTGTATGAAGATAGGGTCAAAGGTAAACAGTTCGGGTGTGTGCCCATGCGCAGGTTTTAAGCGCCAAGTTGAGTTACTTCCGTCAGGCCGGGATGTAAGCTGGCTTCTGAGGGACGAAGGTCCATTGTGTTTTCGGGGAAAATCTTCGAAGTGACTGCGTTGGCAGGTCTCCCCAGTGAATCTCTGTGCGTCGGAATGACGACAGAGTTCCTTATTATGTTCTGAGGATTCGGTTCCAGGTAATACCGACTTTTTCCATTATTACGCTTTCGGTGGCAGAACATGTTAGAAGATTACCTAGTCTGTGAACTACAGCTCACCGGTCCTACATTTCAGAACTTATATTTGTGTGCTCAAGGTAGCCATCCAAGACTATTAGTCTTTATATTATCCAGAAGTACAGTGACGAAGATATATTGTGGGAACCGCAGATTGGCGGTATTTATGTCTACATAAGCATTACTGCACGGTTGATGTTAACCTGCTCAGAAGAATTACACAGATGACGCCATAACGAGGCCTGTGTTAAGGCTAATATATTACAGCCTGATAATGTGCAATTGGCGGGGAATGCCAAGTTGTACCTGTATGTCAAAGTGATTAAGATATCTGACGCGTTTAGTCAGAGATACCAAAGCGGCATTACGAACTGTCATCGAAGAACATTATTATTGACCATGTACGAATATTGGAATGTTTACCAGCCTTTTTGAATGCCTGATGTATACCTAACGATTTCCGGTCAGCATGACCTTGTTTACACTGACTGTTCCTGTTGATGCTATGTGTGTTATCGTCAATAAATGTTTTGAAACGTGCCAGCAGTGTTCAAGCATCCTTGACTACTGCATGTGAGTGTATGGGTTGCATTACACCACAGATACGAGCCTAAACACATTCGCGCCTTTATTTGCACCCACACTCAGTTCATCATACGCCAGCACTACACACCTAACAACATGTATACTGTCTTGGGCCAGTGATCCCCTCAACAAGAGAAAAAGACAGTTACACCTACCCCCTGCAGACGCAAGTAGAACAGTCCCAATTAAGATGGTTTGGCCATGTCTGCAGAATGGGAGAAGATCGGCTACCACGACAAGCATGGGAAACAAAGAGCCAAGGATCCAGACCCCCAGGACGACCCAGAGTCCGCTGGGAGGACAACATTAGACAATCTTTGAAGGACCGAGGACTAGAATGGAACTAGGCCAGGAGTAAGACAGCCGATAGGATAGCCTGGCGCTCTCTCTTCCAAACCTCTACACCTCACGGTAGAAGGGGAACGACTAAGTAAGTAAGTAATTATTATTATTATTTTTTTTTAAATTTTAAAAACGTACTTTAATTATGATGATTATTGCAAATGTAATATTACTTTTATAATGATAAATGCCTTAATTATGCTTAAAGTAAATGTGAGGATGAAAGGATATAGTATACATGATGAGAGAGAGAGGAAGGGCAGAATGTCAGACGGGCCTGCGTGCCCAATTCTTAACCCTTTGAAAATAAAGTTCGTTCTTTCGTTCGTTCTCTCTCTATCTCTCTCTATCTCTATCTCTCTCTCTATCTTTCTCTCTATCTCTCTCTATCTCTCTCTATCTCTATGTCTCTCTATCTCTCTCTATATATCTCTCCCTATCTCTCTCTCTCTATATATATATCTCTCTCTATCTCTATCTCTCTCTATCTCTCTGTCTCTCTCTCTTTCTCTCTCTCTATCTCTATCTCTGTCTGTCTATCTCTCTCTATCTCTCTCTATCTCTCTCTATCCCTCTCTATCTATCTCTCTATCTCTTTCTATCTCTCTTTATCTCTCTTTATCTCTCTTTATCTCTCTATCACTCTCTATCTCTATCTATCTATCTATCTATCTATCTATCTATCTATCTATCTATCTATCTATCTATCTATCTATCTATCTATCTATCTATCTATCTATCTATCTATCTATCTATCTATCTATCTATCTATCTCTCTATATCTCTCTCTATCGCTCTCTATCTCTCTCTATCTCTCTGTCTCTCTATCTCTCTATCTATCTCTCTATCTCTCTCTATCTCTCTATCTTTCTCTCTATCTCTATCTTTCTCTCTATCTCTCTCTCTATCTCCCTATCTCTATCTCTCTATCTCTCTATCTCTGTCTCTTTATCTCTTTCTCTCTCTATCTCTCTCTATCTCTCTTTCTCTCTCTATCTGTCTTGATCTCTCTATCTCTCTTTCTCTCTCTATCTGTCTCGATCTCTCTATCTCTCTCTCTATCTCTCTCTCTCTATCTATCTCTCTATCTATCTATCTATCTATCTATCTATCTATCTATCTATCTATCTATCTATCTATCTATCTATCTATCTATCTATCTATCTATCTATCTATCTATCTATCTATCTATCTATCTCTCTATATATCTATCTATCTATCTATCTATCTATCTATCTATCTATCTATCTATCTATCTATCTATCTATCTATCTATCTATCTATCATTTATTTATCTATCATCTATCTATCATCTATCTATCATCTATCTATCATCTATCTATCATCTATCTATCTATCTATCTATCTATCTATCTATCTATCTATCTATCTATCTATCTATCTATCTATCTATCTATCTATCTATCTATCTATCTATCTATCTATCTATCATCTATCTATCATCTATCATCTATCTATCTATCTATCTATCTATCTATCTATCTATCTATCTATCTATCTATCTATCTATCTATCTATCTATCTATCTATCTATCTATCTATCTATCTATCTATCTATCTATCTATCTATCTACCTATCAATCTATCAATCTATCTATCTATCTATCTATCTATCTATCTATCTATCTATCTATCTATCTATCTATCTATCTATCTATCTATCTATCTATCTATCTATCTATCTATCTATCTATCTATCTATCTATCTATCTATCTATCTATCTATCTACCTATCAATCTATCAATCTATCAATCTATCAATCTATCAATCTATCTATCTATCTATCTATCTATCTATCTATCTATCTATCTATCTATCTATCTATCTATCTATCTATCTATCTATCTATCTATCTATCTATCTATCTATCTATCTAAACTTAAATAGGCAATGCATCTACACTAGGACTGTCACGGATTGCCTCCCCTGTTTTGCAGTAGTGGTCCAACGGTGGTCAAAACTCAAGAGTATCTAAATGGGTCGTCAAAGGTGTCTACTTTCGCACAAGATTACTCTTGGCAGAGATGAAGATACAAGGGTAATGACGCTTCTACCTTATGGGACCCTTAACAAGATAATTCAGAACTCAAGAACAACGCTGCTTAGCGCTAAATATTTGTTAACTTTGTCCGTCGCCTATTGTGAAGGATTTATGCAATGGTTTTTATCCCGTTCAAGCCCCCAGCTGAGTTAATTCAGCGAATTTTCTCTTATAATGGTATAGCTCTGTTTAGAGGTAAATATATGTTCAGATGTATATATGTATATTAAATATTCTGCCTCATACGTTTGCTTCCATACATGTGTTAACTGAATAAACAACCATTGTTTAGTTTTAAAACAACAGGTAACAAATTTAATAATCAATTAGTATTAATAGTTTAAAATAAATGAAATGCTGGTGAATTTTATATTGGAATCAAATTTTCTCTTCACGGAGTTTTAGGGTGAGGATATAGTTCAGAAAATTATGTCCGGTTGCTGGTACCTTTTTATAAGCACTTAACTGATATAAGGGGGTCCTGCAGCTGTGGTTTTCGTCTCTTCTTGGTGATAAGGGCACTTCTTCACACAACTTGTCTGATTTAGGATGTTGGTGTGGATTCCCTGCTTTTCACTCACAGCTAGCTTCGCTCCACGAACCAAATTGGGTTATACACAATCTCCTCGCACAATTTAGAATGGACACGAGCAATTTAGGTTGTATGCTCTCAAATCACTTGGTCTGGACATTTTGAATCTCTTTTATGACGGGTGAATCTGTGAAACACTTGGTCTGGGAAAGTTTCTCATGCGACAGGTGATAAAATTCCTTAAGTATCCAGTCCTAATATTTAAAGTCCTGGTCCCTTAATTTTTTCAGAGTTTGTATTTTTAAAGGCGGGCTTACTTTTTAAGGTTTTAAGTTTCCCAAATACTTCGATCTGTCACTTATAATTATGGAATTCAAGGTCCGATCCTTCTCTTTCTGGCTTTTGGGAGTTGCTAGTTTGAAGTTGCGAAGCTGTCTGTTCTGTGTCTCTGAGTTTGCTACATTATATCTTTCATTCTCAGTTCAAATCCCAGATTGAACTTCCCGGCAAACTTGCCAATGAGAACCAAAGCATATTCCGGCTCTCACTTCAATCTAATCGTAAGCTCTTTTGCACTATGTGGGTAGGGGTGTTTAAATTCATAATCTTCCCCGCGTGTTTAAAATATTACATTCCATATTCCAACGCGTGACCTTTTTCAAATCATGCGGTAATATTTCCGCCAACTCACAACAAATCTGTGAACTTATTTGATGTCCAGATGTTACCTTCAAATATTGACTCGTCAGACAGATTATCTGGGACAATCTTGTCACAGGGATGGTCCCGTGTAGCGATATTTCATTATCATCCGTGATAGTGCGTTCTCCAGACAGTCAAAAAAAGGATCGCCGGCTGCTGAGACAAACAATATGGTTTCCTCAGACATACAGACCGCAACCCAGGTGTTAATTGCCTGATTGTCGCTGGCCCCGGAAATGAGTTATGTCCTTCTCTCTTCACGTTTGCCGCCTGTATCAAAAGGTGGCGAGCCGGCATTTCATGATAAGAATATCGCTCGCTGACTGGTTCAATAAACGTGGAATTATCATGAGTCACCTATCTGTAACGTAAACAGTCTGGGAGTGGTACCAGAAAGAATGTAGGGCGTAAAATATGCCAAATAAAACGACGATGAGTGAGAAAAATGAAGAAATGAAGAGATACTGCCGGAGGGGCTGAAGGTGTGAGAGAGCACAAAAATACATGCACAAACCGTTCTGTGACAAGGACAAAGAAAATGCCTACGCTACGGCCGTAATGCCGTCGTCAGGGACAAAGTAACGAAAACAGAAGAAAAAGTATGTGAGAACTATAAATGCATCGAAATGAATGTAAATAATACAATTCACAAATAGAAATATCCAGTGTCGCTGTAACTGATTCCCAGCTTGAACAAAATGGCTACTCGAAAGGCTACTCTTCAAACAATAAAAATAAATTCAGTCAACTTATCTGTTTTTCCTGCCCACCTCTCTGTGGACACACTTACAGACTATTTTTTTCCGTCCTCAGTCTTGTCGTTAACTTGTCCAGTGTACGAGTCTGAACAACTAGAACTTAATGTCACATGACGTGAGCTAACAAAATAAGACTGTCAGTCTTGAGTCTATTGTCAATCACTCACGTGATGTCTTTCCAAGCTGGTCTGGATCTTTTTTTTAAACCCAACTTTATTTTTTAAAGGAAATCTGTAAATAAATCTTTAACCCAGGGCTTCTTATCTTGTGGTCCATGAACCAAAAAATGTGAATTGTTTTACTTACTTAGTCGGTTCTCTTCTACCCTGGGGTGTAGAGGTTTGCCAGAGAGAACGCCAAATAATCCTATCGGATATCTTCCTCCTGGCGGTTCCAATCTAGTCTTTGGTCTTTCAGACGTTGTCTAATGTTGTCTTCCCATCGAACTCTGATCGTCCTGGAAGTCCGAATCCTTGGCTCTTGGTTTCCTATATTTGCCGTGTTTGACGATCTTCTTCCATTCTGCTTGCATGAAGAACATCCCACGCATCTTGGAGTGGCACTTGAGCCAAAGCTCAACCTCAAGAACCATATTAAGAATACGAAGAACAAAGCACTGAGACGACTAAAACTATTGAAGAGGATTGCTGGCACTACATGGGGATCAGACAAGGATACTTTGACAAGCTTGTACCTTGGCAATGTCGTTCTGTGATAGAATACAACAATTCACTGCTTACAACCGGCTCCAAGACAAACCTAGAGTCTCTCGAGAGAGTGCAAAGCAATGCCATTCGACTAATTAGTGGACAATGAGTTCAACTCCAGCTGCTGCATGTGAAATACACACAAATGTGGAACCCCTTGGGTTGCGGAGAGACAAAGCTGCTTTAGAAGTTTATGAAATATTTGACAGAATGAACCGAAACCACCCTAAGACACCTTGTAGAAAACTGGGAACACAAGCAAAGAATAAAACAGATGTCTGTCTTACACCATGATTATCAAAGTGTTGCAAATCAATTATCTACATTCCACAACTAGCAGAAAAACCCAGTATTACACAACGGGTAAATACTGTATAAATATCCAACAGTTTCATTCTGACTCTTCTTAAGTCATTCTTCTTAAGTCGACCTCCCAAACATGGCGGGCGACGAAATTAGCATAGTCCATCCCTCTAATCGGACGTATCGAAGATAGGCTGTCCTTTCGAAGATAGTCTTATATAACTCCCTTGTACATCAGGCGAGTTTCCATTTTCAAAGTTATAATAGCAATAACTAAGAACCCATCTGTTCTTCCACTCCAGATAGTTATATATATTAGGCCTCTATAAAACAGTAAACACTGTGGATTCCTCTTCTGTAGACATAAGTCTCAGTTCAAAATATACCGCTAATCATGCGGGTTGTAGGATAATCTCTATCCTCCTGGGTTTCTGTGCGTAAATCTAAACTTAACAGTCTTAGATGGCTCCAACGAGCGTAACAAGTAGAATACTCTGCCTTTCAACCATTTGTGAGCTCTTGTCACCGGTTGACCCAAAATGCGTTCAGCTTACACTGTGAACAAAAGAAGTGTGAAAGTTTCGTCTTTTACCTTGCTACGAATTCCTAACACAACTTCATAGCAACTGTCGTATTCCTGGCGAACAGAAATAACACAGGGGACTTTAAATAACAGTGGAAGAGTTTCCATCCCCAAAAGGCAATGCAGAGAAGTAACCAGACATTCCGTCTGACAGACCCAGTTCAACAACAAGGCCTCCCGCACAGGAAAATCTTCTTCAAAACCCCAGTTTGGACATGCGCAGTTCGCATCCCCTCTGACCTATTCAGTCAGCTGGTATATCCTTTTAAGAGGAGTAACTACATATTTACTTTCCCTCAAAGCAAAAAATGAGTATTCGCCCTTAGATTATGGTTCCAATGAAAAATACATTAGACCCAAAATCTTATTCAAAATATTTTCAAACATAACAAGTATACAGACAGACTACATTATCAGTTATGAAAAACTGCACGTAACAGATACCTACCCTGAAGAATGGTTGCATGTCTATACTGACGGATCTGCATTTAAGGCCGCCATCAAAGCAGGTTATGGAGTCTACATCTGTTTTCCAGATGGATCCTCCGACGAGCTGTTTGATGCATACGGGGAGTTTTGCTCCAACTATGAAGCTGAAATCATTGCACTGGAAACAGCCGAATACCATCTGAAGACTATTTTCAATGCCTTTCCCTCAAAGGGTCAAAACATCGTCATTTTGACTGGCTCAGTGTCTGCCTTTCAAGCTTTGGAAGGCAGTGGACAGTGTAGAGCTGAAATAGCCAAATTAATTCTGGATGCTGCTCAGCTTATCACTTCCTGTGGCATCAGAATAGTTATGCAGTGGATCCCTGGTCACTCAAATACATCAGGTAATGTCAGAACAGACAGATAAACAAAGAAGGGATCAAGACATGAACAATCGCTCACAGCAACAACTCACCAAACAGCCAAAACACTCATACGAACAACAAACAAAGAAACTTGGCTGAACAGATGGGCTAAGGGAAACACCAGAAGAGAGGTTTACAGACATATGGTCAGTCCTGATCCTAATGACAACATTGGCCATCTTACAAGGAGGGATCAGAGCACAATTTTTCGCATCAGAGCTCAACATATACCACTCAACAGTTACTTGAACAGAACCCAACCACATCACTCCAGGGTGCCAGCTATGTAACTACTCCTACGAAACTGTTGACCACCACCTCTTTGAGTGCCCAGCACTCGATGATGTTAGGAAAATGCTCCTTCCTCATAGGCCAGATAAGTAGAACACTTTGTACGGAGAAACAAAACAACTTGCAAAAACATGCAGATATCACTACATGGCATTGGGCCATCTATAACAATAAAATGTTGGGCAATAAAATGCGTTGCTAAATAAGAAAGGGAAAGACAAAGGTTTGAATGGGAGAGTATTCGTTAACAATCGAGCGTATGCGAAAAAAATTAAAAGAGCGAAAGAAAGGTAAAAGGCAAGTGTAGAATAAAGAAAAGATATAGAAATTTATTAATCATAAATCTCTCCCACAATAAGATAATTCAGATATCAAGAACAGTGCTGAATTGAACTGAGCAATTGTTAACTTTGTATCTGCCCGCCGTGTTTTATGAAGAATTATTATGTTTTTTTAGCTCGTTCAACCCCCCCCCCTCCCCCAAACTGATTTAACTAAGTAAAATATTACTTAAATAACTCCATTATAAGTATTTTAAATGACTGAGACATACGAGTGCAGGTCACTCAAAATTTGTATATTTACATATAACAAAATGTAATAGTCAATTAGTGTTAGCAAATGTCAAATAAATAAGGGTACGGTGAATTTAGATAGAGTCTTTAAAATTTCTTCATAGGTGTGGCCGTACAGTGGATGTGTAATAATTGAGAGAGAGTTGTATTCTCGTATAGTTCGTTTCACTACCCGACAGTAGGCAGTCAGTTAGATCATGTAGAGTTAATTTTTACCAATTAATGATTCTCCACTGTGTTGACGAATACATAGGATGATGATGATGAATTACATTCAGATGTATAGACTTGACGCTAACATCAGCTGAACCAACACAAGCTTTATTTACATAGTCAAATTCAACCCAACACTGGATGGCCGACCTTCACTTGGTGGCACCTTTTTACTAAAATGACTGCTGTACAAAATGACACTGGCATTTTTCCTTTTTCTCCTTTATATCGTCGGTCACTACTTCTTGCTTTACCGCTGTTATGTCAGTGGTTAGACTGATCGAGTATCTTGTGGTATCTATATTTAGACTGGTCTAATACCAGGGCTGACAGTTTATACCAAGTCTCTGACTCCAAATATTCTCTCCAGTCTCTTATTTTCTGTGCTGTATAAAAGTTCACCTTATTCTACACGATTGTATAATTATTTGCTAATTTTGACATACCCGTAAATTCAACAATGCCCTTCTTGCTCCACGAATAACTAAACACCATAGCAGAAACCTGCACCTACATCTATCAAAGTGGCTACATGGAACGGCTTGATGGCTGGACAACATAGTTTTCTGTACAATACAGAAGACAACCACCTCCAGTGGCCTATTCGCCCTAGTGCAACATCCAAGCTAGCGTTCACCACTAAACAAAAGTTTAATACAGTGATAACTTTCGCTGGGCCTATCTTACTTCGCTACTTCGCGTTCCCAAAATCAGACTGACTTAATCTCATTCCCGATTTAACATTCTCCCGTTCTCTCCTAAAATGTGTTCACCTTCGCAACACTTTCTCGTGCGTGTTTATTTTGATCACTCATCAAAACCTTTCAAGGGACGTAATTTAAAGTCATCTCCCTTTGCTGATTAAGCTCAAAACCCATACAATCTTCTTTAATCTTATTACTAAAACATTACTATGCAAATCAGTTACACCATAATTGAGTACTCACGTGAAATACTAAACCAAAACACCAAGCTTACATTTCCCAAATAGGGATTTACGGAGTTACCTCCCTTTCGTCAAAACACTCTTCTACTCATTTCACTTCCCCTTAACAAAGACATATAGTCTATTAACAACTCTATTTAACTCTATTAAACCATTTTTCTGTACTCTCATTCTTAAAGTCCCAAGCTACCGGTCACATACCAGAAAACATTTTTCATATCCGATAATCACCTATGTGTGTGTACACACACACACACACACACACACACACACACACACACACACACACACACACACACACACACACACACACACACACACACACTTAGGTGATTATCGGATATGAAAAATGTACATCCGAAGGATCAATGTCGGCAAGAGTGCGATACTCATACTGCAATACTTTCTGCCTTATAAACATACTGAGACGAAAACGATACTCTTTTGTTACACTCGTGTACACTTTGTGAAGACGGAAGTTCTCGGGCTGGAATTCGATGTTCATGACGTTAACTTTACCCAGTATGTAGCCGGACAAATAGAAGCATGTGCTTCGCGCCAACAGTGTAAATCGTCTGCAGGATTTGCCCCGCACCGTCGACGTTGTCCACTGAAGCTTCGGATTGGAAATACAAGTTTAGAGCATCCCATTGCTCAAGGATCCTCTCAATGACTGCTTTACGGGACAGCCAGCGTGTTAATGTTCAGAGTTTTGCTTTTGGCTTCGAAGTTTTTCTTGTGCTTCTGTGTGCTTTTATGTGTCAATAAAGCTGTTTTGTTGGCATTAGTTAATGTACAGGAACAGACCGTACAAATCGCAGCATAGCGATTGCCAGAGTCCGGCTTTATCCAATTCTTTAGTTTGCTGTCTGTTAGCCATTCCGCACAAAAAGCCTACTGATATCATGGCTTCACTGTTTTACGCGGTGGCGTGTGTCGTCATGCTGCTACAACTACCTAGCGTACTTTCATCATCGCTCATTTTATAATCTTATTATAACAAAAAACAATATGCTGTTTATCTGCTTAAGTCTAAATTTAAAAAGAATACTTTAAAACACATCGCAAAAACGATTGAGTATTGTAGATGACAGCCATTCCTGTAGAATAACAGGAAATATTTGATGTAAACGAGTCAAAAAAACAACATCATTGATGTGGTTAAAAATAAGAATTAAATTTAAGTGGAATAAAAAATATTTATCGCATAACTTTTTACATTTAATTATAATATAATGTATAATGCTCAGTGCACAGAATATACATACATTGTAAATACCAATTGTCAAATATATCCAGATTAATGCAGATTTGGAAAACAAATACCCAGATACCCAGACGGAAGCCAAAAAAAACCCCCAGATCTAGTAAAAAATCTCCCGCTGTGGCAACACTGCTTGGCAGCATTGAATGTGTGCTTAGCTGCTAGTAAAATATCGTTGGTTTCTGCTCCAGCCGATGCTTGTTCTTAGCATGTTATGGACTGGTTCACTCTAGTCACTGGTCAAGTCTGGTGGCTGCAAACACGTCCCTCGTAGTATCGAGGGGTAATTGCGAAGATGGTCCAGCGTCTGTTATATATATATATATATATAATATAGGTATATGGAAAAGATATATACTAGTATATATATCGGGAAGGAATATATATATAAAAAAGAGGTGTCAGACAAGGTATATAATTTATATATTTTCATACAGGAAATACCAGGACTGAACATCAGTGGAAGATATATATGCAGATGTTAGCTATTACAAGAACTATATGTAACAGTATATATATATGGACTATTAATATAGAAAACTAAAACTATGATAAAAAACAGACGGATAAACCCACATTAAAGATAGTAAAAGTCACGAATTAATATTGAAAAACCCACATTAAAGATAAGCGTAAATGGGAAAATCCTGGATATATATATATATACATATTATATATATATATATATATATATATATATATATATATATATATATAGAAGAATGGGGCGTATCTCATATATAACTATATATATATACTTTGGCCACATATATAGAAGACCATATATATATATATATATATATATATATATTATATATATATATATATATATATATATATATATATATATATATATATATATATATATATATATATATATATATATATATATATATATATATATATATTACATATATATATGACAATGATGCATGTGTCTACTTCCGCTCTCTTGACACACTTTCATCTGACTTGAGGGTCTGACATTTTTATGCTCATGTGCATCGGGTAAAATTCAGAGGAAGATGAAATGGTGGAGGAAAGCGGAAGTCGCGTGATACTTACATCAGGAGACATAAAACTTAAGGGAGATTCCATTTTATATTTCTCTCAGTTCCTGGTACTAGTTACGAATAATACTAACCTCAGCACACCTATAATAGACGGGTCTAGAGGACACTCGAAGTAGCTACATTTGCGGACGATACTCCTTCAACGCAAGGAACGTGCTCCCAACAAGCCATTCAACTCCTGAAGAGTGTGAACCAGCATCAACTACACCAGATTACAACGACGAACTTTCGCTGCAACTTGATAGTTAAGTTGATCTAATCGACACAGATTCTGAACACTAAAAGTATTTAACTAAATTTTACACGTTCGATGAAAAAAGAATTCGTTAAAAAAAAAAATTACATAATCAATTACACTGGCTAACAAAAAAAAATTTTTTTTTCTTTCTCTAACATTTCTATGTTTTTCTGGTCAATTTTAATGCGCTGTTTTTAAATCTGCAAACCGTTTTTCTCTATCAGGTCGGGATCTCTAGAAATAGACAATTGAAGTTTTTTAACAACGCATACAGTATTACACCATCATTCGTACAAGAAGTATAACAGTTATGTAGGCTTGAATTTCTTTGCAGTCGACTTTCGTCGGTGAATGGCATGCGGTACATCGCGATGAAGCATCCAACAATAATCGACAAGCATGGTCACACTCCACCGTCCTTGATAACGTGACTCCATTACGGCGATATCTTCATGGGATCGTTCTCCATGTTCATCGCTGACTTCGCCAAGGTTGTCAGGGAAAAAGTCAAGATGCGAATCGAGCAAATGGATTTTGAGGGACATGTTACAGCCCATAATTCTGTATGCATCTATGCACTGCTTAACAATATGCACATAGTCGACAGATTTGTGATTTCCCAGAAAGTTATCGACGATCGATTTGAATGCCATCCATGCGCGAAGTTCACTACCATGTAACAAGTTTTCGAATTGTTTGTCTGCACTTTCCTAATCTGAGGTCCTACAAAGATACCTTCCTTTATCTTTGCATCGCTAACTTGCGGAAACTTTTCTCGAAGATAAGTGAAAGCTTTGCTTGTTTTATCTAACGCTTTTACGAAATTCTTCATGAGCCCCAACTTTATATGTAGCGGTGGTAAAATGATGCTGTCTTTGTTAACTAATGGCTCGTGTATTACATTTTTATGCCCGAGCTGCATACGATCCCTGATAGGCCACACCTTTCTTGCATAATGTTCCTGTCTGTTGCGGCTGTCCCATTCACATAGGAAGCAACAAAATTTAGTATACCCAGTCTGCATGCCCTAGAGAATTGCAATGACCTTTATGTCTCCACAAATCCACCATTGGTAGTCATTGTACTTTATTTTTGCCAAAAGTATAGCCATATTGTCATAAGTTTCTTTCATATGAACAGAATAGGCGACTGGAATTGATGAAAATAAATTTCCGTTATGCAATAACACGGCTTTTAGACTAGTCTTGGAAGAGTCGATGAAAAGTCGCCACTCGTTGACTATGTGCTCATGACCGAGGTGCACCATTAGACCGTTTACATCTTTGCAATAGCAAATGTCTTCATCCATCTCAAAGTATTGAACAAGTTCTCTGTGTCTATGATGAAATTTAGATATCGGAGTATTGGGCGCTAAAAGATTCCATCATTCACCGGTATATAATCCGAGTCAGAATTAGTTTCTAAAGCAGGTAAACTATCACTTTCTGATGGTTCATTCACGTCCAATGGATACTGTTCTGGTGGAACTGGGATCGGACACGTGATTGGATCATGAGGCACTGGTTTCGAAACCGATTCAATATTTGGATAAACCACAAACTTTCTAGTTTTAAAAGTGAAACCATGGATATTTGTCAAGCAGAAGTAACAATCAGTAGCGTGATTTGTCGGTTCACGCCATATTACTGGCACTCCAAAAAGCATCGACCTACTCTTCGGCGATTTTCGTAACCAACCTGCCAATGTATTTGCACAAGTCGAACAAACTGCATTTGGCTTCCAAGATTTATTTGCATCATCAACTTTCGAATCAAAATAAAGTTCATATGCTTTCTTTAGTAATGGTGTAAAGTTTTTCTGGTGAACACGATCGGTAAAATATCCGTACACGTAACAGAACAGATCAGCCGAATTTCTACAACTTCTAGAAGCCATATTTCGCTCAGAATTATTTCAAAATACAGTAACTATTTGAAAAATAGCGTAACATATGTCATGCATCTTTTAGCAGTATAAAAAGTAGAATTATTTTGCATTTTATTAATTTTTAATAAGTTATATAGTAAAAATAAAACGGAGCAAATAACGGTTTCCCAAAAATATATTTATTCACAAATATCTTAAGAACCCGATGTGACAGAGATAAACGGATTTCAAATTTGAAATCAGCGCAAGAAACTGACCTAAGAACACTTATTCTTATATAAGAAAGAAAAATGTTGTTTGTCAGTGTTATTTAACCGTTTTCTAAAAGTTGACCATTTTCATTCTTTACCCTTGTTTCAACAATATTTCAGAAATAATTATACGTGTGCATATATATGTAAATGCAAATCCTTAGTTGAAGTTGATAACTTGGTTGAGGGAATTTGATGCCTGCATCCATATGACTACTCTTTTTAATGCATATACACTGGGCTATAAACACAATTAGTTCTTTGCTGAATTATCATCAGTTCGGGGCTCAATAAATAGGAATGAAAAAGTACATCTCACATGTGGGCGGGGGTACAAAGTTTACAAAAAACATAGTAAACGTAGCTGTTGTACCTGTCATCCTAAAATCCCTCTGGGACTCCCAAAAATAGGAGCATCATCCTCCCATGAACATCTCAGCCAAGAGTAATCTTGAACGAAGGTTGCTACCTTTAAAAAATCGTTCTTTTAAACCACTGTCGGGCCATTCATGGACCACTACGGCAGATCAAGGGAGACTAGCTATAACACATATCCAGCATTGAGCGATATTTCTAGACGAGCAATCACTGTTAAGAAAAAAATTTCGGTTTCAGTGGTAGGTCTAGAATATGAAATAGAGAACAAAATGTAAATATATTTGGCTTGGGCTCATGGCCGTCTTAACAGCATTGTAGGCCCTGGGCAAAGCAATGCACTGGGTCCCTACCAGCCCTACCCACCCACGGGAATAAAAATGATGTCTTATGAACAATATGGTAGCATCCCAGCATGCGGCCCCTAGAAACGTGGGGCCCCTGGGCACTGCCCAGTGTGCCCATGCCTTAAGACGGCACTGCTTGGGCTGGGGACAGTTGGCAATATTTCTGAGCCCAACAAATCTGGATAATTTGTGCAGTGGACAAACTTTCGGAAAGCAGAATATTCGAGAGAAAGTACGGTCAGAGAAGACACGTGAATAACTTTTAAATACAATCTCTTCCTTCCTACTTACCCCCTTTCCTTCAAGTTATTTTTTTTTCTCAGCAGGCAAAAGTTATACATTGAACACAGACTTTAAGTTGTTAGAATGTTCTAAACAGTGTAAGAACAGAGAACGTTTAAAAGGTATAGGTAGTCCCATAGCATATATTGTCGTAGAGGAGTGAAGTGTTAGAGACTTCACCAAACCGCGTCCAGCTTTATGAGGTGGGGTGAACTGTTCCCTTCCTCGCTGCCGTTGCGTTCCCTTACTCAAGAACGGAATTAGGTTCCCATGTACTATTAGGTAAATTGGAGCATAATGCTGCAATGTTTCGAACCGGGAACCCTGCAGCTCTGCTAGGAGACGCAACAGCTCTACTCACTCTGCCAATACATATATGTCTTTGTATTCTCTTTCTGGCCTTCTTACTTCTCACTGTCTTTGGTTCTGTTGTAAGTCTTTCTGTCCATTTAACCGGATAAAACTCGCTTAAAGCTCAATTGATCAGAGGTACGTCGGGGGAAAAAAAAAACATATCACATTCACAAAGATGTATATCTATATCCAGTATTTTAAAACAGGCTTTTACGACTTCCCACCCACATAGCGTGAACGTCATGCATAATATGTAGGTGTCTACAGCGGGCAAGTGTCTTTGGGGTATCATTTGTGTTGATTACATATGGGACTTCGTATGGCGTACACGTGTGTACTTTGCTGTTCTGATAACAGGTACGTCGAGACGCTGTTTTTTTTTCTTCTCAGAAATATGAAACTTTATGTGTGAACTTTGCTTGTTGTTGTTGTTTTTTTCGTTTTAAGATGACACAAACGTTCTTGGCAGTTAAAGCATCATTGTGTAGAAATTATTTCTTACGTTTATAAATATCTAACTGTTAAAGTCAAGACACTGTTTATTGAAAAGTTCTCCTGGCTGTCAAAATTGTTTATCACTGTGAGTTTATAAGTACTTAAAAGTCTAGGCTTAAATACTGTTTTACGCAAATGAATCTTTATGTAATCTGTTTCGACAGATGACATTTTATATGATCTACTTCAACAAATGGAAACATTCTATGATCTGTTTCAATAAATGACACATTCTCCGATCTGTTATAATAAATGAAATGTTCTATGATTTGTTTCAACACATGACACATTCTCTGATCTGTTTAAACAAAGGAAACATTCTATGTCCTATTTCAACAAATGACACATTCTCTGATCTGTTTCAACAAATGACGTATTCTCTGATCTGTTTTAATAAATTAAACATTCTATGATCTGTTTCCACAAATGAAACATTCTATGATCTGTTTCAACAAATGAAACTTTATAATAATAATAACCCATTCAGTCATAAATGACTACGGGAATGCGCCCCTAAAGTGACAGCCCTCAGCTGATATTTTTCCTCCTGTTTCTTTCGACGTTCTCTCTTCTGTTTGCCGTGAGAGCTTCATTTCGCCAAATCTGAGGTGGCGCCGTAGAAAGTATCGCCACTTGGTACGTTCGGCAGCTTTATCCTCTCAGATTGCTGGATTTACGCCCAGTGCCCTCTGTCTTGCACATCTTTGAACCTCAGCTGCGGTCGACCAATTGTTCTTTTTGCCGTCTGCCAGTTGTCCGTAGAAGATATCTTTCTGGAAGCAGCCATCTTCCATGCGGCGGACATGGCCAAGCCAGCGTAGTCTGCGCTGTCTAAGCAGTGTATACATGCTGTGAAGGCCAGCACGTGACAACACCTCGACATTTGTCACTTTATCCTTCCACGAAATACCGAGGATGTGGCGTAGACACCGTAGATGGAAGGTATTGAGCCTTAACATAGGTTGTCCATGTCTCGCCGCCACATAGAAGTGTGATGGTGACGCAGGCGTTATACACCGCAGTTTGGTCTTCGTTGTGAGTTTCGAGTTTCCTCAAACACGCGGTGTGAGACGGACGAAGGTACCTGTAACTTTGCCAATGCGGTTGTCAATTTCTATGTGCTGAGAAAGTTTGTCGTAGATGGTAGACCCCAGTTATGTTTAGTGACGTACCACTTCCAATTTATAGTTATGGATAGTGATAACTGGTGCAACATCCACATCCTGACTCAGCATATTTGTTTTCTTAAAACTTTTTTTGATGGCCAAAGCCCTTGCATGCTTGGGTGATGCGATTCATTCATCAAGCTCTGAAGCTCCTGTTGACTCTGAATGACGACTACAGCGTCATCAGCGAATAACAAGTCTCTTATAGTGACCCTTGTGATTTTGCCTTCAGCCTTGCGAAGTTAAACAGTCGGGGTCATCTGACCTAGTATGAAAGCATTTTCCTTCAGTTGCATCTCTGAATGCACGTTTCAAGAGCAAGGCTAAGAACATCCCGAAGAGGGTTGGAGCCATAACGCAGCCTTCTTTAACGCCATTGCATATGTCAAACGGCTGTGATGCACTTCCAACATATTGGACTGTTCCATTCATGTCTTCATGGAATGACTTTATCATTTCTAGCAATTTAGCAGGGCAGCCTATTTTCAGGAGGATTTTGAAGAGTTCATCCCTGCTAACCAGGTCAAAGCCTTTGTGAGGTCTATAAAGGTGGTACACTAAAGCCTTTTCTACTATCTTGATTTTTCCTACCAGCTCGGAATCCACACTGCGACTTTGGATATTTGCGCTCAGCTAACTCGTGTAGTCGCATTAAGATGACTCTGACAAAAACCAACAATACTAAGAAGAGAGATGCCTCTGTAGTTACTGCAATCACTTTTGTCTCCTGTATTTTTTTGTGTTACAATCTTGGCATCACGCATGTCTTGAGGTATAGTTGTCTCTTCTCAGCACTGGTCAGCACCATATGCAGGGGATGTAATAGCGTGCTCTTACAGCATTTGATTAATTATGAAGGTTTGTTAACTTCCCGTGCGTTTGTAATTAGCGCTTTGACCAAGATTGTGTCTAACTGTGTTTGTTTAATACCTATCTAAAATTCTAGCCACGAAACAGCATTTTCTTAGGTAGGAGTCCACGGTTTATGAAAACTTACATTGTGGGTTCCGCCTTAGTAAAGGTTGGTAAACAGTGGTTTAACCAATAGATTTACAGTAATGGTTAAACAGATCTTTCCTATAGAATATTTAGCAGCGCAGTAGAAAACTTAACACTTAAAGCTCTCTTCAGTGGCGTAACTACAAAGTAAGGGGGCCCCTGGCACAAATTAAGTGGGGCCTTATTATATATTCGGCTCAACAACCATCATTAGTACACGACAAATCTGTACCCCCCCCCCCCCCCCCCCATCCCCCACCACCCCAAACAAAATGGATTCTAATTACTTAATATTGTTAGTAAAGACATATTAAAATACATTTTTAAAAACTTCATATAAAGAATGAAATAATTTATGACTACTTTCTAGGCCCCACTAGTTCTTGAGGCCCCCGGGACGTGCCCGGTCCACCTGAGCGACAGTTACGCCTCTAGCTCTCTTCCTTGGTATATGGACGTACGTACATAACCGTTTTTTGCAATATGACTTCTCTCTGTAACTTTACATACAGTTTATTAAACAGCAATAATGTGGATTCGAGTTGACCGAGTCGGACTCGAGTCGTCACCGCGACGACTCGATTCAAGTGGTTTTTATTAGCGACTCGACTCGCGGAAAAAAAAGGGGGAGAGGTTGTCAATTTTGCGGACTAACTTCGCCATCCTCATTCGTAACTCACTGTTGCAGGTGGAACTTATGGAAGGGGAAGTAATCTTTAGAATGTTTTGAACATATTAAATTTCGAGTTGCAACGCTTGATTAAGCGGATACTTGTTTGACTTTAGGATAGAATTATCTTTTCCTATTTTTCGGGTGACAGAGTACAGATAAGCGTGTGAACGCTGTTTAATGTATTTATTCTGTACTGTTTTGAGTCATGTGAATAGCTCGCTAGTCTGCATGTGTTATCGAGAACGGTGTTCAAGACAACCGAATCTCGTGACGGGTTTTTTTTGGCGGGACTAGTGTGTGATTTGGGGAGTTGTGTTTTGGGCGTGGACCGTGTAGGTCGAGTCCCAGTGTTTTTGGATAATGTATGCCTACGTAGGATTTGAGAAAATGTCGACTTATATATTTCGCTGTGTGTACAGCCTATGTGATACACTGCAGTGAAGATTTGTTTAGGCCATATGAACCTTATTATAGCTGCCGTGTGATGCAGGCTTTGCTATGTATTGAAGTACTTTTGTAGGCTATATTTTGAAGATTAATGAAGCTGCCGGGTGATGCAGGCTTCGCTGTGTATTAAGGTACTTTTGTAGGCCATATTATGTTTAGCTGCAGTATGAAGATTTGTGAAGCTGTTAAGCTATTATAAGTCCAGGATTAGGACAGGCCATATTATATATTAACTGCAGTGTGGAGATGTATGAAGCTATTAAGCTATTATAAGTCCAGGATTAGGACAGGCCATATTATATATTAACTGCAGTGTGGAGATGTATGAAGCTATTAAGCTATTATAAGTCCAGGATTAGGACAGGCCGTATTAGATATTTAATGCCCGGGAAATTATGTTATAATGATTTCGTATTCGTGCTAGCGAATGCGAGTACATTTATGCATATAACATTCAGACTGAAACCACTTTTGTATCAGTTGGTGGTTTACAGTCAACAGGATCTGACATCTACGACTATTCGCGTCGATAGCCTAAGTGGCGTAGTTTTCGTATCATTGGATATCATTTAAGATGTGCCTGAGTGGCGTATACGATTAAGAAATTGTTACCTCTACAGTGATATGTACTTGAAGCAAGAGGATAAAGTGAATCAAATTTTGTCCACCAGACCATAACATATCTAGAGGATCAGTCACTACAAGTTGAAAATAATACATATGACTTGCACGTGACAAGAGTGTAGAACACTTGACTTTGTTATAATTGACCTTATGTAGGCGTGGCTTGAATCTCCTGTACTTCAGAACTGTGACCTAGTTATTATCTGCCTGGGTGGCGCATTTGAGAAACGACGCACGCTTTATTCGTGGTAGAAGGCAACTTTACACCAGTAGCAATTGACGTCCTATTTCATGCCTATAGACGACAACAACGTCTGCAGTGGTCAAGGAAGTTCAATTAGACTTGGACAGTATTTGTACCAGCATTTGTACGGGTTGTGACAGATTTCTGCAATATTCGGGTTACCTGTGCCAGTTGTCACCATCACAAGTTCAAGATGTTATGATACACGGAGTTGCCGTGTGCATTTCAGACTACAGAAGAGTCAAGAGTTGCAGTGTGTGCTGTATTATGGTTCCTGTCAACTTGTGCATTGTTAAGCACATATCATATTGACGAAATTACCTGAAGAGAAACGAATCAAGTTGCAGTGCTTTCCCGCAGTGGAGGTTTTAGCAGTCTATGTCATATCCAGTGTCGTGGCGGAAAAGAAGCGGGATCATTGACAGATAAGTGATTGTGTCTTGTGTAAATTGTGTCACTTCATATATGTCGCTGGGCCTCCCTAATTGCTCATTTTGTTATTATTGTTGTTTATGTCTAATTTGACATATGATTACGATTTGATGCATAGGTGTTAATGGCTGTTGACATATGTCGATTTTCCTGATAATGATGTGACTTGATAAAGGTGCTATAAAAAGGAATTGGTGATACAGAATTGAGGAATAAGCTCATTTCTTGACAAATAGTTGGCTTTGTGAGCTGGAAAGTTAATTGTCCAACCTTTTGGGACAGTAATTTGTCATAACTATAAGTGATTACTAGATATATTGGATTAAGTAAGTGAATCACTATGGATGATGATGAGATAGATCCTGAGGATATGAGGCCTATATTGGCTTATTTGTGGGAAGAAGGTAGAGATTATCAACAATTAAAAGGCCCACAGCTTGAGGAACATGTGATAGACAGATTTTTGGTCAATGCGTCAAGAGCGCTAAAATATTTTGCTGAGGAGAATTTTTCAGTCTCATCCTCATTTAATGATGGCTAAAGAGTTAGCGGATTTGCTACTTTGGGAATTTCGCGGATTTCTGTACAACTATATTAATGTTAAACACGATCACATAAGGAGGGGAATACACAAGATGATTCAATACGGCATTTCTGATGGTCAAAAGAAGGAGTTAGAAGATGAGGAGCAAATAAGAAGGAACAAACGGAGTGCCCTACAGGAAAGGGAAAACTTCTTAGAGAGTACCGCTGAAGTGAGTAAAGTACATGAAACAGTGTCTAGACTTACGGGTGAATTGCAAAAGTCAAACTCAGAACTTGCTAGTGTGCAGGCAAGTTTGGATTTAGCATTGTTGAAGATACAGCAATTGGAAGTCCAGATGAAAGATAAGCAAATTGAGGTAGAAAATATTACACAGGAGGTCCAACAAAATAAACAGATTTATGAGAATTTGAAAGTTGAGACCGATAAACGTGATAGAGATTATACAGAGTCACTTCTTGATTTAATGGATGATATTGCGAATCTTGGTCTGCAACAGGAAGAAAAGAATGAGATGATTCCAGAAAAGATTGATGAGCTTAATAATAGCAATGATTATATTAAGATTCAGTCACTACAACTAGAGTTGACTCAGTTGAGAGCAAATAAAGAACAGTTAGAGAAAAGGACATTGGTGGAGTTGACGGCTGAGAAAGAGAAGGTCGCTAAAATTGAAAATTTACTAGCAGAAGAAAGCGACAAAGTTTTGGCTGTTAAGGAGTTAAATAAAAGGTTAAGTGAAACGATTTCACTTAAAGATAATGAAATTGCGGAAGCAAGGGAAAGAATATTTGGCTTACTAGATATGGTTTTGAAAAACAAAAGGTGCTCTTCTGTCAATGTTCACAATGATAGACAGAAAGTTGCGAAAAGTCAACCCCATACACTTTTTGCTCAGAGAGATTTCATTCATGGTAAAGATAGATCTTATCGTGGTAAATACAACTTTAAAAGTTCTAATATTACTGGTAGTTCCAGTAATAATTCTTGGCGTCAGACCAACAAAGATTCTTGTGTAACAGCCAGTTCTGTTGGTCAGGAAAAGATAGGTGATAAATTTCAGGTCAAGACTCATAAAAGCAAATATTTATCGACTATTGGAAATACTCAGAAATTAATAGCGGGTGTTGAGACTATTACTACTTGTTCCAAAGATGAAACCCATATGCGGAACAATAGAGATACTATTGTTTCTGGCAGTTATCAAACTCAGCACAGTCAGTTTGAAACAATTGGTAAATATATTCCCATAAGGGAAAAGAAAAACAGTTCTAGTAAGAGAGATAACCCCAAGATTAAACAGTACCAAGGGAGATCAGTAAATAATAATTTTCCCTCTCGTAGATACTGTAGACAATTTAACAAATCTCAAAGTTTTGATTGTAAGAATGTTGGAAAGTATGATAGAGATAATAGCTTTTCAAATGTTGCTTTACATCACCAGAGTAATGTTCCTAAACAAAAGACTAAAGTCATTTTTTGTAAACAAGACAACGGTAATAATAAGTATTGTGATCATAGAACAAATAATAAGCGCAATTGTGCTAATTTTGTTCAACATGAGCCCAGAGTCATTTATAATCAAGGTAAACAGAGTAAAAATAACAGTGGATGCTTGAATACTATTGCCTGCTCTGGTTGTTGTTGTGAATATAACACTTTGTTTCAGCGTAAGGCAGCGGCGACATTCAAGGTCGGTCATGTTGTCCCCAAGAATTCTATGATATCTACATGTGATAGAGAGAGCTAGTGACATCGTGAAGAGACCGGGTTTTTACACAAGCCGGTACTGGGTAATTGTAAACGTGATTTCTACGTTTTTTTTTCATTAAATTTCACTATTGAGTAAAATGGAAATTTTCATTTGTATTTGTTGACAGAAGCTACGTTGCGATAAGGGTCAAGGCTTCTGTGACATATTGACGGTCAGAAATGTGAGTCAACTTTCCGCTCGAGTAGTCAACCGAAACCTGTCAGCGTCTAAATAGCAACTGATGGTTACTTTCTGAAGGTCAAGCATGTTTACAAGAGAGTGGGAGACTTCGCGTCTGATTTATTTTTTTTTTATGTGAAGATAGTAAATATTTTTGTATTCTATATTAGTACATGACATGTTGTTGTTTTGAAATAACATATAATTTTGTTGTAATGATTATTTCTATGCATCATTTGTTTGCCATAATTTTTTTTTAATTGTTGTTATTTTTATGTCGGTAGTTTGATGTCATGGTTAATTAATATATAGAACATACAGAGAAGATGTGAATTATCTGTTATGTGGTGAAATGTAATTTTGAAAATAGCGTGCATGTATCATAAATGATCTTGTATTTGGATTTGTTAACTTTTTGTGAAACTTCGATTTTCCAGAACTTGATTTTCTTGCCAGTCAGACATGTAGATTATTTTCTTAGCAGATTATTTAAAAAAAAAATTTTTTTTTTTTTTTTGTAGATATTTTTATAGAACCTTTTTTATATTTCATATTAGCATCAAAGGGTAGATTTATTTAGAATGTATATCTTATCGATTTGAGTAAGAGATAGAGTTATAGCTAAATAGCATTTTACTGAGCTGAACGTAATTGTCAGCAGAAAGAACTTAAAGAATAAATTAAATTTACATGTGTTGATTTAAAGGTTTCTTCGAGATAGGATTTTTGTTTTATATTTCACTCATTTTGTTAAAATATTGATTTCATTATTAGGCTTTACTTAAAGTATTATTGAATTACTTAAAAATTAAATACTGTTTTTATGTAACTTATCGAGAAAAAAAATATGTTTGTACGGTACTGTTGAAAAAAATGATTTTTTTTTTTTTTTGGCATTGTAATTTTTTGTTGGGTGTGCCCAGCATTTGACTTCGTGATATCATTGATATGTAGTTTGATTAGTTCTTGTAAAAAGTTGTTTTTTTATTATGATGTATTTTTTATTTTTAGCGCTTGATTGTGCGTTGGTCGTATTAGTTATAGTAATGCTATTACTTGTTTGTTCGATGCCTATAATTTATTTATGTTAGTTTTGTATAACTCTTATAACTTAGTTAAATTACTTATTAGCTTTTGTTTAGTTATAAATTATTTTTTGATGGTATTAGTATAGATATACTTTGATATTTTGTGTTGTGCCTTTCGATCATGTTTATATATTTATTTTTGAATAGGTTATCTGATCAAAACAGTTATTAGTATATACTGTTATTGACTTTCTTTGTGTTCGTGCCTTTGCTTTCTATCTGTCTTTGGTAACTATTCTTCATTTCATTCCTTCTTTTCTGTTATCTTTTCGGTATGGATTTCATATCTTGTTTATACTTTCGTACCTCATCTTCGTTTTACTTGATTCTATTTGTATACTTTGTCTTCTTTCAACACTTATACCTCTATTCTTTGTATTGTTGGAGTGGTTATATGATTTGATATAATATATCTACTTTTGACAGTTGTATTTATTTTACATGTAATTGTCCAACTTAATTATGAGTATATGGTATTGTTGAGTTCTTACTTTCCTTTTTTTTTTTTTTTTACAGATCATTCTTCTTTTGATTGATCTTGTGTTTTCTCTTTCGATTGGTTGTTTTCGGTTTGGTTTGTACTAAATATACGTAACTTAATTTTGGAACTGATCATATTTGTATATTTAGCTAATTACTTTTTATACTTAGCTGGTTATGCTGTATGCTTTAATTGCTACTTTACACTTTAATGCTGATATTTGTTGTAGATATAATTTTGATTTAAAATAAGATATTTTTGTAGGCATACGTTACAGCTTAATTGTCTTCTAAATTTTTCGTTTTTGGGAGTTAATTTTTTTCAAAAAAAATGATAGAATCATTTTTTTTTCCCGGAGCGGGTGGTAACTGTTGCAGGTGGAACTTATGGAAGGGGAAGTAATCTTTAGAATGTTTTGAACATATTAAATTTCGAGTTGCAACGCTTGATTAAGCGGATACTTGTTTGACTTTAGGATAGAATTATCTTTTCCTATTTTTCGGGTGACAGAGTACAGATAAGCGTGTGAACGCTGTTTAATGTATTTATTCTGTACTGTTTTGAGTCATGTGAATAGCTCGCTAGTCTGCATGTGTTATCGAGAACGGTGTTCAAGACAACCGAATCTCGTGACGGGTTTTTTTGGCGGGACTAGTGTGTGATTTTGGGAGTTGTGTTTTGGGCGTGGACCGTGTAGGTCGAGTCCCAGTGTTTTTGGATAATGTATGCCTACGTAGGATTTGAGAAAATGTCGACTTATATATTTCGCTGTGTGTACAGCCTATGTGATACACTGCAGTGAAGATTTGTTTAGGCCATATGAACCTTATTATAGCTGCCGTGTGATGCAGGCTTTGCTATGTATTGAAGTACTTTTGTAGGCCATATTTTGAAGATTAATGAAGCTGCCGGGTGATGCAGGCTTCGCTGTGTATTAAGGTACTTTTGTAGGCCATATTATGTTTAGCTGCAGTATGAAGATTTGTGAAGCTGTTAAGCTATTATAAGTCCAGGATTAGGACAGGCCATATTATATATTAACTGCAGTGTGGAGATGTATGAAGCTATTAAGCTATTATAAGTCCAGGATTAGGACAGGCCATATTATATATTAACTGCAGTGTGGAGATGTATGAAGCTATTAAGCTATTATAAGTCCAGGATTAGGACAGGCCGTATTAGGTATTGATGCAGTGTGGAAATTATATACTATGATTCGTGTTTTGCTGTCGAATGTGTGTCATTTATGTCATCGTATCTGTGTTGTAACGGAATAAACAGTATCGAACTGTTCCAGTCGTTTGCAACCCTTCTTGACTCCTGCATGTACCCTTATGTACGTACTGTGGTGTGCGAACATATCAACACACACCCAGGTCAACATTCCAGACACAGTGACAGGTCAGCAGCACACATATATTGAATTAGCCTGTGTGGCGATGATATAGACCAAACCACTACACTCGCAACAGTGGGTGTAAACAGACTAATAACATTAACGTTTAATTACATTCAGTGAGAAACCAGCAAATCTAGTTTGTATCACTCACTCATACGGAGAAACCGAAAATGGTGTTGTTTAAATCGATAAAATTGTTGTGAAAATAGTTTTATGAAATGTAAACAGTCAGTAAATAAAATACTAAAAATAGAGATTATTTTATATTCATTATTATTTATAAGGATTTCTGTGATTGTTCGAATAAAAGCGAATCTGACAATAAACGGTGTTTATGGGACTCGACAGCTATTGTTAGGGACTTGAGACAGGACTTAAGACTTGTACTAAGAGACTTGAGACACGACTTGTTAGGAAAGACTAGATGTGACATGTTATGATAATAGCTTTCATATATCTATGTCAGCATATACATTTTTCTTTCACCTACGCACGTTTGTTAACATAAAAACTCTCCTACACTCAGAGATCCGTCTCTTTTTCTAATTTAGTACGCATATTTTATTGCTGTTTGCTATTTCCTTTGATGAAGGGTTACCAGCAGACCTAATTAGCTAACGCTGAGACGGTTACCTGTAAATTTTAACGCCAGCGATTGATAAGCGTTGTAATAGGATCAGACAGAGGGAGACGTAACAGAGGAAGGTGGCGATAAGTTTAAACGTATTTTTCGTTAGACAGTGATCAGGGGAAATAATTGAAGTAAATAATTTTGAACCAAGGGCAGACAATTTCTATAACCTTCCCCTGAATCCGTTCGTTTGAAACGTAATTAACTATAGAAGTGCGGACCAGATCAAAAGGCATTGCTCGCTAGAATGGCCCATACGAGCAGAGACGTGTAAAATTTGCACTGATTAACAAATTGCAGATGCCTGATCAAAGCGAGAGCTTTAGGTTCTGGTTTCGGTTTTATTGTGAAAATTCTCTTTGATTCGCAGATCGAACGAGGAAAAGACGAAATCTAAACGTAGGCGTTAAATGTAACAATTCTGAGCGTAGTTCTGAAAATTTAATATATATTCTCCAGCTTTAAAATCCATTATTCAGTACTCCAAAGATTTTAAAGACATCTAGCTTCGATTTCTAGAATCCCTTGTATTAGTGAAGTTTCTTAGTTTTTCGTTGGAGATAGGCTTAGAAGTTTGTGTGAAGGTAATTACAAGGGGATTGACATAAGTCTTGGGCCTGACCATGAAGGAGTCACAGGAGGAAGATGAAACTTGGCACATTTAAAGTTCATCATATTTGCAATGAACGTGTAAAGTACGCATTTGTTTCTTCAATGGGGTTTCCCGCTACGGTGCACGGCCCAATGTACCCTATTGACCATATCTGCTGCTCCAAAGATTTGACAAAACAATGGAAAAGCAAACGAGGGTAAATTGCTGTCAACAGTTGCTCAAAAAGTGTCAGTCAAAAAATTTTTTGGAGACCATGGTGACAGTAGATGAGACTTGGGTACACCATTATGACCCTGAATCCAAAATTGCCAGCACGCGATGGAAAACCCCGGGCTCCCCAACACCTGTCAAGCCGAGGGCGCAGATTTCTGCAGGAAAAGTGATGCTGACTGTTATTTGGGACAGCAAAGGTGTCCTTTTGAAAGATTTTTTGCCTCATGGCAACACAGTTAATGGACAGTACTATGCAGATCTTCTCACAAAACTAAGAAAGGTTGTGACCAGGAAACGAGGGATAACGCGCATTTAAAATCTTCCTTTGCTTCAAGACAACGCGCCCTCTCACAAAGCATGGCTTGTGCAGCTAGCAGCCAACGATTTGAATATTGAAATTCTTCCACACCCACCATATTCTCCAGATTTGGCTCCATCAGACTTTTTTTCTATTCCCAAATCTTAAAAAACAGCTAAAAGGAAATCATTTTGACAGCGATGAAGAGGTTATACTGGCATGTGATGACTGGTTTAGTTTGAAAAATAGGGTGTTCTACTCCCAAGGTCTTTTCAGGGTCAAGCAGAGATGGCAGAAGTGTGTCAATTCATACGGTGGCTATATTAAAAAGGAATAAACACTATACAAAATTTCAGCTCTCTGTGACATGTCCTTCATGGTCAGGCCTAAGACTTATGTCAATCCCCTTGTATATTTACTAGTATTTTTGAGTGATCTAAGTGGTAAAATCTTCAATTATATTTTACTAGTTTTTTTTCTGTGCAGAGTGATTTACTAGATAGGTCCGTCATTTATATTTCTCTAGGTTTTACTGTGTTATAGTGGCTAGCAGAACAAATAATAATTTCTAGCTAAACTATGCCAGCTATAAAATAAATTTAATTATTTGCTAGTAACCAGTCAGAGAATATTTTAACCGACTAGTAAATGCACTGTTCATTATGAGTATTGACGAAATATATAATTATTTCTAATTCATGGTGATTAAGTTTTTTTTTAAATGACTAGAATTTATTGCACGGGAGTTTTTAAACGATAAGACAAGCTCTAAGCTTGTAGTTTATAATTTAAAGTTAAATAACCGAAGTGGATAAATATTACATTTTACGTGGGTTAAGGATAGGATTGTGAATACTATATTATGGTTAAGTATTTGTATTTTTCTCCTTTACACAGTATTGGGTCAAACCCTAAACCTTACCACCGGCTTCCATATAAATCTGAGAGTAACCATACAAAAGAACAATTTAATTAGTATCTGGGTTTCTTCAAGGTAAACCTGTCTGAGGTTGTCTTTACACCCAGAAAGAGACAGAATACCAACCCAAAGAACATTAAGAGTGACTTTGTAACTGGGCATATAGATCCAGATTTCTTTTCCAATTTTATTTACAGTCAGCCCGTTGCGGTGACTTAACAAACATTAACATTTCCCGACGTTTGACCATTTGTGGTGTGTGTGATGATGTCACCAGAATACAACGATAAAATATCAAAAAAATTTAACGATAAAATGTAGGGTTAAAAATAATGCGTCACATACTAGGAGACATGCTCGCCCATGCCAGCCTTTTCCCACCGCCATTTAAAACTAACGAGTTAGAAGTGCAGACGAAACGTTTACCCTTTGTAGACGGGAGAGAACGGAGGACACCAAAAGGAAAAATATGACTGAACACGTGTTTGAAGTTCGAACGGCAAAAAGACGCAATGTTGGGTGAAAGGAAAAAAATTCACGTCCCCTAGTTGACACAAGTAAGGAAATGGACAAGAAAAGGACCTTAGCTCTTAGTCGAGACAGTCATTTCTTGGACGTTTTTCGATACTTGGCCTTTATTTGAATGCCGCGGCAAAACACATGGTAGAAGGTTCTCGAACAAATTTCAAAAATTAAACTTGAAAAAAATATATGTTTTTTCTTAATAATAGATTTATGAAAATAAAACCTAGCTAGTTTGATAGCCCATCTTGAGCAGAGAAATAATATGCTTTCAATTATACAGACGGATAGATAATAAGGAAGATAATGACAAAAGACTGTATTGTTCATATCATACGAGCGACTGCACTGTTAACCCATGTCACTAAAAGTTTCGAAAATCTTGGCCTTGAGCATGCAAATGTAAAATCTAGCTGTAATTAAAGAGAGGGGATGTGGTGGAGAATTGTAGCTAAAAATAACTTAGGAGGCAGATTCGTGTAGGAAATACATGTAAAACCAATTGTGTTTTTATGAAAAAACAAGTAGCGACAGACGGGACTAACAGACCGTAATACATACTTGACTGAGATTTGACTGAAGTGACTTTTGGTTGTAGATTTGAAAGCAAGGGGGGAAGTCGGCGATTGGCCAACGCATTTTATAGTAGCGGGACAGAGAGGTGAAATTTTGCCATTTTACATAAGTCTGTTCAGAGACGCAGTTTAAATTAATAGTGGTGTTGATTCCAGAAGAATACAAATATAGTGGGACGCCATCATACAGCCAGCAGCTCAGGTGAGTTTTGCTAGCAAATTTAACTGTGTTCTCAATTCTGAATTCTGGTAAGAATGAACAGTATTTATTCGTATATTTTAATAATTCGAGTGATTGATACTGCCATATCATAAAAATGATTACGACAAGTAAGTGTTCGCTCTAGGTCCCCAGCCCAAGTTCAGGGTCTAGAGACATACATACAAAGAAAATATATAGGAACGCCTAAATAAAAATATGGAAAAGGATCTAGTGTTGAGATCAGTGGAACATATCACCTATCTTATTCAATAGCAGGAAGCTATTGAACATATCTAAGATGCAATGTAGTCTTGGGGAACTAGTACTATGTGAATCCAACTGGGTAAGATGTGCTGTGTTGTCAGAGAGATCTGACCCAGTCTGTGTAGTGTTGTGTGCAGAAGTGGCTCAGGAGGTAGAGTTCTGACACATGACCCAATACTTTTGTTTCAGAATTGTGAGTTTCTGTTTGGCACCAAAGCGGTGCCAAATGCTGTAGTGATATACACAAGTGTGGACCAGTGCAGTCTAACATTGTGTCAGAGCAGCAGAATATTGTACTCCAGCACGGAGAGGAAGGGCCACCAGACTCCTGTACAAGATCGACGCAGTCGAGATAAGTGAGATCTGGCCTGCTGGACATTCACCAACAAAAATTACCAACGAATTATCCACAAATTTATCAACTAATCCACCAACTAATTCACCATCTAAAGACATACCATTGTGGGAAAATAAACCATGTATTCATCCCCTAAGTCAATGGACAATGTTTGGTAGTCATAGACTGGGAGTGATGACACCACCCCAACAGCATATCTAGTAATAAGTTCTCCTGGGACTATCTTAATATAATTATTATTAACCAGTCATTTGAAATAATTAGGTACACACATTCCATTTTATTATGTCATATGATTATGCATTCTATTTATAATTCCATAATATTTCATATGTTCTGACCAACAAACATTTGGTTCAGAACAAATAAATTTATCAAAAGATTTAACATTTTAAACTAAAACAGCCTGAGTTAGTTCAGTGTGTTATAAAGTTTATTAATATTATTAGACTTATTAAATATGTGTGTGTGTGTGTGTGTGTGTGTGTGTGTGTGTGTGTGTGTGTGTGTGTGTGTGTGTGTGTGTGTGTGTGTGTGTGTGTGTGTGTGTGTGTGTAAAAAAAAGATATGTGTGAGGTCGTAAGTGGTAGTAAGAAGGGCCTTCTGTAATTCACATCTACATTTATCTCAGGAGCCTTCACAGCTGACCTCATACATCACACTAGGTAACATCAACCATACAATACCATCAAATCCACTACATATATTGGGGTCTTGTCCAGGGATAATTAGCTTATCAGTAATATTAGGATCTCCTGGTGGGAGAATTAAATCAGGGGAACAAATTGTAAAAATTAAAAGTGTCCCTTAAAATTGAAAGTGAAAATAAAAGTTGGTGAATCTTCACAGCCAGTGGTAATTAATTAATTAATTGGTTAATTAGAATTACCTTAGTTAATTAGAATTACTTTAGTTATTGATTGGTTAGATTTTTACCTTGATCATTGTTATCTTGTGTGATGGCTGAGCTGGCAAAGTTCAGATCAGCTGCTGTGCTAACGGCGATGGATATGGGAATGGATGGGCAGGTTTTAATTCAGTATGTAACTGCTGAATGTGACAAGTATATTGAAAGGGAAGATAGGAGGTTAGCTGAAGAGAAGAGGTTACAAATTGAGGCTGATAGAGAACTTAAGAGGCTGCAGATTGAGGCTGACAAAGAAGATAAAAAGGCCGAAAGGGAAGCAGAAGATAAAAAGGCCGAAAGGGAGGCAGAAGATAGAAGGTTGCAAAGGGAGCACGAATTACGACTAAGGGAGCTGGAGTTACAAGGCCATGCTCCTGAAAATGGTGCCAGCCCTTTTGCCTCAGATGCTACGCCTAGTCAGGGAGCCTCAACATCAGCTATGGGGTTTCATTTAGACCATTTTGTTGAAAAAGACGATGACATCGAGGGGTACCTCAGTCGTTTTGAATTACTAGCTACTACATATGGGTTAGAGAGAGAGAGGTGGAGTTTAAAGTTATCACAGGGACTGAGAGGTACTTCTTATGAAGTCTTCGCAAAAATGAACAGAGAAGACCAAGACAATTATGACATGTTAAAGCAGGCTTTGTTATTGAGGTACGAAAAAAATGGTGAATTTTATCGTAAGAAATTTAGAAATGCCAAACTGTTGTCTGGAGAGACATACCACCAATTCTCTGCCAGACTGGAAACCTATTTGGAGAAATGGACTGCTCTGGGGAAGACCCAAGATCTTAAAGAGATGATCATGATAGAGCAATTGAGAGAGTCCATGGCTCCAGACATGAGAAAATTTCTCATGGAACAGGGTGCAGAGAAGTTGGGGGAGGTTTTAAATGTCGCTGAGAGGTATCAGGCAGCCCAGGCAGAGGTAAGTGGCACTAAAAAGAAGCACATAGAAACTTTTAAATCTCCACAGCCATTTAATAAATTTGAAAATAGAGAACAGGGTAATAAGGGCAGGACAAACTTTGAACGGCCAAGAAATGACTATCGCGACAGAAACTCACAGTTCAATGACCAAAAATACAATGAAAGAAAACCGTTTAATCAAGGAAAAAGATGGTGCAAATGGTGCAAGAAAGATAACCATAACACCGAATTTTGTAGAAGGAAACCTTCAAACATTGCTGCAATGAAGTCGGGGACTCAAAGATTAAAGGTTAATCCTAATGGACAGCAGGAACCTTATCACCCCCCAGTTTGTGAGGATGTTATTTGTAATGGGGTTACCATAAGGTGCCTTTATGATACAGGTTTGGATTATGATTCAGTTGTGAAGTCTAGCCTAGTGGACCCAAGTCAGTATACCACAGAAACAGTGGAAATACAAGGGGCGACTAAGGACATACCACTCATGACACTTCCCATCGCAAGGATAACGGTGAAAACTCGCTATGTGGAAGGAGAGATCAGAGCAGCAGTGATAGATGAACCAATCTACCCTCTGATATTGGGGTGTAGATACGTCTTCTTGGGGAATCCCAAGAGACCTGTGATCATGGCGACAGTGCAGACCAGGTCACAGAAAAAGGAGGAAGAAGGTGAACCTATAAATGCTCATCCGGAGGAGATGAGGAAGGCGCAGGCTGAGGATAGGACACTCACGCCATGTTTTAAAAAATTGCCCAAATGCCACACACCTCCAAGCAAGGGGGAATACTTTATGAAGAACAAACTATTATACAGGAAGGCCGGAACTGGAACAAATGGTCACAACCAGCTGGTTCTTCCCACTTCATATAGGGATAAAGTGATGGAACTCGGGCATGCGATTCCCTTCAGTGGTCACATGGGGATCAGCGCCACAGGACAGCGTATAGCTTGTCATTACTTCTGGCCAGGGATAACGGAGGATATAAAAAGATATGTCAAATCCTGTCCAGAATGTCAAAGGGTAGCTCCAAAGCACTGGACTGCTCCTGCAACTCTAGGGGAAATGCCCATAGTGGGAACACCGTTTGAGAGGGTTGCAGTGGATATTGTGGGACCTCTCTCTCGGACCAAGAGGAGGAACAGTTACATCCTTACTCTGGTGGACACTTGTTCTATGTGGGGAGAGGCGGTAGCCCTGCCATCAATTGATTCAAAACATGTAGCAGAGGCACTACTTACAATATTCACAAGATTAGGATTCCCGCATCAAATCTTGACTGATAATGGCTCTCAGTTCAAGGGGAAACTAACGGAAGAAGTTTTTTAAGCTATTTCAAGCCAGACACTTTCATTGTAGTCCGTACCATCCGCAAGGGAACGGCCAGGTAGAGAGGTTTAATGGGACTCTCATTTATATCCTGAGGAAGCTGGCACACAAAAAACCGGATCTGTGGGATCAATTCCTGCCCGCCGCGTTGTTTGCGTATCGGGAGGTACCACATAGTTCAACCGGGATGGCTCCCGCAACTCTGCTATTTGGGAGGCCAATAAAAGGTCCATTAGAAGCACTATTAAGGACCTGGACAGATGAGAAGGCAGAAGAGACTGTTACCTCATCTTATCAATACGTGAACGAAATGACCACTCGTCTGAAAGCTGGATGGAAACTGGCAAATGATAATTTGAGACAAGCCAGGAAGAAACATGCAGCATATTTTAATAGGAAGACAAAGGACAGAGAACTAGCTGTGGGAGAGAAGGTGCTTCTTCTACTACCCGGCAGCCAGAATAAATTACAAATTGGATGGCAAGGTCCATATACGGTTCTAGAGAAGGTGTCTAGAACAAACTATAAAATTGACAAAAAGGGGAAGGAGAAAGTTTATCATGTAAACCTTTTAAAGAAGTATCTGGACAGACCACTCCAGGAAAGCACCCCCTTACTGACCTTGGCTATCGCAACTCAAATGCAAAAGGAACCACTCACCTCGCATGAATACCCATTACATCCTTGTGAAACAGCGGCACAAGTAAAAGTCAGTAAGCACCTGACTAAAAATCAGAGGGAGAGAGTTCAACAGGTTCTGGAGAAACATACAGATGTATTAACAGATAAACCAGGACATACAAATTTGCTACAGTATGATATGAAACTGGTAGACTCAAACCCAATCTGTATGAGAGCCTATTCTATTCCGTTCGCGAAGGAGAAGGCATTGAAGGAAGAAATAGATTATTTGTTGAAGGAGGGGATTATTTCACACAGTGAATCATCTTTTAGCTCCAGTGTCGTTTTGTTGAGAAAACCGTCTGGGGAACACAGACTGTGCATAGATTACAGGAAACTGAATGCTGTCACAGAAGGACAAGTGGATCCATTACCAGACACAAAACAGTTATTTGCCAGATTAAACAAGGCAAAATACTTTTCAAAGGTGGATCTTAGTAAAGGCTATTACCAGATTCCAGTGAAGCCTGAAGTGAGACCTTATTTAGCGTTTAGCACATCGGAAGGACATTATGAATTCAACATACTACCATTCGGATTGAAAAATGCTCCGAGTGTATTTTCAAGGATGATGCGCAAATTGTTGGATGTATCACGAATTTCATGGATGATATACTCGTCGCCACAGAGACATTTGAAGAACACATTGACGCTCTAAAAATGTTATTTGATAGACTTAGGGAGGCGAACTTAACTGCTAGGCCAACAAAATGTTGTGTTGGATGCAAAGAGTTGGAATTCTTGGGACACACTGTATATCAGGGTAACATGACCCCTGATCCCAAGAACTTGGAAAAACTGCAGAGAGCACCTAGACCACAAACAAAAAAGGACGTGTGATCATTCGTGTCGTTATGCGGATTTTATCAAAAATATATCAAAAATTTTAACTCTATTTGTGCTCCTCTGACTGATCTGACTCGCAAGGGACTTCCAGATAAAATTATTTGGACTGCGCAATGTGAATTAGCTTTCCAAGAATTAAAGGAAAAACTCACTAGCAAGCCTATTCTCAAATTGCCTGATTTGACACAGGACTTTGTGGTGAGAACAGATGCAAGTAATGTAGGCCTCGGGGCGGCCTTGTTGCAGAGGTCATCTTCACCCGATGGGGAACTGAACCCAGTCGCTTATGCAAGCCGCAAATTGAATAAAGCGGAACAAGGATATTCTACAAGCGAAAAGGAATGTTTAGCGTTAATCTGGGCAATAAAGAAGTTCCAAATCTATCTGTATGGTAGGACTTTTGTGGTCCAGACGGATCATCAGCCCCTCGTATTCTTATCTCAGGCTAAGCATGAAAACGCAAGATTGTTGAGGTGGTCTTTGTTACTGCAACCTTATCAGTTTATTATCGAATACATCCCAGGGTCATTGAATGTCGGTGCAGATTTCCTCAGTCGGCACCCCTGTGATCAAGATTAGAGTAGTGGTAGGCGTGAGGAGGAATTTTATCTATGTGTATCACTGGTTTTGGAACTTGCCGTAGTGCATGTTCTCAGGTGGGGACATGTGTGATGATGTCACCAGGATACAACGATAAAATATCAAAAAAATTTAACGATAAAATGTAGGGTTAAAAATAATGCATCAGATACTAGGAGACATGCTCGCCCATGCCAGCCTTTTCCCACCGCCATTTAAAACTAACGAGTTAGAAGTGCAGACGAAACGTTTACCCTTTGTAGACGGGAGAGAACGGAGGACACCAAAAGGAAAAATATGACTGAACACGTGTTTGAAGTTCGAACGGCAAAAAGACGCAATGGGGGGTGAAAGGAAAAAAATTCACGTCCCCTAGTTGACACAAGTAAGGAAATGGACAAGAAAAGGACCTTAGCTCTTAGTCGAGACAGTCATTTCTTGGACGTTTTTCGATACTTGGCCTTTATTTGAATGCCGCGGCAAAACACATGGTAGAAGGTTCTCGAACAAATTTCAAAAATTAAACTTGAAAAAAAAAAATGTTTTTTTCTTAATAATAGAGTTATGAAAATAAAACCTAGCTAGTTTGATAGCCCATCTTGAGCAGAGAAATAATATGCTTTCAATTATACAGACGGATAGATAATAAGGAAGATAATGACAAAAGACTGTATTGTTCATATCATACTGCACTGTTAACCCATGTCACTAAAAGTTTCGAAAATCTTGGCCCTGAGCATGCAAATGTAAAATCTAGCTGTAATTAAAGAGAGGGGATGTGGTGGAGAATTGTAGCTAAAAATAACTTAGGAGACAGATTCGTGTAGGAAATACATGTAAAACCAAGTGTGTTTTTATGAAAAAACAAGTAGCGACAGACGGACTAACAGACCGTAATACATACTTGACTGAGATTTGACTGAAGTGACTTTTGGTTGTAGATTTGAAAGCAAGGGGGGAAGTCGGCGATTGGCCAACGCATTTTATAGTAGCGGGACAGAGAGGTGAAATTTTGCCATTTTACATAAGTCTGTTCAGAGACGCAGTTTAAATTAATAAGTGGTGTTGATTCCAGAAGAATACAAATATATAGTGGGACGCCATCATACAGCCAGCAGCTCAGCTGAGTTTTGCTAGCAAATTTAACTGTGTTCTCAATTCTGAATTCTGGTAAGAATGAACAATATTTATTTTGTATATTTTAATAATTCGAGTGATTGATACTGCCAAATCATAAAAATGATTACGACAAGTAAGTGTTCGCTCTAGATCCCCAGCCCCAGTTCAGGGTCTAGAGACATACATACAAAGAAAATATATAGGACGCCTAAATAAAACTATGAAAAAAGGATCTAGTGTTGAGATCAGTGGAACATATCACCTATCTTATTCAATAGCAGGAAGCTATTGAACATATCTCAGATGCAATGTAGTCTTGGGGAACTAGTACTATATGAAACCAACTGGGTAAGATGTGCTGTGTGGTCAGAGAGATCTGACCCCGTCTATGTGGTGTTGTTGTTGTGTGCAGAAGTGGTTCAGGAGATAGAATTCTGACACATGACCAAATACTTTTGTTTCAGAATTGTGAGTTTCTGTTTGGCACCAAAGCGGTGTCAAATGCTGTTGTAATTACACAAGTGTGGACCATTGCAGTCTAATATTGTGTCAGAGCAGCCGTATATTATCCCCCAGCACGGAGAGGAGGGGCCACCCGACTATTGTACAGGATCGACGCAGGCGAGATAAGTGTTATCTGGCCTGCTGGACATTCACCAACGAAATTTTCAACTAATTTATCTATAATTCACCATCTAATAAAGACATTCCATTCGGGGAAATTAACTATGTATTCATCCCTTAAGTCAATGGACAATGTTTGGTACTCATAGACTGGGAGTGATGACACCACCCAAACAGCATATCTAGGAATAAGTTCTCCTGGGACTATATTAATATAATTATTATTAACCAGTCATTTGAAATAATTAGGTACACATTTTCCATTTTATTATGTGTGGTAAAGTGGGATGATATAAATAGTTATAGGGGACTTAGTGTACTGACTGAGATCAGCTGTGAAGGTATCTGTATCTAATAGGTGTAGTGTTTTACAGATAACCTTACTTGCTACCACATTTATACCTCAGTCAGAATTATTCTGGAATATTGTGATGACTACGTTGAATGTCTAGGGTTATGTAAATGATGAAGTGTAAGTCACAACAACAACAGACAGATAAACAATTTAATTTATTCCACAACACTTTACAACACTGTGACACTCACACACATTTAACACTCTATAAGACTATCTTAAATGAGTCCAGTATAAAGTTTCAAATATATGTGTATTAATTACTTTCACTAATAGATATCCTGATTCAACTACACAGTGAACCAGGAATCACAATCAAATGTAATCACAATTTATATGTACATAATTTATAAACATGAACCTTGTAGTGACATATTTTATTAGTATTATCCTATGTGTGTAAGTTGTGTAGTAGTACTATGAGGTAATACTGGTTTTGTTTTTCAAGCTATGTTGTTATTTGTCATCATGACTTCACGTGTTTGTTTATCTTGGAAATAGTATGGGGAAAAGTTCACAGTTCCTATCAATTGAAACAATTTATTGTCCCTCTGTGTTACTATAATGTCAATTTTTGAGGGGACATATGATTGAGCTGCTCTGGCCACAGAAGCTTATCTTTCGTGATGGCGGCAGGAAAAGGTCTCCTCTGCTCGATTACTTCACTGCGTTCTGGAGACACCTCACTGGTCGCTATCTGGACCCAGGAGTATGCTGTCAGCCTCTAGATTCAGCAAAGCTCCGACCAGGTGCTGCTCCAATAACTTAGGACCACGGTCCCTGAAACAAGAAGGTTGTACCTCCTACTTCAGAACTAATTTATAATCTATTTCCACACTGAGCACAACACATAACAAACACTGAGTTCAGAGCGGTAGGCCAACTGCTAGCTTCATCTGAAACAATTTACACCAGTATTCTCCTCCCTAATGGTTACAACGCCTCTGCAATTCCAGCATTATTTCCTTCTATTCAATAAGATAGGTGTCACAGTACTGTTTGGCAATTCCATGCAGTTTTTACTTTTCTCCGACACGTTCTGTTCAGGCTGGAGCACTATCTAGGCTTTGCCTCATGTTTGCTACTAAACCACACACATA
This sequence comes from Oreohelix idahoensis, assembly GCA_024509875.1. Classification (NCBI taxonomy): domain Eukaryota; kingdom Metazoa; phylum Mollusca; class Gastropoda; order Stylommatophora; family Oreohelicidae; genus Oreohelix; species Oreohelix idahoensis. Next base: position 85,051 of record JAMPIV010000846.1, on the reverse strand, counting down.
TATACAGACACAAATTATCAATTCACATTCAATTTTCATCAAAAGATATCGAATATGTCAAGCTTACCACAATTCATGGAAATAATACACAAATACGTTGACTGGCGATGAATATGGCACAATTTCGATCTGCCTATGTCCCAGGCATTTATTTAGAAAAATATGCACTGGACTCAACGCACTGTTTCTTTAGTAAGGTTATTTGAAAAATGTGGCACTGAACTGACGCTCCTAATTGACTATATTCGCGGGTCTAACCAATCGGGCCATGTTTACACAGCTTTTCAAAAAAAAGTACCCTTACTACCGTTTCCCCTAACAACAAAGAATTAGTATTTGTAGTCCGACTAATCGTGTTTCGCCTTACATTTACTTCTATCCAATCAAATAGGATTTAACATGGTAGCCTATTTCCCGTAAAATGGTGGTTTCAAAACATGCCACTGCGCAATTCTGACTTGGTGCTGTCAGACATCCTCACTATTTTCTTTTGGCTATAATTTGTTAATTCCTAGACTGTTTGCGTAACACTTAACATATTCTTTGTCAGCAAGTCCTAAGGAACCCAAATATATAAATTTCGTGTTAGTGTTGCATGCGTTCCTGCTTTCAGCCCTCCCTCTCTTTCTATTTTAAGTCCATCTGTCCTTTCGTTTATGTTAACGTAGTGTAATTAATGTTAGTATTAATTTAGGTCATTAATCAGCTTGCGTATCTCAAGGTTTTCTTAGAAATGCAGTACACGTTTTATTGTGTTGTGGAAACGCATGTATGCTGCTATAGGCTTTACTATCAACGTGGAAACGTTACAATTTGCAGACGAAGTAGAAAAAGGGGGATCTCGAGTACAGTCATTGTGACAGCACTGTTCTTTACCATTCTTCTTTCCTTTTATTGAATTTATGTGTTAGGCTTTACATTTACCTGATAATTTATATATGTGGATTAGAATTTCTCACGACAAATTCTCCCCACTTGAAACAGACGTTATATGTCAGTCTATAATTCTATATACACATAGAGAAATTTATTATTTTTTCTGGGGCTTATGGTGATTCTCATCATTCTTACAATGAATTCTTGACTTAAGTCAGGTAATTTCAAAATAGGTTTACTTGTAAGCTTTTCCTTCAATTCCTGGTAAGCGAATTCGCATTGTGATGTCCAGGTAATTCGATCTGGAAGTCCTTTACGTGTCAAATCAGTTAACGGTGCACATATGGAATTAAAGTTTTTTATATACTTTTGGTAGAAACCACATAATGAGACAAAGGATCTCACGTCTTTCTTGGTTTGTGGTCTCGGGGCTTTCTTTAGTTTCTCTAAATTCTTGGGGTCAGGGGTCATGTTTCCCTGATGGACTGTGTGTCCCAAGAATTCTAATTCTTTACATCCAACGCAACATTTGGTTGGTCGGGCTGTCAAATTCGCTTCTCTAAGTCGATTAAACAGCATGTTCAGAGAGTCAATGTGTTCCTCAAATGTTTCTGTGGCTATAAGGATATCATCCATGAAATTTGTGATACATGGATTATTCAGAGGGTCCAATAATTTTCTCATCATTCTAGAGAAGACACTAGGCGCATTCTTCAATCCAAATGGCAATCTGTTAAACTCATAGTGTCCCTCTGAGGTACTAAAAGCTAGGTATGGTCTAACCTCAGGCTTTACTGGAATCTGATAGTATCCTTTACTCAGATCCACTTTTGAGAAATATTTAGCTTTATTTAGCCTGGCAAACAACTGATTTGTATCCGGCAATGGATCCACCTGTCCTTCTGTAATAGCATTCAGTCTCCTGTAATCTATACAGAGTCTATGTTCTCCAGAGGGTTTCCTTAAGAGTACCACACTGGAACTATTCGAAGATTCACTGTGTGAAATAATTCCTTCCTTCAACAAATAGTCTATCTCTTCCTTCAAAGCTTTCTCCTTAGCAAAAGGAATCGAATAGGGTTTCATACAGACAGGTGTGGGGTCTATCAGCTTCATATCATATTCCAATAAGTTTGTATGCCCCGGTCGGTCTGTTAACACCTCTGTATGATTATCTAGAACCTGTTGCACTCTCTCTTTCTGATTTTTCGTTAAATGTGTACTGATTTTCACCTGTGCCGCTGTCTCACAGGGATGTAATGGATATTCAAATGATGAAAGGGGTTCCTTTTTCATTTCCATGGCAATGGACAAGGTCAACAAGTGTGTCTCTTCCTGATTTTCTCTTTCCAAATATTTCTTCAGGAGATTCACATGATAGATTTTTTCTTTCCCCTTCTTATCTATCTTATAATTGGTTCTAGACACCTTCTCTAGAACTGTATATGGACCTTGCCATCCAATTTGTAACTTATTTTGACTACCGGGTAGAAGAAGCAGTACCTTCTCTCCCACAGCCAAATCTCTGTCTTTAGCTTTCCTGTTATAATAGGCAGCATGTTTCCTCCTGGCTTGTCTCAAATTTTCATTGGCAAGTTTCCAGCCAGTTTTTAAACGAGTGGTCAGCTCATTCACATATTGGTATGAGGATGTAATATTTTCCTCTGCTTTTTCATCAGTCCACGTTCTTAACAGAGCTACATATGGACCTTTAATTTTGTGGACCTATTTGTCCATGCACCGGTATGGTCTCTTCCACTCGAAGCTCTATAGTGATGATTTTTCTTCCCCGAATTATCATGCACAAAACGACCGCTACCAATTTTTTTCTTGGGGCTTTCTCCCCACTTAGAATTCTTGATGAGAGATTTCCTCTCTACATCTTCTTCCTCCAGTTTGCATAAGTCCGATTGAGGGATTTTCGGCTTATCCTGGGGTAAGACATCTTTTTGCACTCGCCGCATAGTGGCCATTGTGAAACAGTTAATTGAAGCTTGTCCGTGAAAAGGGGCTTCCCATTCCATTTGGTCCACTTTATCAAATTTATTTTTCTTTTTATTGTCAGGCCTAAGTTTGCCCCGTGGCGTGTCCAGGTCCTGATCAATGTTCCCACTTGTGGGTGTTCCCTCATGTGCTATACTACACCTTTCTACAAAATTCTCAATGTCCCACCTTGCCTTGGGCCAATAATAATTCTGAGCCACCTTTTGGATGATGGTACCAATTTTCTCATGGTCCCCATCTTGTTTCACATGTAGGCTCCTTATTAATTCTGCCCTATATGTCTTTGGAAGAACCAACTGTCCGTGACCATTGGATCTAGTTCCGGCCTTCCTGTACATCAACTTGTTTTTCATGTAAAAATCTCCCTTGCCTGGAGTTGTATGACAAGTTGACAATTTCCTGAAACAAGGCTTGAGGGTCTTATCCCCAGCCTGTGCCTTCCTCAACTCTTCTGGAGTGGTATTTAACATAATATCCTCCTCCTTTCTTGAGGTTTACCTGACCTGAAGGGTGGCCATATACACAGGTTTCCTTCTACAATGATCAGTGTCATGATTGTTCATCTTACAATTTTTACACCATCTCTTTCCTTGGTTGAAAGATTTTCTTTCATCATATTTCCTTTCATCGAATTGTGGGGTTTTATTTTTATTGTCATACCGTGGCCTATCAAACTGGTGCCTACCTTTGTTCTGATCTCTAGGATCAAATTTATTAAAGTTCTGTGGTGCCCTAAAATTATCTACCTGTTTCTTTTTATTACCTGATACCTCTGCCTGAGCTGCTTGATACCTTTCTGCAACACTTAATAACTCACCCAGTCTCTCTGCACCTTGTTCCATGAGAAACTTTCTCAGGTCTGGAGCCATGGACTCTCTTAGTTGTTTTATAAGGATCATTTCCTTAAGATCTTGGGTTTTCCCCAGAGAAGTTCATTTCTCCAAGTATGTCTCTAACCGTGCAGAGAACTGGTGATAGGTTTCACCTGACAGTAGTTTAGCATTCCTAAATTTTTTCCTATAAAATTCTGCGTTCTTTTCATATCTTAACAAAAGAGCCTGCTTTAGCATGTCATAATTTTCTTGAACACCTCTGCTCATTTTGGCAAAAACTTCATAAGCTGCACCACGAAGCCCTTGAGATAACTTTAAGCTCCACTTTTCTCTCTCTAACCCATACGTGGTAGCTAATAGTTCATATCTATTTAGATAGCTCTCAATATCATCGTCTTTCTCAACAAAATGATCTAAATGAAAGTTCATAGCTGAGGTTGAGGCTCCCTGACTAGCAGTAGCATCGGAGGTAAAGGGACTGGCACCATTTTCAGGAGCATGGCCCTGAAACTCAAACTCCCTTAGTCGTAACTCATGTTCCCTTTGTAATCTCTTCTCCTCCTTTTCTGCTTCCCTCTCTGCAGCCAATCGCTTGTCTTCCCTTTCTGCAGCTAATCTCTTTTCTTCTCTTTCTGCCTTTTGTTCTTCTAATTGGAGCCTCTTAATCTCCCTATCTGCCTCCAATGCTTTAGCCTCAGCCTCAATCTGCAACCTCTTAATTTCTTTTTCAGCTTCTAACTTTCTTTCAGACTCTTTTTCTAATCTTTCAGATTCTAATCTTCTTTCGGCCTCTTTTTCTAATCTTCTTTCTTCACGTTCAATATATTTGTCACATTCAGTAGTGACATAAGCAATCATAATTTGCCCGTCCATTCCTAACTCTTTTGCAGTCTGCACAGCAGCAGATCGAAATTTTGCCAAGTCGGCCATTGTCTAACAGGCAAATGTAAACAATTCAATCTCTAACTAAATATCTCAGGACAACCACAGGCACTGAGAGCTCAACCTTATTTATTTTCACCCAAGGATACCTTTTAATTCTTTATTATTCCCAATATATATAATAAGAGAAAGTTCAATATCCCGGGAACGAGACCCCAATATATGTGGTAAAGTGGGATGATATAAATAGTTATAGGGGACTTAGTGTACTGACTGAGATCAGCTGTGAAGGTATCTGTATCTAATAGGTGTAGTGTTTTACAGATAACCTTACTTGCTACCACATTTATACCTCAGTCAGAATTATTCTGGAATATTGTGATGACTACGTTGAATGTCTAGGGTTATGTAAATGATGAAGTGTAAGTCACAACAACAACAGACAGATAAACAATTTAATTTATTCCACAACACTTTACAACACTGTGACACTCACACACATTTAACACTCTATAAGACTATCTTAAATGAGTCCAGTATAAAGTTTCAAATATATGTGTATTAATTACTTTCACTAATAGATATCATGATTCAACTACACAGTGAACCAGGAATCACAATCAAATGTAATCACAATTTATTTGTACATAATTTATAAATATGAACCTTGTAGTGACATATTTTATTAGTATTATCCTATGTGTGTAAGTTGTGTAGTAGTACTATGAGGTAATACTGGTTTTGTTTTTCAAGCTATGTTGTTATTTGTCATCATGACTTCACGTGTTTGTTTATCTTGGAAATAGTATGGGGAAAAGTTCACAGTTCCTAGCAATTGAAACAATTTATTGTCCCTCTGTGTTACTATAATGTCAATTTTTGAGGGGACATATGATTGAGCTGCTCTGGCCACAGAAGCTTATCTTTCGTGATGGCGGCAGAAAAAGGTCTCCTCTGCTCGATTACTTCACTGCGTTCTGGAGACACCTCACTGGTCGCTATCTGGACCCAGGAGTATGCTGTCAGCCTCTAGATTCAGCAAAGCTCCGACCAGGTGCTGCTCCAATAACTTAGGACCACGGTCCCTGAAACAAGAAGGTTGTACCTCCTACTTCAGAACTAATTTATAATCTATTTCCACACTGAGCACAACACATAACAAACACTGAGTTCAGAGCGGTAGGCCAACTGCTAGCTTCATCTGAAACAATTTACACCAGTATTCTTCTCTAATGGTTACAACGCCTCTGCAATTCCAGCATTATTTCCTTCTATTCAATAAGATAGGTGTCACAGTACTGTTTGGCAATTCCATGCAGTTTTTACTTTTCTCCGACACGTTCTGTTCAGGTTGGAGCACTATCTAGGCTTTGCCTCATGTATGCTACTGAACCACACACATATATACAGACACAAATTATCAATTCACATTCAATTTTCATCAAAAGATATCGAATATGTCAAGCTTACCACAATGCATGGAAATAATACACAAATACGTTGACTGGCGATGAATATGGCACAATTTCGATCTGCCTATGTCCCAGGCTTTTATTTAGAAAAATATGCACTGGACTCAACGCACTGTTTCTTTAGTAAGGTTATTTGAAAAATGTGGCACTGAACTGACGCTCCTAATTGACTATATTGGCGGGTCTAACCAATCGGGCCATGTTTACACAGCTTTTCAAAAAAAGTACCCTTACTACCGTTTCCCCTAACAACAAAGAATTAGTATTTGTAGTCCGACTAATCGTGTTTCGCCTTACATTTACTTCTATCCAATCAAATAGGATTTAACATGGTAGCCTATTTCCCGTAAAATGGTGGTTTCAAAACATGCCACTGCGCAATTCTGACTTGGTGCTGTCAGACATCCTCACTATTTTCTTTTGGCTATAATTTGTTAATTCCTAGACTGTTTGCGTAACACTTAACGTATGGGTAGTGTTTTTTATCACGGTCTATTTGAAAAAAAGTTAGTGCTTCTGGCCTTTCGCGCGGGATGGGTATTAATTTTGTATCGCGAGACGCGTGTTAGTGTTGCGTGCGTTCCTGCTTTCAGCCCTCCCTCTCTTTCTATCCTAAGTCCATCTGTCCTTTCGTTTATGTTAACGTAGTGTAATTAATGTTAGTATTAATTTAGGTCATTAATCAGCTTGCGTATCTCAAGGTTTTCTTAGAAATGCAGTACACGTTTTATTGTATTGTGGAAACGCGTGTATGCTGCTATAGGCTTTACTATCAACGTGGAAACGTTACAATTTGCAGACGAAGTAGAAAAAGGGGGATCTCGAGTACAGTCATTGTGACAGCACTGTTCTTTACCATTCTTCTTTCCTTTTATTGAATTTATGTGTTAGGCTTTACATTTACCTGATAATTTATATATGTGGATTAGAATTTCTCACGACAAATTCTCCCCACTTGAAACAGACGTTATATGTCAGTCTATAATTCTATATACACATAGAGAAATTTATTATTTTTTCTGGGGCTTATGGTGATTCTCATCCCCATACAGATAAATATTGAATTTCTTTATCGCCCATATTACTGCAAGACATTCTTTTTCGCTAGTTGAGTAATTGGTTTCAGCTTTATTCAACTTCCTACTAGCATATGCCACCGGGCTTAATTCCCCGTCCAGTGCATCTGATTTCTGTAACAGGGTCGCACCTAACCCGATATTACTGGCATCCGTTCTTACAATGAATTCTTGACTTAAGTCAGGTAATTTCAAAATAGGTTTACTTGTAAGCTTTTCCTTCAATTCCTGGTAAGCGAATTCGCATTGTGATGTCCAGGTAATTCGATCTGGAAGTCCTTTACGTGTCAAATCAGTTAACGGTGCACATATGGAATTAAAGTTTTTGATATACTTTTGGTAGAAACCACATAATGAGACAAAGGATCTCACGTCTTTCTTGGTTTGTGGTCTCGGGGCTTTCTTTAGTTTCTCTAAATTCTTGGGGTCAGGGGTCATGTTTCCATGATGGACTGTGTGTCCCAAGAATTCTAATTCTTTACATCCAACGCAACATTTGGTTGGTCGGGCTGTCAAATTCGCTTCTCTAAGTCGATTAAACAGCATGTTCAGAGAGTCAATGTGTTCCTCAAATGTTTCTGTGGCTATAAGGATATCATCCATGAAATTTGTGATGCATGGATTATTCAGAGGGTCCAATAATTTTCTCATCATTCTAGAGAAGACACTAGGCGCATTCTTCAATCCAAATGGCAATCTGTTAAACTCATAGTGTCCCTCTGAGGTACTAAAAGCTAGGTATGGTCTAACCTCAGGCTTTACTGGAATCTGATAGTATCCTTTACTCAGATCCACTTTTGAGAAATATTTAGCTTTATTTAGCCTGGCAAACAACTGATTTGTATCCGGCAATGGATCCACCTGTCCTTCTGTAATAGCATTCAGTCTCCTGTAATCTATACAGAGTCTATGTTCTCCAGAGGGTTTCCTTAAGAGTACCACACTGGAACTATACGAAGATTCACTGTGTGAAATAATTCCTTCCTTCAACAAATAGTCTATCTCTTCCTTCAAAGCTTTCTCCTTAGCAAAAGGAATCGAATAGGGTTTCATACAGACAGGTGTGGGGTCTATCAGCTTCATATCATATTCCAATAAGTTTGTATGCCCCGGTCGGTCTGTTAACACCTCTGTATGATTATCTAGAACCTGTTGCACTCTCTCTTTCTGATTTTTCGTTAAATGTGTACTGATTTTCACCTGTGCCGCTGTCTCACAGGGATGTAATGGATATTCAAATGATGAAAGTGGTTCCTTTTTCATTTCCATGGCAATGGACAAGGTCAACAAGTGTGTCTCTTCCTGATTTTCTCTTTCCAAATATTTCTTCAGGAGATTCACATGATAGATTTTTTCTTTCCCCTTCTTATCTATCTTATAATTGGTTCTAGACACCTTCTCTAGAACTGTATATGGACCTTGCCATCCAATTTGTAACTTATTTTGACTACCGGGTAGAAGAAGCAGTACCTTCTCTCCCACAGCCAAATCTCTGTCTTTAGCTTTCCTGTTATAATAGGCAGCATGTTTCTTCCTGGCTTGTCTCAAATTTTCATTGGCAAGTTTCCAGCCAGTTTTTAAACGAGTGGTCAGCTCATTCACATATTGGTATGAGGATGTAATATTTTCCTCTGCTTTTTCATCAGTCCACGTTCTTAACAGAGCTACATATGGACCTTTAATTTTGTGGACCTATTTGTCCATGCACCGGTATGGTCTCTTCCACTCGAAGCTCTATAGTGATGATTTTTCTTCCCCGAATTATCATGCACAAAACGACCGCTACCAATTTTTTTCTTGGGGCTTTCTCCCCACTTAGAATTCTTGATGAGAGATTTCCTCTCTACATCTTCTTCCTCCAGTTTGCATAAGTCCGATTGAGGGATTTTCGGCTTATCCTGGGGTAAGACATCTTTTTGCACTCGCCGCATAGTGGCCATTGTAAAACAGTTAATTGAAGCTTGTCCGTGAAAAGGGGCTTCCCATTCCATTTGGTCCACTTTATCAAATTTATTTTTCTTTTTATTGTCAGGCCTAAGTTTGCCCCGTGGCGTGTCCAGGTCCTGATCAATGTTCCCACTTGTGGGTGTTCCCTCATGTGCTATACTACACCTTTCTACAAAATTCTCAATGTCCCACCTTGCCTTGGGCCAATAATAATTCTGAGCCACCTTTTGGATGATGGTACCAATTTTCTCATGGTCCCCATCTTGTTTCACATGTAGGCTCCTTATTAATTCTGCCCTATATGTCTTTGGAAGAACCAACTGTCCGTGACCATTGGATCTAGTTCCGGCCTTCCTGTACATCAACTTGTTTTTCATGTAAAAATCTCCCTTGCCTGGAGTTGTATGACAAGTTGACAATTTCCTGAAACAAGGCTTGAGGGTCTTATCCCCAGCCTGTGCCTTCCTCAACTCTTCTGGAGTGGTATTTAACATAATATCCTCCTCCTTTCTTGAGGTTTACCTGACCTGAAGGGTGGCCATATACACAGGTTTCCTTCTACAATGATCAGTGTCATGATTGTTCATCTTACAATTTTTACACCATCTCTTTCCTTGGTTGAAAGATTTTCTTTCATCATATTTCCTTTCATCGAATTGTGGGGTTTTATTTTTATTGTCATACCGTGGCCTATCAAACTGGTGCTTACCTTTGTTCTGATCTCTAGGATCAAATTTATTAAAGTTCTGTGGTGCCCTAAAATTATCTACCTGTTTCTTTTTATTACCTGATACCTCTGCCTGAGCTGCTTGATACCTTTCTGCAACACTTAATAACTCACCCAGTCTCTCTGCACCTTGTTCCATGAGAAACTTTCTCAGGTCTGGAGCCATGGACTCTCTTAGTTGTTTTATAAGGATCATTTCCTTAAGATCTTGGGTTTTCCCCAGAGAAGTTCATTTCTCCAAGTATGTCTCTAACCGTGCAGAGAACTGGTGATAGGTTTCACCTGACAGTAGTTTAGCATTCCTAAATTTTTTCCTATAAAATTCTGCGTTCTTTTCATATCTTAACAAAAGAGCCTGCTTTAGCATGTCATAATTTTCTTGATCACCTCTGCTCATTTTGGCAAAAAACTTCATAAGCTGCACCACGAAGCCCTTGAGATAACTTTAAGCTCCACCTTTCTCTCTCTAACCCATACGTGGTAGCTAATAGTTCATATCTATTTAGATAGCTCTCAATATCATCGTCTTTCTCAACAAAATGATCTAAATGAAAGTTCATAGCTGAGGTTGAGGCTCCCTGACTAGCAGTAGCATCGGAGGTAAAGGGACTGGCACCATTTTCAGGAGCATGGCCCTGAAACTCAAACTCCCTTAGTCGTAACTCATGTTCCCTTTGTAATCTCTTCTCCTCCTTTTCTGCTTCCCTCTCTGCAGCTAATCTCTTTTCTTCCATTTCTGCAGCTAATCTTTTTTCTTCTCTTTCTGCCTTTTGTTCTTCTAATTGGAGCCTCTTAATCTCCCTATCTGCCTCCAATGCTTTAGCCTCAGCCTCAATCTGCAACCTCTTAATTTCTTTTTCAGCTTCTAACCTTCTTTCAGACTCTTTTTCTAATCTTTCAGATTCTAATTTTCTTTCGGCCTCTTTTTCTAATCTTCTTTCTTCACGTTTAATATATTTGTCACATTCAGTAGTGACATAAGCAATCATAATTTGCCCGTCCATTCCTAACTCTTTTGCAGTCTGCACAGCAGCAGATCGAAGTGTTGCCAAGTCGGCCATTGTCTAACAGGCAAATGTAAACAATTCAATCTCTAACTAAAAATATCCCAGGACAACCACAGGCACTGAGAGCTCAACCTTATTTATTTTCACCCAAGGATACCTTTTAATTCTTTATTATTCCCAATATATATAATAAGAGAAAGTTCAATATCCCGGGAACGAGACCCCAATATATGTGGTAAAGTGGGATGATATAAATAGTTATAGGGGACTTAGTGTACTGACTGAGATCAGCTGTGAAGGTATCTGTATCTAATAGGTGTAGTGTTTTACAGATAACCTTACTTGCTACCACATTTATACCTCAGTCAGAATTATTCTGGAATATTGTGATGACTACGTTGAATGTCTAGGGTTATGTAAATGATGAAGTGTAAGTCACAACAACAACAGACAGATAAACAATTTAATTTATTCCACAACACTTTACAACACTGTGACACTCACACACATTTAACACTCTATAAGACTATCTTAAATGAGTCCAGTATAAAGTTTCAAATATATGTGTATTAATTACTTTCACTAATAGATATCCTGATTCAACTACACAGTGAACCAGGAATCACAATCAAATGTAATCACAATTTATATGTACATAATTTATAAATATGAACCTTGTAGTGACATATTTTATTAGTATTATCCTATGTGTGTAAGTTGTGTAGTAGTACTATGAGGTAATACTGGTTTTGTTTTTCAAGCTATGTTGTTATTTGTCATCATGACTTCACGTGTTTGTTTATCTTGGAAATAGTATGGGGAAAAGTTCACAGTTCCTAGCAATTGAAACAATTTATTGTCCCTCTGTGTTACTATAATGTCAATTTTTGAGGGGACATATGATTGAGCTGCTCTGGCCACAGAAGCTTATCTTTCGTGATGGCGGCAGGAAAAGGTCTCCTCTGCTCGATTACTTCACTGCGTTCTGGAGACACCTCACTGGTCGCTATCTGGACCCAGGAGTATGCTGTCAGCCTCTAGATTCAGCAAAGCTCCGACCAGGTGCTGCTCCAATAACTTAGGACCACGGTCCCTGAAACAAGAAGGTTGTACCTCCTACTTCAGAACTAATTTATAATCTATTTCCACACTGAGCACAACACATAACAAACACTTGAGTTCAGAGCGGTAGGCCAACTGCTAGCTTCATCTGAAACAATTTACACCAGTATTCTTCTCTAATGGTTACAACGCCTCTGCAATTCGAGCATTATTTCCTTCTATTCAATAAGATAGGTGTCACAGTACTGTTTGGCAATTCCATGCAGTTTTTACTTTTCTCCGACACGTTCTGTTCAGGTTGGAGCACTATCTAGGCTTTGCTTCATGTTTGCTACTGAACCACACACATATATACAGACACAAATTATCAATTCACATTCAATTTTCATCAAAAGATATCGAATATGTCAAGCTTACCACAATTCATGGAAATAATACACAAATACGTTGACTGGCGATGAATATGGCACAATTTCGATCTGCCTATGTCCCAGGCTTTTATTTAGAAAAATATGCATGGACTCAACGCACTGTTTCTTTAGTAAGGTTATTTGAAAAATGTGGCACTGAACTGACGCTCCTAATTGACTATATTGGCGGGTCTAACCAATCGGGCCATGTTTACACAGCTTTTCAAAAAAAAGTACCCTTACTACCGTTTCCCCTAACAACAAAGAATTAGTATTTGTAGTCCGACTAATCGTGTTTCGCCTTACATTTACTTCTATCCAATCAAATAGGATTTAACATGGTAGCCTATTTCCCGTAAAATGGTGGTTTCAAAACATGCCACTGCGCAATTCTGACTTGGTGCTGTCAGACATCCTCACTATTTTCTTTTGGCTATAATTTGTTAATTCCTAGACTGTTTGCGTAACACTTAACATATTCTTTGTCAGCAAGTCCTAAGGAACCCAAATATATAAATTTAATGGAGCCAAGTGGCTGCGTTCAAAATATGTATTTTCTAGGATAGTCGTGTATTTTTTTTATTTTTTATGTTTAGAACCGCCACCTGTCTTGCCTTTTCGACTGTTCTGTCAGACTAATGTCAGAATTTCAAACATAAAACAGTAGAATGTCATGTTTCCTTATAAGCATTTTACAGGTTTTTAAACCTAACTCTCGTATGGGTAGTGTTTTTTATCACGGTCTATTTGAAAAAAAGTTAGTGCTTCTGGCCTTTCGCGCGGGGAGGGTATTAATTTTGTATCGCGAGACGCGTGTTAGTGTTGCGTGCGTTCCTGCTTTCAGCCCTCCCTCTCTTTCTATCCTAAGTCCATCTGTCCTTTCGTTTATGTTAACGTAGTGTAATTAATGTTAGTATTAATTTAGGTCATTAATCAGCTTGCGTATCTCAAGGTTTTCTTAGAAATGCAGTACACGTTTTATTGTATTGTGGAAACGCGTGTATGCTGCTATAGGCTTTACTATCAACGTGGAAACGTTACAATTTGCAGACGAAGTAGAAAAAGGGGGATCTCGAGTACAGTCATTGTGACAGCACTGTTCTTTACCATTCTTCTTTCCTTTTATTGAATTTATGTGTTAGGCTTTACATTTACCTGATAATTTATATATGTGGATTAGAATTTCTCACGACATTATGTCATATGATTATGCATTCCATTTATAATTCCATAATATTTCATATGTTCTGACCAACAAACGTTTGGTTCAGAACAAATAAATTTATCAAAAGATTTAAATTGTAAAAACTAAAACAGCCTGAGTTAGTTCAGTGTGTTATAAAGTTTATTAATATTATTAGACTTATTAAATATTTGTGTGTGTGTGTGTGTAATCTACCACAACACATTACATATCAGTACCCTAGACCTTTAACGTAGCCACATTCATTAGTAAAAAAGATATGTGTGAGGTCGTTAGTGGTAGTAAGAAGGGCCTTCTGTAATTCACATCTACATTTATCTCAGGAGCCTTCACAGCTGACCTCATACATCACACTAGGTAACATCAACCATACAATACCATCAAATCCACTACAGTGTGACAAGGAATTTGTATACTGAGAGAAGTTACCAACCTGTCATTTCCTATGTACTGGAAAATCTCAAGCTATTGACACTGTGAGCGCTGTTAAACTTCTTACCTGGACAAATTAAATGTGACATAAACAGTAATCCTAAATAAAAATAACAAAGCGAACGCTCCCCGGAGAAGTGGACTTAAATCTGTCTTTGAGGAGCTAGGGTTCTCTTTGCCAAAAAAAATAACACTGGATTTGCTGTGTGTGTGTGTGTGTGTCCTAAAGATTGTTCCAGAAGATACAACACAAATATTAGGTAAGAAAGAATGTTCGTGGCTACGGTTGTCTGAGAAGAGAGGAAGGATGAATGAATAATTCTCATATATACATCTTGTAGAATCCATGTGCTCACTTTTTTGTGTATTGTTTTTTAAGCGAGTTTTGCTAATGCTGTCCCTTTCAGAATAGAGTAACGTATAAACTCTGTTCTTTACGGTAGAGGAAAATACTAGACAATAGCGTATAAATCTTTGACTCTTTGGGGTTAATAACTTTCTTCTAACGGGATCTTGTCTCAACAGAGGGAGGAAGGATTACACCTATGAGTCTAACTCTATAATTAATTCTGTAACTATTGTTTATTTTGTATTTGATTGATATTCAACATATTGCTGTTGTGAAGTTCTTTATAATAAATACAATTTACATAAACTTTATTTACATGTGTCGGTCAGCTCGTCCCAACATATCCCTACATCCATTAATATAGTTTTTTTCACGTATTTTTTGAGCGTCTAATTGTCGTCACTTATCTGTGTGTGTGTAGAGGTGAGTGGTTGTGTATATATATATATATATATATATATATATATATATATATATATATATATATATATATATATAGGAAAACTGTCTGATCTAAGAATCTCATTCGTAATCGATAGGCTGCATAGATTATCTCTCAAATCCAGGGACAGACTTTACCTTTCCCCATTTCACTCGTGAAAAATCTATTTCTTTAGCTTTTCTCCCATTGAGCTATCACCTGTTCTAGTTCTATTCAGACGGGACCATAATTGATCTTAAATACCTATCCAAAAAATCTACGACACTAGAAGACAACTCTGTTTAACAGTATTAATAGATCATTTGATTCTTCCGTTATGCCTTAGCTCAATGTAGAACATAGGCCATCAACAAATGTACACCAACCCGCGTCATGTCCTGTGCTATCTGTGCAAGATGTTTCCATGTCTTCTTCATCTCTTCATGTCTGTCTTACTTACTTACTTAGTCGTTCATCTTCTACTCTGGGGTCTAGAGGCTTGCCAGAGAGAACGTCATACATCCTCTCGGCTGTCTTCCTCCTGGCCTGGTTCCAATCTAGTCCTCGGTCCTTCAGGGATTGTCCCCCAAGGAACTCTGGAGCGCCCTAGAGGTCTGGATCCCTGGCCTTTAGTCTCCCATATTTGTCGCGGTCGCCGATTTTCTTCCATTCTGTATACATATCCAAACTATCGTAACTGGGACTGTTCCACTCGGGTCTGCTGGAGCTGGGATTTGAAGCCCTGACATATCGTCTGGGTGCGCACCGTGTCTCTTCTCGTTATTTTAACCACCTTCCTCAGATATCTCATTTCTGAGGTTTGGGGTTGGCTTTTGTGAGTTGCAGTCATTTCCCGTGACTCCCTTCCATATTTCAAGACTTCCATGCCTGTCTCCACTTTATTTCTCAGTTACCTAGAGAAATCCCTCTAGAGAGGTCTGCCTCTACAATTTGTGTTCTGTCCAACGTCAGCATATTTCTTAACCTCTTGTTAGACTGGTATTTAACTGGTTGGGTTTTTTCTTTTTCTAATACAACAGAACCTCGATTATCCTAACTTTAATTATCGAACCGTCAATTATCCGAACCGTCAATTATCCGAACTACCTCCGCCGCCAAAACAAAACTACAGTATCTACTTCTAGTGCACTAATTGTTATGCTTAAGTATTACTCCTGCCGCTTAATGCATTCTTTTCCTATTTTTACTGGCATATATATACAATATTGCATAGAAATAGTCTTAATTCACCTGGAGATCTTCGCTGCCTTAGAAACTGCAATGACATGGTGTGAGCAACATTCTGAATCCAGTTCTTCGGGGATACTGCTGATATTAAAGAGGATGAGAGACCTCGTTGCTAAAACATTTTAAAAATAATAAACCTTCTCAAGATTCATTATAATTTTATTTTCTACCATTGCTTGTGTTTGTTTATTTCTGTCTTTGTAAATTAAAAAACGTATGATTTATAATTGAAAGCATGTAAAACAATTAGGCTCAAATTAAATATAATATACATTGTTTCTTCAAAACGTTTCAGTTATTATTTACAAACCATTTCCTAAATCAATTATTTTTAATAATACTTCGTATTTCAAAATACAAGAGTAATCACCTTGCGTACAATAATTTAATTGTAGGCCTCATTACATATTGTTTGATATAAACTGCGTATTCTCGTGTACGGCATGTTTGATTACACTGACAAACAACATTTTTCTTTCTTATATAAGAATAAGTGTTCTTAGGTCAGTTTCTTGCGCTGATTTCAAATTTGAAATCCGTTTATCTCTATCACGTCGGGTTTTTAAGATATTTGTGAATAAATATATTTTTGGGAAACCGTTATTTGCTCCGTTTCATTTTTACTATATAACTTTTTAAAAATTAATAAAATGCAAAATAATTCTACTTTTTATACTGCTAAAAGATGCATGACATATGTTACGTTATATTTCAAATAGTTACTGTATTTTGAAATAATTCTGAGTGAAATATGGCTTCTAGAAGTTATAGAAATTCGGCTGATCTGTTCTGTTACGTGTGCGGATATTTTACCGATCGTGTTCACCAGAAAAACTTTACACCATTGCTAAAGAAAGCATATGAACTTTATTTCGATTCGAAAGTTGATGATGCAAATAAATCTTGGAAGCCAAATGCAGTTTGTTCGACTTGTGCAAATACATTGGCAGGTTGGTTACGAAAATCGCCGAAGCATAAGTCGATGCCTTTTGGAGTGCCAGTAATATGGCGTGAACCGACAAATCACGCTACTGATTGTTACTTCTGCTTGACAAATATCCATGGTTTCACTTTTAAAACTAGAAAGTCTGTGGTTTATCCAAATATTGAATCAGTTTCGAAACCAGTGCCTCATGATCCAATCACGTGTCCGATCCCAGTTCCACCAGAACAATATCCGTTGGACGTGAATGAACCATCAGAAAGTGATAGTTTACCTGCTTTAGAAACTAATTCTGACTCGGATTATGTACCGGTGAATGATGGTGTTCACTTAATTAACCATTCAGAACTTTCAGATCTAATACGTGATCTCGCTCTCACCAAAGGACAAGCGGAATTACTCGGTTCGCGACTCAAAGAATGGAATCTTTAGCGCCCAATACTCCGATATCTAAATTTCGTCATAGACACAGAGAACTTGTTCAATACTTTGAGATGGATGATGACATTTGCTATTGCAAAGATGTAAAAGGTCTAATGGTGCACCTCGGTCATGAGCACATAGTCAACGAATGGCGACTTTTCATCGACTCTTCCAAGACTAGTCTAAAAGCCGTGTTATTGCATAATGGAAATTTATTTTCATCAATTCCAGTCGCCTACTCTGTTCATATGAAAGAAACTTATGACAATATGGCTATACTTTTGGCAAAAATAAAGTACAATGACTACCAATGGCGGATTTGTGGAGACCTAAAAGTGATTGCAATTCTCACGGGCATGCAGACTGGGTATACTAAATTTTGTTGCTTCCTATGTGAATGGGACAGCCGCAACAGACAGGAACATTATGCAAGAAAGGTGTGGCCTATCAGGGATCGTATGCAGCTCGGGCATAAAAATGTAATACACGAGCCATTAGTTAACAAAGACAGCATCATTACACCGTTACATATAAAGTTGGGGCTCATGAAGAATTTCGTAAAAGCGTTAGATAAACGAGCAAAGCTTTCACTTATCTTCGAGAAAAGTTTCCGCAAATTAGCGATGCAAAGATTAGCGATGCAAAGATAAAGGAAGGTATCTTTGTAGGACCTCAGATTAGGAAAGTTATTGCAGACAAACAATTCGAGAACTTGTTACATGGTAGTGAACTTCGCGCATGGATGGCATTCAAATCGATCGTCGATAACTTTCTGGGAAATACAAATATCTGTCGACTATGTGCATATTGTTAAGCAGTGCACAGATGCATACAGAATTATGGGCTGTAACATGTCCCTCAAAATCCATTTGTTCGATTCGCATCTTGACTTTTTCCCTGACAACCTTGGCGAAGTCAGCGATGAACATGGAGAACGATTCCATCAAGATATCGCCGTAATGGAGTCACGTTATCAAGGACGGTGGAGTGTGACCATGCTTGCCGATTATTGTTGGATGCTTCATCGCGATGTACCACATGCCATTCATCGACGAAAGTCGACTGCAAAGGAATTCAAGCCTACATAACTGTTATACTTCTTGTACAAATGATGTTGTAATACTGTATGCGTTGTTAAAAAACTTCAATTGCGTATTTCTAGAGATCCCGACCTGATAGAGAAAAACGGTTTGCAGATTTAAAAACAGCGCATTAAAATTGACCAGAAAAACATAGAAGTGTTAGAGAAAGAAAAAAAAATTTTTTTTTTGTTAGTCAGTGTTATCCGTCTTCTTCGTACACTCTCAAACGTCTACTTGAATGTTTTCAAATAAAGCAGTAGTCAGCTTGAGGCTGTTTGAATCGCCTTAGAGCTTTTCCACGAAAGGTACTGATGTCGGCCATATGCGCTTTCTCTGTTCCGCATATGTTAGGCAACTCTGAAGCAGATGTTCAGCAATAATTTTATCAGTGCCACAGTTACACTCATCGGTAGTTCCTATCGTTTGATTACACTAGTCAACAACCAAAATGTACCAGAAATGAAAATAGCTGATCTTAACTAATTTTGGTGTGCTGAAAACGAAAATGACATTAAAAAATGTTGATTGACTCTAGTTTTTAAGATATATGCTACTAGTTTATTTAATTACGGTCAATTTATATATATATTGTCACGGAGAGTTATGTTAATTGAATTTTCTATATTTTCCTCTTCCTTTCTTCCACCCGTGTTCTCTAAAATTATCACTCTTTACCTTTTTTTCCTGTGTTTTCGCATTCGTTCGTTTGCGACTATATACATTACTATTTTCCCATTCTAACGTTTACCTGTTTCTTTTCTCAAAACTGAGAACACAGTTATGACGTAACGTGTCAGTCTCTACAGAGACGGGAGAGCGTTAAATGTATTCTATTTGCATTAGATGTCAGGACACGATAACTGTGAATATTTGGCTAGTCTCAGACATAGGGCCGACCTATAGTCTGCATTCTCACCTGTCAAATCGTAGTTTCTCGGTGAGCGCTCAGGAAAAGCGCGATAACTGACACCTCCCCGGCGCAGTTTCAGACATTTGTCTGGGAGTTCGCATCGGACATGTAGTTTCCAAGATAGATTCTCAGTGTCAGGTGATATGACACTCACGCTCCATGGCCAGTTTTGGCGTAAGGTGCGAGAAAGCAAAGTGTCAGTTATGGTTCTCATGATGAGTTTCTCGGGGAGGTGTGAATAACTGTTTCTGCACTGGAGACGGGCTGTCTGAGATTCGCAAATGACACGCGCCCTCTCGGTCAGTAGGTGGCAGTTACGACATGCGTTTAGGTGTTAAACGTAGTGTTATAGACGGAAAGGGGGATTATTTCGGTTTGGCGAATTAAACGTTTACCTCTTTGTCTGGTAATAGATATAACCAGAGTTTGAAACTAGATTTTCATTCTCGCTCCTAAATTCGCAGTAGACAGGACGTTTCGTGCTAAGAGAATAAGCTGTATAGCGAAGTCTTAGTTTGTTATTGGCAAAAATGTTGCCGAACTTCTAGACTACCAATAAATATAAGCATATAATTCTAGTTTGTGCGATCGCCTGTAAATTCTGTGTTGAGGTAAATCTTATACATTCTTCTTCTTCTTCTTCCGTCCTTAGCCACCGACCGTCAAAGCAGTCAGTGGCCATTACGCCTAGTGGCGTCTTAGGGCAACAGCAGATAGGTTTTCTTTGCCATTGTTTCCCATCACGCCTATTGGCGTATTTAGGGCAATGGCAAATCAATCCATTTGCTGTTGTTTCCGTAATCGAAATGACTGGCAAACGGGTGATCAGCCCGTAGGAAAATCGTATACATATTATCTAGTATTTCGTGAAGTGTTTAAAGTGATAATCGCTTATTTTATTTCACTAGTTAGATTTTTTGCTGAGCGCTTAATACATAAGTCTGTATTATTTTCTAGTGACGTGTTTCAGTGGAAAGCAGAATAAATTATAATTCCTAGCTTAAACAACAATGTAGCTGTCTTTTTGGAACTGGGGATTTCTTGGTCGAGACTGCATTTACGGGTCTGTGTGGAGGTCCTAGAATTTATTATGTTCCCAGATGCAGCGATCAAAGCTGTAAGTATAAATGTGCGCACGTGGCCACGGCTGAATGAATAGAGTGAAAGCAGATCTGAGTGTTATTTTACCGCTGTATTTTGGCACCTATTTGCTGTCATAACTTTCTTCATGCAAGTTTGTTTTTGCTAACAATATTTTCCCTTAAACTAGATTATAGTATCAGGTCTGTTCATACCTTAAACGGGGAAAACTCTTAGACTCAATCATATGTATCTGGGACTCTTTGTGCTATCATCTTTCTCCTAACGGGACTGTGGGCTATCCATCGAGGGAAGATCATAACTGTGGGTCTACCAGTTCTTGTAGCATTCCTTGATTTGTTTATGACTTTGTGTATATGCCTTTTTGATGTATTTTACATGTTGTGACGTAAGTTTACAATGATAAATAAACTTAACAATAAATTAATCAGCATGTTGGTCAGCTCGTTCTAAATATCTATATAATCATTGGTTATAGTTTCCCACGTCTGTGTGTCTACCTGTCGTCACTTGAATGTGCGTGCACGTGAGTGGATATAGATATATTTAATGTATATGTGTTAGACTGTCTGACTACTCTAGATCTGTCGTAGAAGATAGGTGAGAGAGAGAGAGAGAATATTCTCGCTCTCAGAGACAGCCTCTATCACAATTACACCACCTCACTCGTGGAAATCTATTTTCTGATCATTTCAACAACTAATACTTTTGCATGGTCCCTCCAATTGGGAAAGGCATATCAAAGAAGAAAAAATGGACTCTGGAATATCCAAACATCCCCTCTGCAATACGTCCGGTACTACATGGCGATGACCTACCAGTTCCCAAAGTGCCAGAATCATTTTCAGCTGCTTCCACTGATGAAGAAGAGGACATTGGTGGTCCTGAACCATCAACCTCAAGCGACCCAGATTTTGAGCAAACTACATCCACTAAACCACACTTAATAACCCAAGGTGAACTGAATGATCTTGTAAGAGATCTGAATTTACCGAAGAACAAGGCGGAGCTTTTGGGTTCCAGATTGCAACAGTGGAATCTCTTGGCAGAAGATGTTACAATTTATGTGTATAGGAACCGCCATAAGCCGCTTATTACATTCTTTTTCAAAGAGGGTGACCTTTCTGCGTGCCACAACATTTCTGGTTTAATGGCAGCCCTCAAAATCAATTACATACCGGAAGAGTGGAGGCTTTTCATTGATTCATCCAAGACGAGTCTCAAAGCTGTTTTGTTGAATAATGGTAATGTGTTACCGTCAATTCTAGTTGGTCACGCAGTTCATATGAAAGAAACTTATGAAAACATTAAGCAGCTTTTAAAGTGTATAAACTACGATCATCATCATTGGTCACTTTGCGGTGACTTAAAAGTGGTCGCTCTTTTGCTTGGACTACAGGGTGGATACACCAAGTACTGTTGCTTTCTCTGTGAGTGGTATAGCCGTGCACGAAGTGACCATTACATCAAAAGACATTGGCCAATCAGGCAGTCGTTGCAGCCTGGCAGTAAGAACGTTGCGAATCCAGCACTTGTCGACACCAGCAAGATTTTGTTGCCACCCTTGCACATTAAGCTGGGTCTCATGAAAAACTTTGTCAAGGCAATGGAGAAAACAGATGAGGCTTTCAAATACCTCATCAGAAAATTTCCAAGACTGTGTGAAGCTAAAATAAGAGAGGGAGTATTTGTTGGTCCGCAAATTCGAAAACGTCTTCATGATGACGAGTTTCTTTGCATGTTGCATGGCAAGGAAAAAGCAGCATGGCTAGCATTTAAGTCAGTGGTGGACAATTTTCTTGGAAACAACAGATCTGATAATTACAATGAAATTGTAGAAAATTTTCTGA
This sequence comes from Oreohelix idahoensis, assembly GCA_024509875.1. Classification (NCBI taxonomy): domain Eukaryota; kingdom Metazoa; phylum Mollusca; class Gastropoda; order Stylommatophora; family Oreohelicidae; genus Oreohelix; species Oreohelix idahoensis. Next base: position 62,792 of record JAMPIV010000846.1, on the reverse strand, counting down.
AGTATAAGAGTCTTGGCTGCAACATGTCTTTGAAAATTCATTTTCTGTATTCTCATCTGGATTTCTTTACATCAAACTGTGGAGCGGTCAGTTCAAATGTGCCTTTTTAAAACATGATATGTGAACTTTAAATAATGTTTTTATTTTTTCTATCATTTTATGTTGAAATATCAATTAATTGAGTACGTTACCACAATTTTTATAATGCTAAAGTAGAAAGACTAGCTGTTCACCCCAGAGAATTAAACAAGCATACATTATTTGTATTACTGTAATGTAAATTCATCATTTAAAAAAAAAACCAAAGCCAGTTGGGGAATTTCATTATGATATTTGAAATCAGCATGTCAAAATCAATAAGAAATGGTATATTTAATTTCTGGTACAAATAACTTTTGAAAATTTGTTGATTAGTGTTATCCGAACTATTAGATGTACACCAACCTTGGTCCCAATTAGTTTGGATAATCGACGCTCTACTATAGTTCCATGATGACCTTGACATACCATTTTCATTCATGACATTCCGTAACTTCTTCACCATCCTCCTTCGGTTCCCCAAGGAGCATACGCCTTCAACAAACGAATTTCAAGTTTTCTTGTTTGTTCCAACCACGAAAACTTCTGTTAACTTCGTGGTTCATCGTTTTGTCCGTCTCCATATTTCAGAATCACATGACAGGACAGAAATAGACATTTACGGTAATGATTCTTATTATTATACTGGACTTGATGTCCGTTGGTTTCCATGTATCTCTTCTTGCCTTATATATTTTTATTTTAATACTATTGCCTGTTCCTCCAACTTTATGTTGCTGCCAAAAACTATTTATGTATTGCTAAAGAAAGCACTGCCGAAAGAGCAGGTGAATGTTTGGCGCAGGCATACTTAAGGGGACCAGCTGTGGTGGTGGATCCATTCTCCATAAGGAGCCCAAAGAAAAAAGATGGTGATGATGATGATGACGATGATACACATTGGAATACATACATATCACCATATGTACATACACACACTAGCACACATACATATAGTGCCGGCCTAATAGGGAGGTTTGACATGCACCCTTCCCGCCCCATTTCTAGCCGCGAAATTTAGACTACGGTACTAGAATATTAAGTCAAATTCGTGAATAAATGTCCTTAGCGTCCAGGTCGGTCGCTCCTAAAGCTGGCTCGGCATACATACAATCATATGTACATCCACATGTTGAAACCTTGTTGGCTACTGATTTGTGTGATTAAAAAGAAATGGGTGCACGTCACGTGGTCTGGATGAAGTCAACTAACTGCTGTAAATACGTGATGGCTGAAGTGCCTCTTTTGAAACAGCCATTTGTTGAGCTGCAATGAATTTTAAAAATAAATGATTGGTTTCATTTCTTGTATGGCGACTCTCCTTCAGTCGGTAGTATCCTTTCTTTATTCATCGTTTAGGTCAAGGCTTCTTAACCTGATCTCTGTCATGGACCCCTTGTCTTGTGAAGGCTACGAAACCCCTTCTTAGAAGAAAAAAAGTGTACATACACGTAATTAAAAATGTTATATTTCAAATTTTAAGTTGTGTAGACGGACCCCATAGAATCCATTGACGAACCCCCAGGAAGTCAACTGGACCACAGGTTAAGACGCCTTGGTAAAGGTGATACCCTTTTGAAAATAATCAGGTTCTATAAGAGTACAGCGCTAGTCGCATCAGAATTAATGCTACACACAAGTGTTTGATAAGTCACAGAGAAGTCACATTCCTTAAACAGTTCTTCTGAAAGTCATCGGAAAATTTGTCAGCAAAGTGACGCTGCGGTTGACAATATTTGGGTACCGGTAGTTAATGAGGAGGTGACATTTGAGAAGGTAAGTTGATCTTTCGTAGAGTAATAGTTTGTAGATGATATTTTCTTGTGTTCTGAAGCTGACATGTGATTACGTTAAACGTATACTGTCAACAAATGATATCATCGCCATCATCATCATTATCCCTTGGGCACCAATCAGGGCATGAAGTCACCACTGCCGCTGATTCCTTGAGGAATACACAGGCTCTTACAGCAATGGTTTATGTGGCACTTAGTTTTACATGATGAGGTTGAGAGCCCCTACACACAACCTCATACACAACCTCATACACAACCTCATACACAACCTCATATTTAGTGGACATGTACGATAGGGTGCAGAAATCCTATTCGTTCGTTGTCTCTTCAGAGGACACCCATTCCCCCCCCCCCCAATTTTTTGGCCATTCACATTTGAAACAATAACATTAGCAGAGTCGTCTGATTATCTGGATTCACATTAACTGTATGATTTCACACAAATCTTGTGTTTTCGCAAGTAATTATTACCCTATTATTTAATCAAGATTAAATCAATTTAATCTTCACCTATTGTCAGGTGTGATACAACATCAATGCAAGTCCGGTACTAGACTGGCACTGGTTAAGTACAAGTTCCATACAAGCAGCCCCTGACTGACGCAAGATCGGTACTGGGTGGTAAAGGCTTGGTAATAGATCGGTATTGGTTGGTAATGGCTTGGTAACAGGGCCGTAGATACGGGGGTTTTTGGTAACAGATCTGTACTGGTTAGTAAAGGCTAGTTAACAGATTGGTAGGGGTTGGTACAAGATTGGGACTGGTTGGTAAAGGCTTAGTAACAGATCAGTAGGGGTTGGTGTCGTGGTTGAGTTAAAGTGTAAGAGTATTTGTCGAGTTGGACAATAGTAGTGAAATCGACAATGATAGTGAACTGGCAGAGTTATAGATTACACATAGATAAGGTGTAAATAGGAGGTGGACTTGAGACAAACCTGGAAGAAGATTTATTAAAGTTATCTCTCTCTCCAAGCCTCAACACACTTTTATAGTCTAAGCACCTCCCGCTCTCTCTCTCTTTTCTCTGATCCTAAATAGAGACTATAGTAAAGAGTTTGAAAATGTTAATTATGGATGAAAAGGTCGTGAACAGCGCATCAATAAATTAGTAAAATTTATTAAAGAAGAAATGTATGAAAATAATGCATATCATCACAAACAACATAAATTTTACAGCAATAATCACACATATGCAAATACAACCAACGAACACACAGACCACCAACATAAAAACCTGTAGAACACAGAGAGATAAATAAATAGAGTGTCAGTCTGTCCGCTTTCGTTGGACCAAATGCGCTAGCTCCAGACAGTGTCTTACGTGTAGATATCCTTCAAGGTGATGGAATAACATACATAACTTTCCTGTAGGTGCTAATCGTTGGTGACCCCTAATTGCGCGAGGGGGACTGGAAGACTCTATCTATCTCCGGCTGACCGCTCATAAGTGCGAGGTTTTACATAACCCATAAATACACACAAGACGAAGTTACTTGAGGACAAAGGGTCCCATGCGCTCTTATCCGGCGCTAGAATTTTTCTTGCGTGCTTGGTAGTAAATCCGGTTTGGGCTGGCTTGACTGTGATTTGACTGAGTGCTCCGTTTAAGCACACAAAGTCTGGTGATATTAAATTCTGCTATAGGCGCTGGGCTGCTTGATAGCGGGAAGCCGCAATGCTCTGACTGGTAATCCAAAGGCGAGTAGGAAACTACTACTGCACTACGGTTTCAGATGCTGCGTTGGCTCGTTGCACACTGCGTGAGCTTAATTTCCCGTTAGAGAGAATGGCGTTGACAAAGGGTTTTGTTTCAGGTAGAGGGGGTGACGACTCGTGAATGCTAGGTGTTTTTAAGAAACCCCCTAGATCGAAGAGAATTTGACGTTCTTCGCCTGACTGGAGTCTTGCTCTAGCAATTCGGTATCCCTGAAACTGAGACCCAAAAAGAGACGACCTTTACATCAAGCAAACAATAAAATTACACTAACGTTATACAAAACAGTTATGTTCCACTATGGGATTTCAATCATTGTAATCATTGCTATGATAGTTTAGGGCTGTCTTTAACCATATAAGTCTCCTGTTCCTTCCACTCTATAAATTATCAGCATGCGCCCGCATAGGCTAATATATTTTGTACACCCATGTACCTGTCAGTAAATGTTCTGACAGCAAAATCTACTCCTCTTCTCCCAACTCAACATACAGGAAACCTAACCCTGTAGTTACAGCTGAGTGGATATGCTATTCATCTTACAACATTTAAATGAATTTACATAAACAGATTACAGCATTTGACATTACAAAAATAAATCGTATGTCCCCCTTGGGGAAAATATTAACATCCCACAAATGAATACATAGAAAATGCAATGTTCTTGCTATAATAATACAGTTGTGACTGAATCATAAGATATAATGTTATCTATGGCTGGTGACTGCTTTCTGTGAAAGTTATAACTAGTGTCTAGCTACCCAAGTAAGCATATCAAATTCCACACCCAACCACTAGAAGTTTCCATCAGAAAGGAATAAGGGACTATCTCCTATAATTCAGTGTTATAGTGCCTGCATCTCACTATTCAGTTTTAAGTGAATAATCCACACCTCTGACATTTCCTTACAGTAATGACAGTTAATTTAGCCAACTCTTAACCCAATGGTAAGCATTGTATGGACTGATTCTACGCCTAGTGAGTATCTGTTATCGTAAGTTTACCTTTAACCCATGGTAAAAAAATAACACTGACACCTGACTGTTTCGTCACTCGTTTAACTAAGGCTGTAGACGGCGCAACACTATCACTGAACTAAATTACCGGGAGAAATCCTCACAAATGAATTCAAGTCACGTTCCTATCAGATATATATAAAAAGCTAACATGAATATATATATATTATAATAGATGTCTACTCACCCCGAGAAATGCCGAGAACATAGGCAAATAACAGTTAGTTCTGTGTTATCGTCTGCCTTATTCTCATTGTGGTCCTCTCGGGCAGGAAATATTTTACGAGTGTGTCTGACTGATTAAACCCATCTACTCTTATAGTTTACAAATAACGTTACCCGGACACCTGGCCTGGCGTATAACGTAATCAAGAGTAAGACAAAAGGTTATCTAGAGGCATACATCAGAAGCCACAAACCGCGAGAAGATTCCCCAGATAGACAATACATAATATTATGAGCTCTAACTACTCGTCTAAGGGGCAAAACCAACAAAGACCAACCGCTGGTTTTATCTCCCCCTGAATCGGAGATCAAAACCTGTTTCCCCAGCCTCAAAGGGTACCAGCCGCTAGCGGGCCGTTTCTTCACAGAACCCCTCTCGGCTCGTGATCAAACACTTTAAGCGCAAGAGACATTCCTCTGGTCAGACAAACACCGGTGCGCTTAGGTAACATTATCGTTAGCTGACCGCTGCTGACCAGAGGGGAATTTATACTGAAGGCCAGAACGTAAACAAACCGCGGGGTGGGATCTGCGAAAGGGAAAAATGGGCCACGCAGGTAGAATCCGAAAGAAAAGAAAATACAAAATGTCGAGGAAACCAGAACATTAAAAGAGTAATAAAATTGGGACCTGATGGCAAAATAAATTATCAGTCACCGTGACAGTTGGTAATGGCTTGATAACAGATCTGGACTGGTTGGTAAAAGCTTGGTAACAGATCGGGACTGACCGGTACAAGATCGGGACTGACTGGTAAAGGCATGGTAACAGATCAGTACTGGTTGGTAAAGGCTCGGTAACAGATCGAGACTGGTTGGTGAAGGTTTGGTAACAGATCAGTACTGGTTGGTAAAGGCTTGGTAACAGATCGAGACTGGTTGATAAAGGTTTGGTAACAGATCAGTAATGGGTGGTAAAGGCTTGTTAACAGATCAGTACTGGGTGGTAAAGGCTCGGTAACAGATCGGTACTAGTGCCCTAGATTCTATAGAGAGTTACGCCAACTAAAATTTGGTCGCCATTTTCGGCTGTACCCGTATTGCAGGAAAATGGACCCAATCGCGAGTTTCAGACCCAATTTGCATTTTCGTTTAGGTTAACTAATAATTTGAAATAAAATTAGATGCAAATATAGTAGCACACATTTGTACTATTCTTTGTATTTCAACTAACAAAACAAAAAGAAGAAAACTAGTTTACTTACCGGTTTGTTGAATAGAATCAGTAGCGTGAATTTTTAAGACATACTCCGTTAAATTTTATATTCCGTCAGAATTCAACTATTTGGCAACAAATATTCCGTTAGAATTGCAATACTTAGCAAAAATATACTCCCTTCGAATTGAACTATTTACCTAGTTTGAGATGTGGAAACTGGTGAATGACTGTTGTAGACACTGACAGTTTTACTAGATCCAGATGATCACATCAGTTTTTGTTTTCATTAAAAATGTGACAATGTATAGATAGTTTTAAGAAAATCTAATTACATATTTTGGACCGCAGATTTTATTATAATTTTATTATATAATTATATTATATAATTTTGTATTATATATATATATATATATATATATATATATATATATATATATATATATATATATATATATATATATATATATATATATATATATATATATATATATATATATATATATATATCATCTTATAAATATAGAAGAAGTGTTAAGAATGGACAGACCTAGGGAACTGCATAATATAGTCAAACAATATTTAACACGAACAAATGTTTTTGTTTATTTATTTAACGTATTAGCATAATTGTGATTGTCCCTATTTACAACGATTTGACAAATGTGATGCCACTTTCTCATATCGGCAGTTGTTCAGATTATTTGGAATTGAAAACAAAATATATCCTAATTATAACCCATCAGAGGTTGAACGGGATATTTTTCTTCATTAATAAAATAAAAAATAAAAAAATCTTACTCGATGCTTATTCACGCTACTAGCCCTGGTATTGTCCAGCCGAATATGGCGCCTACGTCGTTCAGCCTCGTTTTCGATTCTGACATAGTTGACGTAACTCTCTATAGAATCTAGGGCACTAATCGGTACTGGTTGGTAAATGCTTGGTAACAGATCGGGACTGGCCGGTACAAGATCGGGACTGACTGGTAAAGGCATGGTAACAGATCAGTACTGGGTGGTAAAGGCTCGGTACTGGTTGGTAAATGCTTGGTAACAGATCGGGACTGGTTGGTACAAGGTCGGTACTGGTTGATAAAGGCTTGGTAAAAGATCGCGACTGATTGGTACAAGATCCAGAGTGGTTGGTATAAGCTCAGTCTAAGATAACTTCTAGGTGGCCCATGCGCAGTACTAGAACGTACAGGCTGGTATAAGCTCGGTAAATAAATATTACACACACATAAAGGTATCTTTTCATGCACTCGTGAATAATAAAGAAAACTAGACAACAGAAAAACAACAGACGTGAGTGGCTTACCGGGGAATCGAACCCAGGACGTTCTGTACGGCACCCCCGCCTAGCTGTGAAACCGAATTTTAGTATCCTTCCTGCCAGCTAAGCACCACAAAAATGATGCTTCGATGACAGGGGTTATTAGCGCGACCAGCAACACATAACACCGGAAATTTACCTTGGGCAATCCAGTCTATTAATGACGCAATCACTTATGTTGTTCCCCTATTATACAGTATAGGACGGTACAAGATCCGTGCAAGCTCGGTAGACGTCCGGTACTGGTTGGCACAAACTACACATGATTGGTTCTGGTTGGTAAAAGATCGGTCTGTTTGGTACAAGCAGCACACATGTCGGTACAATCTAAATGCAAACTCCGCACAGGAACAAAATATTGACATGGAGTTTACATGTACGTTAATTTTTTGTAGTTTCCTTTTTTTTCAAAGCTTTGTTAAATATTGCGCTATTTTGTGTTATTATACACATTTATAACATATAAGGAAGGGAAACCCGAGGCCTGTAAACAGTAAATAAATATTATATTACGTGAGTGGCTTACCCCTGGTATTGTCCCAGCCGAATTTCGTTCAGACACGAATAACAATCACACTATCGGGCCAGCTAAAGCATCCCCTCGGTAAGATCGGTACTGGTTAGGTATGCTTTGATGACGGGTCATTAGTGCGAAATGCAAGACAACACCGGAAGTTTACAATTGGGAAATCCAGGAGTGCTCAGCCTTATTAATGATGCGCAGTACTAATACAGGCTTATAAGCCCGTTAAATTACACCCATAAAATGGTATCTTTTCATGCAGTGAATAATAAAGAAGTCAGTAGACAACACAGAGAAAACAACAGACGTGAGTGGCTCTGGGAATCGAACCCGGAACGTTCTGTTACGGCATCCCCGCCTAGCTGTGAAAACCGAATTTTTTAGTATCCTTCCTGCCAGCTAAGCAACACAAATGAAGAAAAATGTGTTCCCCTATTATAGCAGATACAATGTCATGCACTCAGGTTTTTAGAAGCCTATTAATGACGCAAATCACATATGTTTTGTCTATTAAACAGAATAGAACGGTACACAAGATCCGGCAAGCTCGGTAGACCCGGTACTTACAAAACACATGTATAGAAAGAAGGTGGTATTGACTGGTATTAATTTTTTGTAAATAACATTTATAACATATAAGGAAGGGAAACCTGAGACCTGTAAACAGTAAATAAATATTAGACAAACATAAAGGTATGTTTTCAGGCACTCGTAGGAAATAAAGAAGTAGAACACTAGACAACAGAAAAACCACAGACGTGAGTGGCTTACCCAGGATTTGAACCCCGGACCTTCCGTACGACAACACCGCCTAGCTATACAAGCGAATCACACTATCCTCCCGGCCAGCTAGGCGGTGTTGTCGTACGGAAGGTCCGGGGTTCAAATCCTGGGTAAGCCACTCACGTCTGTTGTTTTTCTGTTGTGTAGTGTTCTACTTCTTTATTTCTTACGAGTGCCTGAAAACATACCTTTATGTTTGTCTGTGTTATTATACCCCTGCTCTTGTCATGCAGACCAAAATAAAACAAAACAAATGAAATAAATAAGCTTTAGAGGACACGAGACGCTCAGGGCGTTCTCATGAATATTACTAGACAACATAAAAAATAGCTTAGGCAGAATTTCGAACCGAGAACATTGTCAAGGGCAGACAGGTACAGAAAACGACCGACTGAGAAGGGAAAAGCTTATAGGCTTTTAGTTATTGAAGGCGAACACTAAAAAAAAAAAAAATACCTACATTTTAAACAAATTTATTTATGATTGCTATGTTATCGCTTTCATCAGACATTGTACGCATTTTTTAGAAGGGGAAAACAGTAAGAAATCATTGTGACATTTAAAGTTGACAGTAAAATTAAAACATTACGGAGAACCAAAAAATAATAATAATAAAATGGCAAGACTGAATAATTTAACAACATTCAGTAACAACATTTATGAACAACACCAGGAACCGGAAGTTGTGGGGAGACATGATCGCCTATAACCGCCGGTAAGGTTCTATAAGACTGATCATTCCCACTTTATGTTGTCAATTATCGCTATTGTGCGGATATTTGAGACGAATAACAAGATGATTGTCATGATTGGATGGTTATTATAAACATAGAATCTATAACCAAAGCGCGGTTTTCCTTGTAGCATTTGTCGCTCTGTGTAGCTTCCGGGGTCTCTGAAGTTATTAATACTTAAATTTTAATTTGTAAAAACACTGAGAATTGTATTGTCGGGCAGAAATGTAAAAAAGGCAATTATGCCTATTTCTTTACCCTGATGAAATAAAGATTTCGTTCGTTCGTTCGTTGTGGAGAGACAAAGAAAGGATAGAACTAGTGCACATTCAGGAATGTCGTCGTACAAGGCAACTAATATGAGAATGTCGTCGTACAAGGCAACTAATATGAGAATGTCGTCGTACAAGGCGACTAATATGAGAATGTCGTCGTACAAGGCAACTAATATGAGAATGTCGTCGTACAAGGCGACTAATATGTATGAGAATGTCGTCGTACAAGGCAACTAATATGAGAATGTCGTCGTACAAGGAGAATGTCGTCGTACAAGGCGACTAATATGAGAATGTCGTCGTACAAGGCGACTAATATGAGAATGTCGTCGTACAAGGCAACTAATATGAGAATGTCGTCGTACAAGGCGACTAATATGAGAATGTCGTCGTACAAGGCGACTAATATGAGAATGTCATGAGGCTGGCAACCTCATCATGTTAAACAAATTGCCACAAAAACCACCGCTGCAAGACCATGTAACTCTTTTGTGCAGGCTTCCTACACGGGACAAGTTGTATAAATGGCTCCATGCTCCGTAAGGACCGCGAAGAAAGATAATCATGATGATAATTTGTGTTGTGAATGGTTATAGAAGTGAATGCTAGGAAGAGAGATAAGTAAGTGGACGGCTAGCTTCTCAACACCACATAAGAAACACAAATCAAAATAATTTATATCAGTGCTAAAGGGGTTCCCTGAGCGTTCGGATTGGCTGAATGTTAAAGCGCTTGGCTCTATCTGCAAAGTTACCGGATTCCGGGTTCGAAACCTAGACGCATCGCATTGCAGTCTAGCCAACTGTAAATTAGTTCTTGACTGTGATGTTGAGTTATGGACAGGTACGGCAGCTAGGAAGGGAACTGGTCACCCCATCTAATAAACCTGGACATGGTGTAGTAAAGTCTCTAGAACTTCACTCCCCAACGGCTGTATCTGCTGTGTGACTGCCTAAATGGGTTTTCTAAGGATGCTAAAGAAACGATTTAAGTCTACGACCTTGCTCCCACCAGGTAAGCTGTAAGAATCGACTAGGCGAGTGTTATGATTAAAATTTATAACATGTCTGTCGATATCAAAATGGTTCGACAAGTATTCATATTTGTTTACTATCGGTAGTCCTTAGTAACAGGACGTTACGTCATTGCCTTGGGGCTGAGTTGCAGACGTCTAAAGTTGGTGTCGGCAGAAGTCAGCGATCGGCTGCTAGGGACTTCTTTGTGTGTTTTTGAGGCAGGTGGACGTGTGTTCTCTGAGCTCCTGAAAAGTGTATTATTTCTTCACATATTCCTATGATGTTCGACCACTAGATCATCCATACACCTCCGTGAGATGATGCTAGTTTATGTATGAAAGGAATTATGATTTCTGTGAAGAACGTGAGTAATTAAAATTGTGTGACCTGTCGAGGAAAGCGTTTTAGCTACTGACGATACTGAGCTATACTGAAGACGGTATATTTAATGCCAATGGATATAATGGCTTTCCAGATGATATGTATGGAACAACTTTCGTGAGAATAAAAACTGTGTATTGATTTGTCCAACCTGGCCTTTGTGGTGACATTAATCGTTGGTGGTGAAGGGTTGTGTGTGTGGTCTACTTACATACCTCTATGTGGACTTGGCCTGGGTAATCAAGACGTTTACTCATCAAATAATAATATAAAAGACCCGCAACAGCTAAAATGGGAGCCTCAAGCTGGGATCCTGAATCTAATAATGATTGCTGATGCAAGAAGAAACGTTCCAAGTCGTTGGACTTCGTTTTGTGAAAAAAATCACACATTTTCAAAATGGCGGTGTATGTCGTCTGCTGACCTGTGTGGGGTTGTATGAACGTTTATTGCTATTCAAAGTTTCAAGTGTACTGCAGAAGTTCAAGCTATTCAAGGAAAAAATCTTTCCTGAAGAAATTTACGTTGATAAATTCAAGTTTTTTGCCCGATGATGGCCTACTATCAAGAAGACGACGGACCAAATGGAAGTCCAGTTCGAGTGAGCAGTTGGTGAAATCTAAACCTAACCTGGTCCAAACGGAGTGTTTTCATCGTGCCTTGGGAAGGAGGCGTCAAAACCAGGAGGATCCTTATTACTGGCATACAGATAAGTACATTTAAGGTTACATACAGCGTGTGATGCTGATAATCTTGTTTGCCAGAGTTCTTTTTTCTCTATGTATTTTCGTGTATATATGTTTTTGTAAGTAGTGGGTGGTTGGAGGGACTCGTGAATTTTGTTCAATACCTCATCTGTATGGTCGAGAAAATTCATGGGGGTTCTGTAGTTTTATGCATCTGTTTGGTTCAAATTAAGGGGCCGGCGTACATTGCTGAGTGTTACTGCCTTGATTGAACTAACCAGATCCAATATCTGTCTAGTTGTGAAGGTCTAGTTATTTGGCAAGTTTGTTATTGTTGTAAAGTTGATTGTAATTTTTATTCAGTTTTTTCTCCATTATTGTTTGGGATATTGTTCATCTTATCTTGCTATCCCTCATTAGATGTCATATATGTTGTGAAATCGTACTTGTCTTGTCATAAGTGTGATAGAGCTGCATTTTTTCCATTTGTTCTACAATTCCTACATTTCTGCCTTAGTTGATCATTTGTATTATCTTGATTTGGCTCTTGTCACTGTATTCAGTCATCTTGTTTGTATCCATTGTTTTGCTCCTAGTATTACATCTATTATTACATGCAGTTGGTTGATTTTAAGTGGTGAAATAATTATTGCTAATATTGCTCACATATTCATTATATAATATTTGCATTATTGTTTAGCTCTTGGAAAGCACAATAATTGTGAATTGTGGCTACCGCAGAGTATTTTATGAAGCTTGGAAAAGAATTTGGTATGGAGGGAGAAGTTTTGAAGACTTATGTAGACAATGAACTCAGAGAGCAAAGAAAATTAGATAGAGAGAAAAAACAGAAGAATTGGAGGAGAAAAGAAGACAAGATGAATTAACTGAGAAGAGGAGACTTGAAGAATTAGCTGAAAAAAGGAGAGAAGAAGAATTAGCTGAAAAAAGGAGAGAAGAGGAATTGGCTGAGAGGAGGAGACAAGATAAAGTGGCTCTTGACGAGAAAAAATTGGCCTATGCTCAGGCTCAAGCTGAAATAAAAGCACAACAAGCTCAAGCTTGAAATAAAAGCACAACAAGAGCTTAGAATGGCTGAACTAGAGTTGGAGAAATCGAGACTTCAACAACCACTGGTTACTCCAGTGAATGGTGAGGCTGGAAAAAAGACCATGCTTCCACTTTTAAGCTCAATTTGCCAAAATTTAACTCAAATTTAGACGATATTTCATGCTTCTTAAATAGGTATGAAACTTAATGCCAAGAGCTTAAAATTGATAGAGCTACAAGGCCTAGTAGGCTCATGACTTTATTGGTGGGTGAGGCTCTTACTGCATTCTGCACAATGGATGATCAGACCAGAAATGACTATGAGGCTGTAAAAGCCTTGTTGCTAAAGAAGTATCAATTGAATGAAAATGGCTATAGGCTGAAGTTTAAATCATTATTACCAGATTCAGCTAAAGATTTTACTGAATTTGTCTCATCTGTTAAACTGTACTTTTCTAGATGGGTTGATTTATCAAAAATTGAGAAAAAAAACTTTTGAGGGGTTGGCTGATTTGATTCTTAGAGACAAGGTGTTGTCTTCAATCAGTGGCGACTTTTTATCATTCCTACAGGAGAGAAAACCTGAAACATTATCTACTATGGCAAATTCAGGGCGTCAATATCAAATTGCACATCCGGGTAGGAACCTTAGCAAAAATAACCTTAAGGATTCCTTGTCAGTGGCACCTGCTAGGACTATGATGTATAATTCACCTAGACAGAGATCCAATAGTATGGATAGAAACTATCGAGCAAATAGAGATCATAACAATGGCAATTACAGAGGGAGATTTTAACAAAAAAATCACAACAGCTTCAAAGAAATTATAACTCTTATGATGATGGATAATTTCAACCACAATCATCCTTCAGGCCTAATGAATATCAGAACAGAGGAGGATATAATTCCAGATCAGGCAGAGGATAAAGGTCATTCTATAGAAATAATGACAACTCTTTTAATAAAAAAAGGTTCTCAACAAAACAATAACTTTAGACAGTCAATGAACCCTGAACGTTCAAATGCTGTTGTACATGATAGTGACAATAATCCAGTTCAGAATAATATTGGTGTCTCTCATGCTTATGCATGTAGTGTAGATTTATCTAACAGTACTAATTGTTCTGAATGTAATTCTTTGTTTCAGCTGGAGGGAGTCCCTAGGCTCCTGTGTGTACATCCTTCACCAGTTATGTCTTCATATGATGGAACAGATTCACTGGTATTTAATAAAGGTTTTGTGAACAACCAACGTGTCTCACTTCTCAGGGACACAGGATGCACAACGATTGGTGTGCGCAGGTCGTTGGTAGATCAATTGGATTACACAGGAAGGGAGGTTAAATGTATTAAATTTGGTGGCACAGTGGAATACTATCCAACTGCGGAAGTGTTTTTGGATACCCCTTACTTTACAGGAAGAACTCTCGTGTGCCTGTTGAATAATCCTATTGCAGGAATAATCTTGGGAAATATTCCTGGTCTTCGTGAGTGCACTAAGGAAGATATTGAAAAATGGGAACAACAGCATCTGATCAGTGCAAATGCTGTCACGACCAGAGCTCAGGCTCGTGCTGAGATGCATAATCTGAACCAAATTGATAATGTTGTAAATGAGCTGATGAATGATGAGAATGAGACTGAGGAGTTGGTGACTGAAGAAGAGAATAATGTTGAGGAGGAGGAAAATGATGATAATCTACAGGTGGAACTTATTGATAAGGATTCATTTATTCAGAGACAGAATGATGATGATTCCTTAAAGAAATTTTTTCTGGTTGCAAAATCAGATGATGTGGTGATTGATGATAATTCTAAACATTAGTACACTTTAAAGAATGGTATATTAATTAGAAATTTTCAAGATTCTACATTTGTAAGAAAACAAATCATGGTACCAGCTTGTTTTCGACCATTCGTTTTACGACATGCTCACGATATTAATTGTGCAAGGCATTTGGGAATTGCTAGAACAAAACAGAGAGTTTTGTCTCATTCTTTTGGCCCGGTGTGACAAAAGGTGTCAACACTTTTTGTCGCACATGCAAAGTGTGCCAGGACGTGGCGACAAAATGGCCCAAACATAATGCGCCTATCCAGGCATCGGATATATCTTTGCGTCCTTTCGCAAAGATGGCGATTGACCTTATTGGTCCATTAGCAGTCCCGTCAGCTAGAGGTCACCGATATGTGCTGACCTGCATCGATATGTGCACGCGCTGGCCAGAGGCTATTCCTCTTAAAACCATATCAACAGTGGATGTAGCTGATGCGCTATTTTTAATTTTTAGTAGATTGGGTTTTCCCGAAAACATTCTATCAGACCAGGGAACTCAATTCGTCTCTGACGTAATGAAACAGGTGATGAAAGAGTTCGATATTGACCGTTCTCTTAGCTCAGTCTATCACGCGGCCTCAAATGGTAAAATTGAGAGGCTCAATCGTTCTTTGAAGCAGATGTTGGGTAAGGTTACTACTAAATACCCGCAAGAATGGGATAGAGTTTTGCCTGCAATATTGTTTGCATGTAGGGAAATTCTCAACGAACATACCGGGTTTGCGCCATTCGAGTTAGTTTTTGGTGCTAAACCTAGAGGACAAATGTCCATCTTAAAACAGTTATTGGTTAGAGCTGACATGAATGAAGATGTTCAAACCTCTCACCAACATGTTGTCAATTTGAGAAAAAAAATTATCGACGCATGCCAAATAGCAGTGAAGGCGTCAGAAACGGCGAAATTAAAGGTTCGATTGTTTGTCAATCAAAACAGAAAACTACGCCAATTATGGCCAGGTGATGAGACCTATATGTTACTACAAAATAAAGACAATAAATTACTGGTTTCATGGAGAGGACCATATACGATTATTGATAAATTGTCAGATGCTGACTGTATTCTGTCTATAAATGGGAAGGAAAAAACTATTCATATCAACATATTACAGCAATTTCATGCTCGTCCTTCGCATCTGAAACCAGTCTTTGAAGCTATAGACTAGTCTGTTGATCGTCGCTCTTCCTTGGCGGTAATACAGGAAGAGTTGTCTGACTTACCTCATGGTACTGATCCACTGTTATATTTACCAAATTTACCTCTTTTATCTACTGAGAGTTGGAAAGATATTTCTATTGCGCCGACTCTTGCTTCTCATCAGAAGGAGCAGATTTCTCAATTACTACAATCTTTTTCTGATGGGCTCACGGATGTTCCTGGGCATACAGATATCATTCATCACGATATCCTGATTACAGATTTCAGACCTATCAAACTGAAACCATATCCTATAATTATTCATTTGCAGTCACAGTTACAAGAAGAAATAAAAGAGATGATAAAGCTGAATATAATTGCTCCATCACATTCACCATATAGTTTTCCTATGGTCTTAATTAGGAAGAAAGACAAATCTATTCGGATTTGCATAGATTTCAGGCGCTTAAATGCTGTGACTATCCAAGACGTTGAACCGTTACCTTTGTTAGATTCTCTTTTGGACATATTAGCTGCAGCTACTTTCTTTACTAAATTCGACTTGTCAAAAGGCTATTGGCAGGTACCATTATCAGACAAAGCTAAACCTTATACAGCTTTCGCTACACCTCTAGGTTTGTTTCAATTTAATTTTATGTCGTTCGGTCTCGTTAACGCTCCTGCTACCTTTGTTCGCATGATGCGCAAACTTTTCTCTGACCGTGAGGATTTAATCACTTATATTGATGATATTTGTCTGTTTCATCAATCTTGGGAAGAACATGTTCTTGGAATTCAGTCTTTGTTAAATACCTTGCGTCTTCATCGTCTTACTGCTAGACCTTCTAAGACAAGAATAGGATTCACTGAAATTTCTTTTCTTGGTCATAAGGTAGTAGGTGGTTTCTTAAACCTGAAGATTCTACGATCTCAAAAATCTTGAATCTTGAAATTCCTAGAACTAAGAAACAGGTTCGCAGTCTGTTAGGCTTTGTGAATTTCTATAGAAAATTCTTGCCTAGTTTTTCGGATATTACCTCAGTTTCGTCTTCGTTGTTAAAGAAGAACTCGCCAAACAAAATTGTCTGGTCCCATGCATGTTTTTTTATGTACTTTTGCCTCGTTTTGGCGAGGCGCGTCCCGTTCAACCTAGTCGGTTATATTAGGGCGCATGTCCAAATATAAAAGACCCTTAGGTCTGGGATTATTCCATGCATGTCATGTTGCTTTAAATGTATTGAAAATATGCTTCTCCAAATCACCAATTTTGAGATTACCTGACGCTCGATTTCCTTTTACCCTCAGAGTAGACGCCTCTGGAACAGGAACGGTGGAACGCTTATGCAAGAGTTTGAAGGTTACATGCATCCAATCCTATACGTCAGTAGGAAATTGACTCCTACTGAGCAAAAGTATCCCATTGTCGAGAGGGAGCTTTTGGCGATTGTGTTTTGCTTCGCCAAACTTCAACGTTACTTAATGGGAGCACGATTCACCTTGGAAACCGATTAAAAAGCGTTGTTCTATCTCAAGACAGCGAGATTCCGATATGAGAGAGCTGCCAGGGCTCGCTTGCCCTTCAGCTGTATGATTACGAAATTAGAGCTATCAAAGGAAGCCAGAATGTTATGGCTGACGTCCTTTCGCGATGTATCAAGGACCCTATATCATCAATCAACTCTACAAATTCAAGTGACTCACAATGTTCAAACTAACATATGAGATGACTTCATGATATGTTGATCCGTGAAATATTACAGTGATGATGACGGATTGTTTTGACACTATTACATTTGAACAATAAGTCCAAGAATAGAGAATACTATAACATTCTGTAAGCTACCAATGCTGAAGACTAATCTAGATGTTCGCATTTTGAAAGAAAGATTTTACAGTGACTTATGTAACAATGTTGATACGATTAATCGGTTCACACGCCACATGATGTTAATGAATTCTGAAATGCTCAAGATGATGTGATATCTCGTTCAACTCAGCGCATTACGTATATATAGTGTACCTTAATGACAGTGCTCATATTAGACCTACAAACTTACGAACACACATTATGTGAAAGATTGAAAATGATCTCATTTCAAGATATTTCCTACAGACATGTATTGTCATTTTCAATTGGAATACCGACGTCCACAGATGAAGGGACATAACTCGAGAATAACTCGCATAATCAAGGGAAATAACAAATAAATTTCCTATCTTACTATTTTCCGATTTGCAATTGCTGTGGATATTAACATTTGGATTCGAATGAGCAAACTATCGCATGGAGAACAATCATGGATTGTAATAATAATTTATTACAAGATTACATTGGTTCTTTTAACATTATTATGTTATATTGATGACATGTACCTTAAAGTTACACATACTTTTAATCTTTTAACGGATAAGTTTGCATTCATTCACTATATAGTTGATTGTTTGCCTCATGTCATCTATTGTCTCTATTACATAATTGTATTAATTTTAATGCTTTGCATTGCTTTGCATTATGACTATTAATTAATATGAGATTAATTGACTACTGATACTGGACATGACAAATAGGTCTTTTGGACGGTGTGAGGTATGAGAGTGCATGGTGTCCAACCTGGCCTTTGTGGTGACATTAATCGGTGGTGGTGAAGGGTTGTGTGCGTAGTCTACTTACATACCTCTATGTGGACTTGGCCTGAGTAATCAAGACGTTTACTCGTCAAATAATAATATAAAAGACCCGCAACAGCGAGGTTGTACATAAGATGCGACTAGCAACATATCAGGTGAAAATATAGCCACGAAAACCGCTAACACAAGAGCACACAACATTCTTTGGCGCAAGCTCTTTACATAGGAGCCAACTACATTTATAGAATCGACAAATGGTACAACTCATTAAAAATACAAGAAAAGGAAGTTCAGGACATGCATGATCGCATTCGCCAGTCGTCATGACATTAGAAGAAGATGATAGAGGTTCCGGTCATTGATGAAACTTACGACTTTCTTACTCATAACACGTTGCTGAAAACCATAATGGAAGAAAGAGCTGAATGCAAACGTGTAGGAAGAATACAACGGTGTAAAAGGGTAGTTATCAACAGGAGATAGACAGGCAACAGTCCTTTACATATTGTTTTTGTTGTTGTTGTTTAACTAGGGCTGCTGACCTTCTCGTTCTTTTGTAGCCAATACCAAGTTGAAGAGTCCTTGATATTATCTACACTATAGATCTGGCTTTTCTTGTGGCTTTTCTGCAATTCTGAATTGTGTTGAGTTGAAATCATGAACTCCAGTTCCTCCAGCTTGGCTTGCATTTAAAGAATCATCACATTTGGTCTCAAGCTAGGAGGAAGAAGCATGTGGCATACTGTGCATTCCCCGCCATCCAAGGGGGCTCTTCAACTATGCAGAACTAAAATACCGTGTTCTGGCTCTGGGCTCTCCCTAGGAATTATCACGTCCTGCACAGAGCCACTTCTCAGCTTCTCCTGCCTATCACTGGGTCCATAGTGACATCCTCCTGCAAGCAGTCAACCAGGTCAAATCCAAAGAATCACGTCTGGGGCTCAAGTGATTTCTTCAAGCTTAGTGTGCAATGCTGGGTCTCAACAAGTTTCACCACAGGGGGGAATCCCTGGAAGTGTGTGGATGATTTCAAAAGTCAATGAGGGTGTAATTAGCCTCACAGACAGAGGTTCACTTTCACGTATGGGGACGTAGTGGTTACCACCGCTGGCGAGGGTGTATTTGCTGATTTTTCAAAAGTCAATGAGGGTGTAATTAGCCTCACAGACAGAGGTTCACTTTCACGTATGTACGTTGTAGCATTGTGTATAGCTGGTGGTCATATAAAGACGACCCCAGATATGCCTGCATGCATGAGCTGGTAATATGCATCACGTTTTTCGTGGTCTGGGCGCTCTGTTTCCCACATGCTCCTGTATCTGTTCTTGATAAAGTTATTGGCCACTTTATAAGTTATGCTTGTTTCTACCTCTACAGACACTATTTTATCAAGGTAGATCTTTAGAGAGCCCAGTGTTTGTAAAGTAGAGCCCATCGCACCTGGGTTGCCTATCGCTGATCTATAATGTAGTTCTGAACATTTTAACGAATTCTACCCAGTCTTTTAAGACAAACGTGGCTTCACAGGCCACGCTTGTGGTAAAAGAAATGTTATCAATTCTGCGAGATGGAACATCTGTACAACCATCAATAACTTACCCATAAACGGTGAGCAGTAGATTGTGACGGACGAAGATGATTTATTCCTTGACCTACAGGTACTGCCAAACCCCGGCCCCATATCTAGTGTGCCTGGCCTCTCTTAATACTTGCTATCACAGGACCCATATTCCTGATCATTATTCACTCGTTCTGTTGACTTTAAGATTGTATGACCTACAGCTCAAAGACGTCTACGAAATTCTGGTTTGACATTGAGAAAAAGGATAGGGGTTACAAGAAATAAAGGTAAAGAGGTCTACTAGACAACAGACTCTAGTTTTTGGCCTATGGGAGGGGGAGTTTAAGAGGGGCGGAACTGCATGACTCAGTTGTTAAGGTGAGAGGTGCACACTTAGTATAACAGGTTTTACGGTAGGACCGCCTCTGTAAACGACCTCTTTTTGCCCCCCTATTTTTTTTTTTAATTGCGAAGGTTATGAATACTTTTAATCTGTGAAGACGTCACATGTGACATGAAAAGGAAACTAGAAATAAACGAACGCCAATTTGAAATGGCGTGTTGCACGGCACGGACAATATGTGTTAGCATTTCGACTTTCTCACGTGGATGACTAGGCTAGGAGAGAAGTGTCGTGTGATAAACTGCGCGCTTGATCAAACAGAATGGGACATTCACACTTAAGGTATTACATTTTCTCTGTAGTTTTTCTGTTTTACAGTATTGGTCTTATTAAATGTTCAACTGGGTTGAAATGAACGACAATGGGCCGTTTGTTCGATACAGCCTTAAAATAGAATTCAGAGATACCGTAAAAAAGGGGTTAGGGTTAGGTTTAGATATCCTGAACCTAACCCTAAACCCTAACCTTAATCCAAACCCTAGCGACGTTGGCGTCTTACTAAGATGACATTGAAAAACACGGTCCACTGTCTTTCATTTCAGTATTACTGTTACGGGTAATCGCTTCAGTTATTTAGAAATAAATAAAAATCTTGTGTAGATATTGAAACAAATAGGGAACAATCAAGTCATCACATGTGGCGATGTTTCGATAGATATCAGTCAACTTTCTTTCGTGGAATACGATTAAAGTGGTATGACAAGATAACTAATGTAGAACTTAAGGGCCATCCATAAAAGACGTCCACAAAATTCTGGCATTTTTTGACACCCCCATGTCCACCTCTATCCACTTTTGATTGACTCCTCCACCCTTGCGGACGTCCACTCCACATGGGCTTGATTAAACATATAAGCTTAAATTTTTAATCACATACCTATACTAACAACTTAAAAATCTAATTATGAAATCACAATAATTGTGATATCGGTTCACAGAGAGTTAATATACTAAGGTTGTTTGTTCCAGAGAACAGGAGCATAGAAGTTAAAACCTCTTCGTATTAGAGATTTTGGGTCTAGAAAGATTGGAAGGCCTGGCAAGAGGGACACAATCTGAAGAACGTTTATTTGGGTTTAGCTGGACAAGAAGAAGCTTTCGAAGATAAGAGGGTTTGTTACTCTTGATAGATTTGTATGTGAGTGAGAGTTGATAGATTTGTATGTGAGTGAGAGTTGATAGATTTGTATGTGAGTGAGAGTTGATAGATTTGTATGTGAGTGAGAGTTGATAGATTTGTATGTGAGTGAGAGTTGATAGATTTGTATGTGAGTGAGAGTTGCCATGTGGTTTGTGAATTGGACGTCCACTTTCAACTTAAATTCCCCCCCCCCCCCCCATGTCCACAGTTGTCGACATTTTACATATCCCTCCCTCCACCCTCTCCTGTGGAAGTCTTTTATGGATAGACCCTTATGACAAGAAGCAAACAACTGAAAGGGCATAAGAGATGAGAAGAAGACTCTGGCGATGGATAGGATGGACACACGTTGATGAAACATATTGATAGCATTACGAGGCAGTCCTTGTGCTGGAATCACCAGGGTAAAATAGGTAGAGGCCGACCAAAGAACACATGGAGAAGAGAACTGAAGATATAAATGAAAATGACGAGGAAGACGTTGGATGACCTGTAGCTGAAGGCAAGCGACGAAGGACTTGGTACGTTTATGTTTTTTGATTGGGGAGTGCGGTAGGAAGACCTGTAATTAACAACGAAACATTAACCACCCAAGATTGACTTATTTATTAAGTTTTGATTGGGGAGTGCGGTAGGAAGACCTGTAATTAACAACGAAACATTAACCACCCAAGATTGACTTATTTATTAAGTTTTTTGATTGGGGAGTGCGGTAGGAAGACCTGTAATTAACAACGAAACATTAACCACCCAAGATTGACTTATTTATTAAGTTTTTTGATTGTGGAGTGCGGTAGGAAGACCTGTAATTAACAACGAAACATTAAACACCCAAGATTGACTTATTTATTAAGTTTTTTGATTGTGGAGTGCGGTAGGAAGACCTGTAATTAACAACGAAACATTAACCACCCAAGATTGACTTATTTATTAAGATTTTTGATTGTGGAGTGCGGTAGGAAGACCTGTAATTAACAACGAAACATTAAACACCCAAGATTGACTTATTTATTAAGTTTTTTGATTGTGGAGTGCGATAGGAAGACCTGTAATTAACAACGAAACATTAACCACCCAAGATTGACTTATTTATTAAGTTTTTCTTTTATTGGGGAGTGCGGTAGGAAGACTTGTAATTAACAACGAAACATTAACCACCCAGTTGTTGTGTGGTGTGGGTATTTTTTTAAAATCTTTTTATTTTTAAGATACAACCTGCTTTGAATTCTCGCCATTTCTTGACATTCCTTATAGTGACTTGAATGCTCTTGTGATAAGTTATCGATCAGACAGTTCAACACGTCGCATTTTTTTTTTAAAGACTGACGGTTGTTGGGCTGGTTTTGGAATGACCGTTTTAAAAAAATGTGGGAGGGGGGTTGGAATGGCTAAGAGGTATGTTGTCCGACTCTAATTCTAAAGGTACCGGGCTCGGTTCTCTGTACAGTGAATATTTGATGGAAATTTTTTTCAGAACCAGTGGGTCATAATGATGTCATACTCCCCCCTCATCTCATAGGTAGTGAGATCGGATGCCTAGCCTTCTCGGATTCTGGTTAAAAAAAGGTGGTCCCGTATGCAGGTTGCGCACGTTAAAAAATCCTTCGGCAGTTGGAAATCGTAAAGGGTAGGCCATACGGTCGCTGCCCTGGTAAAATTTTCAAAATTAGGAAAACCTACCCACCACAAAAATATGTATAGAATGTGTGATTCTTGTATACACATATTGGGATCCTCGCAGGTGTTACGGAGTTCGAGCACTGTGCTGAGATCCTCCTTTGTAGGGAGGAGATCGGAGCACTGAATGAGTAGTCCATGCGTAATGAAGATGGTCCATAAAACCAAACCAAACCAATGTGGGAGTGTTTAATGGAAGACAGAAAGATAGGAAGACAGGAAGACAGTAAGACAGGAAGACAGTGGTACGTGTATTCGAAGTTATCCAAAAAAAGTCGACCACGTCTTCAGGATTAGGAATAGAGTTATGATTTAGGGTTAAACCCTGAGTTCTTTCTTTTTTTTAAGGCCTATCGAACACACGTCCCACTTAGGTTCATTTCAACCATGCGTGAGATCTTGATTGTTCTTTTATTTTCATTTATTGAAGAACAGTCTGAAAGCTGAAGATATTTAGGATCTCTTGCATTTTAAACCATTATTTTTCCCATAAACCCTGCCTGTCTTACGGACACGCTTACAGTATTCGTCATTTGATAGGCTCTTTTAACCGGCGTTTAAACGGAACTGTGCTCATGCGTGTGTACACATGAAGCGTGTATATATATATACGAGTATATGGAACGTCAGATTGGTTATAACCGTTGTTTCTCGCGGCAAAGTCACCTGTTCGATACCTGGTAGCATCACAATCCAGACTATCCAGCTGGAAATGGGCACCTGCCTGTGCTCTTGATTTAGGGAAGACTAAGGCAGCGAGAAAGGGAACTGGTTACACCCAACTCATAAAGCTGGACCTGGTATAATGAATTCTCTAACACTTCACTCCTTTAAGGCAGTATCTGCTATGGAACTTTTTAACCTTTTTGTTTTTATTTTTTAGATACGTGACATATCTGTGTTGGAGTTTTGAATAACTTGTTTGCAATATTATCTTCCAGACTTTGATTCCGATTCTTGGTCCACTCCTGTATAATTATTATATATTTTTTATTAGGCTCTTTATCTTGATTTCTGACGCCCACGTAGATTTCGTTTCCACTGCATCTACTTTCCTTTTTTTATCTCTCTCTCTCTGCTATCTCATGTCCTTCTATACCGACAAGGGCTTTTTTCCACGCTTTTATCACCGTGCATCTTGTGTTATTTAAATATGTAGTTAATGAAATGTTCCTCAACTATGTCTGGTCAGCTACATTCGTATGTGTCCCTATGTGCTGTAATTGTTAACAGGGTTCAGTTAAAATTGTCATGGGGGAGGGAGGGAGAGTGTATCTACTATTTCTGATACTTTTAATATTGACCAACTCTTTGTTTATATTCCATAGTGGAATATAAATCTGTATTTTTATAACAATAACAAAACCACATGGTCTTTTATATTTGAACATGCGCCATAATATAACCGACGGAGCCGCGCTAGCGTAGTGGTTACAACACCGCTCTGGCGACCGGGTGATTCAGGATCAAACCCGGGCGACGGCATTTGAGGATTTTTCGTCGACCGGGATTTGGACTGGATTAACTCGAGACCTGGCGAGGACATTTGAAGGAGTGTCGTCGACCAGGGACTGGCGGCTCCTGAGCCGACCCAGCTCTAATGGGTACCTCCGAAAACGGCGAGTATCCGCCTGAATGGCGAGGGACACTTGTCTCTGTACAAGAAAATAGGATACTCACGTAAAAATCAATGTCAGGTTAGACATTAAAAATAACCTGATATTTCGCCTCGAGTATTAGCGGGCGTACGAAAAAAAAAAATATATAACCGACGGACACTGTTTCTATGTTGAACAGAGTGCCTCGCCAAAACGAGGCTAAATTGAAAAAAAAAAAAAAAAGGATTCTTAGATGGAGCGTCGAGTGGTAATGTGGTTAGAGCGCTTTGCTTCTCCGGGCAAAATTGTCGGGTTCTAGACCTGGTAGCATTATGCTCAAGTCTACCCAGCTGTAAATGGGTACCTGACTATCTTCTTGAGTTAGGGAAAGCATAGGCAACGAGGAAGGAAACCGAAAATCTCTCCTCATATATAGAGAATTCGATGTACTCCACTCCTCCACGGCAGTATCATCACAATTTTATTATTAAAACGTCAAAGCCTTCTGTCTTTTTCTAACTGCCAATATTCCTCTTTCAAACCTTGGTTTCTGTCTGCCTTTGCCTGTTATTCTTTCTTATTCTTGTTTAACTAGGGCTGCTGAGCTTCTCATTATTTTGCAGCGAATACCAAGTTGAAGAGTCCTTGGTATTATCTACACTGTAGATCTAGGCTTTTCCTGTGGCTTTTCTGCCATTTCGAAACGTATTGAGTTGAGGTCATGAGCTTCAGTTTCCGCCAGCTTGGCTTGGCGTGAATTTAAAGGATCATCACGTCTGGTAACAAGCTAGGAGTAAGAAGAGCGTGGCATACTGTGCATTCCCCGCCATTTAAGGGGCTGTCCAAATATGCAGAGCTAAAATACAGTGCTCTGGTTCTGGGCTCTCCGAAAGAATTTGTATACCCTCTCTCTCTCTTACATACACACACATATAGTTACCAAGCTCCATTTCAGAAGATCTGCACCTCCAGGCCCATCATGCACTATTCATTTGGTATTTTGTCTAAAGTGTGATCTAGGGCGCTCATTTGGTATTGTTTGTCTAAAGCGTGATCTAGGGCGCTCATTTGGTATTGTTTGTCTAAAGTGTGATCTAGGACGCTCATTTGATATTGTTTGTCTAAAGCGTGATCCAGGACGCTCATTAGGTATTGTTTGTCTAAAGCGTGATCAAGGGCGCTCATTTGGTATTGTTTGTCTAAAGTGTGATCTAGGGCGCTCATTTGGTATTGTTTGTCTAAAGCGTGATCTAGGGCGCTCATTTGGTATTGTTTGTCTAAAGTGTGATCTAGGGCGCTCATTTGGTATTGTTTGTCTAAAGTGTGATCTAGGGCGCTCATTTGGTATTGTTTGTCTAAAGTGTGATCTAGGGCGCTCATTAGGTATTGTTTGTCTAAAGTGTGATCTATGGCGCTCATTTGGTATTGTTTGTCTAAAGCGTTATCAAGGGCGCTCATTTGGTATTGTTTGTCTAAAGTGTGATCTAGGACGCTCATTTGATATTGTTTGTCTAAAGCGTGATCTAGGGCGCTCATTAGGTATTGTTTGTCTAACGCGTGATCTAGGGCGCTCATTAGGTATTGTTTGTCTAAAGCGTGATTTAGGGCGCTCATTTAGTATTGTTTGTCTAAAGTGTGATCTAGGGCGCTCATTTGGTATTGTTTGTCTAAAGCGTGATCTAGGGCGCTCATCTGGTATTGTTTGTCTAAAGTGTGATCTAGGGCGCTCATTTGGTATTGTTTGTCTAAAGTGTGATCTAGGGCGCTCATTTGGTATTGTTTGTCTAAAGTGTGATCTAGGGCGCTCATTAGGTATTGTTTGTCTAAAGTGTTATCAAGGGCGCTCATTTGGTATTGTTTGTCTAAAGTGTGATCTAGGACGCTCATTTGATATTGTTTGTCTAAAGCGTGATCTAGGGCGCTCATTAGGTATTGTTTGTCTAAAGCGTGATCTAGGGCGCTCATTTGGTATTGTTTGTCTAAAGTGTGATCTAGGGCGCTCATTTGGTATTGTTTGTCTAAAGCGTGATCTAGGGCGCTCATTTGGTATTGTTTGTCAAAAGCGGGATCTAGGGCGCTCATTTGGTATTGTTTGTCTAAAGCGTGATCTAAGGCGCTCATTTAGTATTGTTTGTCTAAAGCGTGATCTAGGACGCTCATTTGGTATTGTTTGTCTAAAGTGTGATCTAGGACACTCATTTGGTATTGTTTGTCTAAAGTGTGATCTAGGACGCTCATTTGGTATTGTTTGTCTAAAGTGTGATCTAGGGCGCTCATTTGGTATTGTTTGTCTAAAGCGTGATCTAGGACGCTCATTTGGTATTGTTTGTCTAAAGTGTGATCTAGGGCGCTCATTTGGTATTGTTTGTCTAAAGTGTGATCTAGGGCACTCATTTGGTATTGTTTGTCTAAAGTGTGATCTAGGGCGCTCATTTGGTATTGTTTGTCTAAAGTGTGATCTAGGGCGCTCATTTGGTATTGTTTGTCTAAAGCAGTAATGCTCAACCCTTTTTTTTTCCTGGAGGAACCCTTGAAATAACTTTGAGATCTCAGACTTGACTTGTCCGATCGCATAGGTTACAAGTACTCACTCTCTTTTCCTCGGGTCTCATGGAATCCCCGCATAAAAATTATTATATCTACAGCTCATGGTACCTTAGCGTGATCAGTAAGTTGTAAATATAATAATCCAATAATAATTATCAATGCTATTTTAAGTAGAGAATGATTTTTGTTTTCTGTGGATCTGTTTATTGTGGCCAACTTATTAGCCTTTTATTTTTGTGTGGTTGCTCCTCCCCATAGAGGATTTCAATTCTGATGCAAGTCAGTTAGTCTAAGTAGAAGAAACTTCAGTTTTTTATTTTAAAGATTTCGCACTATTTTTTTTTTTCCTTATCCAAATAGGCCTAAAAGTCTTATCACAAATTTTACACTATGTAGCGAAATTTGGTTCCTCTTGCTTTGTTGTGGAAAAAAAATGTGTAGCGCGACTCCCACACACACACACACACCAGCGCAAGGTCAGCGCGGCGGTCTTTCTTTGAAGTTTGTAGTAGACGGGAAATGTGAATTACGGTTAAAAGCCATACAGTATTTTTGAAGAATGGGGAAATAGCTAATAGGAATGAATGGCGGACTTTCAAAGTTTGCATTTACTGGACATTAAATTATTCACTACAGGAGAACACCTGGTTGGAATAATATTAAATAAAAATAATTCAACAAAGGAGATAGACTAGGAATTATATCCAAAAGGATATTATTCAAATATAAATAGTTTTAAAGATAATTAATATTTTTCACCTTCATCACATCGGCTAAAAGTTAGCTAATAATCTTTAAAAATTTATTACACTAACAAGCCTCAACGGATTTGTATAAAACTTATATGTAATGAAAGCCTCATATGGGGAAAAGGAAATGATACATAGAAAGGACGGAAGAATATAAGTGTGTAGTGAAAAGAAGAAAAAAACAAGTACAGGAAAAACACAGATTGCTTCAAATAGCCTCAAACCAGGAGATGAAACGAAAATCTTTTGGGACTTTTAGAGGTGCTTTCTCGTTCCTGATTCAACTACAAAGTGAACCAGGAATCACAATCAAATGTAATTACAAGTTGTATGTACACAATTTATAGATATGATCTTTGTATTGACATATATTATTATTGCATTCTGTGTGTAAGTGTGCTGTAGTACTATGAGGTAATACTGGCTTGTCAAGCTAAGTTGTTGTTTGTCATCATGACTTCAAGTGTTTGTTTCTGGTGGAAATAATATTGGTAAGGTTCACAGTGTCTTTTGATTTGAAACAAATAAATGTCACTCTTGAATTAAGGTACAGTCACTTTTAGAGGGGGTTATACACAAGATTGAGCTGCTCTGGCCACACACTCTTAACTTCTGTGTGAGTGGCAGGAAACAGTCTCCACTGCTCGCTTGCGTCACCGTTTCCTTGAGAAACAACCCTGGTTGATATCTGGACCAAGGAGTATGCTACCAGCCTCTGGGTTCAGCAAAACTCAGACCAGGTGCTGCTTCAATACGTTAGGACCACGGTCCCTGAAACAAGAAGGTTGTACCTCCTACTTCAGAACTAATTTATAATCTATTTCCACACTGAAACACAATACATAACAAACACAGAGTTCAGCGCGGTAGGCCAACTGTTAGCTTCTCATGAACAATATACACCAGTATTCCTCTCCCTAATGGTTACAACGCCTCTGCAATTCCAGCATTATTTCCTTCTATTCAATAAGATAGGTGTCATAGTACTATTTGGCCATCCCATGCAGTTATACTCCTCTCCGACAAGTTTTATTCATGGTGGAGCAATATCTAGGCTTTTCCTCATGGTTGCTACTGAACTACTCACAGACAGACATAATTTATCAATTCACATTCAATTTTCATCTAAAAGATATCAAATATGTCAAGCTTACCACAATTCATGAAATATTAAACAAATACGTTGACTGGCGATGAATTATGGCACAATTCCGATCTGCCTCTGTCCCAGGCTTTCATTAGAAAAATATGAGCTGGATCTCAACGCACTTGCTTCTCAGTAAGTTTATTTTCAAAATGTGGCACTGAACAGACGCTCCTAATTGACTATATCAAATGGTCTAGCCAATAAGACCATGTTTACAAAAGTATTTGAAAAAAAAGTACCCTTCCTACCGTTTACCGTAACAACCAAAAATAGTATTTGCAATCGACTAATCATGTTTAGGCTTACATATTCTTCTAGCAAATCAAATCGGATTTAACTTGTTGGCCTATTTCCTGTAAAATAGTGGTTTTAAAACATGCCACTGAGCAATTATGATCTGGTGGTGTCAGACAGCACCCCTATAATATTTTGGCTATAATTTGTTAATTATTAGACTATTTGCTTAACACCTAACATATTCTTTGTCAGCAAGTCCTAAGGCACCCAAATATATAAGTTTTAATGGAGCTAAGTGGCTGCGTTCAAAATATGTATTTTCCTCTAGGATAGTCGTGCTGTTACCACCTCCTCACTTCCAAACTATGGGGTGTCTTCTGTACTGTCAGGATTTCAGACGTAAAACAGTAGAATGTCATGTTTCCTAATAAGCATTAAACATGTTTTTTAAAACCTAACCGTGTATTGGTAGTGTTTTTTGTCACTGTTTATTTGAAAAAGTTAGTGCTTCATGCCTTTCGCGTTGGGGGTGGCATTAATTTATATCGCGAGACTGCGTGTTAGTGTTGCATACGTTCCTCAGTACCTCTCTCTCTCTCTCTATCCTAAGTCCTTCTGTCTTTTCATTACGCAGTGTATAAAATGACATTAATGCTAGTATTAATCTAGGTCATTAAGCAGTGTGCGTATCTCAAGGTTTTTCTAAGAAATACAGTACACGTTTTATTTTTAGAAAGGCGTGCATGCTGCTGTAGGCTTTACTATCAAACGTGAAAGCGCTACGATTATGCAGACGGAGCATAGAAAGGGATTTTCTTGTTTAACTAGCATGACGTGCGATAATACAGGCGTACGCTATTGGAAAGCACTGGTCTGTTACCATTCTTCTTTCCTTCTAGTAATTTACTTTTTAATTTATATATGTGGATTTAGAATGTTTCACGACAATCGTACCCATGTATCATAACCTATGATTTATTCATGTAATTTGTTAATTCTGCACAGTATACATTATCTTATCATGCTATCTCTGTAACATACTACCATGATTCATTCATTTATATACAAACACTGAAGACATGGTCGCATCATGAACAGTAGTTGGTGGTGAGATTGTTGGAACAACATGGCCACCTATTACTTCTTGTTCCAGGTTTTTATGATCAATGTTTATGATCATTCCTGATCGAGAAACTAAAGACTTGAAGAAGTTGATCCAGCTCACTGAAGCCTAGAGGTCAACCAAACTTCAACACCTTAGTCCCCCGTAGTTATAGGGCGGGCTGAAGGAAAGTCTTCCGTACTCCAGTGTGTCGGAGGAACCTCGAGCAGACGTGGCTAAAGTTGAGTTTCTTTGTATCCATCCAACAAATCCTGTGAGCAGTTTCTAAAACGACTGTCTAATGAGGACAACTAGATGGCAAGAGATAATGTGACAATCCTTTTGTTGTAAATTCAGTGGAAGATAAATCCAAGACTTTTTCTATTAGTTATTTTAATTTGTAACTGTAAATAATCATACATTTTACCATCTTTCAACACCCATTTATCATTACAAGAATATATAGATGTACATAATAAATTGGATAATTGTACTCATTTGACTTGTTAAATTTTTAACTGTTAAATTTTGAGTTACCTTTTCAAATTTAATTATATTATCACATAGGGTTACGATAGCGAAAGTAGCAACTTATACTTCTGAAACCTAAATCTATTGTCCAGCTCAGAGTATTCACAGCTGTAACTCACTTGTGATACCAGTGTACTTCTCGGGCACTGGAACTTCATACTTTCTGGAGAGAGATTCTACTTCTGCTCTACCACTATTATCATAATAGGAAAACCTTTCGCTACACACTACAAGATGCTAATTAAATTTGATACGTTGGATAGAGAGGCTGGCGTTACCAGCCTACCGCCCTTAACTTTCGTCCAATACAGCGCTCACCAATTATCAACAACCTCCTCTATCTCGGGTCAAAAACCGAGAATGTACTCAACCAGATGGACATGCTCCTATTGTGCACTACCGTATAGGGCTGCTCGGTCATTGCCCACCACTGCGAATGCTATCATCGCTCGGCGCGAATTTAAAAAAAAAACACGACATTTATTTTTCAATCACGATCTGTCGAGGAACCCCTAGCGACCTCTCGCGGAACCCTAAGGTTCCGTGGAACCCCAGTTGAGAAACCCTGGTCTAAAGTATGTATCTAAACGTGTGATATCTCTATGGTTACTCTTTTTGTGTACGTAAAGGACATAGACTAATTGTGTTTACTTTAGATTGATACTGCATATATGTATGACACGATGATTATCCATACATATCGTTTGTTGAAGTTTGCTCTCTGGAGCATAATTGTAAAAAAAGCTCATTTATTCCTAACAAAAAATAAAAAATGTGATTCCAAACCCTGAGTCGCGACCCTTATTAGGGTCGAGTATATTTTCAGTAGCATCATGGGAAGGTTTGGGACAAGAATGAGAAACATCAGAAATTACATTCTTCAGGGGGTCAAGAGGAGTGGGGGGGGGGGGGAACCCAATTAAAAATAAAGGTTTGCCAGCAAAAACGTTTGAGAACCACTGCAATAAACGTTGTCGCTTGTCTTTCATTCGTTCTCCGTTTGCTGATTTCACTAAAAATCTGTCGAGTCTACCTACCTCCGTGTGCTTCACTAACAATCTGCCTGTCTACCTACCTACCTACCTCCGAGCGCTTCACTAACAATCTATTTGTCTACCTACGAACCTCCGAGTGCTTCACTAACAATCTGTTTGTCTACCTACCTCGGAGTGCTTCACTAACAGTCTGTTTGTCTACCTACCTCGGAGTGCTTCACTAACAGTCTGTTTGTCTACCTACCTCGGAGTGCTTCACTAACAGTCTGTTTATCTACCTACCTACCTCCGAGTGCTTCACTAAAAATCTGTCTGACTACCTACCTACCATCTTCCTCGGCCTCTCTTCAGCGGATTAACCTCTCGCTATTCCTCGATCTTTAACCACTCACACAGTTTACAATACATACAGAAGATAACCTTTTTTTTTATTGCAAAGGGCGTGTCCCAGACTTAAAGAGTTGGGAATAACATGTCGTATACAGCATAATAGATAACCTTGTAGGAAATATATGTCACATAACATTTGAGAAGGGCACGAGGAACGTTTACTAGTAGATATAAACGCGTCTATGTTCACATGTATGTTCATTTTCTTCTTCGTTTTCTTCTTTTCTCCCTTTGAGCATGTCGTCACCATCGCAGCTGGTGGCCTTGCTGGAAGCCTGCATAAAAAGCAATTATGTGTTCTCGCAGTTATAGTTTTGGTAGCAATTTGTTTTATGTGTTGAGGTTGCCAGCTTCCCATGCACTACATTTATTTTGCCCGACTAGTAATGGTGTCCTTAGATATATAGATAGATAGATAGACAGACAGACAGACGGACGGACGGACGGACGGACGGACGGACGGTCGGACAGACAGACAGACAGACAGACAGACAGACAGACAGACAGACAGACAGACAGACAGACAGATAGATAGATAGATAGATAGATAGATAGATAGATAGATAGATAGATAGATAGATAGATAAAGATAGATAAAGATAGATAGATAGATAGATAGATAGATAGATAGATAGATAGATAGATAGATAGATAGATAGATAGATAGATAGATAGATAGATAGATAGATAGATAGATAGATAGATAGATAGATAGATAGATAGACCGACTGATAACGGAAGGTAGGAAGTAGTTAGAAAAGCAAGTTGATAGGTAGGTAGATAGACAGGTAAACAAAAAGATACATTAATAGACAGGTAGATAACTTACAAGGGGTTGACATAAGTCTTGGGCCTGACAATGAAGGAGTCACAGGAGGAAGATGAAACTTGGCATATTTAAAGTTCATCATATTTGCACTGAATGTGTAAAGTACGCGTTTGTTTCTTCAATGGGTTTTCCCGCTACGGTGCACGGCGCAATGTACCCTATTGACCGGATCTGCTGCTCCAAAGATTTGACAAAACAATGGAAAAGAAGGAGGCCAGAGCTGTGATAAAATTTCTGATGTTTCAGGAAAAAACACCTACAGAAATACACAGGGAGATGGAACCAGTGTTTCGTGATTCTTGTCCTTCATATACTTCTGTAAAAAAACTGGTGTCAACAGTTTAAGTGCGGCCGCTCAAATGTTGCTGATCTGCCAAGATCTGGTAGACCAGCCTCAGAGTGCAACGATGAAAATGCAACAAGAGTGAAGAAAATCTTTGACCAGGATCGAAAAATGACAATTGTGGAGATAGCTAGTAGAGTAAAGCTAAATGAAAGAACAGTTTATAGAATTTTACACAACAGAATGAACATGAGAAAAGTGTGTGCACGCTGGGTTCCGCGACTGTTGACACGTGAACAGAAGCAAACGAGGGTAAATTGCTGTCAACAGTTGCTCAAAAAGTGTCAGTCAAAAAAAATTTTGGAGACCATGGTGACAGTAGATGAGACTTGGGTATACCATTATGACCCCGAATCCAAAATTGCCAGCATGCAATGGAAAACCCCGGGCTGCCCAACATCTGTCAAGCCGAGGGCGCAGAAATCTGCAGGAAAAGTGATGCTGACTGTTTTTTGGGACGGCAAAGGTGTCCTTTTGAAAGATTATCTGCCTCGTGGCAACACAGTTAATGGACAGTACTATGCAGATCTTCTCACAAAACTAAGAAAGGTTCTGACCAGGAAACGAGGGATAACGCGCACTCAAAATCTTCCTTTGCTTCAAGACAACGCGCCCTCTCACAAAGCACGGCTTGTGCAGCTAGCAGCCAACGATTTGAAAATTGAAATTCTTCCACACCCACCATATTCTCCAGATTTGGCTCCATCAGACTTTTTTCTATTCCCAAATCTTAAAAAACAGCTAAAAGGAAATCATTTTGACAGCGATGAAGAGGTTATACTGGCATGTGATGACCGGTTTAGTTTGAAAAATAGGGTGTTCTACTCCCAAGGTCTTTTCAAGGTCAAGCAGAGATGGCAGAAGTGTGTCACTTCAGACGGTGGCTATATTGAAAAGTAGTTATAAATACACAGAGGCAGACCGGTAAAATGACTGGTTTAAAACTGAATGATGAAAAAAAAATCGTATACCTTGGACCGTTGAACACTGTACCTCTTGCTATTCTTTCATATGTAATCCTATTTGGGGAATATCATTTTATTTGATTATTTGATTTGATTATTGTACCTCTTCTTTTGTCGTCAAGCATGATCTCTTTTCCATCTTCTGATTGTTTTCTTTTCTTCTCCAGCGCCTTATTCGCTTCGTTCCTTTTCTACCTTTTCCTTCTTGCACTTTATTCCTTCACACAATCAAACACATTTTATAATTGTTTCTTCTTTTAATTCTTCTAGTTCTTCTTTGTCTTACTTGTCGTCATAGTATTGTACGTCCATATCATACACGCCACAATTGTATCAAGTTTATACACCACAACAATGTTAGGGCATGTGCGAATCGAATTTTTGTGGGAAGAAGGAGTGGCAACACAATGGTAAAAACCTGCTTAGTACTTATATAGAACACAACCTACAGCCCTACGGACTTGTACAAATACTCTCAGGTGTAAGTTTTGTCCCAACGGTCTACTTTAAGATGTTGTGGCGTGTCTGAACAGAAAACCACCCAGGTAAGTGTTTCTTAGTGTTTCTCAAACCTCTACCCGTTCAGAAGGTCTCTGCTGATTGCCCAAAATTATGTCGGCAGTAGAATATCTAGACTGTAGATTCTCAAATCTTATAGGAATGGAGACATATTTTACCAAATTTACGCGCTTTCACGATATAACTTTTCGTGATTCATCTTTGACAATACATTTAGTCACCTAAATCAAATAAAAAGCAATCAACATGTCGCGACACGCCTCGTGGTCCTTCGGTACATCGGAGGTCTATTAAGAAACAAAGCAAGAATATAGCAACTCCTCCCCGAGGTATGACGTAATATATGGTTGCGCATGAGGTTACTTCTCTTCAACCGGCTGCAGCGGTGACTTCATGCTCCGTGGGTGTTGAAAATACAATAATTCTTTTTAAATATCTCACTGTACGTGTCCTTATGAGATGTTAGACCAGCCATTGCCTGGTGTAAAACACAACAACACCAAAAATCAACATGACAATACAATGAAACATACACGATCGATCAAGCGGAAAAACAGTTTGGTAAACAGTCCTATTTTAAATGCGCAGAAAGGCCAGAGTTGTAAAAACCCGCTTCGGTCTGAGCGATTCCTTCTTTCCGTTGGCGTTGTCTTATGGGCAGTGGCGTATTCTGCTAACTGCGTCATAACCGGGAAAGATAAATGAAGCTCCAAAGTGGAACCTGCCGTAGAGACTTCACCAGACTAGCTCCAGCTTGTTATTGTGAGGTGGTATGACTAGTTCCTTTCCTCGCTGACTTTGCCTTACCTAACTCAAGAGCAGAGTCAGGTGCCCATTTACATCTCGTTAGACTGGAGCATGACGCTGCAAAATATAGTCCCGGAACCCAGTAACTCTTCCGCGATTTGAAAAGGAAAAATTATGACGATAATGATATATTTGAGGAGACAACTAAGCTACACTTTAGGAGGAAATGTTAGAATAAAAACAATGTGCTTTAAAACCTGAACAAACCGTTCCAATTCAACATTGATTGTGAAGATCCTGAACAAACCATTCCAATCTAACATTAACTGTGAAGATCGGTGTTTCTCAAGCAGCGTTTTACAAGACCCGCGGTTTCCGCACTTCATCCTCAGAGGTTCCGCGAGAAATTGTGAAATAGATAAATAAAATTTTTTTTATGACACGAAGAATTCCAAATATCGTTCTTACCGAAGGTTATAATTCGTTGGGTGCATCTATGATTGTTTCGGGTTGTATCGACAAACATCATTCGCATATAATAATTCAAACGTTTATTTGATCAGTTACACCTTTCTTATTCATTTATAGTTCGGGGGAGCCGCGCTGGTGTAATGGCTACGGCGTTGTACTGGCGACCAGGTTTTCATGGTTCAAACCCGGGCGTCAGCGTTTGAAGGAATGTTTACGACCGGAAATTTGTCTGAATAACCTGAACGGCTCCTGCACATAAATCCCGTGTGGATGGGAAGGAGCGAAGCTCCTGACCTGGTTGGAAGGAAAGTCCACTGACCCCCCTCCCCCTCCCCCCCCCCCAGCCTCGCAATGACATGTCATTGGGCCAAAAGAGCTGGAAAGCTCGAGTGGCCGCTGGTTTAAGAAAAAAAAAAAAGTTAAAGAGACCTCTACACCTCACGGTAGAAGGGAAACGACTAAGTAAGTAAGTTAAAGAGACAGCTTTCTGTCTCATTATTGTTACCAACAGATTACTGGTGGCAATGTATGTAGTTATTATAATGTTTATTTGTCTGAGGGAAAGTATTTGTTTTTAGAATCAGAATGCTTTCCTGGTCAAAGATATATCACCCATGATTGATTGATACTTTTGTTATATGGGTTATCTCCCCTGGATATCGAATTTGGCGTATGAATCTAGATTTTGTTGGTCTGTTCCTTGTTGGGCCAGAAACAGATTGTTCTTGCTTAGGTTTATGCAGGAATGTTTATGGTCCGAGTCTATGTTTACTCCGTGTCTATTTCAGACGATTCGGTCTTATATCGTGATATCTTTGTATGTCTATGTGGGACTATTTTTCCTTGTACTGAACTATGGGGTCAGGCAGTTTCTGCGCATGCGAATAGAAAAAAGGGTCTTCCGTGATGATGGAATGCCTGGTGAATGCCATGTCGGAGACCAGTCCGAAGTTTATTGAGTGCTGTGATCTATTATGGGGAAGAAGATAGTTTCTGATATGATTATTAAGTCTATGAGTTCCCCAGTGTTTATTCTGTAACGCCAGGAGAGGGCGTATGTGTTCTGCTAGTGTATTTCCCATGCCCAGGTAAAAGAACTTTTTTGCTGAACTTTTCCTTGCTAGGCTTAGATGGGCAGACGTCTACATGATGATTATCTATATCAATATGTCGGGATGACATGTTTCCTAGCAGCACTGAATATAATTGTATGCAGCAGTTATGATGAAAGAATATGCTGATTCTTGTAGAAACATTTGTGTTCATGAACAAAAGCCTTTGTTGAAGCTTTACTATGCATTTGTATAGTGAGTAATGCTCACTGGAACCAGAAGCCATTTTGGATCCTATTTTTTGTCGATCATCGATCAGAGAACAGGGATGCCCCTTATTATCAGGTGATGATTAAGAGATCACAGTTATAAAGAAAACCCAATACTGGTGGGTTAACATTGTCTTCAGAAATATTTGCTGAACTTTACCGAAAGAAATCTTCGCTAGAAAAGAGGTTCTGTCTAGGAGTCATGCTTGAACATTATTTATTAACTGACATGATCGGTCAGTAAGGCCTGATGATTATATTTATAAACAGTGGAAATCTAAGTGCTTGTCTACGGATGTTCCATTGTAATGTTCTTCAACATGAATGCCAACTTAAGATTGTAGACCATTGATCATATAATATAGTAATAGCAACAAATTAGTAGCAATATCATTTCATTTCGTCGTAGAGGTTCCTATGAGTTTTTTTAGGGGTTCCTACGATTGTGGTAAGTTATTTGAGGGGTTCCAACGATAGTGGTAAGTTATTTGCGGGGTTCATTTGATAGTGGTAAGTTATTTGCGAGGTTCCTATGATTGTGGTAAGTTATTTGAGGGGTTCTTATGATTGTGGTAAGTTATTTTAGGGGTTCATATGATTGTAATAAGTTATTTGAGGGGTTCATATGATTGTGGTAAGTTATTTGAAGGGTTCCTATGATTGTGGTACGTTATTTGAGGGGTTCATATGATTGTGTAACACGTAAAGTTGGCATAGAGACAATACAGTAATCTCAACATTTGCCTGTTAATATATTCGTTGCCCTGGCCCGCTGGATTCCTTTGGCAAACACAAGATCAACCATATATCACACTAGTCAACTTTTCCTAGACTTAAAAAAAGACAAAGATTAAGCATACAAAACATTTGATAAATAAAACCAGTCTTAACGCTTAACGGCTTTGGCAAGTTTAATTAAATATTTAACTTGTGGTATTATATTAAATCTTTACTAAGCCGCTCCTCTCATGTTCTCCGTTCCTACTCTAGATTCCTGAGCTAGTTTTTAGTAAAGGTAAAAGTTGTCCTCTTTACGTGTAGTGTTGGGCAGAGCAACCTAACCTTTGAGGTGAAGATAGGAGTACGACAGGGATGCCCCTTATCAACCACTCTATTTTTAATAGTCATAGATTGGGTGATGCGCCAGACAACAGAGGGCAGTCCAAGGGGAATAAGATGGACTACATTTTCTACATTGGAAGATCTGGAATATGCAGATGACATTGCACTACTAGCACATTCACATCAACACATCCAGGAAAAAACGGATAGACTTAATAAGTTAAGCCAGCAGGTGGGCTTGAACATCAATTTAAAGACGTCAGAGATCATGACGCTCAATGTGAGCAACCCTGGGCCCATATCAGTAAGGAATCAGCAACTGGTACAGACAGACACCTTCATATACCTAGGATGCATAGTAACACCAGACGGCGGGGCAGGCAAAGACATCAACATCAGAATGAATAAAGCAAGAACAATCTTTTTTAGCCTAAACAACATCTGGAAGTCCTCTCAATACAGCACAAGCACAAAATTAAGATTATATCAGAGCTGTGTGCTTTCTGTGCTTCTCTATGGTGCGGAATGCTGGAGAGTTACAGAGAAGGAAATGTCGAAATTTGTTCTCTTTTCACACAACATAGTTGGCTGAATCACGCTTTATTTGTTAAATCTGTTTACGTGAATGTCCACCAGTTGATAAATGTAGATGTTGGGACTGGTGTAGTAAAGTGTAACGATTGTCAACTCATTAAACCCAGCACAGTTTTGGTCATACAGGTCATCTTGTCCTGGAACGTGATGAGGCTCCGACAAGAATGTGAGTGTAAACAATGAGTGTGTATGTGAATGTCAGAACGCGAATGGTAGAATGATTCGATAGAGTTGACAGGTTGATAGTACATCACTCATACTCACACTGTTCGAATTCAAGAAGTACTGGAACTACGGTGGTCTTTTTATAACATTTAATGGGACGCACACTTGGACAGTACGTGTATGGTTACAGGAACAAATGTCGACATAGACAGCATAATGTTGATCACAGGAATATCATCTTAAGTTAGCATTCATGCTTGGCAAATATCATAATGGAGCATTCGTAAATAAGCATTCAGAGTTCCATCATGTAAATCATCTGGCTTTACTGACTGGGCACGTCAGACCATAACCAATATATAGGAAGGCTCCTAGACCTAACCTCGTCTAGTGAATATCCCTTCACGTAAAGTTCAATATATATATTTTCCATAAAGATATAGGAATCCCAGACATGGGTTCTCACATGTAGCAGTGATCTCTTGGTTCATCGAGCGATAGTACAGGCATCCCTTTTTCTCACTCGATAAATACAAAGTATATGAATTTCAACATGGCTGTTCTTCTCTCGTGAGTTTCACTCACTATAGGACCCAGACCAAAATTGGTCATTCGTTAAATGTCCTCATTTCTTCATGACTTCTATCATAGAAGTAATTGAATAATATCATATAATCTAGTGCTGATACATAGGAATGTCGTCTTCCTTTGAATAAATATTCTTTTCAAAAGTACCACTGTGCATCTGTTTATCGACAACGATGGCGAAGCCCAAGTTCATAATAAATTGTGGTTTTACCTTTCTATGC
The DNA here is from genome assembly GCA_024509875.1 of Oreohelix idahoensis. Classification (NCBI taxonomy): domain Eukaryota; kingdom Metazoa; phylum Mollusca; class Gastropoda; order Stylommatophora; family Oreohelicidae; genus Oreohelix; species Oreohelix idahoensis. Next base: position 22,518 of record JAMPIV010000846.1, on the reverse strand, counting down.
GAAATATAACTTTGCCATTCCTTGGCAAAAGAGAATAAACACTGGGGTAAAGTACATACAACATGTCTAAATGACTATCACTTTTCCCCATCTACTTATAGATCATTTTTTCGGCGATAGGCCGGCTACAACAAAATTCTACATCCAGACAGGATGACAGCCATGAATCACACCCCTTGCTAGCGATACTTCCGCTGCATAGCCTTTGACCTTTTCTAGCGACAACCAACATAGTTCGACTTAGAAATGTAAAGATATCCATATATAAGACAGACTCGTCCTACTCATACAAACACTACATATAAATTCAGGCCATAGATATACTGAAGCAAGAACAATCTATTCCTACCCAGCCAAAGAATAAATCGCAGTAGGCCTAGACTCGTCCGCGGAGTCCGATCGAAGATGACGGAACTACTTTCAAGGGAAGTAACTCAAAAATGACTTCTCCTTAAGCACTTAAAAAGGAAATACTTTGATTACCAAATATTTGCGAACATAATAAGTATATAAATGTATTATATTGCAAGATAGTAAAAATTGCCCTTTACAGTCTTACCACACCTCCCGGGAAAAAAAAAATAAATTTTTTTTTTTTTAAAATACATCTAGGAGCACCATACAATAGGCTCAAAACGCAAGAATACTGCGCAGATGCAAATATCAGGAATAACTATAATTCCTAATATGACCGGTGAGAATATATCTCAAAATCTGAGAGAAATTGTTTCTCTACGAATAAATGTTTCCAGGAAGGTGTGATGTACGTATAATACAATTCTGGTAATTATACAATGCATACCAAAAATTCACACTATAATCTTAAATTTATGATTTATGAAGAAACAATCATCAAAGAACAGCGGTGAATAAACATCAATAAACCGCTAAGTAGCGATACCATCATTCTATTATTAAATTACAAATGTGTATCTTAGTAAAGAAACAAAAAATAACTGTTGTAAAGTTATACATATTAAAAAGATCCAATATTTAACAGTTAAGTGGCATCATGTGGGCATCTGGACAGAATGTCCGCCATCACATTTTCTGAACCACGGATAGCTCGTACCGAAAAATGAAAAGGTTGAAGAGCGATTGCGTATCGAGTTGATCTCGAGCTCTTCAAGTTCTTACTTTGGATAGCCGTAAGAGCTTTTTGGTCAGTTTCCACCACGAAATGCGCGCCCAGAAGGAATCTTTGGAGTTTGAGAATTGACCAAACCATTGCCAATAATTCACGGTCTAAAACCGAGTAATTCCTTTCTGCAGCATTAAGTTTTCTGGATATATACATTACAGGATGCAGAGTTCCAGAGTACTCTTGCATTAGTGCCGCTCCAATCCCAGTGGATGAAGCGTCACTACGAAGAACGAATGTCTTATCTGTTGTAGGTAACACTAAAATAGGTGGTGATGAAAACATAGTTTTGATCTTCTCTAGTGAAGATTGGCATTCATGAGACCAGTGAACCATGTTAGGCGACCCTTTCTTTAATAGTGTAGAGAGAGGTGCCATGATAGAGGACAGATTCGGAATGAAACGTCCATAAAATTGTATGAGACCTAAAAGACTTCGCACTTGCTTTTTAGTCCTAGGGATAGAGATGTTAAGTATCTTAGTGATATTATGGTCTTCTGTCTTCAAGAAACCGTGACCTACTCGATGGCCTAAGAAAGCAATTTCGCTAAAGCCAATACAAGCTTTAGATGGTTTTGCTGTCAGGTTATACTCACGCAGAGTTGATAATAATTCAACTAACCCTGAATAGTGATCTTCCCAAGTATCGCTGAAAAGACAGATGTCGTCTAGATAAGCAATGACATCTGACCGATACGATAGGATTCGACGCATCATGCGTACAAATGTAGCTGGTGCGTTCATAAGGCCGAAAGGCATAAAATTCCATTGGAAAAGGCCTCTGGGAGTAGAGAAAGCGGTAAGAGGTTTGGCGCGTTCGGATAATGGAACTTGCCAATATCCTTTAGACAAATCAAGTTTAGTGAAAAAATGCGATTTAGAAAGACGAGTAAGTAACTCTTCTAGTAAAGGCATAGGTTCAGCATCGAACTTCGTAACTTGATTCAATTTGCGATAGTCAACGCAAAGACGTATGTTATTGTCTTTTTTTCGAACAATAACATCGGCGAAGAATATGCAGAAGTGGATGGTTCGATTATTTGTAAATCTATCATTTCATCCAACTCCTTTTCAACCTGTGTTTGGAAATGTATAGGGATAGGATAAGGTCTAACCCTAATTGGAGTATGTTCAGTTAGAACAATGTCATGCTCAATGACATGAGTTTGTCCAGGGATGTCAGTGAGGACATCCTGAAATGTTTGTAACATAGACGAAACTTGTCGCCGTTCTCCTAGAGACAAATCAGGAGAAACAGTAACGTCTTTCCATGATTCACTAGAATGAAGTGGGATCATTGGAAGCGGAAGATTAACATCCGAAAAACTTGTTTCCTCATCCTGTATTACAGACAGTGATGAGTAATGACCATGTTTGACATGAGAATCGTCCGTTGCCTGGAAAATAGGCTGTAGATAGTCAGGACGTTCATGGAACTCCGTAAGCATATTGATGTGGAAGGTTTTATGCTTCCCGTTGATATCGACGATGTAGTCAACATCTGAAATTTTCGATATTATATCGTACGGACCTTTCCAACTAATAAGGAGTCTATTTTCACGACAAGGTAGCAAAACAAATGCTTTGTCACCAGGACAAAGTTGTCGTAAAGTTCTCTTCTTATTAGCAAATTGTCTTGCCTTCTGCTTAGCAAATTCAGAAGAGGACGTTGCCAATTTGCATGCTTCGATAATCTTTTGTCTCAGCGCGATGACATACTCGTAAGAAGATTTTGTGTCATCGTCAATATTGTCAGCTGTTATAAGATCATGCAGCAAAGACATTGGGCCGCGCGGTCGCGCGCCAAAGACAAGTTCAAAGGGAGAAAACCCTGTATGTTCATTGGGGACCTCTCTGTACGCGAAGAGGGCCGCGGGTAAAACCCTATCCCAATCTTGAGGATGATCCTCAGTTATCTTCCCTAATAAGTTCTTAAGTGTTCTATTTAGTCGCTCGACCATCCCATTGGACATAGGATGATAGATGCTACTCAAAGATCTCTCTATCTGTAGAGTAGACATTACTTGAGACATGGTATCCGATATCAGTTGGGTGCCATGATCTGATAATATTTCTCCGGGGAATCCCAGCCGAGAAAATATAAGCCAAAGAGCATCTGCAATGTCAGCGGTAGTAATGCTCTTTAGGGATAGCCTCTGGCCAACGTGTGCACATGTCTACACACGTTAAGATAAACTGATGTCCTCTAGCAGATTTGATCTTGAATGGACCAATGATGTCTATCGCCATTTTCTGGAATGGACGAATAGGAATATCTGCAGCCTGAATAGGCGCAGCATGACGAGGACCTTTGGATTTGACTTCTTGACATACTTTACAGGATCGACAATAGATCCGTATGTCCTTGTTCACAAAAGGCCAAAAGAAAGCCGCAAGAACTCTTGACTTTGTACGGGAAAAACCCATGTGACCAGCACACTGAGAGTCGTGTGCATGTTGTAAGATCTTAACTCTCAAATTCTTGGGTACAAGAATCTGAGAATGACTTGACTTAGTGGAGTCTTGCACCATACGTACAAGTACGCCATTCTTCATTGTAATCCAAGATTTACAATTTGAATCTTTATTCGGATCACCTTTCGTTACAAGAGTGAAGAATTTCTTAAGAGTCGGATCTTCTTCTTGTTGTTTTATAAACGAGTCACGAGAAATTACCAAGGGATCATCTTGGTTATGCACTTCATTATCTTCAACAGATGAAGTTTCAGGCATATTGAGAGCTTGAGCTCTAGTGACTACTGCATTAGCAGATTGCATATTTTGATTTTCCCAAACGGAAATTTGCTCCGGAGTGCATTCTTTGACTCCGTGAATGCGACCGATGATAAGATCAGCGATCGGATCCGGCAAAAGACATGCGTGTACATCTCCTGTGAAGAAAGGAGTAGCAATCCTAATGATAGCGGTAGAGTATTTCTCTATGGTGCCGCCAAATGTTACGCATTTGACTACTTTGCCTGTAGAATGAGAAGGATCTATGAGTGACTGCCTAACCCCAATAGTTGTGCATCCAGAATCAAAAAGTACTGAGACTGGATTGTCATTTACTAAACCTTTGTGTAAGACAAGAGAACCTCTCCCATCATGCGCGATTGACGCAGGAAGAGCGGGAAGAGGATGCCCACAGCTTAAAGTAGACACTGTGGTTGGCTCAAATAATGTTTTGCATTGGGGGCACTGAGATGCTCTCCCAAAATCAAAAGCGGCACATGCCATATTATTAGAGTCATCATTATCTTTATTTTGTTTATAGGCTTCGTGGGACTCTTGCTGTGCAGAGTTCGCCTGGTAATGAGCTTTATGTTTTTTGAATTGTGCTCTACCTCTGTTATTATTGCCTCTGTACTTATCATTGTTTCCACTATTATAACCTCTACTCGGGTTTGAATCATAGCTCCTTTGGTTACTATCATCATATTCATTATAATGAGTATCTCTGTAATTATGATCTTGTTGTCTCCATGAAGGAAAACTTGGATAGTTTCTAGAATGACTTCCTTTGCGAAAGTTCCTGTAATTATGACCACCCCTGAATCGAGGGCTGTCAGCTCTTCTCCAGGTATTCGAAGAAGAACCCTGAAATGATTGGTTACCTTGGTTCTGATAACTGTAATAGTTACCTTTTTTATTAAACTTATTTTGAGGTCCTTGGAATTTGTGAGAGTGATTAGGGTTGTATGGTGTTGCAGAAGCAACTGGCATACCTTCTTTAACCTTATTGTTGCTAATAGCTACGTCCGGATGTGCAGTGACGTATTGGGTACAATACTGTTCCATTTCTTTTAGAGACTTAGGTTTACGCTCATGTAAGAATTCGAGGAAAGGTTTATTTATACTTGACATAATCTTGTCTCTGAGTATCAAGTCCATAAGGGCTTCATAAGTCTTTTCTGTTTTGGATAGCTCAATCCAACGATCAAATGTAAGACGTGTCCTTGCAATGAATTCTGAGAATTCTACACCTGCCTCAGGCACCATTGTCTTAAACAACTTCCGATAACCCTCTTCAGACAACTGATACTTCTTTAATAAGGCTGCCCTAATAACATCATAGTTATCTTTGTCAGCCTCTTCAACCAAACTTAAACTAGTCAGAGAATCACCTTTCAGATTTTCTGATAACTGGTTAGCATATTGTGATTTGTCCACATTATGTGCTCGACACGAGCGTTCAAATCTATTTAGCCAGAATGTTATGTCATCACTGGAAGGGTTGAACGCTGGTACCTTGACCTTGTAAGTAAAGGGTTTACCATTACCACCAGATGCTTGATTACCATCACTTATGTTTGTTAACTTTAACTTTTCTAACTCAAATGCTAAAAGTTCTTTTTGGTGTTCATGTTCTCTTATTGCTTTTTTCTCTTGAGCTTCAGCTTGTAATTTTCTCTCTTCTGCAGCAGCTTCATCCTTTCTTTTCTCTTTTTCCATTTCCATCTGGAATCTTTTTTCATCAGTCTGTATCTGCAATTTCTTTTGTTCATAGTCTCTTTGTAATTTTCTTTCCTCAGCTTCTAATTTTTTCTCCTCAGCTGCTAATTTCTTTTCTTCAATCAATGCTTTTCTTTCTTCAGCAGCCAATGCTTTGTCATATTGAGCAACTGCCCATTCTTCTAATTGCTGACCAGTCTTATCAAGAATCTTGCCTTGTGTGATAAAATAATCTAAAGTAGACATCTTGTCTAATAAGATCAGTAATTTGCAAAAGTAAATAAATTCACTTTCTTAGTCTTAATCAAAGACCTTGTATGATAACTTTGTAACCTGTGGAAAATAGTACTTAACTATCCCAATCACTGTGGGAAACAAGCCTTACAAAGGTCTTGTATAAATCCTTATATAATAACAGCTATAAGTTGCTGGTTCACTCTATAATATAAGTGCAGTGCACCAGAAATAGTGTTTTATATCATCAACTGTGTACCTTTAGTAATAGCAATTAACTATCAGTTGATTCTTGTACATCAATTTATATGATCAACTATATTTTAAATAGTGTATGTCGATCAGGCACAAAACAAAACAGTTATACAGGAGAACATGAAAACATTTGCGGAAATGAAATAAATCAAATGGGAAAAACAATAAAAGATAAACCGCAAGAGGATAACAAATACAAATAACGCCACAGTATATAAATATAAATTGAGAATAGAACTGAAAGATAGAATAGGGTAGACCAACAAATTACAAACAAATCAAAACAAACTAAAGAACAGAGGAATATTACAAAAACAACAATGAGTACAGTCTTCACAGCTAACACTAATAGCAACAGCTGTCGCAGCAAATTTTCAATCAAGAAAATTGCACCTATAGAAACGCACACATCAGACCCTCTATTACGTGGGATACTCTGCTGTGTGACACCGCCCAACCAAAACAACAACCCGCTGGATACAAACAAATATCACATATAAATATTTAAACATAAATACATAATTGCATAAATAGTATGGCAATATGATGTAAATAGAGTGTTGCAGAAAGAATGTGTTGTAAAGAAGGCTCAGTTACACTGCCTAATAGTACAGTACTGTGGTACTTTATTAAACAAATACTTCTGGTCTAATTATTTTAAATTCAACACAGAAATAGAAGCTCCATCGTTGATGTGAATGATAACAATCGATGTAGGACTTCTCAGTTCAATAACATTTCCTTTCGCAAACACTGTCAAATATTCTCCAGTCCTGATGTGTAATGTTCTATGTTTCAACCAAGCTTGCTGTGTAACACTGTCAGTTGTATGGCAAATGTCCAACGAACCAAATGTCAACAAACGCTGACCTAGTTACCGCATACTCTCGACAGGACAGGTCACGCTGACATCACTGTAGAGTTGTACTGCTGATGTATTTGTGTGTCGTAACAGACCCCAAGGAACGTCTGGTCTCAGTAGTTTACTTCTCAATATGGTCACTGTGCAGGTTGACCCAGGAAGCTGGCACACCAGTTGTTAAACTCTGTTTAGTTGTTTACTCATACTGGCTACTAGTTGTTGAATCACGCTTTATTTGTTAAATGACGTGAATGTCCACCAGTTGATAAATGTAGATGTTGGGACTGGTGTAGTAAAGTGTAACGATTGTCAACTCATTAAACCCAGCACAGTTTTGGTCATACAGGTCATCTTGTCCTGGAACGTGATGAGGCTCCGACAAGAATGTGAGTGTAAACAATGAGTGTGTATGTGAATGTCAGAACGCGAATGGTAGAATGATTCGATAGAGTTGACAGGTTGGTAGTACATCACTCATACTCACACTGTTCGAATTCAAGAAGTACTGGAACTACGGTGGTCTTTTTATAACATTTAATGGGACGCACACTTGGACAGTACGTGTATGGTTACAGGAACAAATGTCGACATAGACAGCATAATGTTGATCACAGGAATATCATCTTAAGTTAGCATTCATGCTTGGCAAATATCATAATGGAGCATTCGTAAATAAGCATTCAGAGTTCCATCATGTAAATCATCTGGCTTTACTGACTGGGCACGTCAGACCATAACCAATATATAGGAAGGCTCCTAGACCTAACCTCGTCTAGTGAATATCCCTTCACGTAAAGTTCAATATATATATTTTTTCCATAAAGATATAGGAATCCCAGACATGGGTTCTCACATGTAGCAGTGATCTCTTGGTTCATCGAGCGATAGTACAGGCATCCCTTTTTCTCACTCGATAAATACAAAGTATATGAATTTCAACATGGCTGTTCTTCTCTCTCGTGAGTTTCACTCACTATAGGACCCAGACCAAAATTGGTCATTCGTTAAATGTCCTCATTTCTTCATGACTTCTATCATAGAAGTAATTGAATAATATCATATAATCTAGTGCTGATACATAGGAATGTCGTCTTCCTTTGAATAAATATTCTTTTCAAAAGTACCACTGTGCATCTGTTTATCGACAACGATGGCGAAGCCCAAGTTCATAATAAATTGTGGTTTTACCTTTCTATGCGAAATATAACTTTGCCATTCCTTGGCAAAAGAGAATAAACACTGGGGTAAAGTACATACAACATGTCTAAATGACTATCACTTTTCCCCATCTACTTATAGATCACTTTTTTCGGCGATAGGCCGGCTACAACAAAATGCCGACCGAGTAAAGTGGAATCAATTTGTTGTTGCCCTACAAGACGCCACTAGGCGTGATGGCCACTGACTGCTTTGACGGTCGGTGGCTAAGGATCAAAGAAGAAAGAATATGATTGTGGTAAGTTATTTGAGGGGTTCCTATGATTGTGGTACGTTATTTGAGGGGTTCATATGATTGTGGTAAGTTATTTGAGGGGTTCCTATGATTGTGGTCAGTTATTTGAGGGGTTTCTATGATTGTGGTAAGTTATTTGAGGGGTTTATATGATTATGGTAAGTTATTTGAGGGGTTTATATGATTGTGGTAAGATATTTGAGGGGTTCACATAACTGTGGTAAGTTATTTGAGGGGTTCTTATGATAGTGGTATGTTATTTGAGGGGTTCATATGTGTTAAGTCCTTTTTCGCATAGGATTTAAGGTGCGAGACTTAACAGTTCTAGATGCCAAAGTCTAACTTTGTTAGGTACGCTAAATGTACGCATCTGAGTAAGTAATATAAGTTTGATTAATTACGTAACAATTGTTGCACTAAAGAGCGCAACGTGGTGCGATCGGGTTTTGGTATTTGCCAAACAGCGCTGACGCTGAGAGATCCAAAATGCCGGTGAATGAAGACAGACGTTGTTCTGGTCTAATAACCCCATATTGTGGGAAGATTTGATTATTAAGTGATATGCTATCTTCCAGGGTGAAATATTAACCTTTGCCAATTCTGGCTCATCTTTTACCAGCATCCCGATTTGATACTCGTTATGAATACTCCGTAAGATCCTAGCAGAGCTTCGGCACGCCTATTCATGACCTGCCGCTAGTGTGACTAGAGATCCTCTGCTGGCCAAGATTTGAATCATTATACTATGGAATCTCAAGCGATGATATCCGGCTTTTAAATATATATATTATTATAAAATGGGATCTATTAATACAAGTAATATGCACTGCAATACTCCCGCCGACCATGGGATTTCGGCGGCCAGTGAGGTCAGTCAAGTTTGACATTGCTACATTAATATATTCACTTCATGCTGAATTTTCGTATGCCATTTTGATGAACGAGTATATCTACTCGTGATGTTGCCGTCCATGTCTTTGAACTGCCGTCCGTGTCTTTGAATAATAAATCGTTGTGGAAACTGTCCGTCAAACCATGAGTCCAGGATCTATCAGTTATATCTAAACGTTGGTGTACATTACCATTGGTCCATCTTTTCGGCCCACACTGTTCTACCATTCGCGTTGAAACATTAGTCGGCTACCGTTGTAAGCCCGACCAAAGCTGACAGTATTTAAGTCAGCAGATATATTGACAGTCACGTATAAATACGACGTATCTGCCAAAGAACCGTCGTATCAATATGATTGTGGTAAGTTACTTGATGGGTTCATATGTGCGACGGTATTGCCTCCCCTGCTTTGCAGTAGTGGTCCAACAGTGGCCAAAATTCAAGAGTATCTATTATAGGCTTCATTGGAGTCTATCTTTGCTCAAGATTATTCTTGGCAGAAATGTAGATAGAAGAGTAGTAAAGCTTCTATCACATGGCAGTCTTCACAAGATATTCAGATAAGCGAAAACAATGCTGGCTGTTGCTGAGCACGTTAATTCTGTAATCTGCCGACAACTTTTGTGAAGAGTTTAAGCACATTACTTTCAGCTCGTTTAAGCCCCCACCCCTGATTTACTCTATTATGGAATTCTATTATTTTAGTTTAGCTCTGTTTAGAGTGTGTGTAGTAATTTGAATGAGACAAACATGCAGTAACTTTAAAATGATTAAATCGAAGTTAAATTTGAAACATTACAAATAACAAAATTTAATAATCATTTTAGGTTTTAACAGTTGGAAAATATTTTGAATAGTTATGGATCAAAAAAAGTTATCCTCACAGTCTTTAGGGAATGTGAGATATTACTAGAAGTTCAAGTGGCAGCATATATTTGAACTTAGCTGCCAATGACGGTTCTGCTCCTTCTTATGGGTTGGTTCTTTTCACTCTGCTTCCGCTCGTCTCTGATCAAGGTTGTCGGGGGTAGCTCGTTTCCCAGAAACGTCAAGGAGAGTCTACCACGTGCGTCCTTCGTCTTAAAGCTTAGGCCACGGTTCCCTTCTTGTTCCAGAGATAGTACATTCTGCTGGTACCACAATTAACTATGGTAAAGAATAGAACGAAACGCTCTTCTGAGTGTGGCGTTTTCCACCCATAGTTATGGTTCATATCTTCCCTTACCACCATCCAAATTACTCAGACGTTACCCTCGATGAGAATTAAATTTAATCCCTCGGGATAAAACTTCCTTTACATTTAAATAGAATAGCTTTCATAGTTACTTTATATTCAAATGAAAAGGTTAATAATACAGATAGAGTCTATTTACATATACATCTCCACTGATTGAAAAGTGTTCACAATATAAATTGAATACGTTTTTATTTATGTTTTATACTGATTGAAAAGTTTTAGGGAACCTGGAACTACTTTATGCTTTTAGTTCTCTTTACGAAACTATCAATAAAACAATCACCAGCCCGTGTAGTGGTGGTTCATGAATCATCATTCTATGCACCGAGGTTGCCAGCCTCAAATGACTTAGTGGTCCTGTAGCGAGTTTTCACACATTAAAATTCATATAAAATATATATATGTTAGTTTACATGTTAGTAATGAAACATAGAATGAAAAATGCACCACTTAAGCCAATCTTGGCTACAGACTTGTTGCTCAGATGAATAAAAGAGACGAGTCGGTCTCTTACACGCTTCTGGGGTGTCTTTAATTTGACAATAGATTCCCTCTCTGACTCCGTGTGTTTCAGTTTTCCTGGTCCCTGTGCTCCTTATTAAAATCTAGAGATTTTCTGTGCTTTGTAAGTTTTATTTGGTTCTCCAATAAAAGGTCCGGTTAAAAAAAAGGAATTATGAATCTAGTCTTCACTCTGGTGAGGTCTGATGTTGTCTTGGCGAGCGTGAAATTCAAAGCGAAATAAAACTGTGAAAATGGTCAGACTATACTCCTATCTTCCCACGCATTGTCGTTATGAATCTAATCAGAAAGACCCATTCATTTCAAATCATGGGGATAGGGTGTGATGATTTCAAAAATATTCCGACATCGGATAATTTTGAACGTAAGGCAGAGGTCAACTCTCCCATATATGGTAATATGATGTCCGATGCTCTTGTGTACAAACGTACAGACAGATCGGGGAACTCACATGACAACATGTGTAAGATGTAATGCTTATTACTTTATTAGAAAGTAATGTTGTCATAACAAGTCGGCCCGGAAGCGATTATGTCACACTTGTCTGCCAACATGTGTCACACAGACAATAATCTCATTACCTGTTGTATGAGTACGCAAAAACTCAGTGTCTGCCCATCTGGGTTACCAAACGAGTCGACTTATCAGCGGTTCACTCTAAACACGCCGGCGACTATCTTATCTCAGTTGCTCACCGCAAGCTAGGATGACCGGGTAACAAACAGGTGACATCACAGAGAGGAACACATATTTTCTCCCTAAGATGAGAGGATATACTGAATCGTCTACCACTGCGGCATTGATCTTTCCCCGGACATATCGGATTGAAACATTAATTTCCGCACCCGGAAGAAGCATTGGCTTTATACTCTTCCGGGGCCCCTGTATTTCTACAGTTTCACCAGTGTATTGGTGGGCCTTCGCCAAAGATGGACAAACTAAAGCTGAATATTCTAAGCCCGAATCATACAAGCACCGTATGGTTTGGTTGCCAACGGTTACTTGCTCAGTAATAGAAGGGTAACCTAGGATTTTGTTCATATGCCTGGGAGTCATGTTTCCCTATCCGCCCCCCCCCCCCCCCTCCCGATCAGGCAAGCGACATTGTAAGGGCCGGATTTCGGCCTCTTACAATCCGATGTAAATTCATCATCTTCATAATAATAATCATAATCATCGTAACCATCATAATCATCATCCTCATCTTAATCATAATCCTCATCATTATTTTCATTTTCGCTCATTATGGAGCATGGAGCCACCACTACAGCTGGTCCCCTTACAAAATGGCAAAGGCAGCGAGGAAGGTAACCGGTCACCCCCGCGTCATGAAGCTGAAACCTAGTGCATGTATATTGAAGTCTCGAACGCTTCACGTCCTACGGAAGTATTTTTTACCTATATAGAGATCACATGCATGAAACAACATCATTTCTTTGAATCGTACGGTGGTAAATAAACGGAACGAATACCAACACCATTTCTCATCACACGTTTAATGGGATTTTAATTTCTATGTCTCATTGAAAAATCTGGTAATGATATACAACATCAAGACACTACTACTAATAAGGTTTGGCATCTTCTTGTACATTACTATATATTTTTTTTTTAATTTGGAGTTTTGTCTCGTTTTGGTAAGGTGCGCACCGTTCAACATAGACCCAAAGTCTTTCGGTTATAATAGGGCGCATGTCCAAATATAAAAACCTGAAGCACAAAATATGCCCCATTTAGAACCGAAATGGCTCATTTCAGGTATGGTTGAACAAGGTATAAAAAGCGCTATAAGGAAGCGAAAACAAAATATTGATATATAATATAAAGACCCTGTGTTCTGCCGTTAACGCGAGACTTCCAAAAAAAAAAAAAAAGGTTTTCTACTTTTCAAAGAAGCAATCACAGTCACCTTCTGCAGTACGTTGCTCACTGTCAAGTTTTGTAACCGAAGAACTTCTTTAGGAAACTGACTGTTGACTTAAATCTTTTTTTTTTTAATACTGACTCAGACATTGTCCAATAGACTCACACCTTAATGCCTAGTGTGACTGCAGCAAGGTTGTTTTGTTAAAGATGTTTACAAATGCATGAGACAATTATAAACAGACACTTGTGGAAATTTCTGGAAAACAAGAGTACAGCCATGAAAACTGACGCAGGGGAACACCTAATGCGGAGATCATTCCGCGACGCATATTGAATCTACATAATTTAAAAAAATATATATATAACCTAATCTCCATATGCAGTGCTAAGTTAGGAATGTCTCCTGCAGGGGACAGCGTCATTAAATCTCTTTCTTCAGTTTCAAGAACACCGTATTGGATTTCTTAGTCTGTATAACAACACACGTGTTTAAACACAGATAAGCATTGTATGTACACGAACTTCTTGATTTACATTTAGAGTTTTAACTAACAAAATCCTATATATAAAATCCCAGCTCTTTCTGTCAGTGCGTAACGCCATGGGATGCAACTTTGGTTGAAAGTTAGACTTTAATTGTATTGTTTCCCTTATATGTACTCTCCCTAAAATAGTAACACTTACCAAAGAACAATGCGCAAATGACGGTGTGCACAAAAATATATTTATAAGAATGTGTGATCCCGTATACACTCACTGGGATCCTCGCTGCTGCTACGTAGTTCGTGTACTGTGGTGATGGACAGTGGTTTAAAAAAAATACTTTTGAATAAGTAAAATTGCCGTTAGGTATTGGTGCTTTTGAATTTAATTCCCGTTTTATGACGCGCTTTTACACTAGTTATTCATAATAGGCTACTAACGTGAAGTTGTAACCTCATCGTGTAAAACAAATTGCTACAAAAACTGCTACTCATGTGCACATAAAGGGCGCTGCTTTGGTGCAGGTTTTCTGCAGTGGTGGCCTTCCGTGCCCCACAAGGAGCGTAAAAGGGTAGGAAGGAAAGAAACATTCGTATAGTTCCCGGGGGGGGGGAAGGGGGGGGGGTCTCTGAAGAAACAAAGAAATAATAGGCCTACTGTATCCTCAGGCATGTCGTACAAGGCAACGAATATGAGGGTTGTGCATAAGGCTGGTAACCTCATCATGTTAAACAAATTGCAACAGAAACCACCATTACAACAGCCTGTGACTGACTGCTAGGCTTTGAAGGATGACCTTCAGTACTTTGATGTGGTGTCCTATTGGTATAGAACCATTGAGCACTTAACTGAATACCTTATTTGTACAATGACTTTGTGAAATGTCATGCAGGATCTCAGAAAAGCGTAGTGTACTGCTGCAGGCGTCATAAACATCACATTTATCCCATGAGCATACATTCTTCTTAATAAAAACATCTCGGTTGTCTCCTGTCTTATTTTCACTTGATTCTTATCCACTACCATCATTATCGCTTTTCAGGCCTTCCCCCAGCAACATAGACTTTCAACAAACTCTTGTTCCCCCCCCCCCCCACCCGCGCCCTGTGCCATCAGTTCCATGTCTTCCTATATCTTCCTCATCCCTTTCACCCGTCTCTCCAATACTCTTCTCCGTATATTTTTCGCTCTTTTTCTATCTTTCTTACCATGAGTATTCCATAATAAAGATGAAGGGGCCGAAACACTTCATCGACGGGAGGACCACTTCTGATGATCAGATTGCCTGCTGTTGTACCGCTCTGTAAAGAGTTTCCTATCATACCTTGTAGTGCCATCAGCATCTTTCTTCAGCATGGGTCCTATCCATCTCTAGTGTCTTCTTCTGACCTCTTATTCCATTGGAACTTGTCTGGTTCTTGTCAACAGCTCCATTGGCACTTGTCTGGTTCTTGTCAACAGCTCCACTGGCACTTGTCTGGTTCTTGTCAACAGCTCCACTGGCACTTGTCTGGTTCTTGTCAACAGCTCCATTGGCACTTGTCTGGTTCTTGTCAACAGCTCCACTGGCACTTGTCTGGTTCTTGTCAACAGCTCCACTGGCACTTGTCTGGTTCTTGTCAACAGCTCCATTGGCACTTGTCTGGTTCTTGTCAACAGCTCCATTGTCAGTTGTCTGGTTCTTGTCAACAGCTCCACTGGCACTTGTCTGGTTCTTGTCAACAGCTCCACTGGCACTTGTCTGGTTCTTGTCAACAGCTCCATTGGCACTTGTCTGGTTCTTGTCAACAGTTCCATTGGCAGTTGTCTGGTTCTTGTCAACAGCTCCATATTGGTGATCTTGTCATGCCATTTCAATCCTTCTGTTCCACACAAACACCCGTTTATAAAAGTCTATGACGTTTTGGGTTCTTTTTATTGTTCTCCACATGGAGAAAGGTCAGGTCATCGGGCAGTGCCCGAGGGCACACAGCAGTAGGAAACCCATACTCGCCTATCCTTCATCTAGTTTGATCAACTTGATGGGTGATTAGAGGCCAATAACCCTTATCGCCCGGGAGAGGATTGCCCGAAGGTCCAGATCACTATCAGTCCGCTCCTGGTTCTCAATGTTTCAGAGCCTTACATATCCCATATATGAAGGGGTTGGAGTGGTTATAGGGTATGGCGTCCGCCTCGAATTCTAAAGGTACCGGGTTCGATTCCCAGTAGAATATAATTTTTATGGAGTTTTTTTTCAGAACTAGTGGTCCTAATGCTGTCATACTCCCCCCTGGTCTCCTGGGTAGTGAGATCGGATGCCTACCTTCTCGAATACGGGCGAAAAATAGGAGGTCTCGTGTGCAAGTTGCGCACGTTACAAATCCCTCGGCAGTTAGAAATCGTAAAGAGTAGGCCATACAGCCGATGCCCTGGCAAAATTTAGAAATTAAAAACCTTCCCACCCCAAAAATACTTATAGAATGTGTGATTCTTACATAAACACATTGAGATTCTCGCCGGTGCTACGGAGTTCGTGCACTGTGCTGATGAGATCCTCCTTATGTGATCTAAGGGAGAAGATCGGAGCACTGATGGCGTTGTTCGTGTGCAATGAAGATAGTCCTTAAAACGAAAGCAAACCAAACCAAACGTATCCCATATACTGACAGAAATAAGATTTCAGCATAAAACTGAAAATCTCTCTTCCCCCATCACTACTGATAATTTTTTTTTCTCATAAGAATTTTTTCAAGCTGTGTAAAGCTGAATTTCTTTGAAATGTAACGCCATTAAAAAGACCTGTTCTTCAGGAATACCATTTTTAAGGAGAAGCATTACTCCACAATGAAGTAAAAGGGCATTACACATACCACTTTTTCACTTTTGGTAAAGTGACATCGAACAAAAACAAAAAAATACAGCATGCTTTAATACTTTAATACGATTCCTTTTTCCCCTTTCAGACGATATAATGGGATCTGTAGGCAGGTAGTTATTTTACATGCAAAACATTTTTGATGCAAAACAAAAAACAAAAAACTTAAGGAAAAATTAAATTTCCATATTATCATTGAATGTTAACTTAGGCTAAAATGCTTGCAGCTACAGGCTCTTTTATTTTTAGCTGCGCCATAGAGCAATTTTTTTTTAAATTAAACAAATAAAGTTGGTGCATTGACGAGACCTTTTCAGTACTACTTCGAGAGCTGTTTTGATCCGTCTGACGAAGTGCGAATAAGTAACATGCTGAACTGGTTTAGCCAGTACCGTAACCAGAAAACATTGCGTTCAAGCTCTAATATAAGGCTTGTCTATTAATGTGGTATGTGAAAGGCCTGACACTATTGGTACGCAGTACACTTTTGGTAGTATGATAACAGGATTTTTCTTTTTTTAAACTGTTGTTCTTAAATTAATGTTTTAGTAATTTTTGGAAGTTTGTGTTTTCAATAGTTTTCAGCATACTGACATAAACAAACAAACAAACAACATTAGTAAATAACAAGGTAAAGGTAGTCCCATAGCAGATACTGCCGTAGGGGAGTGAAGTGTTAGAGACTTCACCATACTAGGTCCAGCATCGGGAGGTGGGGTGACCAGTTCCCTTTTCCGCTGCCTTTTCCTTCCCTAACTCTGTCAGTTACCCATTTACAGCTGGGTAGACTGGAGCGTGTCGGTACAGTGATTCGAACCCGGCACCATTTGCCGCGAGAGACCACCACTCTAACCACTCTGCCAGTCGGACGCTCACAAGATTTAGTACATTAGAAGGCTCAGGGAAGATGTGTTAATAATAAATCATAACCGAAAACGACCGTGCCTCGAACACGGCTGTTTGTGCCCTATACCAGAGCGCTCTTTTAGTTTCGGTGACCGGAATTCTGATACCGGGTATAAAATTTTCTGTGCACCGTAAAAGACTATTTAAGTTTTTGGCGGGGAAAATCAGCTGATGTGTGAGTAAAATCAGTAAAATATAAATCATTACACACTCGTTCTGGATAAACACAGCGCTAAAATTCTTTTGTGTACTATAACTTTGTTCTGTGTTCTATTTTTGATTGCATTTTTATTTGTTTGAAATTAGTTTTGACGGAGTTACAGACTTTTGAAAACAGCGTCATCATTTAAGGAAATTCATAAAATAAGTAATCTTTTTATTAATTAAATATCTAAAAATCGGCCCATTCGTTTGAGTTTATAATTATAAAGACTTCTCGAAGGGAAGCTAAAGATTATTTCCACATACTTTTTTTTTTGGTTTCATATCTTGAGAATGTGTGGTAGTCAGTTTTGTGAGTGTGGCATTACAAGAACAAGCATATTGTCACCAGATTTTATAGCATTTAAATCCCTTTAAATGCATTCCTGATACCCACAAATCTTAAATAAGGTAGTAAAAAAATAACTTTTTGTAAAGCACCATCTGTTTTTGCATTTTCATTCATTTATAATGATATTTAGCTACGTATAATAGCGTCAGAAAACATGTAAAGCTATAGATAGATTACTTCCACATAATTTGATCTATCTTTCAAGTCCTGTTAATCCTCTATTTATAATATGAATTTTTTTTTTAATTGTGTGTGAGATAAGGACTGTTCCATTGGTGTTCTTTGGGAGACAATCCTGTGCACACGACGGCTGCCAGCGAATTCTAAGTAACTGTTTGTATATCTTCTTTCATTCAAAGTTACAATGCAGGTAGTAAATTTAGAGAAACCAAATTCTAAATCTAATACCATCCTTTTATCAATGGCTAGAGTCAGAGATACATATGATAATTTAGAAATATTTATGAATGGCATGAAAGCTCAGATAGAGTCACTAAAATATTTAGAGTGGGATGGTAAACAAGTTGTTGTTTTCTTATTCGGGGATTATTTCCTTGTTTTGCTGGAGACACCACAGACATGGGTATATTCCTTGAGCTCCAGACAAACCAAACATTTTCATCAAAGACATCCAGAGAGCATACAACTTGCAAACCAAGAAGTTTGGCCATGTTGATAAGAGATTATAATAGATATATGAAATATGGGAAAGGGAATAAAAGGCAAGTGGCACATTACCATAATTGTTTACACAAACCAATGTTAGAGATTGAAATTGAAAATGTAGCTCCTCCTTACCTTCATATTTTATTAGGCATTGTTTTGAAACACCACAGACTTCTAGAACAGGTAGCTGATACAATAGACGCAAAGATATTTGAGAATTCGCAAGAGATACATGCAAACATTAGTACTTTTAAGAACTTGAAGAGATTTAGTAGGAACTGGAAATAGGCAGAAGAATTAGGAGCTAAAATTGAATTTTTCAGGTAGGTATTGAACTTTGTGAGGATAAGGAGGAGACAGATAATTTTAAAGTTAGACTTGAAAATGCACAAGATGCGCTGGCCAAACTTCAGTTTCAAGATCTGTGTACTAGGTCTGGTCCAGTTTGCTCACACATGGACAAGGTACTAGCCAAACACAAAATCATACAACAGGCTTATAATAGCAGAGCATTTATAGGGAATCACTGCCACAGATATCTCACACAAAAAAGTTTATAAAGATCTTACAAGAGCAATCATTACACAAACACTGAAAATTACAGACAAACAAGATATAACTAACATAGCTTTTATTGCCCAAGAACAATTCAACTCACTGAAAGAAGCATTTGAGAAAGTACACAACAAAATATCACACAGTAAACCAATTAGTAAAGAATCAATAACAGCATCGATAGAGACTTATATGTCTTTGTTCAGAAAGCTATTCCCTAGTAAGACAATTCATAAACAGCACATATTAGAAAAACATTGCGCAGACTGGATCAGAACTCATGATGTATGATTGAGATAATTGTTAGCTCTCATGTTCTGGGGACAATTGGGTGTGTTATTTTAAGGTTATAAATGTGGACATGCAATTTAAACTTTCAATAATTAATGTTTGACGCATGAAACCAAAACAAAACTTTGATATCCATTTTCTGCAGGTTTTCTACTTTTGATTTCTGTAATTTGTTATGCATGTTGATTGTGACCGTTTTAGTGTAAATTGAATTAGAAACAAACCATAACAAAATGTAAAAAAAAAAAACGTAAATTTTACACTATTTCAGACTATTATATCTTCTGTTCTAATTGTGATAAAATGTTTGTTCTTGTTCTAAAATTTACTCTAACATTTCTAGTCTAGCTTTACGCAAAATTAAAGCCGGTATTTATAATAATAAAGTAGCATAAAAGCAATTCAAACATGTTTTGGGGACAATTGGGTGTGTTATTTTAAGGTAATAAATGTGGACTTGCAATTTAAACTTTCAATAATTAATGTTTGACGCATGAAACCAAAACAAAACTTTGATATCCATTTTCTGCAGGTTTTCTACTTTTGATTTCTGTAATTTGTTATGCATGTTGATTGTGACCGTTTTAGTGTAAATTGAATTAGAAACAAACCATAACAAAATGTAAAAAAAAAACGTAAATTTTACACTATTTCAGACTATTATATCTTCTGTTCTAATTGTGATAAAATGTTTGTTCTTGTTCTAAAATTTACTCTAACATTTCTAGTCTAGCTTTACGCAAAATTAAAGCCGGTATTTATAATAAAAAAGTAGCCTAAAAGCATTAATTAAGCCCTATCAAAAGTAAACATCGCCACATGTTTTTCCCATTAGGAAGCTGACCACGTGACCTCTGTCAAGTGGGCTATAAATAGCGCGGTCGGGGAAAAAGGGGAAATAACTAAAAGATCGCTCGCAAACAGCCGTGCGAAATGGCTCTCACGGATATCACCGTGTCAATTTGAAATAGATACTAATGTCATCAGAAAAAGCTCATGTTTCTCATGATAACCAAGTGGTGTAATTCTTTGCTTCAACTTTCAATGACTTTAATTTTTTTTTTTTTTTTTAAGTACTTAGTGCTAATTTTATGAAAACTCGCCAAAACATTGAAAAGTACCCTTTATGTTTGTATGTGCCATTGATGCGGAATGGGGAGGACAAAACTGAAAAAAAAACTCCAAAATACGGACTGTCATGAAAGAATGACTTAATTTTGGCAAGGAGCGCACGGGAGAAAAAATAGCAACCCATCTTTTCTATCCTCCGTTCTTCATTGGCCCAATTATTCATTTTAGTAATAAATTAACAGTGATTTATTTCATAATACAGTAGAACTCCATTTATCCGAACCCCAATTATCCGAACATCCAATTATCCGAACACTTTTTCCAGAAAAAAAAAAAATTCAGATGCCAGTCACGTTAGACTAAAATTCTGAATCTTTTGATGCGGCAAACTTCAAATGTGTGCGAACAATTTGTAGAGAATGGGATGGCTAATGGTCGGTCGCTTACGTACAGGAAGTCAGTTAGATCATAAAGTCAGTTAATATCTGGTTTACCAATCCAGTGTACGTGTGCGTTCTAGGTAGAACACTGGCTAAACAGACAGTTCAACTTAAAATAATTGTGTCTGCTACTACAGCAGAATAATTTTGGTGTACAAGTATTTCTCTGTGCGATATGGCATCTTCCAGTAGGCCTAAAGCATATAAAAGGAACCGCAATGTTTTGTCAATTGAAACGAAAACAGAAATTATCAAGAGACTAGGACAAGGTGAAACTGTGTCTTCACTTGCGAGGATTTTCAATGTTGGGAAAGCTACCGTCTCTGACATCAAAAGTAACAAGGATAAAATTATGAGTTTTGCATCGAAATTTGATAGTGAAAATGGGTCGAAGAAACGTAAAACCATGAGAAATGCGAAAGATGTGAAATTGGAAGAGGCTTTGTATATATGGTTTGTGCAAGAAGAAGCAAAGGGGAACCTATCTCTGGTTCTCTGTTGTGTGAAAAGGCACTTCAGTTCAACAATCAACTTGACGGTCCTCCTGACTTTAAGGCTAGCCAGGGATGGTTAAGAAACTTTAAATCTCGTCATGGCATACGAGAATTGGAGATTCAAGGGGAATCTTTATCTAGCGATGCAACTGCTGCTAAAAATTTTAAAGAAACATTCTTGGCTTTTTTGGAAGAAGAAGGTTATTCACTCGATGATGTGTATAATGCCGATGAGACTGGCTTATACTGGAAATCATTGCCTCAAAAAATCACTTGCATCTCAGCGCGAAGCAGCTGCCCCTGGGTTTAAAAAATGCAAAGAGAGAGTAAACAATTTTGGTAGCCGCGAATGCCAGTGGAAGTCATATCGTTTACCCGGTGCTAATGATCGGCAAAGCCAAAAAACCACGTTGTTTAAAGAATGTGACATGTCTCCCATTGTGTTACAAAGCACAGAAGAGTGCTTGGATGAATAGTGAAATATTTCTTGATTGGTATACAAATCAGTTCATCCCAAATGTGAAGAGGTTGAGAGAACAAGAAAAGAAAACTGGAAAAGTAATTCTTCTACTGGACAATGCACCATCTCATCCAGAGACGGATACATTGAATGCAGTTGATGCAAATTTTAAAGTAATTTTTCTGCCTCCCAATGTAACAGCACTGATTCAACCAATGGATCAGGGTGTTATAGCAAAGCTTAAAAAGATGTACAAGAAGGAAGTCCTGCGTCGTTTATTGTTGGCTGAAGATGAAGAAAGTGTGGTGGCGTTTTCCAAAAAGCTTAATCTCAAAGACTGCTGCTATATGTTAGCTGATGATTGGACCACCCTGTCACAAGATAATCTCAACAAGGCTTGGAATAGATTGCTTGGGAAAAAAGGAGGAAATGAAACTACTGCAGTGGACACAAAAGATGATTGTATAAATGAAGTTGTGGAACTGATTCAAGCAATGCCCGGATTTTTCGGACTGTGACAAAGATGATGCACACATGTGGCTAGAAGATGATAATGATTCTGGTTTTCAGTTTTTGAATGACGAAGAAATTTTTGTCTTTTGTGCAAGAAGAAAACCAAATACATGTTGTGACCGATGATGAAGACTCCTCAGAAGTATATGATGTACTTGTAGATTATGAAGAAAAAACCAAAACGTCGACCAAGTCCTGAAGAGGCCTTTATAGCAACTAGAAACAGCGATGGCTTGGATACGAGCAAGAAGATGACAGCTGTCCCCTACACAGCTTCTGCTGTTGAAGATAATGGCGGGACTTAGCAGCAAAAGG